>OY747716.1:36832317-37432317 GCA_963556495.2 Valencia hispanica | reverse complement strand
AGGTCTCATTCACTCGTTTTTTCAATAAATTTGCTGTTGTCTCTAGAGTGAATGAATGCCTTATGAGTTGTTTTCTGTGGAAAAAAATGCTGCAGTTTGAAAAAAAAGGTTGCAGTTTGTCAGAGGAGTGGGGGGGGGGGGACCACAGGATTAGGATTCTTACTCTTAAATATTCATAATATGCACTGCCTCACCTCTGATTGGCTAACAGCAGCGCAACTGTTGTGTTGCCTTTGAGCAAATAACTAACTAGATGTACTTCACTGGTTTCAGCTAAATTCCAGCTGTTTCTCCTCGCCTTTTCTTTCTCGGCTGGCCACAAAATCAATACATCCTTCCTGTAGGCGGTCACCGCCCAAGGGGAGCGAGGCCATGAATACTAATTTTCTCTGTGACGTAGAAGAAACTTTTTTCTGACCCGCACATTTTCCCATCCATTTCCTTTCTGCGGCTAATGAAGACAAAAGAAAATTTTCCCATGCAGCATGCATATGCAACTCAGACTGACTGATCGTATTTTAAAAAGAACAAGTATTACACGATTTCTCAGTGAACGAGACCTTTAAGCCTTACAAAAACCCAGGACTGGAAATCAGCTCCAGTCAGTACATCTTTTAATTAGCAATAAACTGCAATGAATTATAGTAATTTTCAAACAGTATTTTTGCATCTCATGCATAATCCCTATAGGAAACATGCAAGTATTCTCCAGAAATGTATGTCCTTAAATCCCTCAAACCAGCCCCCTTAGAAGAAGGTAAACACTTACAGCTTTATCGTGGGGTAACCTCGAACACCAAACTCTGATGCCATTCCTGCAATTCACAAAAATTATCCCTACATTAGATCAGGAATATTTATTAAATCTTAAGGTAGCTCTCTGATTTCTCTCGGATTGCTGTTAAAACAGGAATATTTCTCCAATAGAAATAAAAAAAAATTCCAAAGAGGTAGAAGTATGTTATACAGAAGCTCATAAAAGAAAAAATCAGCTGGACACATACAAAAGCTCTGAAGGAATATATTAAAGTGTGCCATGATTTACCAACCTGAGTAAGCAGTGGCATCCATCTTGCCAACACGCACCGGTGACCCAGAGCTCTTCAGCTCTGCTCCCACTTCATACCAAATTGGCTCGAGTTTTTTACAGTAACCACACCACGGTGCATAGAACTAGAAGAGATCGCAGAAGGAAAAAGAAAAAGGGTTCATGCTGCAACTTGTAAATACAGTAAAAAAAATTCTGTAACACCCCTGTTTACACCTCATTGTCCTGATTCATTCTTCTTTAATGATTTAAAAATTAAGTGTGTCTACAAGTATTTTGTGGTGCAACTGTCCCGCCTGTTAAATATTATTAAAGTAAAAGGAGCACAATTGTTGCAATTTAGAAATTGCATAAAGTCTTTGTAATTGAATTTTTGGTGTGATTCCAGAAACTCAATGCCTTAAAAAATTGTTGACTTTCAGATTTCTTCTGCTTTTTCTTTTTTTAATCACAATGTTGCAGCTCAAACACATTTTGATATTATACAAATGTACAAAGATTAAAGATAAAAAATTCTTTTAAATTGAAGAGAAAAGCTAGCCAATCCTATATGGCATTTAGACCATCTCTTCTTTTCATAATTGTTATCATTCAGAAATATCGGAGAGTTTTTGAGCATGACTACTCTGCTTAATGTCATACCACCTACCATCTCTATCAGATTTAAAAATGTACTAAAACAGACCAAGATAATGAGATCTTGGTCTGATCGGGTCAACAATATATGATCCTCTGCTGAAATCCAGAATCCAAAGTAACTAACAACTAACTTAACAATACAACTTTAATATAAAATATACAAGAACTTACAGAACTACCTTCCGCCATAAATGAACTTAAACTGTTGGGGCTGACACATATGTAAAACTTTAAAGACCTCATGACACGAACTTGACATTTTTAAACATAACGTAAAATAAAGAAATCTGAACCCAATGGACTTTGTCAAAGTCATAAACACGCCTTGCAAAGTGTTTCCCCGCACAGAACGGCAAGGGTTGTAAAGTGAACGCGTTTTATTACTGCGCATATAGCCTATATAGCCAAGTGCTGAATAATTATGGGCTATATGAATAATCAATAATTGTCCCCAGAAGTTTTAAAAACAAACTGAGGCCCTTGTCCAGAAAAGACAGGTACATATTCAAAGCAGTTTTGCTATAATTATGAATAATTGAAACTCCATTTGGTGAGTCTGACAAAGAAATTAAATAACGTGTTACACCTGAAACTAATAAATTGGTTCGATAATCATAAATAAGAATTGTAATGAAGTAAGTCTTAGGCTACTTGCTTTGTCATTTGCCTTGAATGTCTGCCTACAATATTATTTAATTTTTCCGATATCAGTCTCAGACCTTATAAAGAGGTACGTCTGGATTAGTTTATTATTTTTTGTTTTAAAACTGATTTACCATATTTAAATTATGTAGGCTAATGTTTATTTTTCAGGTCACAATTAAAATCACTACACGTTAATATTATTTTGCTCATTTATATCATTTTGTTAATTATTTGAAAAGAAGCCACGATTAAAAGTTATTTCTAATCCCTACCAATCTGTGTTTCCCTGACGTCACTTCTCCCGCTAGCTTCTCTGACCCGCTGTCTTCTATCCATCTCAGTCGTTGTGTACGGCTCGTACCTGTACGGTTCGATGCCACCACCACCTCTAGAAGCACCAGAACCGGCTGCATATTCCACCTCTAAAACCATCTCAAGGCTATAGCTGGAGGAAGAATCTTCCGAGCCTTCAAATATGAGCGCCACCATCAGGCCTGACAGCGGTAGTTTTCGGACTGTCCAGCCTGAGCGGTTCTGTCGCTGACGACGCATGGAGACGTAGTTTTGAAGCCGCGGTTAAGCTAACATTTTTGAAACTCTAATTATCGCGTAAAATCAAGTCTGTTCGGCTCATAAATTTACACAACCACATACTTTGACAAGATGCATTATGTCATAATACAGTTACATGAAGTCAGCTTCGTGTCATGAGATTTATTTTTATGGCAGCAAAAGTCTTACTTTGAAAAATACTACTGTATGCAATTGCTAAAAATGAACTGAGAAATCCTTTGGTGATCAGAATTTCAGCATGAAAGTTCCTGATCATTGATCGCCTGGTCAGAATCTAAGAAATCCTTGATTTTTCCAATCAGTGAATGCACCTTAGGGAACCTTACGACCTGCCAACAAGTTTAGTAAATCAGTGACGAAGGCTTTGTGTTAGCACAGAAATATAAGAAGCCATTTAAAAGGAAACTATATTTTCTGTGACACGCTGAGAAGTCTACTGTTAATCCAGGCTGCGAGACAGAGACAGAGAGAGACAGAGAGAGACAGAGAGAGACAGAGACAGAGACAGAGAGAGACAGAGAGAGACAGAGACAGAGAGACAGAGAGAGACAGAAAGAGACAGAGAGAGACAGAGAGAGACAGAGAGAGAGCCACAGAGCACAAGATTTTCAGAAAAAAAAATGAAAGCAGGATTCAAATTTGTTCCCTTGTATTCTTTTTAAGCTTTACCATGAAAAATACTATTTTAAAATGTAGGCAGACTGGTGGTTTATTAATGCTAGCCACACTAACAGCCCTAATGACTTAAAATGCTAAAGGTAGTTTAAAATATCCCCTCAATAATCAAGCTGTCTGCTTTAAAATATGAAATTACTGTTTTTCTATTACTTCTCTCTCTTATAAAGTGGCATGACATCACCTCTGTTCCTTATGTAAACTATTCATATTTTAATTGCTGCTCTCATATTGCCTTATATTCTAATTCTTTAGGAGAAATCAGAATATGCATGAATTGGTTTTGAGAACTCTAAACACTACACAAACTTTAATAAGTCAGGAGATTGGAAATTAGGCCCAAAATTCTACATTGGTGAATCTCTAGAAATTGGGCTCAAAACTAAATAAAATAAATATATTCTTAAAAATGTCAAATAAAAGTTAGGGTATCTGGTCAATCTTTTATGTTTTATATTTGCCATGTTGTAACAGATGATGCTAATCCAAATGTTCCAATACACCTAATATCAGAAGTCATTCCTGGAGCCAAAACTAGCTGGTAAGGCAACTTTGCCACCGATTTGACCCACACCCAAACACTACAACTCTCCAATCCCCTGGGCTTTTCCTCGCATGCTTGACTTCGTATCAACTAATCACCAACACAGGACGGTCCACACACACCCTCCCCAACAACTGCTACTTCCGCAACCGATGATCCGGGCAGCGGCGAGCTGGACCCAAAGTAAACCACAGTTGAATGGACTTCATGAAATACTTTGTGTGTGTATTTGTGTTAAATATCAAACTCACATCAACCAGCCAGATGTCATTCTCCCTGGTGTCTTTAAACCTATCGATGAAAAAACAGACAAAAACAGTTGAGCTGATTTAGAACTCATTTAAAAGACACTGATTATCCTTGAAAGTCACTTACAGGACGCTGCATGGGCCAGTATGAGATACGGTATGTTGTGATAAGCTTTATAAAACGTGATCTAATGGTATATATAGATTTAAACACATGCAATTTTATTGTAGTTTTCAAATATATTAGGTTACAATGGAGAATATTCTTTAACTGCTTTTCTGCTCTGTATTGCTACCTAACTATGAGTGAAAGGGGCGTGGGGTTTTTACTTAAGTTATTTTTTGTGTCCTTTTGAAAGCTGAATTATTCCCAAACCATCAAATTCATTTTTTGTAACCAACAGAAAGGTGGAGTGGCTGTCACTTGGGGCAGCAACAGACGAGGGAGGGGGGATCGCCATGTTGCTCTAATGCTGCGTTCCATTTGTAGTCGGAACTCGGAAATGTCATATTCCAAGTTGAAAAAAATAAACTGAAACGCCTCCTCCAAGTCAGACTTACTTCCATACTAGAAAAGACGGCGACTTTGAGATCCAATATGGCTGCTCCCCAAAACAACAACAGTAAGCTGTGGTGAAAACATTATTTTACAACTCACACTTGTAAGAGTGCGTCTAAAATCAATGTTACATGTAGGTCTTGCAACTCTAAACTGAACAAATTTAAAGTGGTGTAAAATCGTACCTTTTTTTACTTTAGTACACTGTGATACCGGTATCTGGCTCATGTCCACACCGAACCAAAAATATAAAAATAAAATCTTAAATTATAAGTTAAGCACAAAAAAAAAATGTTGTGCTATTCTTGATTGTCGAGAAAAATGTGTGTGTGATTTCAGGACTCAGCATAAATCTTGAGATGTTGCAGTTTTATTGCACCACAATCTCCAAAATGCCAAAAATAATTTGTCCATTACATTGAATTGAACTGAATTGAACTGAATTGAAATTACACTAACTAGCATCACAGGCTCAGTTGTGAACACCTTACAGTTAAAGAAACAATCACTGATCCACCATGCATGGGCTACATTAAATCCATGTTTGTAAACTCACGAGGTTGCATTATTTCACGGCCAACTTTCAATGAGGCTTTGTGCCTGTAAACTGCAAAAATAATAAAAAAAAAAGCATCACTTACGTTTCATCAAGATCTTCAACAAAACCAAGCACCGCCGAGCTCAAGAAAGCAGCCAGTACTGCAACAGTAAGAGACACAGAGAAATCAGACATGTTTAAATCAAAGTCAACCTCCAGCTCTGAGCCTCTAATGACTGAAGCATCACCAGCTAAAGCTACTGTCGCCCCTTCATCCCTCGGGCTAACTGTGCCTCAGTCTGGGCCACAGTTTATGCAGCAGCCGCTTCACGTGTTGCTCTAAACTCCGGCCATGAAAGCGTGTGGGTTAAAACGCTGGTGGTGCTGAAGACATGAAAGTGAACGTACCTCCACAAATCACGGAAGCCTTCCCTTCTGCCATTGCTTCAAGTGGAGAGAGCAAGCAGGAAATGCTGCTGTTAACGTTGTGCTCTCTACGCATGCGCAGACTTCTACGCAGCAGCACAGAAAGCTTTACGTCAGGATTCATATTTTTTTTTTTTCGCTTTTGTGTGTTTAAAAATATTACAGCGCACACTAAATAAAAAAGAACAACAGATAACATTTTTGTTGTTTGTCAGATTGTATCGCAAATGAAGTCAGAATTTAAATTTAAAATTATACAGATTTTTATACAGTTTTGCTTGTCTTTTTTTGTTTGCTTTTTCATTTTTATTGTCTAACAGTAACTGATTTATTTTACAAATGCAAAACCGGTAGTGCAGTAACATGAATGTTATCCCTTATTTGGCACTTTTTTATTCCTTGTATATTTTGGTTAATCACGTTTGGCATCATATTTTAAAATGACAATAGGGTTAGTGTTTTAAATACTGTGAAAGATTTATTTATTTATCTATTATTTTTAAACAACATATATATATATATATATACGAATCTTACTGTGTTTTCATTTCCTTGTTATATATTTCTAAACTATCTAACCATAATAGTTATCCTAAATATAATTCAAATTCAATTCAATTCATTATTACTTTATTAATCCCAGAGGGAAATTAAATGTTGTTGTAACTCGTTATCCAAGTTTCTTTAAAGATTTGTTGTAGATGCTGATGGCTGTGGAGAGGAATGATCTCCTGTAGCGCTCTGCAGATCTGTAGAAGCCTCTGATTGAAAACACTTTATAGTTGTATGACAGTCAGATGTAGAGGATGCTCAGGGTTGTCCATAACGTTCCCTTTATGAAGAATCCTTTTTTGCACACAGCATCTGTTTGCCAACAATCTCACATTGCCCAATGAGATTGGTGGAGATGGTTTGAACTCCCTCCTTTTCTCTCTCCTCTTTGCTCCTGCTCTGTTTCCATGACATCTCCTTTTCAATTCATCAGGGTTTTGTGGCTGCAGTTGAGGCATTATTTGAGCTTTTGTGATGTTAACCAGCTGCTCCCAGTTGTAAACCACCTTGTTGCCATGGTTATGTATAACAAATGTCCAAAAGTCAAAAAAGTATCAACAAAAATCCTTCCAGCTGCACAGCATTCAAAACCAGAGAGAACAGTTGTCTATAAAAATAAAATCTAAAAATAATGTTTCTGCCAGAAATGGAGGTATAACAGTTTTTAAAAAGACAAACAAACAGAGCGAAAGTAACAGAGCTACTCCAACAGGCTACCACCTCGAGCGGCACAATTCCGGAGTAAAATGATAGTATAATAACAAGTAGTTAATTAGTTAAACTGTATTTAATTGCAATTTTGTATTTGTTTATTTTGTTCATAGGATACCTTTTTTACTTTCTGACTTTGGTTACATTTCTTAAATTTGAAAAAATATTAAGATTGGAAATTGTAGCTATATTGTGAATACAGAATTTATTCATTTATTTATTCTACTGTTACTTTACATGTTAATTTGTTTTTGTTTTTTAAATAACAAGTTACTTTTCTTGCTGCTGTGCATTACACCAACATACTGATGTAAAAAATGGCAAACATGAATGTCATTGTAGTACAATTTATTGTAATTTTAGGACCTGCTTAGCAGTGGGTCTAATTGTACTTTTTGTATTCAGAGTCGTTTCATGCAAGCTCTCATCAAATAGTTTTGGAAAAAGTCAATGAAGATCACTACAGATTTCGGCCACAAGGTGTCCCTCTGCGCTAACTGACAAAAGAGCAAGCTTACCAAATATGAGAAGCATAAAATAAATTGTGTATTCATTAGATTTCTGTACGTGCTTTATGATTTGCGTCCATTTTTAAAACAAACTACAAGCTGCAGTAAGCACATAACCAAATGATATTACAAGTGTTCTTCATTGAAATTATTTCAATGTGCTTTACTACATTCTTCACAGGTACAAGTTGACCCTATATCCAATAGTATCCCGTCATAATACTCATTATCCCTGTCAGTTAGGTTATGTTTTCGCCAAGGGTTGTCTGTTTGTGTGTCTGTTTCTTAGTTAGTAACATAACTCAAAAGGTTATAGGTGGATTTTGATGAAAATTTCAGGAAAAAAGCCCAGGAATGAGTGATTAGAATTTAGGGGTGATCCAGATCACCGTCTGGATCAAGGAATGTTTTTAAAGGATTCTTCATCATTGGGAGATGTGCATATGTTCATGTAACACCACAATAAATAGCAAGGGTGCTTAGTAAAAAAAAAAAATCCAGGATAACTTCCCAACAGGTTCTACAATATATCAAAGATTGATCCAGATCCTGCCAAAATTCCAAATACTGTGATCCAGAACAAGAAGAAAATAGGGGACTTTTGGAGTTTTGACAACTGCAAGGGAACTAATTAAGGTATAGACATGCAACAATTAACTAAATATAGCCAAGACATTGTGGAATCTGAAGTGTGCTAATGATTTTCATGCATCTTCAGAAGAAAAAACGCCATTACCAAAAAAAAGTGATGTTCGTGAATAACTACTGTACTAGTAATGATGTCAGTGTGAATCCAGCTGCTAAAGGTGGGTTTAAATGGTCAAGGTATCTAAAAAAAAAAAATAGAATTAGATCACAACATTGGGGGGGACTGACTGCCTTGGCGGAGGTCTGCGCTCTCCGAGTGCTTTTCTAGTTATGTGTTTAAACAACACACACAAGCAACATGTGTTTTATTGAAAACATATTTATTTGTCTGAGCAAATCTCTGAGTGATAATCTCAATCTAATACTGAATTGTTTAAAGGTTATCAACAACTTCATAATTAGGGTTACCTTCATTTAAACATATTTACAACGCAAACTATCTCCTCACATGAGACATGATGAAAACAAACAAAAAAACAAAAGAGAACTGTTCTCTTCACAGAAAGTGGCTGAAGATTACGTTTTAAAGCAATAATCTATGTTTTCTTGTTATATTATATACCATCTTGCTTTTATTACTCCTAAACCCTTGGCTGGCACATTAGGGACATTGATATGTGTTATAATTCCACAGAAAGTGAAGTACCAGCATTATGTTCTTTGTTCCTTCTTCTCAAGTTCATGCATTGAGTTTGTAAAAGCTTATTAAATTATGTTGACTTGCGAACAGACTTACAAATTCAAAAAACAAAAACGTTTTGGTCTCAAACTGGTTTGAAACAGACCTTTGCAAAGCAGCAAACTTCAGTAAATCTGCTGCTTCAAACGATCATCTACAACTAAAGAACATGGGACTATACCTTTATGACTTACTGAGCATGAAGCTGTTGCTGTGTGTCACCTTTAAAAGGGCTTTACTTTCTCACGGGGGTGAATAGAGATCCAGACTGTGTTGCTACATAGCCTCATGTGGAGGACATGCTCGCAGCTCATGTGCCAAGTATGTGAATGCATTTGTAATTGCTGTGGCAGAAACCTGGGCACAAGCTGTTAGCTTATAGAAACGAAAACATCTAAAGCAACCCAAATACAATGCTCCTTTGAGCTCCGAGCTTTTAGAACTGTAAGTGTCTTCCTTATAGTGACAGGACAGATAAAGAATCTTTTTTTTTCCATACAACATTCAAACAAGCAAAGTGATTTGTCTTCTTCGGATAAAGAAAAGTCCTGTGTAGCCGTCCCAGGCCACTCTGTACACTCCCACGCTCAAATGAAGCTGACTGAGGCCACTCATGTCATGTCACAGGGAGGGACAGAAATGACTTCAGCAGGGTCAGAAAACAAAGCTTTCTTTTCCCTGTTTCATTGCTCCTAAGACACCAACAATAGCACTCAAGTGGTTTAGCTCTCGGGATTAGGGTTCACATTCACTAAATTATTTGTTACATCAGATAAACATAACAATTCATGTACATTTTATCACTACAAAGTAAAAGTAAAAATGATCCTTCAGATTTGTGTTTACTTTGTATAAGATGTAAAAAAACAACCTTTGAACAACCCACCACTGTTCATAGGAAAAATACTTCGGTCTTTTAAAGCATTTTAGTAGGGATGTGTCAATCACATCCCAAGTAAAACAGTATGGTACCAGTCAAGACATCTTTAAATGTTCTGTATCAGATTCTTTGACTAAACCCAACTCAGAATACCTTCTGTTGTTATACTGTTTAGGATTCTAAGTGAGCTGCATGTCCAGTGACACGTGCTGTCTCATTTTGGAGAGACAATTTTTTTAAAATCCTACTTCTATGTGTATGGCTGTGCTACAGGTCATCCGTCTTGTGTATAAATGTGTTCAAATTACGATAATGTTTCGGAGAACTTTGAACTTGACAGAAGTGTTTTGTTAACGATCAAACTCTACAGTTACATTCAAAAAAATGGAATATGTGTTCCGATGAGGCTCGTTTGTCAGATTAAAAGTACCTTTTGAAAATAACAATTTTTAAGTAGGTATTAAATATACTTTTCACTAATCCCAGATTACTGTATTGAATTTTCTATTGGTCTTATGTAATATTTTCATCTTAAATATTGTGTTTTTTATAGCTAAAAGTGGACATTTATCACAACTAACATATAAGAAAGGCTTGAAAGTATCAGTCTATGTGTAAATAACCTAAAAATGTGTTTCATTCAGTGAGTTACCTAAATAAATGAACTTTTCTATATCATTCTAATTTATTGAATGGGTCTGTATTTAGGGTGACTAAGGCTTACTTGCAGAAAGTACAACTAAGATAAAATATTTGTTGCTTTCATGGTAAACTGAAACTGCAGTATCCTAAAGGTTATCGGTGTACTTGACTTAATTCGGGCACAGTCACAATACTAATATTGAACATCTAATACAGCTGTCCCTAATTTTAAAGTAATGCAGTATTGGACTGGAACTCTGCACCACAAAATGCCTAATCTTAAATGACTCGGATCGGTACCAAGACCAAACATTAAGATTGCGACATCCTTACTTTAGAGTAAAGGGTTGTCTTAGAAAAGGATCCCATTTTCTTTTCTTTCAGAAGCTTTAGCGGCATCAGATCAAATTTAGTTTGGGTTAACATGGCTTTTGGAGTTTCGTCGTGCCAGAAACGCGTTTGTGCAACCACGGCATTTACCATGAAAACAAGTGAAAAGAGCACCTTCATGACTGCATTTCTCTACGTCAATGTTGGGGAGAGGTTATGCCGTGCGGGGGGTAGTTCAAAGGAGAGGACACTGAACTGCACGTAAACTTAACAATTATCTTAGCAAAGCAAGTCAGTGGTTTAAAAGTGCAGTCCAGAAGAGACAAAACAGCCCAGTCAATTAAAATGATTGCTGGTCAATTACATTAACACTGAATTGTCCAATAAATTACAGCTGTATTGATAGTTCAACTGATGTGTGGTCCCCCAACTTGATGCTTACTTAGAGGCTCCAAACTACAAATGCTGATAGGTTTTAGTCCCGTTAAAATGGATGAGTAGCATCTTTAAAAAATGTCTCAGTGTAGCCAAAACCATCAGATCTGCAACACTTATGGTACAAGAATCAAGAATCCAAATGAGGCACTGGGGTGATGTCCCATGAAGGTGATGAAGTGGCAATGTTGCAGAACTCTTCCAAAGTTCACCAACTCCGGAAGCTGTTGCAATCAGAAAAAGCAGCATTGAACTGGAGCAGCTATGTGCAGCGTTGCATAGATCAGTTCAGCTGAAGGAGAAATATCCATCCACAAGTGTTCATTCCAAGATATCCGTTTCAAATGGGACCAGATGGTAGTAGGAAAGGTTGGTGACATACGCTTCCGTGTCCTCATCACACACGTCTGCTTCCATTGGCAAAAAATCTGTTCCCTCTTCATACCTAAGGGGGAAAAACCCAAAACAGGCCCGGTCAAAAGTTCACACTCATTATTAGCACAAATGTCATATTTATTGTGGGCTTTTAATAGTTTATTGAAACCGTTGTTTTTTTTCTAGAGTACTTTGACAATATGACAAGTTATTTTGATGAACTTTTATGTCATCAGGGGGGCTCGGAGTAGAGCCACTGCTCTTCCACCTTGAGGAGGCCAGTTGAGGTAGCTTGGGCATCTGGTTAGGATACCTCCTGGACACCTCCCTGGTGGGGTGTTCTGGGCACATCCAACCATGAAGGGACCCAGAGAAAGACCCAGGACACACTGGAGAGACCATTTGTCTCGGGTGACCTCCTCCTTCAAAGGAGCTGGCCCTAATGGCTGGGGAGAGGGTTGGGACTATATCACTCAAGAGTGTTCAACTCCAGTTCTCAAGATGCAGGGTCTTTCATGTTTTAGATATTTCCCTGGTCCAACAAACCAGAATCAAATTAATGGCTCATTCAGTTTTGTCTCATTTGATCATAAAACCTTTCTTTAGAATCTACTGGCTCGTTAGTTGAGCTTAAAGTCATTAAGTTGGAAGCAGGATCTTTTCAGTACGTTTAGATCTAAAATTTGCTCTGATTTGAACTATGACACTGGTATTCCAGCAGTGTCTCGTTTACCGCAGAGCTGAGTCTTGCCATTTCTGTGCTTGTTCCGGATCATTCTAATCGGTTTTCCTTATTTGAAGGTGACCGCTTGGATCAGACAACTGAAATTTGAACACAACTGGTTGTTTCCAACAGGATAATGATGTTAAACATACACCAAAATTGACTTTGAAATGGATCAAACAAAGAATATAAGACTCTAAAATAACATTAAACTCTACTAAAGATTTTGTGGACTATGGCCAAAAAGTGTGGCTAATTCAAATTGACCCCAGTTAGATGCAACAAGCCTGTTAAGGCCAACAAACAGCTGACATTTAACTCAATATAAGTGGAGGTGTATTTGTACTGTATGTAAATATTTGAACATATAGGTATAATTTTGACTGCATGCAATAAATTTAGATTTTTTTCACCCAATTCTTATTTTTGCAAAGGCTGCTTTGTGGGAAGTACGAAAAGGAATGTGTTTCTCTTTTGCTTCCTAAAGAAGGAAGGAAGAGGTGTACAGACAGACTTCCTGTCATGCACAAAGGAGGTGGAGGGTCACATTAAAGACTTCGTCACTCAACAACTCACAAGCGAACATGGAAATAGTAGCATTTGTGGACAAATAGGCAAATTGGTTGAAAACAAAACTTAATACAAAACTGACACAATCTTGGTGAAAAGTTAACGCAAGAATGCAGATAAGATCAAAGTGTTTTTTATGCACACAGTATTTCTGAGATGATCTAATTGAGTCACCGTATGGCTCAATACTCACCCGTGTTCTACAGAGTCTGTAGATGACGGTCTTTCTTTATCCTCCAGGATACTATCATCAAATACAATAGTTTCTGTGTTGGCCAGACAAAATCCATTCGACCGCATGATTTCTGAAAGGTACAAAGTGCAGCATTGCATCATATCTGAACTTATCAAGGGCTGGGGGATGAAATCAGTCCATTCATCAACATATTCCACATGTACCTGATATGTTGATTGGACTCTGAAAGCACGGCTGGATTCTGTGGACTTTGTCATTCCTTAACACCTGGTCCAGCGGAGAACGTTCAAAGAAAGTCAACATCACCTCTGACCTGGAAAACTGGAAGGGGGTTGTTTTTAGATATAGCTTCTGGGACTTCAGTTGTACCACCATAAAATAAAAGATCACAGACACGAGGTTCTGGTGTGTGCTCTAACATGACATTTTAGATAAATACCAGCA
The DNA here is from genome assembly GCA_963556495.2 of Valencia hispanica. Lineage (NCBI taxonomy): Eukaryota > Metazoa > Chordata > Actinopteri > Cyprinodontiformes > Valenciidae > Valencia > Valencia hispanica. The sequence continues at coordinate 37,418,727 of OY747716.1, read as the reverse complement.
TCATCCATTAAAAGAAAAATTATATAAGTCAATGTTTGCCTTGTCAAAATTCACTAGCTTGTGATGGGTTTTTTTGTTTTTTGCTGATATTATGTGCAACTTTGACTTTTAAACCCTGCCAATAAAGACAAGGCAAGTGTTTTTATTGGCATGATCTTTGGTTTAAGTATGTTACAATACTACCATCCTTTTACAGTCAAAATAATATTGAATTAATTGTCGAATTTTCTCAAGGTGTTCTTGTTGATTTTTTATCTTATCTGTTTGAACACCACTTTTAAAAGATTGTCTATGCTGGTTTGGAAGCTGTACTGCATAAGTGATGACTCCAGATGACCCTGGCAATGCCACGAGAGTCAACAGCAATGATGTAGCTAGTTGTTTTAGGTTTGCCCTGCTAACTGCAATAGCCTTACATTTATTTCTACTTTTTAAAATTATTTTATCAAACAGATAAAGTACTCTAGCTTCCTTTGATGGTCCAGAAACATAATAATGCTTTTATAGCAGTTTCTTAGATATATTATGTATTTTTTAATTGAGAGTTAGTTTGAAGCTAATGTAGCAGGTTTCGCTTGCTTTCACAATATATATTTTTTGACAAACCTAAGCCCTAACACAGAATTTATGGGGAAAATGCAGAGGTTGCTCTAAATATTTTTGATGTCAAAATCAATTTTTACCCATCAATTTTAAAATTGTAACATATTCAATAGTATTTTTTTTAATTCATTTTAAATAATATTCGATCCGAACAAGCTGAACAGAAAACTAAATATAAAAAATTAAATTAAAAGATAGCACTTAAAATACAAATAGTTCACCAGCTGTGGTCTGTGCATTTGCACTAAGTGGTCAGAGGTGTGAATAAAAATCTGTTAAAATTACGGAAAGCCTTCAGATTTGTCCGTCACCATTTAAACTAGAAAAGCACTCAGAGAGCACAGACCTCCGTCAGGGCCACCCATCCCTCCCCCCGTCCCCATGTTGTTATCTAATTCTAACTTTCAGTACTTTTCCAATAAAATGTCTGTTAACGAGACGCATGGCTGTGTTCGTACTGTCGCTGTGCTCTTTTAGCAGGGAGGGGAGATTCACGCATGCACGATTAATTTGCTGTGCATATGTTCCAAACGTAGCAGGGCTCCTGAGTGAGGGGAGCAGCTTGTGAGCTCTCTGACACGGGAGAGGAGTAGAGGCTAGCACCGCTGGCCAGTGGGTGGATATGCACTTCATGTCGAATCAATCCCAAAATTTAATCAGTTCCTCCTGGTCCCATTGCAGACATTTTCTGAAATTTTAATCGAAATCCACTAAAAACCTTTTGAATTATGTTCCTAACAGACAAACAAACAAAGAGACCTCCTAGCAGAGGTATAAAAATAAAAAAAGACGGTCAAATACGGAAAATATTCGGTTAACGCGACCCCTGGGGACATGTAAGTAAAAGAAAATAACAAGTTTAACAACAGTTATACAAAAGCTGTTGGAGGAGTAGCTAACATTCCACCTATATCAGAGGAAGTAAACTACATTTTATTTGGACATTAGTTTATTTTGTTGATGGTATGAAAGAGTTTCTGAAAAAATTTTGAAAACTGAGAGGTAGGTAAGTTGTTTGTTGTGCCGTTTTTTGACCCACAATATCATGTTACTCCCATTTAATCAGACTAATTTAAGCCTTTATAATTCATCATTGTACTTTTTTTAAAAGGAGGCTTTATTGCTGAGTTGTTGTCTCACATTCCTTTGAGTTGGTTCACTGGGACTTTACCTTTTTTATTAAAAGTTTGGAAATTGGAGACAAAAGTTTATTATACAGAGCTACAGGAGCCAGCCCATGTTCCAGGCTCCCATTATACCATAATGTTCATGGTCAAGGAAAAATGGGCAAGAATGAAAGGTATCAAAACATCCAATTTCTCGCTTTAATGGTCACCTTATCTGGTTGAGTTAAAGCAGAGCACAAGGATTGTATTTGTTGTTAACTGTGAGACTTTCAGAGATGCATGAGTATGTGAGCATATAAACGTAAAACAAGCAATAACAATTCTCGATTTTCACATGTATGTTGTTTATTTCATTTTAATGGAATTTATGCAACTGGGTTAGATGTAATTATTTGTCTTTGGTATCTTTACAACCCTACTCCCTCCATTTTATGACATAATTAGGTGCCAACAGATAGTGTTTCTTTTCACATTATAAGTATATGAACTCCTTAATGCAGTTTTCATTAAATTACTCACCTTGCATGGCATGTTGATGGCATTCTTTAGAAGTCTTTCTACTTCATTCAGCTTCTCCTCAATGTCATGTGCATCTTTGATTTTTACCAGACCTGCAAAACAAGGAATGAATGTACAGATGAGATCTTAAAGCGAATGACAGGCTTAATTAATAAAACAAACAAACCTAACAGACACCTGTACACAAAATCATAACGTTAAATTTTAGTTTAAACTTTGATCACTTAGAGAAACATTTGTCAAGTAAAGCATCACTACATAGCAAAATCCCCCTCTGACCTGTGTAGAGCCTATATTTGCATTGACAAAATGTCTAAAAATTTGTTATCTTTAGATATCAGGATATTTTGGGATAATGATCTAAAAAATATTTATAAGAGGGATTTTCATTCTTAGCTTCTGAACATAAATAATCTATATAAACAACTCTGCAAATTGAAAACAAAATAAAACTTAGATTTTTGTTTGTTTTTTTGTTAGTTTAATGCATGTAAATAGTATGATCAGGATTTAATACTGCCTACTATTATGGTTGTAACATTAGATGAACATTAGATTGAAAAATGATTGTTTTTCTTTAAATGTGTGCTTTTTAAGAGCTTCACAAAGTCAGAAGCATGGCTGCAGACGCTCAGATGTTTAGAATCCAAATAAAGTTTTTGTGAAGTCAGTTATTACACTTATGATATGGTATCCATCCACCTCTCAGTAATGCAATCTACAGAATCCTTCAATATATAAATAAACTACCAAAACTGAAATGCCAAGCACAACTATTACTGTGCTTGGACAATTAATCGGGACTGTTGCTGTGACCTTTACTGCAATCAGAGTGCAATCTATCCACAAAGTCGGGACATAAAAGTCCGAGAAGTTCGATTTTTTTTAAAAAGGTCACTCTAGATGCATAAAAGAAGTGACAGAGCTTTTATTATAGTAACCTTTTTCCTTAACAATGCTGCGTCGTACCAGCAGGAACACAAGAGACTTTGTAAAGTGTTGCTGTAAAATTACTGTGTAGCCACTGGCATTTGTTTAACGGCACATAATGACAGAGAAAGGTAATAATAGAGGCTGCATACCACCATCTGTGATAATGTGAGTACAGAGCAAAAGAAGGAATACATATTTAGAAGGTGGTGGGTGGATAAATATAATTTTGTTTGGCGATATGTGGCCCCTCCCAGAAGGCAGTCAGGAAGGCATAATTTACTGCCATGCCAACAAAAAAGGGATGTGGTGAGAAGTATGAAAAACAAATACTGAGGTCAAACTGACGCGGCGCTGTCTCATGTAAGCAGCGTAAACAAAACATGCACTGTTGCAGTGATTACATCATTCCCAGGGGGTGTGAGGAATTACTGGATGGTTAAATCCTCAAAACATTTAGTTGATCTTACTTTCCAGAATTCTTTCTTGACAGGGAATCTTCAAAATGTGTTTGTCTTGATTAGATATGGATTTGTTAACGGTATCTTTACCACTGGTTCCTTGTAGCTCGGAGAATAGACACCAAAATACTTCTACTAGTTTATAAACCATTAAATGGCTTAGCACCAAAGTATGTTGAAGACTTGAATCCATCAAATTGTATTTGTAGAGCAATTTTCATGATAAAATCAGCACAAAGTGATTTACATGATAAAAACAGAAACACAAAGAAAACACATTTAAAGCAAAATCGACAACCAGTTAAACTCTCAGCACACACAAGACACATACACACCCTGTCCCCCGCCCCTTCACTGTAAAAACACTGCTCTATCCGTTCCTATCTCCTTAAGTGATCATACAAAATAAATAAACATCTAGAATGATACCGCTGTCAGAAAACAATATTTGGGAGAGCCATCCACACTAGCAGCCACCCCACAGCCTCAGAAGAGTCACAGCAAGGACCGCCATGATTAGGGCTGGCAGGCATCCACAGCACAGCCATAAGGATGCAGTGCAGGGCCCCGCCCACCAAGACAAAAGCGATCCCAATGGCAGCGAACTCCACGGCTTGCCACCATACCAACCCCCCAGACCACCGAGGTCTTCAACCTCACTAACTTCACTAACTCACTAATCATCCCAAGAATCAGAAAAAAAATGGGCTTTCAGTTTCTATGCTCCCCTTACTTTGGGATAAACCCCACAGATTTTTATATTATATCCTACAGTTTATAGCTCATCTAGTTAGATGCAGTACATAGTGCTGGGAAGTTTGCAGTTTGTGGTTCTATGGATATATAGAGAAGGTAGTAAAGCGCCAACTCTCCCCCACCTGTTGCTGCACTCGGCTGATTAACTGCCTGAAAGAAAGCTCCACCACTTTCTTGGTGTCATGGTTATGAAAAACATGGACAGTCATTGAAGGAGCCCCACCTATTGCTCGTATTAAGCTATAAGCTTCCCAACAATGCACATATTTAGAAGAGGGCCATTTAGATGCTAGCTAAACTATGGATCATCGTTTAGTCAGAGTGTGACTCACACCACCTGATCACTGTAAAATGTGTGGCCGAGATTTGTACAGGCATCAATGTTGGAGGACACAGAAAGATTATAACTAGATATGAAAAAATACTGTTTGAAGCACAATGAGGGTGGAGCAACACATCATCAGTCTTCCCAGAAACTTTGTCTGCACCACTTCATCTGCTGTGCTTGTTATCAGCAAAATGCAAGGCACATGCAAGAGGAGGAAGTCGAATATATTTTGCATTTCCATATAAACTCAGCCTTTTTAGTTATCCAGTTATCCTCCAAAAACTTAATGTCTTTAGAGAAAATGCCATAACAAATATGTTTTTTTTTTCAACTAAAATGCCTGAGACCATTTCCTTCAATTTGCTGTTTAAGTGTCTATTTCCTGTATGGACTTCCTGGCTTCCTGGTGTTATGTTATAACTCATTATGCAGCGCTTTCCAAGATTGTTCAGCTAGATTGGTTGGTCTTAAAGCTGTCAGCAATTTAGAGTTTAAAGATGTTTCCTTGTAGCTGGCAGTAATTTTTGGGTATCTTTGTTTTTCTAATAGAATCAAGATTCTGTAGTGTTTGAGTTTAAACAGTAAATATCTGACATTATTAGGATTATAATACATATTGCAATCAAAAAGAGGGTCCGCTTCTTCTTTAAGCAGGGAGCTTAAAATAGTCCGATGTTGTAATAGCTACAAGAATCGTCTGTGAAGATCTGATAAGCATTTGTCAGCAGTTTAACACATAATCACTCAACCACTAACACTTAGCAGTTTGGTCAGCGAGATATTTCTCAATACCGCCATCAACATGAAAGGAGACGAAGCTATTAACACCATGTCATAACACATATTTATCCATAGAGAGAATTTCACAGGCAGCCATTAAAGCCCAAACAGTCTTTGTTGCAATGCACACTCACTGGCTACTTTATTAGGTACACCTTCATTCTTTAAGACTTGGATTTATCATAGTGTCTGATAAATTCCAAAGAGAATCTGGTCAATATTGACATAATAGCATCACACACTTGCTGAAGATTTGTCAGCTGCACATCCATGATGGGAATCTCCTGTTCCACCCCATCCCAAAGGTGCTCCGTTGCATTGAAATCTAGTGACAGCGGAGGCCAAAAGTGAACTCAAATTCTTTTCACAGAACCTTTTGAGGCGATATTGAAGGGCTTTTTAGCCATCTCTGACTGTTTTCTGAATGTGCTGAGGAGGTGATGGGGGTTAACCAAGTTAACCTTGGGGCCAGGCAGAGACCTTTAGAGGGGCAGGTGCTCAAAGTTTAAAAGGGGCACATAGAGCAAGATTTTAAAACAACTTACAGCCACATAACTTATGGTATACAATCCTGAATAACAACAAGTTATTTTCATTATGTATTAAGAGTTACTTTGCACATTAAATGTATTTTAAACACATAAAATCATTTCAAAGGATAAAAGCAGTTTTTAAGACAATCAGCATCAAACCTTATGAATAATTATAGATCATTCTATTTAAAGGAAAGAAAGGGCTTAACCTTCATAATTTGTCATCTTGTTTCATAAGAAGGTCAAATGCATTAGCAGGTGACTTTATACAAGCAGAACAATACAAGAGCCGCTTGAAATGTCAGAAAAGATAGCACAATTTTTTAGAAGTTTCTAGAGTTGGCAGGACCACGGCCTCTTTTGAGAACAACAGGTATAATTCAATACTTTACTAAACTTTTCAAAAACAGCAAGAAAATTACTGTTCATCAGCCCTAAACAAGTTTTGTTACAGTCTTTGATTTGTAGGAAACAGTGAAAGAGTCAAAAAGCCATCTGGGTGGACATTTATAATTATACCCATGTCACATGGACTTTGAGCAATCAGGTCCTCTCTGTGTTCATACTTAGGTCCCATGTACACACCAGGCTAAATATGGCGAGTTCCCTCCTCTCTCAGTCACTCTCTAAATCTCTTTCTCATCATGACATCAGTCTGAAAAGCTCCACACGCCTTCTTTGTTGCCTGGGTGCTGCACAGTAACAGGAAAACATGACTGCAGCCTGAAAGTCGACTGGGAAAGGACCGTCAATCTAAACAGCGCTCAAGGGACGCAAGTGAAATATTGAAAGAGAAAAAATGTGATTAAATGGGTCTTGTATGGAACACTGATGACTTGTTGAAGCAGCCCTGAATGACTGAAGTAGCTTAACCTCTGCCTCAACCATCCTCAGTATCCATTGACAGTTTACATGAAATAAATTCCAGAGTCTTCCAGACTTCTCAGTTCTTTGTATTCATTTCAAAATACTAAAGTTCAGAGTGATATTTTTACAGTATCTGGACAACACGTTAATGCAGAACTACAGGCCAATCTTTAATCTTCCATTCATCAGTAAGATTATTGAAAAAGCTGTTTCAGCAGTTAAATAGCTTCCTAACAATGACCAACTGCTTTGATGTTTTTCAGTCTGGTTTCCGTGCTCACCACAGCACCGAGACTGCCCTCGTCAAAGTTTTCAATGACATTCACATAAATACAGACTGTGGTAGAACCACAGTGCTGGTTCTGTTGGATGTCAGTGCAGGATTTGACACTGTTTATCATGACATACTATTGGAACGACTGAAGAGCTGGGTCGGATTCTCTGGTACAGTACTTGGCTGGTTCGAGTCTTACCTAAAGAACAGGGACTTCTATGTTTCAATAGGAAACTTTTCATCAGAATGAAACGAAAATCAAATGTGGGGTTCCCCAGGGCTCTATCCTGGGGCCCCTCTCATTTAATATCTACATGCTCCCACTAGCCCAGATTATAATAACCAATAAGATTAACTATCATAACTATGCAGATGATACTCAGCTCTACATTACGATATCACCTGGTGACTTTGAACCCATCCAAACCCTAAGTAAATGCACCAAGCAAATCAATGAATGGATGTGCCATAACTTTCTCCAGCTGAACAGAAACAAAACAGAAGTAATTACTTTTGGACCTAAAGAGGAACGATCAAGAGTCAGCACACAGCTCCAGTTAATACAGCTAGAAACTACTGATCAGGCCCGAAATCTATGTGTAGTAATGGACTCAGACCTGAACCTCCAGGGTTACATAAAGACAATAACAACCTCAGCCTTCTATCACCTGAAGAACATTTCTAGGATTAAAGGACTGATGTTGCAACAGGACCTCAAAAAACTAATCTATGCATTTATCTTTAGTCGGATTGATTACTGCAACACCGTTCTCACAGGTCTGCTTAAAAAGTCAATTAGACAGCTCAAGCTGATCCAAAACGCTACTCCTCACGTCCTCACTAGAACCAGGAAAGTAGAGCACATCACCCAAGTTTAATAATCATTAAATGGCTTAGCACCAAAATATGTTGAAGATCTACTGTTACTATACCAACCCACCAGAACACTCAGGTCCTCTTATTCCAGTCTACTCAACATCCCTAGAATCAGAACCAAACATGGAGAAGTAGCTTTCAGCTTCTATGCTCCTCTAATCTGGAACAAACTTCCAGACAACTGCAAAGCTGCTGAAACGCTGAGTTTTTTAAAATCACAACTAAAAACGTATCTGTTTAAAGCTGCCTTTTAGCAATGTTTTCATGTATCATATGTTTTGTGTCTGCTTCTTGCTTTACTGCTGTTTTTATTTATATGCTTTGTCCGTGTTTTACTGCTATTTTTATTTTACCCCTTAATCATGAAAAGCACCTTGAATTACCTTGTTGTTGAAAGAATGCAATACAAATAAAATTGCCTTGACTTACAGTGGACAGGCTCTAAATATGGACAAGAAAATAAGAAGAACGGATACAGGGAAATAAGAAGGAAGGAAGGAAGGAAGGAAGGAAGGAAGGAAGGAAGGAAGGAAGGAAGGAAGGAAGGAAGGAAGGAAGGAAGGAAGGAAGGAAGGAAGGAAGGAAGGAAGGAAGGAAGGAAGGAAATATGGAAATAAGAAGAAAGAACACAATAAAAGAAAGGACACAATGAAAGAAAAAAGGGACACGGAGAAGGGACCAAGGAAGGATAGGAATGGAAGTGGGATAAAAGGAAACAAAGACTGATAGAAAGAAGGGATGTAGTACACATAACATGGTTGGAAGGACAGAAGTACGAAAGAAAAACTCAAGGAGGAAAAAACATGAAGGCACAAGGTAGGACATGAAGAAGGGTGAGAGGTAAGACATTTAGACATTAATATTAATATATAAAATACATAACCAAAGCCTTTTATAATACTGTATTTTCTCTATCCAAATTTATTTAAACCTGGAAAAACTGAAATCAAATTCCAGACTTTCCTAGACTACGTAGGAACCTGGCATTTACTATTCAGCTGTGATTTTGAATAAGAGGCGTGACGGACAGAGTAAAGAAGCAAAAAGTCAGTCATGTGATCCAGCACGCCTCTTCCCAAAATACACCACACACTGCAAAGGAAGAGGGAAGGCAGCAAGCTGTCAACAACTCGGTCAGCTCTTTCAGGGCCCAAGCAGGAAGCAGAACTTTTTCAGCCTCCACTAAAGCGATGTTTCCGAAACACTTGCATTGGCTCAAGGGGCACAGAGACAAAAGGGAAGGGCAGAGGAAACTAAACCACTGAATGTATGTAAGCTCTGCCAACTCTGGCAACAGCAGCATACAACAGCCCAAAGTTTAAAATACTGAGGGCTAAAGGTTCAGCATACAGATGTCGCAAGCTGACCGAAAGAAAACACTACTAAGTCACAGGACAGAAAACTTTAGTTTCCATTTAAATAATCTGCATATAAAGACATTTGTTGAAGTTTTTAAAGAATACAAATTATTAAACAGATCTTACATTTTATTTTCTATGTTTTGTAAACCAAATGTATTCATGCCAAGTTTTTTTGCCTCCATAAAAAGCAACATATGCCATATGCCATGATGATAAACGAGGCAAAAGATTTCAACTTCTGTTTGACAATCCTGAGGTTTTAATTTTCTTCCAGAAGCAAAGTTTTCCTACTTTCCATTTGAATTCAACCTTAGTGGCATTTTTAAGCACAAAATTGTAATTTACTTGTTTGGAATATGTGACAATTTTTTTGCATTTGGAGAAAGAAAAACATATCTGCACCCCTCACTTAGTGTTAAGTAGAACTTGCATGTAAAAACCCAGATTAATGTATTAAAACTCAAAATTCCCAGAATGTTTTAGGGACATTTACTGTGATGCATAAAAAAGGGATGAACTTGTAATTCCTTCAGTTTGTGCTGGATTCTGAACTACTACCGGTTTCAAACACCCTAAAGCAAATTTTTTATTCTCTTTAGTGCGTTATTGTGCCTTGAAAATTAGTCAAAATTAAAATCCGCCCTAAAGGGCAACTGGAAATTGACCAGAGAAGCCATATCAGTGCATATCAGGTTTGGAATATTACACTTGTATCTGTTTTGACTGCTAATTATATGAAATAGGCGGAGGAGTTTTTTTATGACTTCAAAATGAACAATGAACTGGATCAAACTAGAATGAATAATAGTAGATTTTAATTCAATCTGTTTGCTGTTTTATAAAGGTGCTCTGACATAACTTTTATGTATTTTGGCACAATCTAGAACAGCAACAGAACAGATTACGCTTTAAATACGGTGAAATATAACAGAAACATATCTACTCCAATTAGTTCACTATGCAACATGCCTGCTAAAGACATCCTTTAGTAAGACTTGGTCATCATTAACTTGTTCTAACAGCCTAAAGAAATTTTTTATCTCTGAGCAGTTTAGAGTAACCCCAACACCTTAACAATTATGTTGACTATTAAATATGTCATCATCCTTTTGTATTTCTATAATAGACCCTATTCTAGATACAGCACCTTAGAGAAAATATTCATACACCTTTCTACCTTTTGTTACATTAAAACTACAATCTTCATGGGTTTTTTTGGATTTTATGTGATAGACTAACACAATGTAGTAGATCATTATGAAGTGGAAGGAAAGTGAATAGACGCTTTGGAAAAAATAGTGTGCACTTGTATTCAGACCGCCAGACTTAACTTTCCCTGCAGTTGCAGCAGCAACTCTTGTCTCTACAGAAACTTCCTAACCCATGGGGCTAAAACGATGACAGCTTAACATGTAACTGAAAAGAAATGTTGGCATTGAAAAATATAATTGAATCTGAAAATATTAACATTGACTCTGAAATAAATGTTCTGAAAAATTTTGTATTGAAAGTGAAACAAAAATAAATAGTGAAAAAAGATTAATTGAAACTCTAAAAATATCATGGTCCCGTGCCTTTTCGCAAATCAGTATTCACGGATTTTTCTGGGGAACGTTACTCCAAGTTATTTGCAGAAAATCTGCCAATTTTTTTCCATAGAACATATGTAAAATATTTGAAAGAAAATTCAGCTTGGGAAGGTAGAATACCCAAATCCAATGCTACTTGACACGCTATTGGATGCCGTTTGCAAAACAGCCAATCCTGGGGCGTCATTTATTTTGCTCTGGCGCTGGTTGGCTGTACCCCCAAAAGTGGAAAACAAGTAACCCCTCCTTTCCACCAGACACATAAGCTGCGCATTACAGGAGCAGCACGTTTCACTTGCGTATTCTGCTGCTTGGCCCTTTCCACCGGGTGCGTATGAGGCGCATCGGTCAGCACTAGCGTCGGCCTCTATCATGTGTGCAAATGATACACACCTCTGAATGATACGCCCCTTAAACACCAAAACAGTGACAGGGAATTGAAACTGAAAAAGTGTCAGCAAAAGAAAAAAAAATGGAGGGAAAACTTGGTTGTAAAATAGTTTTGTTTTTAAATTCTTATTGTATATGTTTGGAGTTTATGTTTTCCAGAGTCAATATTTCTGTTCAGTTTCATTTTAAGCTGTCATCGTTTGAGACCAATGCTACCCATTGTTCTTTGAAAAACTGCTAAAACTCAGTCAGATTGAATGGAGAGCATCACCATTTTCAAATTTAGCTGAAGATGCACAGCTGGATAATCGGCTTGGACTGATTAGGCTATCAAAACATATTAATTTGTTTTGATTTATGTTAGCTGGCCTTATGTGTTCAGGGAGATGTACAGTGTTAGGGTTAAGCATGTAAGGCGAAAGGTTTAATTTTGCTTGCACCTAACAAGAGCATCTTCTTCCACGTGTCTGATGAGTTCGCTAAATGGCTTATAGCAAACTTTAAATGAGACTATCTATCGCTTGTATCTTTAAAATGCAGATAAGTGGAAAACGAATAGTTGTCCTGATTCTCCCACATGAGCTGTAGATCTCTGCAGGTCCTCCAGAGTTTCCACTTTTTCTTCAACTACACAATCGTGCTCTACCTTGTGGTGGTCTGTCACATTTGAATTAAATTAAATTAAATACATTGAATTTTGAGGTTGCAAGCTTATAAAATGTTAAAAAAGGTTTAGGGGTTGCACGTCACTGTACAGGACTGTGTTCATACAGAAAAAATAATAATATGTTTTGAAATGATTTCCACAGCTGTTCTGGTGTCAAACCCCCCAAAAATGCTGAAACAATCCAAAGCAACAGCTGATGGCTTTATCTGAGAAAGGAGCATGAGAGAATTATACTGCCCAGTAGGATGCCAATTTTATAGAATCCATTTTACAGAAATATTAAATAAGAAAATAGAGCTATAACGTCAAAAAGGAAAAATTCCTGCAAGTAATATTTCTGCAAAGCAGGAGCACCACTAGGAAGTTTTCAGAGAGAGGGCGGGTGGGGGTCCACTGATAACCTTTGGGTGGTGCACCAAAAATGGAAGCTAAAATAGAATGAGATCCGTATGAGTTATCATGGTGGTCAGAGCTCTGAGATGGGAATGTTCTTTTAGCAACTCAGAAAACAGCTGGTTTTGAATCAGTCTTGTTGTGGATAACTATTAATAGCAACACAAGCTAATTATGTATTTCTCCTATTTTGGTGAGTTAAAACAGTAAAGAAGCATAATCTGCATATTTTGCATCACAATGCCACTTCTCCACCACCATCCTGACATTTTCAAATTCAAATTCAAAATTACTTTATTAATCCCAAAGGGGAAATTAAATGTTGTTGTAACTCATTATGCAAGTTCCTTCAAAGACTTGTTGTAGATGCTGATGGCTGTGGGTAGGGATGATCTCCTGTAGCAGTCTGCAGATCTGAAGAAGCCTCTGACTGAAGACGCTCTGTAGTTGTATGACAGTCTGATGTAGAGGATGCTCTGGATCTATGGCGTCTTCTTTTCAACTCATCAGGGTTTTGTGGCTGTAGTTGAGGTATTATTTGAGCTTTTGTGATGTTAATCAGCTGCTGCTAGTTGTAAACCACCTTGTTGCCATGGTTATGCATCATAACAAATGTCCAAAAATAAAAAGTATCAGCAAAAATCCTTCCAGCTGCACCGCATTCAAAACCAGAGAGAACAGTTGTCCACAAAAACAATGTTTCTACCAGAAATGGAAGAATAAAAGTTTTAAAAAAGAAAAATATATGAACCAAAGTAACAGAGCTACTCCAACATGCTGCCACCTTGAGCGGCGCAATTCCGGAATTATAATTTTATACGGTTGGCAGCCATATTGGAAACAAATCTCTGGGGTGTACTACTGTGAGCTTTGGTTTTCCCAGTCGGAATTCCGACTGTTGTGTTTCTTAACCATAACTTGGAAAATCTAGCTTCCAAATACGAGAAGAATACACAGTTATTAAGCTGTAGGGTAATTAATAAACACAGCAACATGGGACTTATATATAAGTGAAGGGAATCTGATGTAGGTAGGCCTATGTGGTTGGTTTTTCTTCTATTAAAAAGGAAGCTAATTTAGTCAAACAATCTAATATTAGGAATTGGCCAAACATGATTCCAATTTAAACCATAATACTTTGTGGTATTATTGCAATGACAGTAAAATGTACAATAAAAAGTAGGTGAAAAACACTATAAATCTATCCCTGAATAAAGTCTAGAGTCAACTGGAAATTAGTAAATGTTTATCGTGAATCTCTGTTTTTTCTTATTATTTTTCATGACATAGCTAAGCCAATAATTATTCGTACCCCTGGCAAATAAATGTTTAAAGCAGCATTTTTACTAACATGTTTCTTCTGACTGAAAGCAACGTTTTGGAGTGGCCAGAATCCTGACCTGAATCTGTGAGGGGAGCTTAAGAATTAGGGTGATACCAAGAAAGCTTTCCAACCTCAAAGACTTGGAGCTCATTACCAGAGATAAATCATCTAAAAACGATATGCAAACGAAAAAAAACGGTCAGCCATTGGATTGACTGCTGTACTGGTTTTTCTATTCATTATTGAGAAGGGTAGCCTATAAATACCTTTCATAAAGCAATTTTTTTTTTATTGGATAATAACAACCGATCTGTCAGTATCTGTTTCCCCCATCATACCCACCTTCAATCAGCGGAGATTTCGACAAGTCCTTTCTGTCCTCAGGGAAGGACTCCACCAGTCTCTTAAAGAGTCGCCCCAGGTCGGAATAACTCCGATGCAAGTATAAAATGTTCCTGTCGGACCACTCGGTTCGGATCTCGAAGAACTCCTCTTCCTCTCCGCGCTGGCTGATGATGAGCCTCCGGATCCCGTTAACCCAGCAGTCCCGGACAAACATGTTGACCAGAGACGTCCCTTCAAACACGGCCGATGCCATGCCGCCCTTCAGGCCTTTAAGTCCGGCATGCCGGGGCTGATGCCGCGGTGGGGGGCCAGCGCTGAAATCGCTGCGGAGGAGAAGGCAACTTCGGGAAGTTTTCCGTCTATCCTCTGAGCGTCGGACAGCTGCAGAGAGAGAGAGAGAGACGAGCTGCAGCAGCAGGAGGAAGAGGAGGAGGAGGAGGAGGAGGGTTTGCTCAGTACTGTCAAACGTGGCATGACTGGGGGGAAAAAAACTAAACTGACTTCAAAGAAAGATAACGCTTTTGCGAAATTGATTTAAATAACAAATATGGAAGCCCAGTTAAGCCACTTGGAAAAAAAAACAAAAAAACAACTAAAATTATATAATTACGACGCTTATAATCACTTGTTGTTTTTGTGAATTTCAAAATCATGACTTTAAGAGTACCTACATTTTTAATGAAAGTCATAGTTTTGATCTAAAAAAGTCAAAATCGTGAGTTTTAAATTTACCCTTGTCACGAATAAATAAAGAAATCAGCCATAATTGTGCATTCCAGTCATTTTATTGAGTTATTTTAGTCAGCTTCCTCCTGCCACATGTCGATGTGCCCCTGGGCAAGGCATTTAAAGTTGCCAACCAGTCTGCTGCATTTATATATGAATGTGTGCCAGTTGTGATTGAGATTGGATGACTGGGGCTCTACTGTAAAGCGCTTTAGACAAGGCAAGGCACTGGACTTTTATTTGTATAGCACACCTTCAACAACAAGGTAATTCAAGGTGCTTTACGTGATTAGGGGATACAATAAAATGAGCAGTAAAACACAGACAAAGCATACAAAGTAAAAACAGCAATAAAGCAAGAAGTGCACACAAAACATGTGATACATGAAAACATCACTCAAAGGCAGCTCTAAACAGATGAGTTTTTAGTTGTGATTTAAAATAACTCAGTCTTTCAGCAGCTTTGCAGTTGTCTGTAAATTTGTTCCAGATTAGAGGAGCATAGAAGCTGAAAGCTGCTTCTCCATGTTTGGTTCTGATTCTAGGGATGTTGAGTTGACTGGAATTAGAGGACCTGAGTGTTCTGGTGGGGTTGGTATAGTAACAGTTGATCTTAAACATACGTTGGTGCTAAGCCATTCAGTGATTTATAAACTAGTAGGAGTATTTTGAAGTCTATTCTCTGAGCTACAGGGAGCCAGTGTAAGGACTTTAGAACTGGGGTGATGTTCTCTACTTTCCTGGTTCTAGTGAGGAACGCGAGCAGCAGCGTTCTGGATCAGCTGTTTTAGACAGTGCTGACTAGAAATGCGCAAGATGATACTTAGTCCATTTACCATTTTAGGATTTATAGATGTAATTTTAAGTGGGAACTGGTTTTACATTTGACTTTTAAGTAATACATTTTAAAATTCTAAGTCTTCTTTATGGGATTAAAAAACATAATTTTGTCCAAAAAATTCAGACTTATATGATGCCAAGTTTTACTTTTGATCAGCTCAGAAGATCAGAAAGGTTTTTGTTGCCTTATGTGTGAACAGGTTCGCAACATAAGGAAATTGCTGCGGTACTTTGTGCAAACATAAAATTAACACTTCTGAGCATGCAATAAATAAAAATAAAATGGGGTAAACAGGTTCAAAGGCTACTCGAGTGCAGGTTACGATCAGTGCAAAATCCGACAGGTGCAAAAACACAACACAGGGTCATGTGACTGAAACAGGGGGGGGGGGGGGGGGGGGGGCAGTCTTAGGGTTATTGTTTATGAGTCCAACAGCAGAGGGGAAGAAACTGTTCTTATGTTGAGGGGAGCAGGTCAAAAAGTCTGTGTCCAGGATGAGAAAGGTCAGCTGTGATCTCACCTGCACGCCAAGTGTCCTGGAGGTGTACAGGTCCTGTAGAGATGGGAGTCTGCAGCCAATCACCTTCTCAGCAGAGCGCACAACACGCTGCAGTCTCTGTTTGTCCTTGATGGTAGCTCCAGGATAAAACACGGTGATGGAGGGGTTGAAGATGGAGTCGATGATTGCAGTGTAAGAACTGCATCATCGTCCGTGCCGGCAGGTTGAATTTCTTCAGCTACCTCACAGCTGCCCATAGGAGTCATGATTATCAGATATAAAATATTTTTTCATTAAAAACAACCTAATTTCACATGATGTGTTTCATAAGTGGTAAAATAGAATAGTAAATAGCCTTTGTTGTCCCACAGTGCGGAAATTCAGTACCAGCAGTAAGTCAAAGGTCGGAAACGTGTATTTAAATTAAGGTTTAAAAATATATAAAAACTGAAAAAATAAGAGATTTTAAGTAATTATGACTTTTAAAAATAAGATCAGAAGGTAGAAAATCCTAATTTTGACATTAAAAGTCATGACCATGTGATAAACACCTAGAATTTTGGCTTTTTACAGTCATAGTTGTAAGAAGAAAAGTCATCATTTTGACTTTATTAGCCATAATTATTCAATTGAAAGTCAAAATGACGAGGTATTTAAGTCTACAAGTCATTTTGACTTTAAAAGGTATAATTATAAAATTCAAAGTCCAAATCATCGGTTTGTTTCCAATGGTTATAATTTTGAATTTTTCTGTGACTTTCGGCTTCCATCACTCTAAAACATCAAAAAAGGACCAAAAGTAAAGGAAAGAGTTCAAAAGAAAAATAAGACAGACCACTTTAAGTATATTGTTGCTACCTCCCACTTCTTTATAGCTTCCCGAGTTCAGAGATTTTGAGCTTTCTGGATCCGCTGCCCGTTTTCCTCCCTCCTTCCTTCCTTCCTCCCTCCTTGACAACAGGGTATAATTATGCTAGGAATGCAAAGGTCTGCAAAGACTGCACTGTCCATCTCCTTTTGCATTAGCAGGACAGTAGTATGCTTTGCTTTCCTCTTAACCATGATCAGTTCTGCTAACTACTTATTAGCGACTCTTCATTTATTGCCTCTGCTACAACTCTAAACAAAACCAGCAGCTTTAAATTACATGTTCTTTCCAGACAACCAGTGGAGCGAGCTCTCAGAAGAGGCTGCTGAGGGTTTGAGGGACCCAAAATCAACTTTTAGTCAGACTTCAACTGTTTATGTGTTCAATTTGTGCTGATCCCATCTAAATATGACACGTTAGCCTTTTTTTGTTTTTGTTGAACATGGTATGTCTGTGTGTAGCCATTTCCTTTAACTGATCTCTTCAAATCTTAAAAAGAAAACTGTGTTATTTATGTTTTACTCCAAAATAAACAAAATTGCCCCAAAGTGTTGAAGAACAACTGCAATAAAAGTAAGCTCATGAAAATCTCACAAGAACAGACAAAAAGTGACATTCTTTAAACAAAGCTCTATTTTAATAAAAAGCCAAGAGTGTCTTTTGTGAGCAGTTCGGACAAGGATTGAGAAACTTTCTCTAATTTTGGAGCAGGTTTCTTATTTGAATCTGAACTCATAGCTTACTATTACATAACCATACTGTTGTTGATAAATAATCATCTAAAAGATCCTTAAAGTACATTATGATTGTGCCAGATGGGCAATAACTGTCTAACATATCCTATAACAAAACAAGAAGTATGTCATAATTATGAGTTTCATAGTCAAAATCTGGACTTTTAATAAGATTCACTTTAAATTATTCTCTTTTTTTTCTTTGCCAGTTGTGAAATGGAAATGGGATTCCATAAATGGCTGATCTGAGCCCACCTACATGAAAATACTATGTTGTAAATTACTTGATACAAATGTGAGGATAATCCTCTTTCAATGTCTTTAGGGGGGAAAAGGCGTTATCTTGGCATAAAGTCCAAACTGAAAAAAGCTAGCCTTGACCTGAACTGATTTGTTTAGTGAATATATAAAAAGCTGTTTAAAAAAGTACTGGAAATCTTCACAAAAGGCCAGTTGTACAAAGCGGAAGGCTCCAGAAACCAAGCAGAGAAGGTGCAGTCTCTGTTGGAACATCTAAACTGGAACCGGTATTTCACCCACTGTGTTTTCTTTAATGTATGAGAAGGTTGGTATAAATCAGGGGTATGCAACTCCAGTCCGCGAGTTCCCCTCACTGTCCTGCAACTTTTGGGTGTATCCCTGCTCCAACACAACTGAACCAAAAGGTTGAATTAACTCCTTAGCATGTCAGCAAGTTTTGCATAGGCCTGGTCATTAACCATACATTTGATTTAGGTGTGTTGGAACAAGGATGCATCCACAAGTTTCAGGACGGATGGACTCGAGCACTGGAGTTGCAGACGTACGCTAAAATACAGAGTTCATTATAACTCAACTCACTGAAAAACCACGCTAATACAATACAACTCTTCCCTTCTCACCATGACATTACCATAACATTTTCACCAGCGTTTTCTCCTCCAGATGTCCTAAACAGTCAGAATGAGGAAATAACTTTGCACCAGTCTGTTGCTGGCCTTCCTAATTCTTCAGCAGAATTTCACTCTGTATTTCCTATTTTACTTAGACGCTCTTCTTCTTCACTGCTTCATTGTGCATGCAGGTTCCCTCATACCCACTTGCTGCCTTGTTGAACAAGCTCTGCAGTGGTGGCACCACAGTCTTACTAGACATCCTGAAGCCTACTTAAAGGCAAATGAACCTCTCACCTTGAACGTCTTGATGATCCAGGAAACTCTTGCTTTTGGTAGCAGCAGTTTTCTAACATGTGTGGCCATCACGATGAAAACTGATGAAAGTTCCAGCTTTTATTTGGAGGTAGTCATTGGGTCTCCTCCCAGGGGGGACGTGTCTGGACCTCCAAAGGGAGGTACCCAGGAGGCATTCTGATAAGATGCTGAAGACACCTTTCGATGCAGAGAAGCAGCAGCCCAACTTTAATCTCCTCACCCTGTCTCTAAGACTGAGTCCAACCACCTTCTGGAGGAATCTTCTTTTGGCCAGCTGCAAACTAAAGCATTAAATGTATACAAACTCAAAATGTTTTTACATACCACACATTCTGACCTGTATAAATTATTTCGGCTATAATGCAGCCAAAACATTAAAAACAAACCCCAATCTGGTATTCACTTCTTGACAGAGTAACCAAAAGAGAAGCAGGCTGTCTCTGTAAAGCTCCATTCAGCAGTGCACTTATGTCTCACAGACAAGAGAGGCAGGGACTAATAAAAGACATTTACTGGAAGCCATGGTCGAGGCAAGAAATGACGATTCAGCTGTAATTAATGACAGTGGAGAGGGAAGCAGACTGTCCGCAAACTGTTCTGGTAAAAGCAGTTCATATCAACACGGCACAGGAAATAGCATGTTCATTGCAGGAGAAAAACGACATAAAGAACCTCTTACAGCACAAAAACGAATAAATGCACCTGCATGCTGCTGATATATCAAAAGATCCCCTTTAACGTTTGACATTATCATGCCTAAATGTTCCCTGGTCTCTTTTTACTTTGGATTAATAACACAACATTTTCTCAGGAGAAATGTGTTGACACTAACAACATATAATACACAGTTTCTGCCCTACTGTAATTTCAACACATTTCTAGTATTTCCTTATTATTTTAAATAAAAAAAAGGAGCTGCAATGTCCACTTAGACTATTTCTAATTATTTCCAACTGCATTTAGGCCTCATGAAATGAAATGGCCAAGGATATTTATAAACAGCCATAATGACATACACTAACAAGGTTCCCATTATCTTTGAAGAGACACTGGCCACAGCATCACTTAAGACTAGTTTATACTTCTCCCTCAGCGGAGGTGCAGAGACACGCAGCGCCGTTATCCGTCGATGCAAGGGCTCTCTGACAGGCACACAATGACGGACAGAGTAGAGCCCATTTTTTTGTTGAATGCAATGGAGAGCGCACATCTGTAATTGGTCAGCCCAGTGTCCGCCTAAGATCATTTCACCAGAATGGTGTTCTATATTAGTCAGTGCAGCTTTTAAGCACTAAATGCTTCATATTGCAAGGCCAGTTTATCTAATATGGTCTTTTGGCTATTTTGAACACCATGCGCATGTGCGGGCGGTTAGGTGGAAAGAAAACAAACAAAATTGGCAGATGGTATAGAGGCGGCGAATGTTTTTAAAAGAGTTAGAGTTATAAACACACTTTAACGTCTGAAGATAGGAAAATGTTTACAGAGAAGCTTAAAATCTGCATTGGTGACAAAATCGAGATTGTTCAAAGCCCATGTGAGATCTGGGATGATCAAAAATGTTGGTCCAATTCGCCGGTGTCTTGGCCACAAATCTGCTGGGGAGACATTCATTCCTACCTGATAGAAAACCCTGGACCATTTACTCATGACAAATTAAAGGCTTTCAAAATTCTGAAAGCCTACGATTACTTTATTTCAAGAAAAGTTGGGACAATCTCTTCTACGATACAGAAAGCTGTGGTCCTCCTGAAAGCAGAGGTCAGACCTGGCCAAGCAGAGTCTCAGCGCGATTCACATCTCCCGTGGGTAGTCGCTAAAGAGAACAGCGAAATCCTCAATGCGACTGCAAAGCTGGTTAAATCTTAATTGATCAGTGTCCTTATTTTTTGGGGGAAATGTACTCGCTGTTGTACAATTTTAGTAGTACAGTAACATGATCATTTTAATGGCGTCTGGTCTCTGGTGAAAAAGAGAATGTCACCACTTACACCGTTCTTTTGTTAAATTCAGTCTCGGAGAAACATGCAGTCAATAAGCGGCTTTAATGTTCAAAGTAGAAGGAGCTGTCAGGAAAGGACTAACAACTGCTGTACGTAGGCCTATCAGTGAAGCCTGCAGGTATCAAAGCACTGCTGTACAATATTTTTTAATTCTGATAAGGTTAAAAAGACATAGACCCTCTAACAATATGATTTAGGTGAAAAAATAGATGTTTTCATCCGAAATTATAGGAATCTAGAAATGAACGCTGCAGGAATACAGGCTTTCTTCGGGTTTGTCCGGGTTTAATCTCTTTATTGCCCGGAGCCATCTCTTTCGTTTTTCGTGATCCTCTTTGGAGGGAATTCGAAAAAAACTTTTATCAGGCCCCCAACTGTATGGCCCATACAATTAACCACACAGCAAGAGTGAACCATCAGTTTGCTAAATCGTCCTCGAAAGATGCAAAACAATAGAATTCCAAGTAAAATACGCTGCTTCCTGCCACACAGTACCATGATGCATTGCGAGGAAACATAAACATTGACGTTACAAAAGATCCTCCTGTACGTGTGCATGCAAACTTCCTGACGAAGAAGTATAAACTAGGCTTTATTTATTGAAGAAAAAGGATAAATGAAGAGAGCAATTGGATAAAACAGAATGATGCGAGGATCTGACATAGTGACTAAACACAGAGAGAGAGAGCAAAACAGGTTAGTCTAGTTACCTAATAAAAAACAGGACATAAAAAGGAGAGGATAGCGCTGGGGCACCGAGGGGCAGTAATGGCTAAATCAGAGAACACAGAGACTTGGTTTAATAAAATATAAATACTTGTTGTCTAAACAACATGGAAAGACTTTGCATTTAAATTCATTTGATAAGAATTGTTATGGGTGTCAATAATTATGTCGCCAACAATTCTGTTAAAAGCAACCAAAGTTTTGATAAAATTCCCACTAAATAATTAAATCTATATGTAATTTGGTTGAATTACACTTATTTACTAAATTTCCAGTGTATGTTTGGGGTGGTGTAAAGTGTTGGAGACTATATATGTTTGTTCCTCCAAGCAAGTGTTTGTAAAAAGTTCATGATGGTACATTTAAAGCTTTATTGGATATGTGCACAACCATCACCTATTTAGGTGTTTACAAAAGCTGAAATTACACAGCAGGGGGAAAGATCCCAGTTATATTCCCTAATAACAAGGTACCAGAGAGCCGCACTGGACCCTAAATTATTGTGTTGGTTGAAGTGTGAGATTAGGTTTTACATATAACCCTTTACAAAGGCATCTTTAAAAAAATAACATAAATCAATATTGTCCTTTTCTCAAGCTGTGACAGCTTGCTGTGCCAACAGTCTTCATCCAATCTGACTCAACCACTGAGAACTGCCTTAAACACATGTCACACCTATAAATTTTTATTTGTAAAATAAAAGGCTTCTAACACAAAAAGATAAAAAAGTTCAAAAGGTATAAAATACTTTTGCAACGTCACCCGACTCAGCCACATATGCTGATTGTATGATCAGGTCACACAAATAAACTGTCTCAGTAATGTCAGAAAACCCCTTCGCCCCATGCGTAATAAAAACATCTGTGTGTTTGGAGTAAGGCTTCAATCTGTGGTTTGGCCACATTTAAAGAGTCAGCACATTTTACCTTCTTTCATGATAATTCCTTGGAAAGAGAAGTTTACATAGAAAAATGCAGTTTTGCCCAGTCATCCTCAAAACTCCCTTTGCCCAAATGTGTATCTTATAATACAACAGAGTAAATGTTTAACCAAAAGATGGAAAGGATGGGAGTTGTTTTTTTAGTTTCTTTTTTTTTGCTTTTTTGTTTTTTTGTTGATTGAAGCCAGTCGAAACATATAAGGTCAGACTTTGTTGGTTGAAGTTTAATTGATGATAGCAGTAAGAGAAAAAAAACTGCTTGATCATGCCTAAGCAAACATAAATTTACCACCCTGGCAAGGCCATATGCTTTGGTCGTACTTTAGGACCCAATTGTTCACCCTTATGTCAGCACCCATTTGCTCAGAAAACCAAACATCGGAGACTCAAAAAGCAAAACTCGGAAAAGCAACAAAAACAAAGATGGACACATCTGTCAGAGGACAAAGAACATCTGCGTTTATGGATGCATTCATTGAGATGCACGGGCACAGCTTTGCTTAGGGGAAGCCGTAACTCTAAAGTTGCCTACACTCGCAGACAAAACGCAATGAAGAGTGCAAGGGCCGGAGTGACAGCGGCTTACCAAACTGCCTGAGTGTCCTTAACAGGCTCCATAATGGACTGTGGTCGTCTTTGGGGAGCATCTGTTGGGCCCCGTGTTTTATGGCCTGCTCCCTATTGTGTCTGCAGCGATGCTTGAAGAGTGGAGGCCCACTGAGTTGAGACAGAGTGAATGTCTGATCGTTTATTCCCTCCAAGCTCCAACACAAGTAATAAATCTGGCCTGTGGGCTTCTAACATCAACAAAATCCTGGACAATTTTTCATGTGGTCTTAGATTTAAGATGAAATAAAAAGTATTTGAACTTCAGGACTAAAAATAATAAAAGTGACACTGGCAAATTTTTCAAAGATGATCTGTTTTTGTAGTTTTAAGTTGTTTTCTATGTATTGTGCACTAATTACAATTTCAAAGCTTTCCTTGGGAAAATTCAGGTAGGATTTTGTTTGAAAAACGATAGACAGGGCTGGATTTGGAGACCCCAGGTACACACACTGGAAGATTTTCGTGTTTTAGGTTAGTAATTAATAACAACATACACTACCGTTCAAAAGTTTGGGGTCACATTGAAATGTCCTTATTTTTGAAGGAAAAGCACTGTACTTTTCAATGAAGATAACTTTAAACTAGTCTTAACTTTAAAGAAATACACTCTATACATTGCTAATGTGGTAAATGACTATTCTAGCTGCAAATGTCTGGTTTTTGGTGCAATATCTACATAGGTGTATAGAGGCCCATTTCCAGCAACTATCACTCCAGTGTTCTAATGGTACAATGTGTTTGCTCATTGGCTCAGAAGGCTAATTGATGATTAGAAAACCCTTGTGCAATCATGTTCACACATCTGAAAACAGTTTAGCTCGGTACAGAAGCTACAAAACTGACCTTCCTTTGAGCAGATTGAGTTTCTGGAGCATCACATTTGTGGGGTCAATTAAACGCTCAAAATGGCCAGAAAAAGAGAACTTTCATCTGAAACTCGACAGTCTATTCTTGTTCTTAGAAATGAAGGCTATTCCATGCGAGAAATTGCTAAGAAATTGAAGATTTCCTACAACGGTGTGTACTACTCTCTTCAGAGGACAGCACAAACAGGCTCTAACCAGAGTAGAAAAAGAAGTGGGAGGCCGCGTTGCACAACTGAGCAAGAAGATAAGTACATTAGAGTCTCTAGTTTGAGGAACAGACGCCTCACAGGTCCCAAACTGGCATCTTCATTAAACAGTACCCGCAAAACACCAGTGTCAACATCTACAGTGAAGAGGCGGCTGCGGGATTCTGGGCTTCAGGGCAGAGTGGCAAAGAAAAAGCCATATCTGAGACTGGCCAATAAAAGAAAAAGATTAAGAACACAGACATTGGACAGAGGAAGACTGGAAAAAAGTGTTGTGGACGGATGAATCCAAGTTTGAGGTGTTTGGATCACAAAGAAGAACGTTTGTGAGACGCAGAACAACTGAAAAGATGCTGGAAGAATGCCTGACGCCATCTGTTAAGCATGGTGGAGGTAATGTGATGGTCTGGGGTTGCTTTGGTGCTGGTAAGGTGGGAGATTTGTACAGGGTAAAAGGGATTCTGAATAAGGAAGGCTATCACTCCATTTTGCAACGCCATGCCATACCCAGTGGACAGCGCTTGATTGGAGCTAATTTCATCCTACAACAGGACAATGACCCAAAACACACCTCCAAATTGTGCAAGAACTATTTAGAGAAGAAGCAGGCAGCTGGTATTCTATCGGTAATGGAGTGGCCAGCGCAGTCACCAGATTTGAACCCCATTGAGCTGTTGTGGGAGCAGCTTGACCGTATGGTACGCAAGAAGTGCCCATCCAACCAATCCAAATTGTGGGAGCTGCTTCTAGAAGCGTGGGGTGCAATTTCTCCAGATTACCTCAACAAATTAACAGCTAGAATGCCAAAGGTCTGCAATGCTGTAATTGCTGCAAATGGAAGATTATTTGACGAAAGCAAAGTTTGATGTAAAAAAAATCTTATTTCAAATACAAATCATTATTTCTAACCTTGTCAATGTCTTGACTCTATTTTCTATTCATTTCACAACGTATGGTGGTGAATAAGTGTGACTTTTCATGGAAAACACAAAATTGTTTGGGTGACCCCAAACTTTTGAACGGTAGTGTATTTCTGTTTGCTAAATGCCAGAATAATAAGAGAAAGATTTTTTAGATGTTTTTTTTTATTTCTTGAAATTCAAAAGTTTACATACATGAAGATTGCTATGCCTTTATCCAGTTTGAGAAAGCGATGAATGTGGTGTGGTGGGAAATGTCCTTAAAAACCCTGTGAAAAAGCTAGCTGATGTTGGCAAGCGAGTGTCATTATCCACATTAAAACAAGTCATGTACCGATATGGGCTGAAAGGCCACTTACTGTGGAAGAAGCCATTAATCCAAAGGCAACTTAAAAAGCCAGAGTACAGTTTGCAAATGCAAACTAAACTGAACTAAAACTGAACGGTTTGGTCATAAGGAGCATTGTTACATTTCTAGGAAAAAGGGGGTAGCTCACAATCCTGAGAACACCAACCTAACTGAGGTGTACGAGGACGGCAGCCTCATCTCCTGTGGGCATTTTGCCGCAAAAGGCTCTGTTGTACTTCACAAAAGAGATGGCATCATGAGAAAAGAGCATTATGTGGGAAAATGAATCAGTGTGGAGGAACATTTTCTTTGCATTTTTGTCACTCCTGTCTTCCAAAGAGTACCCAATTCCCTCTGCGGGTCGTATTTTTAAATATATTACCATTTCCAATCAGAGAGTCAAAAAGAATGCATATCCTTTATCAGTTTTAGTTTATGCCCCACTCTCCAGTTCAGACATTTACTATTACTTTACAGAATGAAAAAAAAATCCTACCTTTAAAAAGACAAGAAAAGTCTGATGAATCAAAAGAGTTGAGATCCCTCAGCGTGAAAAGAAAATACCTGTTTGTAAGAATGAAGGATTGTGTTTCTAACCAGGCGGTCAGCAGCACCACCTGGAGCACCACAGGGGACTGTACTCTCACCGTTTCTTTTCACTCTGTACACCTCAGACTTCCATCACAAATAAGACTCCTGTCATCTGCAGAAATACTCAGATGACTCTGCAGTCATCAGGTATATCAGAGATGGACAAGAAGCGGAGTACAGAGAGCTATTTGACAGCTTTGTAACATGGTGTGGAAACAATCATGTCTTCTTGAATATGAACAAAACAAAGAAGATAATTGAAGATTTTAAAAGAAACAGATATAGGTCAAACATTAATTACATCATGGAAGAAGAAGTGGAGGACGTTGAGGGGTATAAATACCTCGGAGTACACCTGGACAACAGACTGGACTTGAGACTCAACAGTGAAGCCATCTACAAGAAGGGACAGAGCAGACTGTTCTTCTTGAGGAAGCCTAGGTTATGGCCAACCCTGAACATCCTCTTCATGTGACTATCCTTTAACAACAGTGTCTTCAGTCAGAGGCTTCTTCAGTCACTAATACAGAATGCTGCAAGAGATCTTTCCTGCCCACAGCCATCAGTGTCTACAATAACTCTTTGAAAATCCTTTAATTATACAAGCCACAACATTTAATTTTCCTCTAGGATTAATGAAGTATTTTGAATTTAATTGAATTTGAATTCATCAATCAGACTGATTTTAAGATTGAGACGGATAGTGAGACTAATTGGTTCATTAGTAACTTATACACATAACAAACGTGTTGGATCACAACATTTGTACTCCTACGCCCCCCTATGCCCAATCAGAGCTAAAGTGTCATAAATGGGCAGTATATTATTATTTTCAATGGAGTACCAGTGGGAGTACTATGGTATCCGTGATAACATAGAGTAAAGCCTAGAAGAAGCAATTTTTCAAAGAAAAAAGACTTAACTTTGTGCACCCTGCACAGATACAGTATGTAATCATGAAGCGTGTGACGCAGAGATCGGTCTTCTAACTCCACAGCAGAATTCAGCACACAGCAGTTGTCTCATACTGTTCACAGTCAGGATTTACTGGCCACATGGGAACAGAGGTTTCAGCTGACGGGATATCTAATGGCTGTGTCTGGATCTTTAATCTGCTGCGAGACCTCCGGTTTGCAACTTTTAACATATAAACCTGGGGTACATGGTGTATCAGAAGGCCCAACCTGTGAGTTGTAGTTCCCCACTGTCTGCACATTCACTGTAATTGTTCAAATTCTCTCTTTTTTTAATAAATAAAAGGCAGCTTTTTTTTTGGTCTTCATGCTGTTATGATCCAAAGCAAGGAGCCATCCAAACCCACGATGATAGTATTATCAACAGATCTGATATCTAGCAGATGCTCCATCTGCAGAGCGATCATCTGTAACGCTCTGAGCTTCCATTAGTTTCTCACCACTCTGCAAAAGCAACTGCAGGTGCCTCACAATAACACAATTTACAGCTTCAAATAAAACTGTCAAGAGAAGATAATCACACTGCTATAATGCCTCTGCATCCTTAAAAGCCCTGCGTTTTCACCGGGGGCTTCAGGAGAGTATCTTCTTTGAAGCTTTATCGGAGATTTCTGATTATCGAGTCAGTAGAGTGATGTTAAAGCAAGGTTTACTACCATCATCTGGAGTAGAACTGGTCGACAATCTTCTAAAATACTTTGGGATTCTTGGAATGCATATCATAAATGATCTGACAAGCATATTTTAAATTATTTTTCTGAAACCTTTGCTGACTTTTATAAAAGTTAAATTGATTTATATATTCATAAAAATATTGTTTTCTCTTTGAGTCCTGTATCCTCTCCTAATGACTCTTCAGCTCATCTCATGTATTTCAAGAGGATTTAGATCTGAGGACTGGGAAGGTTCTGTTTTTATGGGAAGGTTCATTTTGAGTTGTGTTCATTATTTCTGTGTTGATTTGGCCACATGTTTCGGATCCTTGAAAGACTGAATTACATCACATTTAGCTACGTTTTTCTAACGGAAGCAACCAGATAGTGATTTCAAATATCTTTTTTTAAAGACTATATGATGTCAGGAAGTTTAATAAGACTCTAATAGAGCACTTTGGTTGTTTTGTTTTTTTTTGGCTTTATGAACTTGTCACATTTCAGGTTGTTTCAAATAAATATTATTACTCTGACTGCTTCACATAGCAGGATTTTAAAATTGTCACAAGAGTTTCAGACAACACATGCCGATAAACAATCTCGCATATTCCCTATTTTGGTCCTACAGTGTTTGGTGTACAGCCACACAGCAATAACGAGACACCACACACGAACAGATTTTACTCACAAACATTCCAAGCTCAGACAGGAAATCTCACAAAACCTCATGATATAAAAGGTGACTTAAGTCAAAAGAAGTAAATAAATATGAATGCCTCGGATGAGATATTATCAATAGTTTGTGGACTAGTTTTAACAGAGAAAAAACGAAAATGAAATGAAATCCTGTATACACTTGTTATACAAAGATATGGAGGTGAATTAGCTGGGGGTTTTTCACTGGGAAAAGTAGTTACACACTTTGCTCTGACTGATCTCTGTTTCTATGCATTTGTGGACTGCGGTTACATTAGCTGGGGCGTTTTGGAAGGGGAGAATCAGGGCAAAAATCAGGCCTTGGGAGTCTGGGATTTGGTTTGTGTGGTGTCTTATCTCGGTTTCGCCTTTCAGTAGGTTGTCCACTGGAGCGCACAGCGGAGGCACAGGATTCAGCTCAGGTGAGTTGAGGCCTGCAGGTGTGATTATGGACACCTGCAAATCATCAGGACTGCAGGAGGATAAAAGGAGCTGGCAGTCAGTCATTTCCTGCCTGAGTGTTGACCTATAAGGTAACCCCAAGCCCGTCGAGTTCCCAGATTACCTTTGCTAAGATTTATGTCAGTTCCTAGAATTACTCCCTCAACTCTTCCTTGGAAACTCACCTTCTTTCATGTTCCTCACAGGTTCCTCACTTCCCCGGTTTCCACCCCTGAGGTCCTTTGCCCAAGATGAATACTCACCTTCATGATTCCTCGGTGGTTTCTACCTCCACAACTGGTTTCCAGGTTCTTTAAGACAACCATCATCCTCCTGCTCAGTTCCACTCAACCACCGGAGCTCCTATTTTCAAGTTCCCTCTTCAGCATGCCTCCTGTCTGCCCTCCTACGACAACCTGTAAGACGATCTCTGATATTCCTCATTGCAATCTTTCAAACAATATACTAGCCTTAAAGCTCACACCCAGTCCTCGGAACACCACCACAACACCCCCTGGATTCCCACCTCACTGGCCATCCATAGACTCCACTCACTCCTCCCTGGCAATTTCATTTCCTCATCAACTGTAACATATTTATTATTCAATATTCTCCTCCTCCAGATCACTCATCTTACCATCCATTTCAGAGTTCCAGCTCCCAGTCCCCAGCAGTTATCAGCAGATCTCCAGCAGCTCCCGTTCCAGATCCATCCACCTTTACACGCATTCAATAAACCTTGAAATCTGATTTTGTCTTCTGAGAGTTTTGTGCATGTGGGTCAGGGAGCTGACTAAAACCATGACAAAAACACATCTACCCTACATAAAGGGCATGTTTTCCTGTCTTTGCTAATTTTTAGAGTGGCTAATAGAATTTGGTCTCTTTTCAAGTCTTATTTATATCCCTACAGGAATTAGTTATTGAAGTTTTCTTGACAATTTGAATTCATATTCTCATAGTATGAATTGCAAAAATATTTGCATGGGGCTTATAGGAATTGGTATAAGCACCAATAACTTGTGGGATAGGGGATTTTGCAAAAACATGACAGTTTTTCCTTTAAAATCTACAAGAGATGGATTTATTTTTAAAAATGTCTTACATTTACCACGATTGCTTGGTAAATAATTATGGAAGCATTCCCAATGAAAATCTTAGGGATGTTTAACAAATATTTAACCCACAAGGACTAGAATTAAAAACTTGCAAAGCTGACCTCAATTTTCACAGGTTAAACTTATAAAAGGTAGAATTTACCTGGTTTGGTTCTACAAAGGTAAGCACAGACATTGTTATCACTGTTAAAGTCAAATTAATAATAGTTTCAGCCCTCATCACATGTCATTGGGTGAGAGGCGGGATAAACCCCGAAGAGGTTGCCAGCTCAGCAAACGGCAATGCAGAGAAACAAAAGACAAACATGCACACACTCATACTCGAACCTAAGGACAACTTAGAGACACCAATTAACCAATTAACAGTCATGTTTTTGGACTGAGGGAGGAAACTGGAAAGCCTGGAGAGAACCTGTGCATGCATGGGTAGAACATGCAAGTTCCATGCAGAAAGACCCCAGGCTGGGATTCAAACCCAGGACCTTCTTGAGTAAGACAACAGAGCTACCAACTGCAACACTGTGTAGCCCTAGTTTTGTCACGTCACTATAAATATTATTAGAACTTTAAATGAAGGCAGTCTTAAAGCTGCACCAGAACAGAAAGAACCGACACCAAACTCTTACTTATTAACCACTTTTAATGTGCATAGCAATGGTCCACATGGAGGAATAAACCATGCTGACCACATGATCCTGTAACTGACCCACAAGGCCATCCTGTGGCGCTGCTAACCTCCTTTTGACTCGGGCTTTTCTCTCCAGTTTCTTTTCTATTTTATCATTCCTTTTAATGACTCCTCAACGATCCCAACTGCTCCTGATGATTGCTTATTAATGTTTCACAACTAACGTAAACAAGATGTGGCCACAGTCCTCTTTTTGGAAATATATGTATTAAAGTTAAATGCTAAAAGTTGAAGATCTCAGCAAGTATTCTAAGGATTGTTCAAGTTTTCATTTCTTTTAAAAGGAGATAACCCCAGAAGTGTAAGAAATCTCTAAAAGTGGAAATCCTGTATTACGCAGAATCAACAATAGCCGACAGGAGTAACTTTCAAAGAAAACAGATTGCCTGCTGTTATGTAAACTTTTGAAAAGAGACAACTTATAATTTTTGATGTATAAACTGCAGGAAATGTATGATTAAAAAAAAACATTTTGTTTCCAGTTTTTAACACAAAGCATTAGCAATAAGAGGATGGAGACATTTTCTTCCATTGGATGTGTCATATTGATGGTTTGTGAGACGCTTGTACAGGCAACAGTTATGTAAAACAAAGTCAAGAATGAAATAGAGCACAGCACCGGGTAAGAATGGGGCATCAAAAGGTTACAGGAGTAAAACTAGAGGAGGCCTGATTACCACAATCTGGCATCTGCCTCAGGGAATACGCTCCTCTTTAAGCTTCTCTTGATTGAGCTTGACGAGCTCCAGTGGTGAAGGGGCACCTGCCAGTCACACCTTGCAATCATAAGAGGTAGAAACATGCACACATATGCACACACACCGACCTGTACATAGTCCTCTGGAAATGACAGGATGTAGATATTTATAGAAAATGGCATATGAAGCACATAGTATCCAACCGAATGAAGAAAAATAGATAAAAAATGATTACTCGTTCTTTTAGTGTCCTATAGTTCTAAAAGTCCTATGAAATTATTCTAAGGGGAAAAAACTGAAAAACTGCTATAACCTGTATTTGTCATTATATCTACATTTAAAAAAATTAGTTGATTCTTTTTCACTTTAGCCATAGTTATTAAGAGCCATTGTGGAAGTTCCAAAGAGCTACTTGTGGCTTCAGAGTCACAGGTCACGATGCTTCTCTTTGTATTGTATGTGATTGTATGATTGTTCATTCTTTTTTTCCTTTATGATTGTGTGTCTAAGTTATATGTTCTGCAGAACAAGAACTTGGGGAAATTAAGAATCAGAATCAGAATCAGAATCAGCTTTAATGGCCAAGTATGACACATACAAGGAATTTGACTCCGGCAACTTTTCTCTCCAGTACAGAACTTAAATAAGTGAAATAAAGAAATAAATACAAATAAATACTAAAGGATAATATATACACCAAACCGGGGTTATTTTACAGTGAGTATGTACAGCAGTGCAGAGTTATAGTTTATTGTTATGTGAATGGACTCACACTCTGCGACTACACAGAGTTCATCAGAGCGACAGCCTGAGGGAAAAAACTGTTCTTGTGTCGGGTGGTTTTGGCGTACAACGCTCTGTAACGCCGGCCTGATGGGAGGAGCCTAAACAGATTGTGGCCAGGGTGTGAGGGGTCTGTGGTGATTTTTCTTGACCCTGGACTGGTGCAGGTCCTGAATGGAGGAAAGATCAGTACCTATGATCCTCTCTGAGGACCTGACTGTTCTCTGCAGTCTGTCCTTGTCTTTTCTGGTGGCGGATCCGAACCAGACAGAGATGGATGAGGTCAGGACAGACTGGACTATTGCTGTGTAGAAGATGGTCAGCAGTTCCTGAGGCAGGTTGAACTTTCTGAGCTGACGCAGAAAGTACAGCCTTTGCTGGGCCTTCTTTCTTATACAGTTAATGTGGGAGAACCACTTCAGGTCCCGTGTGATGGTGGATCCTAGGAACCTGAAAGACTCCACTGTGGGGACTGGCCTGTTGATGATTATGAGAGGAGATGTTGATGGGGGTCTCTTCCTGAAGTTCACTGTCATCTCCACAGTTTTGAGCGGGTTTAGCTCCAGGTGGTTCTGACTGCACCAGAGGACCAGCTGTTCCACTTCCCCTCTGTATGCAGACTCGTCCCCGTCACTGATGAGTCCAATGATGGTGGTGTCATCTGCAAACTTCAGGAGTTTCACAGAAGGATCCCTTGACGTGCAGTCAGTGGTGTAAAGGGAGAAGAGCAGTGGGGAGAGAACACATCCCTGGGGGGCGCCGATGCTGAGGGACCGGGAGCTGGATGTGAAGTTACCCAGTTTCACCTGCTGCCTCCTGTCAGTCAGGAAACTGGTAATCCACTGACAGGTGGAGGGAGGCACGGTGAGCTGGGACATTGTTTGATGGAGGAGCTCTGGGACGATGGTGTTGAATGCAGAGCTGAAGTCCACAAACAGGACCCGAGCGTAGGTACCTGCAGAGTCTAGGTGGTGCAGGATGTAGTGGAGAGCCATGTTGACTGCGTCATCCACTGACCTGTTTGCTCTATAATATATATAAGGGAAGTTAGAGCTTTTAAATTGAGTCAGGTCCGAATGTTTTCATTTTTTTCCTGTTTAATAAATTAAATAAAACTAAATAAATAAATAAAAAGGTTGCAGACCCCTGGGCCAGGTCCTCTTCTGAGTGGCTCGAAGCCTCTAAGTTAGAGTAGGGTGCACCCTGCTGGACAAAAAAGGGGCTGACCTCAGTGCTCAATTGGTGTCTGCAGTTCACCGCCAACACATCAGAGGGCAGACCAGAGTCATTGAACCATTGCACTTCTGATAGCCGAAGAAGAATCTGCTTAGTTGAGCAAAATGGCTGACGTTGAGATGGACATCATGTCCAGGAGAATGAATAATGGCAACGAACACGTGTAAGTGTTTCTATTAAAACAAGCTCATATGTATAGCTACGGGATGTGAGTGAATTTTGGGTCTCAAATTGAAAGGGAACGGTTTGAAATGTGGAAGAGAACTGAGTCGCGGGCTCACGTTGTTGCCGCAGCATGCTAATTGCTTCAGCTAACTGGCTAATGTTCTTTAGCTTAGCCAAACCTAAGTTTGGCTAAACTCACCAGCTGAAACAGTACAATAATTATAATTATCTATATTTATTTTAATATAGCGTGTGCCCAGATATGGAACATATTTAATATATTTTGAGCACTTCACTAATGTACGTTTGCTTACTTCATGTAGCTTGCTAGTTATAAGTTTGCTAGAGACGTTAGCATGTCTGAGCTTATAAAACAGCCTTGGCGGTCTGGGTCAGAGGAAGGGCTAACAAGCCAAGTTGACATGACAGTACAGTAGTATCAGTGCTACACACATCGTATGTAATTGATCCCATTGTTTATATCTTAGTCGTCCCTTTAGTTTCAGGCTAAATCGAGATATTACGTAATCCAACGCTCATACATGGGCTCATAGTGGTTAGCCTTCTGGTGGCTTCGGTTGCATTCAAAGTGCGCTATTAGGAGAAAACGGATTAATTGCACACTAGCTTTACAATGTGTTTTATTGCGTTTGAAAAAAATTATAGTTTTCTTCGACCTACATTAATAAAGAAATGCTACAGACGTTTTACATAAACATAATCAGTTTATGGGGGGGGGGGAATATAGGGCTGTTAAGTCTTTAGGCATAGTTTATTTTCTTTTTCCACAAGTGATACATGTGGGATTTTAAGTTTGAGACGTTCACCTAAAATTTACAGGTTATATCATAGTCCTGATATATAAATAAATAGGTCTCGATCAGTGATCTTACACGTTATTTGAACATGCCCTTCATACAAAGTGAGGTTGTTAGGATTTTATTGAACAAACATGTATGCTTCCCTTTTAAGGCTGTACACTATATCATCGCAATATCATTCTGCACAATATGAATATCACAAAGGGTTGTTTAAAGGGCAGTAATTGTTGGTCAGTAAATCAGGGTTGCCGCGGGTTAGTAAAAGGTAGTCAAAAGGAGTAAATTAAATGACTTCAAATTAAGGCCCTTAAAAGGTAGTAAAAGGTAATGAGCACAACCTGACATGGTAGTAAATTTGTTCTTATTCTTTGGTTATTCCTTCAATATATTGTAACTTTTCAGTTGATGCATATTTTTTGTTCAGGTATTTATGACTAACGTGCGGACAGGATGTCTGATGTCGATTGGTTCGGGTGATCTATTTTGTTGTGCGCCTGCGTAGTGTCGGGATAGCTTGGACCGGTGTTCTGATGATCTGTGCTACCTCATCAGAATGTCCTACCGTAGCGCGCATACATAGCTATGTCTATCTGTTGGTGCTACCCCTCAAAAAGTGTTACCGGTATGTTTACATGCCGAAAACAACAACTGTTAGCTTTGATGTTAAACCTAATCATCGGAAAATATTTTTTAAGTGACTGTATTGAAGTGGCAGTTTGGCAGTAATGTCTAACATAGCAACAATTTATATGAATAACGAAAACTTTTCTTTTAATCCACAGAGCATGCTACCCGTTTAATATCAAGCTAAAACTAGCACATAAAGGACATATATTATTTTCCCATTACCTCGTCGGAGTGGCAGTTATTTCCATTCAGTGTCCTAAAAGCAGCGTTGAACAGCGTGCATAACATCACAACTGCTTCCACCCGCCGATCATCAATTAAAACCCAGTGCTTCATGACTGTGGGGCTACAGAGTGACTGTTAATTACTACAAAAAACAAACAGAGTACTGTAGATGACTGATAACTCTGGAAATCAGTTATTAGTTTGTAAAGCAGCTACTGAATATATACCAAGCCAGTAAGACGTAGAGCAGATAGCAGTATTATTACTCCAAAATATTAAAATGTAGTATGATTATAAGCACAAATAGCCCGCAAAATACACCGCATTTATTGTACGACTCTAATTTTCAAATGTAGTATGATTATAAGCACAAAAAACCCACAGAATACACCACATTTACTCTAGGTAGGCCTACTTTAATTAATGGGACTTGTATGCAGTATAAAGATATGGGCTGTCATGTAAAATTGAAACCAGTAGCTTAAGGAAAGCCTTAAAATATTTTGAATAAAATTAGCCAGTAATGAAATAATTTGAATAAAACTCACCGTAAACTTTGAAGAAATAAAACAGACGAAATGGAACTTTCATGTAGGAATTCTCGATGACAGATTTGCTGAGTAAGCGAATTGTGACGTAACACTGAAATGCGCGTGCGCAGTGCTACAGCGTAGCACGGAATGACGGGTGGCACCATGGGTAGCACACAGGACATATATAAAGAATAGACACCGCATTGACCGCTGCTGCCTATTGGCGCTGATGAGCCGTGGGGCCGCCATCTTGGGCCGGTATCCCCCGCTCCACTTTGTAGTCTGTTTTGCAGACGGAATGAAGCATCAGCGCGTTTATTAAATCATAACTCGCTAAATACTAAACTGATTTTCATGCCGTTTTTTTGTCTGCTTAACAGTAATAGAATATTCTGATGTACTCATGAAATGTATGCAAAACACAATGCTATAAGATAGAGAAGCGGGAAGTACTACTCAGTCATTTTAATAATATATACAATATAATTCATGAGTAATATACACATGTATAATATAGATAATATAATAGATGTAGATGATATATAGGCTAATATACAGATCATATATATATCATGACATTCTTCAATTATATTACTATATATATCTTCCCATTTTATTCATATTTTACTATTTACTTCTATCAGATTTCTTAGAACCTTTCTTTAATAAAAAAAAGGCATTTCTGTTGATGACGCAAAACTGCTAAATTAATCAGTAAGCTTGTTTGCAATCTATTCAACGTTTGGATGGGTGAATAAGAGATTTCATACCAGTAAAAAATATTTATTTCTACAGTAGCATTCTTGTGTCAGATGTGATCTAAGTCAGTGGTTTAAAAATACACAATTTGTAAAGTATCAGCCTTCTTACTGTACTTAACGTTAGCTAGCCAATATTTCGCTGGTGGACAGAAATGCAGTACAGTAATATTATATTTACAAAATACATACAATAAAAATGTTCAATCTTCCTTGTGAAAAGTTATCCCCCGAGCCCTAATCTCATCAGTCCGCTGATTTGAACACAAGTACGCCACACAGTATTCAGGCATCTTGTAATAACTGCTGCTGTTATATTGGAAGTCTGCGGATGGGAATACCGGCCCAAGATGGCGGCCGCATTTCTTGGCTCAGAGCAGCTAATGCGGGGTCTATTCTTTATATACGTCTATGGTAGCACAGATAGTCGGAACACCGGCCGGAAACTTAAACGTAATTTTCAAATGTAAATGTAAGTTTTCCGCGCTATGGCTCAATGGCCCGGCGTTTAAAGACTGGCTTAAGCCTGTCATGGGGAATGAGCGGGAAGCTTACTGTAAGCTATGAAGAAAAACCATTCATCTGACCTGGAATGGTGTTACGGCGATCAAGTCTCACGGAGCATCCACCATTCATCATCAGCGGATTCGCGCACGGGAGGAGCAGTTACCCATTTCGTTTAAAACATTTTCTTGTGAGGGTCATTGCATTCTGTTTATATTCTATTTCTTCTTGTCTTCTGGAAATTATTATATATTGGTCAAGACATCATCACATTTATACTTTGAAGTGAGTGGAATAACATTTAGTTTTGGGTCAGGGATGGACCATCATCACAACTGGGTCAGTATCACGCCCACAAAAGAGGGCGCTGCTCAATGTTGTGATGGTAGTAAAAATTATGTAGAGGTAGTCAAAAAGGTAGTAAAAGGTAGTAAATTCAACTCT
Source organism: Valencia hispanica (assembly GCA_963556495.2). Lineage (NCBI taxonomy): Eukaryota > Metazoa > Chordata > Actinopteri > Cyprinodontiformes > Valenciidae > Valencia > Valencia hispanica. The sequence continues at coordinate 37,381,172 of OY747716.1, read as the reverse complement.
AGGATTCCTGTATAAACCCTGTAAATGAACTTGCATTTTTTTTGCTAATGTAATATTCATCCAGTTGGACACAGTCGTAGGACAGCAGATGATCATATGGGACACCAATGGCGTTGTCCAAAATGCTAAAGCTCACAGAGTGATGAAAGCACCGATCAGAAAGAGGAAAATACAGATATATCGCGACTAACATTGTGCAGCCCTATTCCTGCATGTCAAGTCTACAGTTTGAGGTATACATGATCTGGTCTTGATCGGGTTTGATGGCTATTAAAATCTCAACCAAAGTGTACAAAACTACACCCCTAGAATGCCACAGGTGCATAGAAAGTATGCATATCTCTTTAAATTAAAGGTGTACTTTCTTTTAACAATAATTGGAACATAAAAGAAGCTGTCTGCCCTGGTGCATTTCATGCAGACCTGACATCAGTTCATACCCACCTTAGGGATGTTTTATAACCGTTTTAACGACCAGTGTTTAAAAATATTTTCTACGAAAAGAAAATGAAAGTTTTTTTAATATCTTGCAATACTCTGACTCTGTTTGATTTGATCTGGGTTTCATATTTCATAGGGTTTGGCTGGCATAAATGTGGTTAGGGAACCAGATCAATGGAAAAACAAAAATGAAATCATTTAAATGAAGCATTTGTGAGAGAAATCTGTTATTTCCTGCCATTTTATACTAATCAAAACTAGATTTATTTCGTCTGGATGAAGTTCAGGGAGTGGATCAAACAGTTTTTGGGGCTAAATGGGTTTGTGGGGGGTTGGCCCCTCCTTCTGTAATTAGTTGCCATGGAAACCGACTATTGTGCTGGTTGCCATTACTTTCCTTACTGGATCATGTTTTAAATCAGACATTCACCACAGCATCAGGCCAACACGCAGCAGACCCATAGCTTCTGTCGTCTGGACAGAAAGATATGTTAGCAAATCATCCTGCCATTACATGGAACTGGATTCAGACGTGTTTCTATGGAGACGACCTGTAACAAAAACACAATGGTCACTTGGTTGCAGCTGTAAGTTATCTGTCCTGTTATACAGGAGAGATGCTCCATGAAGTCAGAAAAATATTTAATTGCTACAAAATTGCGATATCATTTGCAATTTACCCAGATTTTCCTGAGATTCTTTTTAATTATTATTTTATAATGTCCCACCTCCCTCCATGACAATAAGCCTCTCAGCCATTAAAGTTATACTCTTGGTGTCGGCATTAAGGGAAGTTAGAGCTTATCCTTCTGGCCAAAGGGTTTATCGATATGTAGTGAGGGAAAGGCTGGTAATTGGAATATATCTTAACAAATATTGCATCCAAGTGGTCCTTTGCGATTGTGATATTTTCAACATTAGCAGTAAAAAGCAGTGGTCTAGTTGCTTAATGCAGGTCGGTCTTTCCAACTTTTCTACACGCCACAATTTACATTCTCGCTTGACTAGCTACTGCTACTTGAAAACGTTCGCGCAGCTAGTCTCAAATTATGTCGTGCTCAGGCAGAGCTGACTGACTTACTACAGTAGCATCAAACCGCACTGTTGAAATCCTTCAGTAATTCAGGCAGTTATTTAGAGAAGATTTATTTTTGGCTGAATGTCAAGACAAAAGGAAATCATTTTGAGTTTTCCTTGTGTGTCTAGATACAATACAAATGAGTGTTCGTCTGACTGTTTGAAATGACATTTTTGCGTTGACCGTGTTATTTTTTATTTAGCAATACGTTGCAAACACCGTATATATTTGGCAGCCTGGGGTAAATTTGGTGATCTTCAGCAGCACTATAAGTGGTCAAAGTATGAGGAATATAAATTAAAGGAAATTAGGTGCAAATATCAGATTTATTTGGTTTTTATTTCTTTTAATCACAATATAAGACAGTTGCTTGGATTATTTCCTTGTTTTAAATTATTTTAATTTTTAGATTAAAAAGGTTTAATTTTATAAACAAACTAATTCTCACATATCTAATATTTCTAAAGTTCTGGGAGGCATTTTGAAGTAAAATGTAAACTTATTTTTTCACCATGAAACTTGTGCAATAACTGTTTTTGCCAATTTGAAATAAATTACTTTTTTTGGGGAACAATTTTTTAAGCATTCATTTTTCAATCTTTAATAAACAGAAAGCAAGACCTGGAAACACATGAAAGGAGTGGAAATGAGGACAGCGGAGACTTGTCGGAAGAGGAAGGGGAAGAGGTAAAAACCAAGTGTTTAAAGGAAACACTGCTTCAGATTTAAATGGTTTAATTACATTTGTAACAACTGAATTTGGTGTCTTTATGGTTTTTACCATCAATATTTTGGTTTGATTTCAAGTGCAGCCAGAGAGGATCTCTGACCCTTTGCTTTGATACATTGTCTTGTAAAGTATCCCTTGAACTTTTTCACATTTTATTACATTATAATTACAAACAGTGTATTTTATGGGGATTTTATACAGTTGACATTTGGATGAAGTGCATAACTTTGAGAAAAGAAAAAGAATGAACATTTATATTCAACCCCCTTAAGTCTATGCTTTGTAGAACCATTTTTTGATGCAAATACTAGGTGTAGGGCTGGATAATAATAACAATATATATCGACCAATAGACGTGTGGTGCAATAGAGAGAAAGGGTCGATAAAAAGTTCAATTAAAAACAGTGTCCTTTCTTTTTTTATTATAGCCTATACCTTTAATACTACAGTCATTACTTGCAGTCATTTTGAACCAATGCGGGCGACGCACATCAACACTGTAATAATAATGATCAAATTTAAACAGCAAATACTATAGTCAGCAACGTTGTCGTGGCAGGATCCCACAGCTGACCGGTGCCGCCTTCAGCTGCTGCTGTCACAGTTACCCAGAGACACGCGCTCCATGCTGTTAACAACACCCGCACCGTTAAAGATGTCCACCCAGTAACTCCATCACGTCCCCACAAGCGAAAACGCTTTCAAAAATACAAGCCGGGGATGGAAGACCTGCTAACTTCAGCACTTCGTCACCGGCCTGGGCTCCAGTGTTTAGGGCTCTGTCTACACAAAGCCATCAGTAATTAGCTTGTTAGGTTTAGCGTTGAATTGAATTACAATCCGTTTTTTAACACAAACTAAAACAAAGGTCTGAGCCGATAAAGTGTTATAAAACCTTTAAAATAAATTAAAAAGCATCAAGAAAAGCCTACAATTTAAATGAACATAATTAAAATATTTTTGCTCAATACCATAGTGGTTAATAATATTAATCTTTTCTTTTTTTCAGTATTTACTGATGTCACTCAGGTCTCTTAAATAGATTTTTTTTCTTACAAACTCTTACTAACCTTCCACAAAAACTTTGTGGTTAATAAAGTGTTGGAAATAAGGGTTGAATTGAAGTCAGTTTTTGTGTATACTTTATTGAAATGTGTTCATCAAAGAACAGCATAAAATGACCAGGGCTGCACTTAAAGTGAAATTAAAAAAATATATATATCAATAATTAATTAAATTGATATATATGACTTTTCTTTTCTTTTTTGATTGGCTATTTTTCTAAATCCCCCAACCCTACTTGGGTGTATATCTCTCTACCTGCTTTGCACATCTAGAAAAAATGTTTTTGCTCATTAATGTTGGTAAAACAGCTCAAACTCTGTCAGATTGGATGGAGAGCGTCAGTTTCCTAAATAGGTGACTGAAGTCAATCAGACAGCTGCAGCTGATCCAGAACGCTGCTGCTCACATCCTCACCATAACCAGGAAAGTAGAGCACATCACCCCAGTTCTAATGTCCTTACACTGGCTCCCTGTAGCTCAGAGAATAGATTTAAAATACTTTTACTCGTTTATAAATCATTGCAAGACGTATAGGGATGTAAGACAATATCTATATGACGATACATCACAATATTGTATCGATATTCAAAAGCATCGTATACATTTTATTTTTTAGAATTTGAATGGGACCATTCAGTGGTTCCCATGGAACCAGACAGTAATTTTTGTAATAAAATTAAAAGTATGACCGGTAGTTGAGGCTAGTCAATAAGTTAAGGCCAGGACTCTGTGGTGGCCAATCCATGTGTGAAAAAGATGTCTCATGCTCCCAGAACCACTCTTTCACAATTTGAGTCTGATGAATCCTGGCATCGTCATATTGGAATATGCCCGTGCCATCAGGGAAGAAAAAACCCCATTGATGGAATAACCTGGTCATTCAGGTAGTCTGCTAACGTCATTCTTGGAGCACATGCTGTTACAGAACATCAACCTGACCAACTGCAGCCACCCCAGATCATGGTACTGCCCCCACAGGCTTATACAGTAGGCACTAGGCATGATGGGTGCATCACTTTATCTGCCTCTCTTCTTACCCTGATGTGCCCATCAATCTGGAACAGTATAAATCTGGACTCATCAGGCCACATGACCTTCTTCCATTGCTCCAGAGTTCAATCTTTATGCTCCCTAGCAAATTGAAGCCATTTTTTTCCGGTTTGCCTCACTGATTAGTGGTTTTCTTATGGCTACACAGCTGTTTGTGTAATGACTGTAGTATTAAGTTACCCGATAGGCTATGATAAAAAAAAAGAAAGGACACTGTTTTTAATTTAACTTTTTATCGACTCTTTCTCTCAATTGCACCACTTGTCTATTGGTTGATATATATTGTTATTGAATTATCATCCAGGCTTACACCTAGTATTTGCAGCAAAAAATGGTTCTACAAATGACAGACTTAAGGGGGTTGAATAAATCCCCTGAGTTCCCTTCAGATTGTGCGTGTAAATGCTCTTACTTTCACAATTAAACTTAGCCCTGAGTTCTACTGTTGTTTTTGTTCGATTTGATTTCACCAAACGTTTAAGTGATCGGCGATCACAATCATTCAGGATTTTTTTCCGGCCACATTTCTTCCACGAAGACTACGGGTCCCCACTGTCCTTCCACTTTTTAATAATACATTGGACAGTTCTTAACCCAATTTTAGTAGTTTCGGCAATCTCCTTAGATGTTTTCTCTGCTTGATGCATGCCAATGATTTGACCCTTCACACACTAACATCTTTTCTACGACAAGTCTTTTGACATGGTTGTTTATGAGATGAGAAGCAACTCATTGCACCAGTTGGGGTTAAATAACTTGTTGCCAGCTGAAAGATAATCGCCCATGCAGTAATTATCCAATAGGAGGCTCGCACCTCTTTGCTTAGTTAAATCCAGGGGGCGACTTTTTATGTGGCCAGGCAGTGTACCTAACACATCCAGTTTTAGTATTAGATATAGTTGATCCACTGGAATGAAGAAGGTGAAAAAAGGCCACAAACTACCAGTCATGCTTTTAATTAAACTTTAAAAAAATACTGTCATCATTAATTAATCTTTTTTTTTCTTTTTTTAATCAGTGCATTGCTTTTGAATATCGATACAATATTGTGACATAAAATATTGTAATATATTGGCAAATTGATATTTTCTTCCATCCCTATAGTGATACGTATGGTATCGTCAGATTCTTGCAAATGCACATCCCCAATGTCTTAGCACCAAAGTATATTGAAGACTTGTTATCACTATACCATCCCCCCCAGACCACTCAGGTCTTCCAACTCTAGTCGACTAATCATCCCCAGAATTGGAACCAAACCTGGAGAAGCAGCTTTCAGTTTCTATGCTCTCCTTTTCTGGAACAAACTTCCAGACCGCTGCTGAAACACTGAGTTCCTTTAAATCTAAGCTAAAAGCTCATCTGTTTAGATCTGCCTTTGTGTACGTGACTGATAATAGCTGGAATGTCATAGGTTTTAAATGTGTCATATGTTGTGTCTCTTTTGTTTTATGCTTTTACTGTTTTTATTTTTTTCCCTAATGATATAAAGCACTATGAATTGCCTTGTTGTTGAAAGTGTGCTATACAAATAAAATTGCCTTGTCTTAATATTTAGCAGGATCAGGCTACACTTTTCTAATACAACTACTAAAACATGTTGAGATCTTCATTATGCCCAACACATTGAAGTTGGAGGTTGTAGTGTGATAAAATGTAGACATTCAAGTTCTGTGTAACCTCTCCTTACATTGGTCCACGCATTTCTGGTGCTAGATTTTTCTTCCTGAACAAGATTGTTTTTTCTTTAGGTTAAATCAAATGGATTGAGGCAAAATTAGGCTAAAGTAAACTATTACAGCAGCCTAACTCCAACTTTGCCCTACTGCTTAGCTGTTGTCTCACTTTCTCTGTTTATGTAATATGCATGTAAACTTGAAAGGTTGACAGATATTGATGATGGATTTGTTTTTCCAAACAGGAGCAAGCTGGAACTAATGGTGAGAAGACTGAGGAAGGGTCCAAACATCACAGCAGCAGCAGCGGGAAACACAAGAGGAAAAAACACAAACATCGCAGCAAGCACAAAAAGCACAAACATGCATCTGAGGAGGACAAGGACCGCAAGCGCAAGCATCGCCATAAACATCGTAAACATAAACGCAAAGAGGTCTCGTCCCCCACCACTGAAGTCCCGTTTGGCTCCTCCGGCCACAGGAAGCTGGAATCCTCTCCGTCCTCCGGAAATCCAAGTCTGGACGACCGGGCCGTGTTGGAGGATCTGGAGAAGCAGAGGGCCATGATCAAAGCTGAACTGGATAGCCAGTTAATGGAGGGAAAGGTTCAGTCTGGCATGGGTTTGATCCTTCAGGGGTATAACTCTGGCTCTGAGGAGGACGGAGAGGCAAGGTTTAGAAATGGAGAACAGCGTCCAAGGGGCAGCTCAGGTAAACTCATATCTCCCAGAGGGGGAAAAAGTGGCAAATCTAGAAGGGACTCAACAGATGGAAGTAAGTCCAGTTCCAAGCGTCGCAGTCGGAGTAAGTCTGCAGATAAACCTGCCAAGGAGGCTAAACCGGACAAGGGGACCAAAAGCAGCAAAGACGCTGCTGTTAAAGATCGAGGCCGTGCAAGGAGCAGATCAAAAGACAGAAAACAGTCAGGCAGCGCAGATCGCGTCAAGGAGAAAAAAAAGTCAAATTCTCCCCCCAACTTTAGGAATGAGCAGAAAGTCAGTCGCCCTGACAAGCGTTCCTCTTTGCAGCGAGAAGAAAGACCAAACCAGGAAAGAACGAGCCAGCGGTCCAAATCGCCCGCACGAGAACGTCCGAGTCGCTCAGATGCCGACCGGGACAAACGGCCGGCAAAGTCGCCATCCAAGGACACTTCACTGGGAAAAGAGAACCGCTCCCCTCACAGACGAGGGCCCCACAGCCCGATAAGGAAACGCAGCGCTTCCCCTCGCCACAGAGACACCCACCACACCTCTGCCAGCGCCTCAGACAGGGCTTTAAAACATTCTCCATCCAGAAGGTCCCCGCCCCGGAGAGCACGCAGCCGCTCGCCGGAGGTCAGGAGGAGGGAACCAGACAGACAGGACTCACCTCTAAGGTTTGTTAACGGCTGCACAGGCCCATTCACCCATAAAGAATCGCCTAAAAGGGACACCGTTTTATTGGTTCAGTTCAAAAAGTGAAACCAATAGATTTATTTCACACACAGTGACATATTTCAGGAGTTTATTTTGATGTCTTACATCTTCAGAGAATCTGAATATTACGTAAGACAAAAAACATGATTTTTAGAAACAGTAATGTTCTTATCATGACTTGATATATATACAGCAGACAGTGATCGAGACCCTCTTCATGGAGGGTTAGCCACAAAAAACACTTGAAAGAACTAGCTGTTAATTAATTGAAAGGTGAGTGGAAGGAAAAACTAAAAAGGGTTGTGAAGTAAAGTCTTTCTTGCTGCTGGAGACCTGTAAACACAGCAGCCTTTCCCAGGATTGTGTGGCCCATGACATCCAAATGTTTCTTTATTGTTTTTATGTGATATAAATCTTCTTAGAAGCAAGATTTTAAATTTGCTGTAAGCTATAATCAGCTAAATGAAACAAAATAAAGGCTTACAATGTTTTACTTCTGTGTAATAAATCAATATAATGTAAATAAATATAATAATAATGAGGAGGAGGAAACAGACACATAAGCACCCAGCTAGGTGTTCCTGCTGTAGAAAAAAATAGTTGCGTATCCCATTCTTAATTTCTAATGTTACTTTTCAAGGATGTGTAGATTAAGGCTGATCATTTTTTCTTTTTGTTAGAGCATTTTAAAAGATGACTGGAGGTTTTAATCAGATTGTAGTATTTAGTAAACAAAATTATACAGCAGTAAATCCACCTGGAGGCGTTAAATGAGATCTTTGTGACATGCAGGGCTGTACGTTAAGCTTTTCAGCTTATAGGACCGGTGCTACAGAGGTTGCTGGTTTTGTAGCACAGACAAAAACGTTGTAGCATCAACACAAAATGTATTTTGCAATTTGATATCTGTTTTTTTTTTTTTTTTTTTACCAGTTGCCTTCTCTCAACAGTATACTTCAGGCAAAATAATATAACATGTTCCACAGTCTCTTCTTGAAGACAAGGTTTTAAGAGACTGTGGAACATGTTATATTATTTGGCCTGAAGTAAACTGTTGAGAGAAGGCAACTGGTAAAAAAAACAAAAAAAAAACAGATATCAAATTGCAACTGGACATCCGTTCTGAAAAAAATGCTGATATTTTAAGAAGACAAAATTAATAGAAAGAATAAAACTTTTCTTTAGTACTTAGTAGGAAATAAGTCGGGTATATTTACTATGCACCAAACGTTGCTTATCAACCACCATTATACAGAAGTTTATGGCTTATGTTATTATTTTCAGTGTTTTTGTCAGAAGTTTTAAAGGCCTACGTTATTGAATATTTCCAACGTTCCTTGAATGTGCCACATGTGTGCAGCTCTGCCGGATGTTTGTTTGTGGCTTATAAAAGAAAGGTCGCTCTTATATACTTGCAGATTTGTAAAATAGTAGCTAAGGGTGTTCATTGGCATGGAGAAGTCACTTCAGATGGCCGAAACATTTGCCTTCAGTGAAGACGGGGCAGACCTTATTTCTCTTTCGTTTTTCATGCTCTGACTGAGCAGAGCCTGGGCATGCAGGTGGACGGAGCTGCATGCTGTTAACGCTGTGGACTCACTGCAGCACAGCTGTTCGGTGAGAACAGTAACAATTATGCGTGCTTTACGTCAGTGTTTCCAAAGGTCGCTAGATTTGTCGCGTTCTTGTGAAAGAGTCGCAAGATGGGTCTAAATACTTGCTATGTATAGCGACATAGTCGCTACGTTGGCAACACTGTTCCCTTGTTTCAGCCGAACGAGGTGAAGTCACATGATTATACGTAGTGAACAGGTAGTGACTGCAGCCACTGTGCAGCATTGAGAAACCATCGTTTCATCTGTCACGGTGGCATCTTACAGTAAAAAAAAAAACATGCAGATTACAAAGCTTTTGCACAGGTGCTATGTATGAATAAAGTTTATCGCACACAGTTTTTTTCATCGTACGTGCGAGTCGCACTGTACAACGCACACGTGATGATTAGAAAGGAATATTTTAATTATTTAGAAGGTAGTTAACTAAAAATGATCCAATATAAAACTTGTTTTGAATCCACCAGTTAAAACTGGAGTTTATATTTTATTTATTTAATCAATTTAAAACGTTTCCATTGCCGGTGAATCGTCGATGTGTTGATGGCCCCTCAGTGCAAGAAGGAGCGATGCTATCAGACTGTTTAACTCTGCTTTATAACAGCATAACACATCTGCAAAACCCAGCCAGTACCAGTGGGCGATAACCTCATTTAAACCTGCAATTATTGCCACCACAATATTTTTGCACTGCTAATTCTTGAAATTTTTATATTTAATATTACCGTTTAATTTCAATGGAACTTCTTTTGATTGTACATAGAATGCCTTTGTTTTTACTTTTATTACTTCTAAATAGTCAACTTAGATTCTCTTCTGTGTCCTGATCTGCTCCTAAAATGTTAATGTCCTTTTCCTTTATTTGAAATCAGACTTAATATTAATAATCTGTCAAGTTTAAATTTTTTGTATTATCAACTGCAACACGAATCAGTTATACGTAGATTGTATCCTGATGATGTTGATGATTACTTGTATTTCCTTCTGTAGAAAGCGATGTCGGCCAGAAGCTGGACCTCTCCGTGACAGATCACGGGAGAAGAGTCCCAGGTCGGCTTCTCGTCGCAGGATGAGTCGCTCACCTCTAAGGAGAAGGTCTCCGTCGCCTCCACGGCGCTCTCGCTCGTCACCTCGGAGACGAAGCAGGTCTCCATTTAGACGCAGGTAATTACTGCTCATGTTTTGATTGTTAACTCCTTTGAGATGGAAAATGTTACTTTGTGCTTTTTGAAAGCAGCTTACTTAATTAATATGTACAGTGCTCAGCATAAATGAGTACACCCCCTTTAGAAAGTACAAATTCAATCAGTAGCTCAATGAACAAAAGAACAATTTCCAAACTTTTCACAAGGCTGAGTTTTATTGAACACTTATTTAACTCCATAACATGAAATTAAGGTTAATAATCTAACTTAGATCACAAAATATTCAGTTTTACTCAAATTGGTTGAAGCTAAAATTAATACACCCTGCAACAAAAACTACTAAATCTAGTATTTTGAATGAGCACCGTGATTTTTAAGGACAGCACCAAGTCTTCTAGGCATGGAATGAACAAGTTGGCGACATATTGCAACATCTATCTTTTTCCATTCTTCAAGAATAACCTCTTTTAGAGTCTGGATGCCAGATGGAGAGTGATTCTCAACTTGTCTCTTTAGAATTCCCCACAGGTTCTGATTGAGTTCAGATCAGGAGACATACTTGGCCATTCAATCACCTTCACCCTGTTCTTCTTCAGAAATGCAACAGTAACTTTAGATGTGTGTTTTGGATCATTGTCGTGTTGGAAAAGTGCACGACGACCAAATGCACGGAGTGATGGCAGCATCTTGTCCTTCAGTATAGAGCAGTACATTAAGTTCATCCCATCAATGAAATGCAGCTCCCCAACACCAGCAGCACTCACGCAGCCCCACATAAGGACACTGCCACCACCATGTTTCACTGTAGGCACCATGCATTTTTCTTTGAAATCCTCACCTTTACGACGCCATACAGTTTTTAAACCATTAGTTCCAAAAACAGTGATCTTTGTCTCAATCCTCCAGAGTATAGGGTCCCAGTAGTCTTCATCTTTTTCAGCATGGGCCCTAGCAAATTCTAGGCGTGCTTTTTTGTGCATGGGCTTTAGGAGAGGCTTCCTTCATGGACGATACCCATGCATGCCATTCCTCTGCAGTGTGCGTCGTATGGTGTCACGTGAAAGTCACTCCAGTTTGGCTTTCTACTGCTTTAGCTAACTGCAGTGAACTTGCATGGCGATTTTCTTCAACCCTTCTCATCAGAAGATGCTCCTGTCGAGATGTTAACTTCCATGGACGGCCTGGACGTCTTTGTAAGATGGTTGTACTTCCATCTTTCTTACATTTTTGGATCACTTTTGCTACAGTATTTTGACTGATATGTAAAGCTTTGCTGATCTTCTTGTAGCCCTCCCCCTTGTTGTGTGAAGAAATTATTTCCTATTTCAGATTTTGTGACATTTCTCTTCCATGGGGAGCCATTGCTGACAGCATGAAATGGGAAGGGCTTTTCTTTGTTAAGTAATGCCCTTTTATAGTCACCTGTCTGCTGGACACCTCTTAAATGAATCATTAGACTCACCTGTGGTTGAATGCCTGTTAATTAGAATTTTGTAGTCTTAAGTGTGGCTTTTCCCCATTTTTGCAACATGGGCCTAAATGAATTTGCTAGGAAAATCACTTTTTTGTGTGTGCAAATTAACAAATCTTGTTTGCAATCAATGGCCCACATTTGTGGGAGTATTTTGTAGTATAGTATCTAATAGAAAATGTTGATTCTGAAAGGAAACTAAAGGTTTTCTGACAAATGTAGTGGGGTGTACTCACTTATGCTGAGCACTGTATATATATGTATTCTTTTACTGATAACCAAGTCTATACATGCATGATTTGCAGGTCTGGTGAGAGAGACAGGTATGGAAGACTCCGGCAGTATCGACGCTCTACATCCCGGGCCCGGGAGAGAAGAAGACGGCGCAGCAGAGATGAAGACAAGTTCAAAGGAAGCCTTTCAGAGGGGATGAAACTTGACCAAGAGTCCTCGGACGATGGAATGTGAGTAAAAAAAATTTCAATTTTTGTTAAATATTCAAATTGTTACATTTATAAACGTTGTGCTAATACAGTATTGTGCAAAGATGCATTACCTTTTTTACATGTTACATGAAGACTTGGGGTCGAACTTAAGGATGGACATTTATCTAACTTTTTATTTAATATAACCGTACTGAACAAAACAACAGACATGATGTAAATCTACACGTACTCATTTCTTTGCCATAAAAAATAGGTGAGTCAAATTACTTGTGTTCCCGCCTTTGCGAGCAAAGCTTTTATTAGTCAGCATTCACACTCTTGAGATCCTCTTACCTTCTTCTCGTTGCTTCTGTACGTTTTTTGAACTTCATCTACTTCTGCATACTTTGTGCTATTTTAACCATTCAACTTTTCAATTATTCTGCTTATTCTGCTCTTTACGGCTATATCTTTTGGTATTCATAAACCTTTATACTTTTTATAATATTAAACTTTTTATGCTTTTTTTGCTCCCATTGAAATTAATGGAAAACCTCAAAAATTCCGCTAAATTTCGCCTGTTTTGCAAAACTAACTACTTCCACATACTTCCACTTAGAAACACCATTCAAATCTTAAAATGTAGTCATACTCTTCAGCTATTACTGTATGTCTCGGCTTCTTCCTAACTTGTACCGTTTTCATACAATCCTTCCTCAAGTTTTTGGTCGCAAAATGATCAGATTTCTGAAAATACATGCATTCCTATGGGAGCAAAGCAATTAAGCTAGAGTGGCCCATTCTAGCAGAATTAAACTTTTCCACTTTACTTATATTCCACGAACAACTTCCGCTCACTCGCTGATATTTCACTCTTTCTGGACATATTATATATCAAAACGTAGGTTTTCAATTTTTCATTCAGGAAATGTCACCAAAATGTATGTGACAGTTACAGTTTTTTGGCAAATCGACCCGAAACAAAGTGGCCGCACCCAGGAGGGACCATTGGAATGCATTGGGACTGAGCAAAAATTCAGAGGACGACGGCTGGATTCTGACCTATATTCGTAAAGTCATATCTCATAAACGATGCGACGTAGAAACATGAGCCTTGTGCCAAAATAACTTCAGACCTTCCTGATGCTCATGATTCAACAATTTTTTTAATACCCGTTACCGTTTCTCCATGAGTTTTGTTTGTTCAAGTGTAATTTAGAATATTTTAACACACTGAAATGATTACGTTTATGGGAACGAACATGATACTGTTTGCCAACATGCTACCACTAGCATTTAAGCTAACACTAGTATATCAGTTAGTATCAAAATTTAAGCTAATTCAGCTAATTTTAGCTAACACTTCCCTTTAAGCATATTATACTGAATGGATTGATTTATTGTTAACCAACATGTTAGCGTTTGTCAACATGCTACCACTAGCATTTTAGCTAACATTAGCATGTTAGCTAATTTTCAATAATATTGGTGTTATAGCTTGTTGTCATTTTACTGAATATAATAAGTCTTCTTTTAACCAACATAGTTGTTTCCCAACATGCTACTTCTAGCATTTTGGGTAATATTTTGAATTTAGCTGATAAGTCTTCTTTTAACCAACATAGTTGTCTTTCCCAACATGCTACTTCTAGCGTTTTGGGTAATAATTGGAATTTAGCTGATTTTAGGTAACACTGGCATTTTAGCTAATTGTTAGTATTTCTATGCGGTAGGGTTGGTAGACTACTTTTCTTTTTTCTGCTGATTCTGTTCATTACACTTCAGCAAGTCTTCTACAGTTGACTTCAAATACTTCAGGTACTAGGCAGGCAACAGTGGGCATTTTACTGTTCCAACACCTGGAAAACAGTGATTACTTTTAAATGGCATTTACACAGACTTGTGTGTTTAGGCAATCTTAGGCATTATAAATGAATTAAGATATTGTTAGCTAACTTACTATTGTTATCCATTATACTAACACTAGCATTTAAGCTAGGGTTAACATTCTCACTGCATTTTCGCAGGAAATGCAACTTTTTCTAGTTACATTATGTGACAGCGTGCCTTGTCGGCATCTATTTTCGTAAAATGAGGCCAAATTTTAGATCTTTTTTTACACACATATATATATATATATATATATGTGTGTGTGTGTGTGTGTGTGTGTATATATATATATATATATATATATATATATATATATATATATATATATATATATATATATATATATATATATATATATATATATATGTATATATGTGTGTGTGTGTGTGTATGTATGTATGTATGTATGTATGTATATATATATGTGTTTCCACCGTTTTCTGAGGTGATCTATGTCCCTATTGCTGTAACACCAAATATGACTCTTAGATTGCGCAAACATTCACACATCTTTTCAAAATTACCATACAAACTCTTACTATTGAAATGAATAATAGTTAACTTACCATCAGTCCTGAAAATTTGGTTAAGCTCTTCTTCAGTGTAGTATTTGCAGGAGTTAATGTCATTATTAAAGAAGTAAATTTATGGATCAATAACATTTTTCATGTATTGTACATTAATTTCTGTCTGCTCAACAGGCTCTAAATCTTGATGTTGTTCTCCCTCAATCCTTTGTGCTGGTAATTAATGGTGTACCCAACATGGACAATGGAATATTATTTCTTTTCAATTTATGTATTCTTACTTTCTTTTATATGACTTTTACTGATATTGATTCAACTCCTCCAGACTCCTAATCATCACTACTTTAGCTTCTGCTGGTGTTCCATTAAGTTTAACAAAAGTTTTGCATTTGAAAGTCCTGGTACCCTGAATTTCTTCCTGCTTCCTTAAAAAAAAAGTGCTTTCTTGACAATTTCTTGCATTATGTTTTGTCAAGTGCTCATTTAAGTATACATCTGTTCCTTTCAGTTTTTCCCTTACTTGAGGAGAGCTTTTTCCACCTTTCTGCTCACAAATCTCATTATTACAGACACTTTTTCCTTCCTATTGCTTCTCGGTAAAACATGACATGCTTCATAGTTGTTCTCACTTACTTCAATACCTTTTGAATGAAGAAAGGCTGTCACCTGTCGTTCCACATAGTTCATGTCTGATTCAGTGAATTCCTCTACATTAATTGTTGATACTGCTCGTGCATTGGATTAAGGTTTTAGATCCATTCCTGTAATAATGACATCAGTCATTTAAATAAAACAACCACCCTAAAAATGCAGCTGGAGCAGCAGTGGTATTCAGATTAAAGCCTATCATTTTATTAGATTGGGCCGGTCAAAGTACAGACCAAAATCCAGTTCAGAATTTGTGGCTGGACTGGACAATGTATCTTTACAGACATACATGATCCAATAGGACTTGGATTGAGCTTCTTTTTTTTCGCGCATAAAAATGGTCAGTTGGTGTCTTAATGTTTGGAGCTGTGAGAGAAATACCCCAAAAGACTTGGAGTTGTAAATGTGGTTCTACAGAGTATTTACCCTGGGAGGCTGAATATAAATGCATGCCACACCTTTTCTTTTAATGTTTTTATTTTTAAAACCATTAGAAAACAAGAGAATATTTTCTTTCCGTTTCTCAATTATGCACCATTTTCTGTTGGTCTTTGACCTGAAATCTTAAGGTACATGAAAATGTGTGGCTGTTTATTAATTTCCTGTTTTATGTAGAAATTATCTGTACCAGCACTAGTTTTAATATCTTGTCACTAGTCCGAATAAATCCTTATTCATTTTAGAAAGTATTTAATATAAAAGCTGGCAGGTTATCACAGTTTAATACTTATTGGTTTAATTTCGTTGTTTGCAGGTTGGAAGACTTTGAAGGTGAGGAGATAGATGAAGAAGCTCTTATTGAGCAGCGCCGTCAGCAGCGCATGGCCATCGTCCAGGTCTGTTAGTGTCTCCACTTTTCTCTACCCACAGATTAACTGTGTAGTTTAGTTGATGTTTCTCAGACTGATCCCTCTTTTCCTCTCGTTTTCTATCCACAGAAATACAAGACGGTGAACGAGGAGACAAACATGGTGTCAGAGCCCAACAGCCCCCAGAGCAGCACACGTAGCCGATCGCCTTCGCCTGACGACATCTTGGAGCGAGTCGCCGCGGACGTCAAGGAGTACGAGCGGGAGAATCTCAACACGTTCGAGGCCAGCATCAAAGCCAAGCACAACCTCATCGCCCAGGAGAAAGACGGTAAAGTCCCTGTGGAAATAAACTTCTGGTGGCTTCCAAAGCCAACTGAATGAACCAATCAGCTGCAAAATTTACTCTGTGGTTTTGAAGGTCTTCAAACCCGCTGAGTAAATTTGACGCGGCGTGGCTGAAACGCTAGCTGTCACCATCATGTTTCCACCAGTCCGTCCCCTAAAATGTCTGGGCGGCATGCCAAACTTCTACGCTCCTGTCATTTAATTATGAACAATAATTGATTTTGAAGACTTATTAATCACTTTTGATTTGGCACGTTTCACATTGCTATTAATCTATTAAATAATTAATCGGCTGCGCCCCTACTAAATTGTCATATACTCCGTCTTTGCTTCCAAAGCTCGATAAATTTGGCCTTTCCGTTGTTCCACATGTTCTTGCGTCTTACCTCCATTGTTGATAATGTTGATACTGCTACTGTCACTTTGTAGCCTCGTCACTAGCTTTTTGTCACTCCCTGGGTGTATTTTCATTGGTCGATTGCAGACCGGAGTCGTTGATTTTCTGAAACGGCTTGGAGACCGTCAGAGGCTGGATTTGGACGTTTTTCGTCACGACGACAGATTTGTCTACGACGGCCAAAAAACTCACAGCGTGAACTGGGCTTTAAAGGATGCAAGTCATTTACTACCTCTTCTCAGCTTTATCCCTTAGAGGCGAAATAACACTTTTACTAAAGTTAAATATGGACACCAAAACAGAAATTAGCAAAGATCAAAATCACATCTTGCAATCTGATACAAAGCAGGCCGCTTTAACAGCCTTTAGTAATCTGGTGGTTTGATCTGTGTGAAAAATGCAGCATTGTGAGGCAGGGATTTTAATGGAATATCTTTCTCTGTCATGTGTTCATTCAGTTGCTGGCTTGTTTTCCAAAGCCTGGTTGTGTCTGCCTCCTGCAGCATGTTTTGATCTCTGCAGAGTATGTTAATCAAACACATGTTCCAGATATACTGTTTTATTAAAATGATGAGCTGAGGAACTCACCTCCTCCTCCTCTGGTTGGTTTTTGTTTGTTTCAGCAGCCAACCCAAAGAAGCCTTCAGCCCCCGATATGTTTACAGAGTCAGACGACATGTTTGCTGCTCATTTCGATGTAAGTAGTCAAATTTTACCCGTTTCCAAGGGAGCAAAGGTTTTGTATAGTTAACAGAAGCAAAATAATGCAAGAGGCACACCGATGATCGACTGTTGTGCCATCTCTGCAGAGTGCCAGAATGAGAGCAGCAGGTGTAGGGAAGGACTTCAAGGAGAACCCCAACCTCAGGGACAACTGGACCGATGCCGAGGGTTACTACAGTAAGTGCTTCTAAATGCATGAACTTCACTGTATTTGACCCTGCAACATGGAGTCAGTCAGTATCAGCATTTAGTTTTTGCCTGATTTTTCTCTCTGCAGGCTGAGCACACTGATCTTATTCTATGTTAGGAAGTAAAGCAGCCTTGTTGACATGATTAACTCGTTGTTTTTGTTTTTTGTTTAGGGGTGAACATTGGCGAGACATTAGACAAGCGCTATGATGTGTACGGCTACACAGGCCAGGGTGTGTTTAGCAATGTGATCAGAGCCAGGGACACTGCCAGGGCTGGCCAGGAGGTGGCAGTCAAGATCATCAGAAACAACGAGCTCATGTGAGTCACACTGGTAAACTGTGAAAAACAGTTATTTATTAACTTATTTATATATCCAGAGTTTATATGTAGTTTGAAAAGTTGAGGTTTTTATTATTGGAAAAGCATAGAGAACAACAGGTACATTTCCAGACTTTGTCTTTGAACTAAATATGTGAACCATCCAACCATATGTCTCTTCGTCTTTAATGTCAATTCTTGGATTGAACACATTTAGGGATCAATGTCACATTACAACCACAAACTTCAGTGTATTTTATTACATACCACCAGCAGTTTACGTCACTTTGTTTGCAACAAATCATCACAGAAAGCCACTTGATCATAATTTGTCTTTGTAAGGATTCCCAGCCCTATGCAACGAGTCTCTGACTTCGCCGCAACGCTTCTTTGACTTCGCCTCATGCTGAACAAGCAAGTAGCTACAGTGGGGAGGAATGACTCTTTTAACAAGTAGTATATAATTCTCAAATGGAAGGTGGTGCACATTTATATACACCCCCTTTACTTTGATACCCATAAATAAAATCAAATGTGTGTCACCTAATTAGTAATAGAGTCCACCTTTGTGTGATTCAATCTCTGTATAAATGCAGCTGAAACGGCATCATAGAGACCAAGGAACGAAGCAGACAGGTCATGGGGAAGTTTAAAGGTTATAAACCAGTATCCCAAGTAGGGCTGGGCAATACATCGTTTATTTCGAAATATCAAATTTTCTATTTATGATGATTGAATCTTTGGAATATCGAACAGAAGTTTCACCAGTGCACTCCTTGGGTTTCCATAGTTCAAAGTGATGTCAGCCCGTCCAAGACCTTTCATCTTGTTTTACTGCTTGCATTTATTTGGAATTAGAATTCAGGTCAACTCCAAGAAGGAATGATTTAAATAAAAGGAAGTTTTTAAAAAAGTTTTTTCATTTGTAATTTCTTTTTAAGAATAGAAAGGGAGAAAAAAAATCTGTATCAAAAATCTAATTTGGCGTGGAATAAAACGGAAGGTTAAAATTTTAATCCATGTCGCCTAGCCCTAACCCCCTTTTTATGAAACGGTTGTATAATGTCCGATGAAATAACTATCTTTAAATAGTACTAGAAAATGTAAAATATTGGCAAAAATAATGATTTCCTTTATATCATGGTATATATATCGATATCAACTGATAAGAAAAATATTGGGATATAATTATTTTTCCATATTGCCCAGCCCTAATCTCAAGCCTTAAATATCAAATTAATGTATTTGGAATACATGGAAAATGATGTGCAGTGGAAAGCAAATACTGCAAATCACCCTGAACCTACCTGCCTAACTGTGAAAGATGGTGGTGGCAGCACCATGCTGTTTTCCCCACAGTTCATAGTTGATGTAAAGATGAATTAAGTGAAAAGCAGGACAGTCCTGGAAGAACACCTTCTAGAAGCTGCAAAAGACTTTATTCTGGTAGAATGTTCACCTTTAATCAGGCCGCAAACTGTAAACATTTAGCCAGGGCTGCTGTGGAATGGCTGAGATCAAAGAATATTTGTTTGTTTGATTGGCCTAGTCAAAGTACACACTAAAATTCAAGAGGAAATCTGCAGCTATATTGAAAAATGTTCACAGACACTCTTCAGTCCAATCTGACTGAGAAGTTTGTGGTTGTAACGTGACAAAAGGTGACGAAATGTTTTTTGTGTTTCAATGATGGATGATATTTGGGTGTCAGGAAATAACGAGGTGAACCGCTGGACCTTTAGATTATTACCTTGTTTGGAAACAGCTGAGAAGGGTGATTTCTTGCGGTCCTACTTTTTGACTTACTGGCTGTTGGTTTTTAAGGCATTCTCAGTTTGTATTTAAAAAATCAGACCCCTGTAAAAAGATCTGCTGCCATGTTGAGAAATTTAGGACATTTGAGCCCTAAAAAGTATTTGAGCATGAAACAGAAAAGGCACGGGAACTCTTGAGGTTGTTGTTTGAATTTAGTTCTGCATCGATAACGTGCGTCTTTTTGGTAAACAGGCAGAAGACCGGTTTGAAAGAGTTGGAATTCCTCAGGAAGCTGAACGATGCTGATCCCGACGACAAGTTCCACTGCCTTCGCCTTTTCCGCCACTTCTACCACAAGCAGCATCTTTGTCTTGTTTTCGAGCCTCTAAGGTACTGAGCACTAGCTTTTCTGTTTTTCTGTTTGTTTTTTTCCCTCTCACATTACAGCATTCATCTCACCTCAATTGTTCATGACTTGTCTTATGTAGCATGAATCTGCGAGAGGTGCTGAAGAAATACGGCAAAGACGTCGGGCTCCACATCAAAGCCGTTCGATCGTACAGCCAGCAGCTCTTCTTGGCTCTCAAGCTGCTCAAACGATGCAACATCCTCCATGCTGACATCAAGCCAGACAACATCCTGGTACCATCAAAATTCCCACCTTCTGTGATATTCAAAGCAGCACCCATGACTATCAAATGTAATTGTATTGTTTCTTAAATGAAAGGTAAACGAATCAAAAACCATCCTGAAGCTCTGTGACTTTGGGTCTGCATCACATGTTGCTGACAATGACATCACACCATATCTGGTCAGCCGATTTTACAGGGCTCCGGAAATTAGTAAGTTACATTGTTTTTATGCTTGTACAATAAATGCCCTCCCTCCACACTTATTACCATGCCTGGTACAGATACATAAGCCTAATCCTTTTATTGTAGCAGTGTAATCTCCCACTTTTGAAAGCCTTTGAATAGCTGTTCCTGACAGAGTTCTTGGTATCTCTAATGATTCTAAGAAATGAGGTTAAAACAAGAACTCATTAATTTATTTATTTAAAGCCTTTTCTGTCCTACCATCACAAACACCTGGGAATGTACTGCAGCGTCCCTATGCAGTCTCAAAAAGTCTGTAGAAGTATTGTATAAATATACCATTTTCTAGGTGTGCAGAGTATGAAAAAAGAAACATGGGGATAAACTTTTTTTATTTTCTTGACTTTGTTTCTCAGCTGCAATTTTCTTAAGCCAAAAATAATGAGGAGTTCCCATTAAATGCAGTCGTTTTTACATTTTGTATTTTAATGTAATTTTTTTCTTCTTTGATTTATTGCATCACACTTGAATTTTTAATATTTTTCCCATCAATTTTTTGGGGTTGACTCTCTGACTGAATTGACACTTCGTCATTTTTGATTTTTGGGCAACTTGCTAGTTTTTGGACTTCGACCACTTCAAACTTAGTTTGACCCAGACCTATGGTCCTTATACTGGATCTTAAATGCCAAATAATGCACTAAAAGTGCTATTTTTTATTTTCTAAAGAAATAGAGATACCAAAGTGCTGATTATGTGTTATCTCTGTCCCTATTTGGCAAAGGCAAGCATTGGAGATAAAGCTGCCATTTTCAGTCCAACTGAAATTACACTATAATATTGGCATTGTGTTGCTACCAGTTGACAAGGTGAACGTTTTGAGCTTTAAATATCGAAATGTTATAAAAACTGCAGAAAACGTCTAGAAACATTTTTGTGGAAAACTGTGGAATTTTTAAATGTTAAAATGTGGAAGAAGTCATATTGTTTGGTGTAAAGCAAAGAAGTAATACGTAGAAAACAGTAGGGAATGTGTGATGCTGTGGGCCTGTTTCTTATCCTTTTTTAGCTAGTCTTTTCAGAAGTTTCATTTATTAAAACAGAAAACATATTTACACAGGCAAAAAGGAGAAGAGGTGTGCTCATAATATAACAAGCAAAGATTGCAAATTAAAATACAGAGAGTACAGAGGGTCACTGCAGTTCTGGATGCTTTAACGTAATCTACCAAATATAAATAAACTACATACAATCTGGTGAGGTCCTGTTTTCCCTCAAAAAGCTTTGGGCGCCTTGTTGGATTGCATGGAAATTCCCAACTCTTGGAATTAACAGTACATTTTAAATAATGATAGTGGCTTCTGCTAATTAAGTGAAAATGGATCCTTGCAGCAGGAAACAAACGGTTCACCAGACCCAAATCAGTGTTCTTCAATGGCCTTCCACTGACCTAAATGCTAATGAGAACCTGAACAGAAGAGAGCAAAAGAAAGGATGCAGGACGATCTTTCAACAATTAACGGTCAAAGAGAACCTTCTGTGTCTCTGTGCTCCAAAGCTGTGAAATGTAGAACAAGAGGAAATACTGTCCAATCGGCAATAAGGAGTGACACAAAGTATTAACAGTAAAGGACTCACTAATGAGGGAACCCGTTAGTTTATATAAAAATGGTTTACTCCAAATGAGACCCCCGAATAAATGTGCTTAGATTAAAGATTACGTTTTCTACTGGTCTGTAACAGACCTCTGTTAAACCTCTCTTTTACTGGCTTTCTTCCTCAGTCATAGGAAAGCCTTACGACTACGGCATCGACATGTGGTCTGTTGGCTGCACTTTATACGAGCTGTACACGGGGAAAATCCTGCTTCCTGGATCCTCCAACAATCACATGCTGAAGCTGGCGATGGACCTCAAGGGCAAGATGCCCAACAAGGTAACGTTGCATCAGATCCCTTTAGTGAAAGCAGAAATGTTACTGTTCTGTGACGCAACTGTGTGGGTCTTCTCTTTAGATGATACGTAAAGGCTTGTTCAAAGACCAGCACTTCGATCAGAACTTGAACTTCCTGTACATTGAAGTCGACAAAGTGACTGAAAGGGTAAGATGATCTGCTGACTTCTGCAACACATTTATACCGTTCGTCCCCTATGAAATTTTACTTTTTTCTTTTTTTTTTTTGTTTACAACCACAACTGTCGGTGTATTTTATTGACCTGGTAGACCAACCTGACTGAAGTAGAAGGAAAACCAGTTTTGTTCAGACATCTAAAAAAAAAATCACATTAGAGAACATTATCTTTCAACATTATCTTTCCTGACATCAGTTGTCCTATTTTCTGGACTTAAACTCTATAGAAAGTCTTACTAGTTTATTATTTAGTGTATAATATTTTATTGAGATAACGAGAGCAGATTAGGTTCAAAATACCAGCGACATTCCTAATTTAACCTTCTGATACGTTGCATTTTAACATGCTGTGCCTTGCAGAATTTTGGATACATACACTTTTAGACTTTTTCACATGGTGTAAAGAGAACGGAAAGCGAGACATGTTTCTAATAAAAATCTGAAAAGTTTGGCATTTGGAGGTATTAGTAAATATTTTGTTGAACCACATTTTTCTGCTACTAGATTTGTAAATCTGATGTTTGCACCAGTTATGTCTTTACAAAGTGGCTCAAGGTCAGTCAGATTGGATGGAGTCTGTGAATGTTAGATTCCGGTCCATATTTTTAGGGTCATTTTTCAATTGACAATTATTCACAGTTTGTGTTGGTTTATATGATATCTCAATAAAATGCGTTGAATTTCATCACTGTATGTACAATGTAAATTACGTTAATACATTTGTGCTTTTATTTACTCATTTCCTTGACTCTGCTCCAATAGGAGAAAGTGACTGTGATGAGCACTATGAACCCCACCAAAGACCTGCTGGCAGAACTGGTAGGCGGTCAGCGACTGCCCGAGGACCAGAGGAAGAAGGTCATGCAGCTGAAGGACCTGTTGGAGAGCACGCTGATGCTTGACCCAGCTAAGCGCATCAGCATAAACCAGGCTCTGCAGCACCCCTTTATCCAGGAGAAAATCTAACCCCCTGAATACACTCCAAGAGCCGACAGGACAGAAGCGACCACTAAACCAGCTCTGTAAGGGACTCTGCAGCGAGGTGGCTGACCTCTACAGACTTACAGAATGTCATTGTTGGGTTTTTTTTTTTCCTGCTCTACGTTACGTGTTATCTTGTAAATAGATCACTGAAACGGTAGCCATTCTGGACACGCTGATTTTTCTTTTGGTTTTTATTGTAAACCTCCCCTCATACGCTGCAATGCAGTGACAGACTTTTTATTTAACTGGCACTGGAGTTACAGATGTTTAAAAAAAAAAAAACTAATTCATGTAAATACTTTAACGCCTATTGCATCAAACAATATCAAGCAGCAGACGGCTGAATTCTAACGTAGAAGCCGACGTCATGTTTTGTTTTTAACCGCCGCGTTGCTCTCTGTGGGACGATGCATGCTTTTTGAATGTGCACCCTCTGTACTCTGACTGGTGCCGGCCTGTGTAAACGCTCCGTGTCTGCAAATCCTACGTCCCATATGTAACGGTAAACCTCACCAACTTCATCCCACGCCCACAGACACTTGACGCCTGAACTGAAGGAAAAGATGCATATTATGCATTCTTGATTAATTTTAAATTTTCAGTTTTTTTGTGTTTTAACCCTTTTCTTTCCTCCCCCTTATGCACTCTGGCTATACCCTGGCTCTAAAGGCTCTCACATTCAAGTGCCTCCTGTATGAGCCTGGTGTCATTGGCACCAATACAATGCTGGCCTATAGAAGCCACACCGGTTATCCTCCCCCCTCTAAACATTGTGTGTATATATAGTCCACAGTTACTGTCCTTCCTGTATCTTTAATTTTTCTTTACATCCAGTGGTAAAACCAATCTTGTGATTTCAATAAAGAATAGTCGTGGAAACGCTGCTGAAAGAGCACCTTCAGTATCGAATGGCTTTTTAGTAATAAAACTGTTTCCCATTATATACAAACTCTTGTTTGTTTTTTTTTCATGCTGAATCACACACTGATTAGTAACTCAAATGATGAAAGGTTAGATAAACACAGGTAGCTATCAATAAATGTTATGTCATTGAAAAGTTAAATTAAAAACCTGAAATGTATTACGTGCAGTAAAATATTTCAAGCTTTTATTTCTGTTTTAATGCATTTGCAAACCCACAGATTAGTTTCTCTGAAAATTAGAATATTATATAAGACCATTAAAGTTCATCGTTGATATTTCTTGCTTACAGCTAAGGAAAACATGACGTTTAAGATTACTATACTACATCAGACCCCCAAAAAAGCATTTTTAATAGAGAAATTTGGGCGTAACTAAAAGTATGATCATCAGAACGCATATTCTAATTTGTCTGACTATATTATTGGAAAGTTTGGTAGAAAAAGGTGCACATCAGTGATCACTGATAACCACAGCTTTGAGTGAAAGAATGAAAGTCAAATATTTGGTTTAACTTCAATTTTAATTAAGAGTTAAGTGGAGATTATTTAGAATTTTATGCTTTGTATTTTTCTTCATTTTCTTCTTTAGCACTTTAAACACATATTTCTGTATTCATGAGACAATTTCATTTGTAGTGAAAAGATTTAATGGTCGGGTGGTGCTTTAGAGGATGCAGTCTGTAGAATGCTACTCCGCTAGCGAACTCCACCTCTGTTTTACAAGTTCTTCATCCTGAATTTACATTCGACACTATTAGTAAAACAGTAAATTATAATGTAAAGGTAGAAACAGGTCCATCTCAATAAATTGGAATATCAAGGACAAATGAAAAATGTATTCAATTCAAAAGGTTAAATGGTTAAAATATAACATTTACTTACACTAAAGAAAGTTACCTTTGCTTTCTGAGATTATGGTTTCCAATTTTAGGTCAGTTAGGATTAGCACCATTTCTATTTGCTAAATGCCTAAACAATGACTGATTTACCATATTTAAGTTCAGAAGTTTACATACTCTAAGTTTAGTATCCCTTTAAACGCTTTGGTAGCGCCCAGATGATGTCATGGCTTCGTAAACATCCATGTTAAATGCAGGGGCACTTGTGGATGTATTTTAAAGCAACACCTCTTTTCATGGAAGTAGTGAACACGGCTCAAAAAGATCATATTCTACCCCAAACAATGTACAAAGCAACTATTACGGTAACGCCAAAACCAGGAAGAGAATGTGATTCTCCTGCAGACTACAGACCTATTAGTCTAATAAATTGTGATAAAAAAAATATTTCTAAAGTTATAAATAATAGACTTGCTCAAATTTTACCTTTGATCATCCATCAAAACCAGACAGGATTAATACAGAATAGAGAATTAAGAACCAATACTAGGACGTGTCTATCATTAATGCAACATGCAAAGAAAAATAAAATAGACTTGACACTTATGGCAGTAGATGCAGAAAAAGCTTTCGACCGACTTGAGAGAGCATATCTATTTAAAGTATTGGAAGTTTACAGCTTTCCAGAAGAATTTATAGATATGATTAAAACAATTTATAAGTCACCAACGGCACAAGTATACACAAATGGAATTCTCTCAGATTCCTTTCCATTAAATAGAGGCACGGCCCAGGGAGACCCCCTGTCACCATCTTTATTTGCATTAGCAATGGAGCCATTAGCCCAAAAAGTAAGAGAGACGGATGAGATAAAAGGTATTACTATTGGAAGGTCTGAGTATAAATTAAGTCTATATGCAGATGATCTACTATACTTGAATAAAGCAAACACATCAATACCAAATGTAATTAAAATATTAACACATTTCTCTACTTTATCAGGGTATAAAATTAACATAAAAAAACGGAATTATTAGTGGTAGACAAAAGCATACATACTTTGGAAAACTGAACAATTTAAAATCCAAACACAGAATATTAAATATCTTGGTTGCTACATTAGTACAGATAAAACTCAACTCTATAAAGGCAACTATATTCTACTAATAAAAGGGTTAAAAAAAGACAGAGAGAAGTGGTCGGACCTAAAAATAAATATAATTGGTAGAATAAATCTATTTAAGATGAAATGGCTGCCAAAGTTTTTGTACATATTCCAAACCATCTCAATCACTCCACCAAAAGCATTTTTTAGAGAGGTTAACTCATATCATCTTTCATTGGGTCAAATAAAGCTCATAGAGTTAAGCGAAAGCTGTTGTTTTATCCCCGGGAGGAGGGAGGTCTGAATCTACCTAACCTAGAATATTATCACCATGCAGCTCAAATGTTTTATATTGACCATATGATAAATAATGCAAACAGAAACTCATGGATAGAAATCGAAAACTATCAGTTAATGCCTAAAAATTACCTGTCCACTATTTTCCATAATCAAAAAGGTATTACAGAAAACTTCATAATCAATAGTACATTAAATGCTTGGAAAAAAATAGAAGAGCATATAGGACATAAAATTAAAATTCCAAGACATATACAAATATGGAACAACCCCTCTATAAAGATTCAAAATACAAAAATTAATTGGGGAACATGGAAGACATTAGGAATCCAAACATTAGCGGATATTATAGCTCAAGGAGCAATATGTGCATACAAGGAACTAAAAGAGAAATATGGACTAAAAGAAACAGAAAAGTTCTGATATTTGCAAATGAAAAATTGGGTAAAGGAGAATTTAGACCTCAGTTACGGAGTAGCTACAGAAATAGGGGAAATTCTGAAAAAGCAAAGCGATAAAAAGAGGAGAATAATAGGTGCTACATATGATACCCTAAATAAAGCTGAAAGTAATGAAAAGTTACTAGAAATTATACATAATAAATGGAATGTAGATTTAGATATAAAGGATGCTGGGAAAAGGTGGAAGGAATGTTTATTACAAATAAGGTCACTATAAATGAAAATTTAAGATTAATCCAATTTAAAGTAATGACGCGTATATATTACAGCAGAGATAAAATACAAAAATTTGATAGTAATTCTTCGGATAAATGTTTAAAATGTAGCACACAAAGAGACTCCCTCATTCATGCTTTTTGGAACTAAAAATTCAGAAAACAGAAAAATTCGAGAGGTTTGGGAGCAAATAGAGAGGTGGATGTCAAGAGCTGTCAATCGTGAATTGATATTAACACCAGAGATATGCTTATTTCAAAATATTGAAAATATAAGATATCCAGTGGGGTGGCAAATTATTTTCTGTTTCGCTAGTCTATAAAAAATTTATTCTGCAAAATTGGAAAAACAAAGAAGCACCATCCCTTGAAAACTGGAAAAGGTTAATGAAATATTTAAATATTGAAAGGACAATGTCACAGGACAGCAATACAGAAAAAAAGTTTGATAAGGTTTGGACTAAAATGTATGAGGCTTTAGGGGGAGCAGGACCATGAGTTCTACCAGCTATCAAGGATTAAAAAAAAAAAAAAAAAGTATATTGATACATGTGAAGACGAATGAATGTTTTGTATGTATATGTATGGGAGGGGAGGGGGGGGGGGGGGGTATGAGAGTGTGTTAGGGTATTTAGAAAGTATGAGGGTGGTGGAAGGGTAGGAAGGAAGTGGTTGGGGTATAGTGGAAGAGGAGAGTATGTGTGTGGCTGAGAATACTGTGTAAATGAATGGGGGGGGGAAAGGACAAACTCATAATGCTATATGTTTCTAAGGAAGATTTAGCAATGTACAGATTATCTGATTGAATTCATGACTTGCCAAATGCCTTATGAGTTTGTACTGTAAAAATAATAATAAAATAAAAAAAGATTGTGTTGGGGAGTTAAATGTGCTTTGTGTGATTTCAACCAGTGAAATCAGAAGATCCTGGCTGATGCCAGTAAGAAGAATTCCTTATCCACAGTGAAACAAGCTCTACACTGACATGGACTGAAAAGCCACTCAGAAAAGAAGAAGCCATTACTCCAGAAGCAAAATAAAAAGTCAGATTATAGTTAGGAAATGCACCCAGGGAAGAAGACCTTCATTATTGGAAACATGTCCTCTGGTCTGAACGTTACACTTAAAGGAAAAAGTTGGACGCTTGCAAACCTCACAACACTATTCTAACTGAGGCATGGGGGTGGCAGCATCATATATACATCTTTTTTTTTTGCCATTTTGATGCAGGAGGAACTGGTGCACTTCACAAAATAGACAGCATCATAGAGACGGAACAGTACTGTATGTGGAAACATTGAAGCAACATCTCAAGGCCTCACCCAGGTGGTTGAAGCTCAGGCTACATTGGGTCTTGAGCAAGTGGCCTACGAGCAAAGCTTTGATCCCAGTGCCAGAAAAATTGTCAGCACAGTAAGAGAAAACCTACAAACAAGACTCTATTACACCAGTCCTGTCAGCAGGAATGGATCAAAATTTCAGGAATGTGTTGTGAGAAGCTTGTGGAAGGAAACCAAAATCTGTTTCACCCAAAAGCTGTTTTTTAGGAGGGAATTCTACCAAATGCAAAGGAAAATGTATATAAAAGTAAAACGCATTTGGTTAATAAAAATACATTATGGTCATTTTAACTGACCTGAAACAGGATAAAGTTTAGTCTTACCTCATGTCAAAAAGTCAGAAAGAAAGGTTGTGTCCTTGTTTGGCTCTGTGTGAATTTCACTTTTTGAATTACATATCTGGGTTAGATTTTGATGATATTCAAGTTATTGAGATGCCCCTTTTCCAAAATACTATCTGAGAGACCTCGCCTTGAAATGTACCTATCATTGCACTTGTGTTGAGCTGCTAGAGAGCAAAAAATTTGAGGTCCAGTTAGAAAAGGTGGCCATTCTGCCCCATTTTGAGAAGCTGAGGGATGCAGGTCCTCTCTGTACTCGTACAGAATGTCCTAAAAGGGGCCTCTGATAGCAGCTGATGGGCCGTCAACCTCAAAGGGGTCTGTAAATACACAGAGGTTGCAGAGGGAGAACCACTGGTAAACATGTCAGCATGAATGACCCGACTGGCTAACAGCTGCTGGCTTTAATCTCAACACGAAGACTTGATGACATGACTGCCTTTAATGTGAATATGTAAGCAAACAAGTCATTTCTGGATATCACGGTCATGAGAGCAGAGGTCGAACACTTGCTGAGCTCCAACCTGATCATGTAATACCTCAGAGGTATCAGTAGGGGGAGACAGAGATGGATCAGAACCAGAACTTGTCTTCACGACATTCGTGGAGTTTAAGAGTTTTTTTCCCCTTAACAATGAGAATCAGAAAAACTGAATGGAAGTGTGAGTATGGAGTACGAGCTCCATTTGTAATGTTTGATATGCAATAAGGGCAAAATAAAAATAGCACCTGATAGATCTTTCAGTTGGAGAAATGCATCACTGATTAAGACAGTTTTATTTGGTTTATTCTGACAAGCAAGCAAGTCATTGAAAAATGGAGGGAAACAGATTCTTTAGTTGTTTATGAAATTTTAACAAAAAAATAACAGATAAGCTCAAGCTCAGTCTGATTGGATAGAGAGTGTCTGTGAGCATATATTCTCAAGGCTTATCACAGATTCTCAATTGTCTTTAGGTCTGGACTGGGCCAGTTTAAATCATGAATATCTGACTCGAGGATCAACACCCTGTACAGGAGAGCCAGTTTTGCCTTTAGTCAAGCTAAATAAAATTCGCTTAGAGCCACAAAAGCAACATGAAACAAAACAAAAAAATTGTTTCTTAAAAAAACCTACAATCCGAAATTTGTTTAGATTTCTGATCAAAGGAAATAAGGTAAAAGTTTGTTTAAAGTTTAAAGCATTTTTTTCAATGGGATATTGAAGAAATATATAATATATAAGCATGTAGTTTGCAACCTATTGATAAACAAAAATTCCTTCATTCACAACAATATTCCTTGTATTGTACTACTAGTAGTACTAGTATTCTTTGTGGACATGTTATTCATATATCGCCTTAACACACCTGGAGGGAACAATTTAAGCTAGCATTTTCTGATTACCTTTATATTTTAAAATATTGATCAACTCTTTATCATTTTTGGGCAAAAGTATTAAGAGCCACAGTGGAAAGTCTGAAGAGACTCCGGAGGCTCACATTGCAGACCCCCCCACACTTAATGTTGAGGGTCGTTGTCCTGCTGGAAGGTTAACATCCACCTCAACCTCAAGTCTTTTTCAGCCTCTAACAGGTTTTGTTCTAGCATTTTTTTCTTCTATTTAGCTCCCAGTGACTTCCTAGCAACTCTGAACAGCAGTCCCTGTTCATGCTGAACAAACACATGATGTTTCAACCGAGTTTCCCTGTGGGGAAGATGTGTTCAGGGTGCAGACAGCATTTTGCATGTCAGGCAGAAAGTTACTTTACTAGTGGCAAACATTAAACTGAACCTCTCAGGGCTTTCTTTACCTATGGCTTACTTGAACAATTTCTTTCACCGAGCACGCCACCAATGTTAGTCCTGTTGACAGATTCTCCCCACCTGAGCTGATGATCTCTGCAGCTCCACCATGTATCATAGACATCTGGGCTGCTTCTGTGTTTAATGCTCTCCTTGTTCAGCCTGTCAGTTTAGGTGGGCAGCCATGTCTCGGTAGGTTTGCAGCTGTACCATACTCTTTCCATTTTCAGATAATGGATGAAACCGTGCTCCTGAGATGTTCCTTTAAACTTCTCCACATCTTTCTCCCTCACTTTGTCTGCTGTGCTGCTTGGTCTTCATGATGCCGTTTGTTCACCAATGTTCTCTAACGCAAAGTTTTTCAACCCTGCTCCTCAAGGCTAGTGTGGCTTGAGGACCAAGGTTGTGAAATACTGCTCTAATAAACCTTCTGAGGTGTTTACAGACAATCTGCTGTATAGGTGATATGCAATTGATTTTATTTAGCAGTATTAAAGGCAGCTGAATACAAACACCAATCGGGTTTCAGATTTATATTTTGTAAAACATGTTGAAAACCATGTGTCAGTCACAATCAGGCACTAATTTGTGTTGGTTAATCCCATAAAATCACATTAAAACTCATTGAGGTTTGTGGTTGTGACTTTTGCAATAAACTGTAAAAGGAAGACTAGATAGATGGATTTTTCTTTCAGTGTTAATCTTTCCTACAATCAAATAAATCTCATGCTTCATGCCAGACTTTTAGTTAAGCTTCAAAGATGGCGTCTTTCAGTATTCAGAGGAGCTAAACATAGACTCAATGGCTACAAATTGCCCAGATTAGCCCACTACAGCTGTTTTAGTGGCCATGCACAGTGCAACACTGCACTGTTTCTGGAGCCTTGGGATGTGACTGGTAATTTTAGCATGTTTTTATAGAAAGTTAGTTTCCTTCTGGCAACAACCAGGTCTTACTTGTTTGCACCGTCACAAGCTTTAATATTAAAGAGTACGTTGGATGTAGCGGTATTTTCTTTATTGTTCCTTCAAATCATTATAAACAAGCTGAGTTTCCTACTTGGCCACAAACTTTATAGACATAACCACACTTACTGATGTTTCTTAATCGGCTTCATTTAATTAAACAACATCCACTCTTACCTCACTTCTGTTTTCCACATACGCACCATTTGGGTTGTTGTTCATCTAGCATTTCAGATTATTTCCCCCCAAAGGCAACCCGCAATAGTGTACATGTTTTTTTGTAACCCATCTCTATTATCCAAGCCTGTCAAATAAAATAAAAGAATCCCAGAGTCTGAAAATATATTTCCAATTTTTTTTTTTTTATTAAAACCATACAAACATTTGTTGTCAGTTATAAAAGAGTGAAGCGGCTCTTCTGGCAGAGGTGCAGAGCTCTGAAGCCAGATCTGCCCCATCCTCTGACCGAGTTGGGGGTATGTGGGGGGCTGGGAATCCTTGATTTCAAAGTTCTTTATTGGTCCCAGGATGCTCCACGTGTCATTTACTAAATCTACAGAAAGAGTATTTTATTTACATATATATATGTATTTATATATATTTATATAAAAGCACAATAAATGTGAAAACTTGGAAAATAAAAGAAAAAGTACAATGCATGTTGCAAATCTTTTCTTTTCAGATATTCAGGTTTTTCTTATTATATAAATGTTCTCTTATTTCCTTTCAGGTTTTAAAGTTTCACCTTTTTATCAGTATTCACAATGGAAGATTGGCAGTGATCTCTCTCATTTAAGGCACATACCTCAGTTCATTTCCTTCTGTCAAAGGAAACGATCTCTACTTCTTTGAAATAACAAACTCCTCCAATGCACAGCTACAAAAATGACAAAGGTACCCAAGGACAAATAAAAACAAAACAAATACAGTTTGGTAACTCATTGTTCCAATGCTGAATGAAAGGTAAACTCCTCAATATTCAGTGCGCAGCGGAAGAAGACTGCAAGGCAAAACTGACACTGTTGGACAAAGTCACTGCAATACTCGATGGCAGTGTGCATTAGGGGTGTAACAGTACACATAAGGTGGGTACAGGCACGTCACAGCAGCATAGAAACAGATGCAAATGCAAAATGTTAGGTTCTCTTTCTTTAAGTTAGCAGAGTATTTAAACCATGGTAGGATTTTTGTGCTGGCAGAGGGTCAGAAAGGATTTCTTTTTTTTATCCAGTTTCAACCTAACAGCACCTTCTAGCCCATATGTCAAACACAGAAAACTTTGATTAAGTCCAAAACTTTTGTAATGACAAATGTTTAATAAAACAAAAAAACATTGTTTTCAGGTAATTTGAGTACTTAAAAACAGAACTAAATAACTTCCCATAATTTGAAAATAATGAATATAAAAACTGTTAATACCTAGTGATTTACTGCTTGAACACTAGGTGGTGCTTGTAATGAACTTAGTTGCGATTAAATGCGGATTTTAACTGTGTAAAGGACGACTTAGTTTCAAGGAACCTTTTATTTTACACCGGCTGTCAGCTCTGTGTGTTTCCATTGTGGGGTCCTAAATCAGGCCGTTTGCAGAAATTACGTCCAATGAGGCTGAGAGGCTCCTCCTCTAGCAGGAGTGTTTTTGCTTTTATCATAAGTGATCTCGGTCCATAGATCTCAGCTTGCTGTGACATCATACCACAGAAACCGATTGAAAACATCGAAATCAGACCAAGACAGCATTATTCTCAAGTTGTTTTGTAGTAGTTGTGGTATAAAACCTAAGTAACGTCTCTCCAAGATGGTGGAAATGTGTAACTAGAACGACGGATTTTAAATGAACTGTGGAATCCCCCCTCCTGAGTGTGTGTGGGGGAGAGAAAAAGGGGATTAAGATTGCAAAAATAAAAGCAGCGATGACACTGTAAACCCAAGAATATGTCACAGAGCTTACTCTAAAAAAGGTCCTTAGAGTCACTTTAAACCTTATGGGAAGATCTAACTATCATAATTTAAATGTAAAAGCAAGAAAAGCTTCCGTGGGGAACATGAACTAGTAATCTAAATTCTGTCATTATTTGACATTGGTTACATATGAAGCGGAATTAAAATCACTTCAAATGCACAGGACGTTTGTAAAAATCTACAGATGTTTAACCAATAAAGTCTGTAAGAGGCGTCCTGATGGAACTGAAATCAAACACACAAGCACGTCTGCTTCTTTCAAACCTCAAATTGGTTAGAAACACATTACCAGTTAGAATCTTAAAATATTG
Organism: Valencia hispanica; assembly: GCA_963556495.2. Classification (NCBI taxonomy): domain Eukaryota; kingdom Metazoa; phylum Chordata; class Actinopteri; order Cyprinodontiformes; family Valenciidae; genus Valencia; species Valencia hispanica. The sequence continues at coordinate 37,346,981 of OY747716.1, read as the reverse complement.
CCTTTGATGAGCATTATTTCCTCCACAGAAGCTGAAAGAGGAACCCTGGAGTCAATTTACTTCATTTTAATTTACTTCATTATTATTTTAACAAAGATTAACTGATTTTACTGATGTATTAGAAGTTGAACACTGTAAAAGGCAGCAATATTTATCGTGGGTGGTTGGGTTTAAATGCTATTTTCAAACATAAATTCAAACTACTATTGTCATATGAAAATATGAGCAGTACAGGAGCTTAAACTGGCAGAAAGAAATACTGGGACTATTCAACCAATAGCACCCACCCACCACAATGCTCCACCTTTAGTTTAGGATCCATCCAACCCTACCCTTGGAATCTGATTTGACTCTGGTTCCTGCAGTGGAAATGCACTTCAGTGTCTTGTGGTTGATGGTAGAATAACACCTGATATCAAATATATAGAATAAATAGAATACTGCTTGCCATACACCCTCTATTATGTGAGCATTAGGCTTGACAAATTCACAATGTTCGTTCTTCATTCCTGTCATATCCCTTGAAACCTTTACTTTGCAAACAGCTGATCTCCAGGATCATACATGTAATTATTACCAGCCATCCTTGCATTAGTTTGGTGTGGAGTGTTTTAGAAAGTCTCTTAATCAACTGATCAAAAGCAGTAAAAGCATGTGTGCAAAATTCCTCTACTGAGAGTGGTGATCGCCTGTGACTGGCGTATTTGTCATCTGAATGTATGTACCGACAAGCGACGTCTGTACCTGGGTGACTCGAGGACGAATATATGTACCATTACACCCCTAGTACACATTCTACATTTTAAGAGCTTTGGAAAAAACAATACGTAGAATTTACTATCAAACAAAACACATAATGTTTACAGCACCTCTATGCTGCAGACCTTTTCATGAGTTAAGACATTCCTAAACCATATAAGTACTCATATCCATCCAAGTAAGCACACTCAAAGCACCGATATTTATAGAACAGAGCGTCCGTTTAAACAGCAGTTCTGTAGAGCCGAAAAATCCAACAGCAAAAATCGGACCACAAACAGAATACAAAAGCACCTCTACAAACACTTGTGAGTACCTTACCAGACTAACTAAAATCAAGCCATTAAGATACCAAGTAGACAACGATCTACAGTGGCTGAAGGCTTGGGAAGTGTAGTCCGTTTTTTTGTTTCGATTTTTTTTTTTTTGACAAAAATACCACTTGGTAAAACTTGGTCGAAACACTGAAACATTTTACGGATTTACAAAAGTAACACAAACAAAACACAGACAAATTAGAATACACCACGAATTAAAACTATGATGTATAAAGTTGTCCTCAGGGCCTTTTTAAACCGACGACCCATGTCTCAGCCGCAGTGTGTACCTGTGACGTTAGGAAGGTTGGCACATGGGGCTAGTCTTTCTAGTCCTATAGACAGTGTTCAAGGTTTAACTGGGGTTACATGCATTTTTACAAATAGCTAAAACAGTGACACAATACTGATTGAAGGAAGATGAGTTTTGTCTCACCAACACGTACAAAGAGAAGGGCTTCCAAAAATAGCCTTGATTCCAGAAAAGGAATATAACTTTATTTCTACATATTCATGGCATATCCCTGTTGTGTTTGGGATTATATTTTCCTAAAGTAAAGCGGCGTGGGAATGGCTACTTCTTGTGAAGTTCTCTTAACTACCAATTTGTGTGTCTTAATCTTCACATACACCATTTTTTTTCTTTTTCTATTTCCATTTTTTAATCCCTTAGGGAGGAGAAAGTGGGGAGAAGGAGCAGCTATTGCATGATAGCTAAGAACTTGCTCTCTTCGGCGAGGGTGGTGAGGAGTGAACTCATGTCTCCGATGGCCATGTTGCTGAGGCCAGGGGCAACGCTGTTGAAGGTGGTGGATCCTTGAGGGGTGGTGAGGCGTGATGAGGTCCTCGACAGGCCCTGGAACATAGAGGGGCTAAGTACCTCAGAGACCAGGCTACCCTGATCGTAGCCATCCTCCAGCATGGCACCAAAGTCCAGATTTACCCCGTCATCTAATATGCCTGGAACTTGGCCATCAACTGTGCTGCTCACTAGGTCTGTACCAGGGGAGGGAAGGGGGTTTGTGCTCCTGTTGCAGCTACCTGGTCCCTCAGATGCAGCCATGGACTCTAACAAACTCTGCTCTTCCAAAACAGGGAAGGAGGAAGAATTGCAGTCGGCTGGTCCATAAGTGAGACAATCTGAAAAGGTCTGCCCCATGTTTCCATGGTCTAGGTTCTCCAGTTTCAGCCCTGATACATCACACACAAGAGAACTCTGGTCTCCACTTCCCTGTTGCTGTTGGGGTTGACTGGGATTTTGGTGGATCTCACTGGCCTGTAAATTTAAGTACTGCTGGGTTTTGACTAAATTTTTGTAATTGTTGATTGGTGGGTATGGGGCATATACTGGCCGGTTGTGATCTGGAGTGGTTCCCTGGGACAAGTTGGGTAAACTGTCCATGGAGGCCTGGGTAAGCATGAGATTGTTTCCAACCTGCCACATGGTCCTGCTGTTGTTCTGTTGGAAATGGCTCTGTTTCAAAGGTCCATTGGACATCTGCTGTTTAAGACCATGAGGAAGAGCTCCATTGATGCCCTGTGAGATGTTTGACATGCTGGTACCTCTCATCTCCATGCAGGCGTTAGGCAAAGTCTCCAGCTTGACCCCGGTGTTAACGTAGTTAGAACTTTGAGACTGGTTAACCTGTGGGCAGCTGCTGTGGAAATCCACAGACACCTGCTGGGGAACCAGCGTGTTTCGTAACCTGCCAGTTGACACCGTTACGGGTTCAGGCCACCTCTTGCACTGTAGATGATGGCTTTGTAACCTTTGGGGAGACATGTCAACACTACCTGAGCTTACTTCATTCCACTGAATGGGAAGCTTACTCTGACTCTTCCTCTCCAGTATCTGCTGCGGCTGGAGACAGTGTGATCCAGGGAAGGTACCGTTTACCCCTGCTTCCACGGCTGGATAGGAGCTGTCCCTTTGGTTGGAATCTATTTGCCCCTCGTTCTGAATGTAAGAGCCACCACCCATCTGATCTTGGGAGTGCAGATACTGCACCAAATCATCAGGCAAAATATATTCGTCTCCAAGAAACAAGCCAGCTTCGCCTTCATTCTCCATTGCCAGGGCCTCCAAGGCTGCATTTTCTGCAATGCTACCAGTGTTTGTTGAATGCTGCAGGCCTCTCTGCAGGTTGCCCTCTGAGCGAGTGTAGTTCTGAAGGCTAAAACTTCGATATTCAGCTGTAGTGTTATGAGCCAGAGGAGGAAGAGGGTGGAGATTATTAAGGCTGTTGAACCGTTGCACTGGAGGCAGACTACAAGTTTCAGGAGCCTGTGTCCGCACTGGGTCGCTGGCCCTTCGGTTCCCATTCAGCGTTCCCTCACCAGGATAGAGGACCCTTCTTCTGTAACCCATAAAGCCATTGTTGTACCCACCACTAGGTTCACCACAGCGAGGTGGCCTGACTAAAGGTGGTAGGCTGTGATTGCTGCCACTTTCCTCCATCATGGCCATGCGGGTCTTCAGACTCATGCGTTCCATGTTGGGTAGAGGCGTCGGGGGTGGGCCGCCAGTAGCTGCTGCATACTTTGCCTTAAGGTGGTAATGCTGAGCAGGGGTTAAATTAAGCATCCCCTGTGACCCACCTCCTCCTCCATAGCCAACTCCTCCTCCGCCTCCACAACTACTGCCTGAGAGTGCTCCCACACTTCCTCCTACTACTCCACCTCCGTAATGGCTAGCCTCACTGGATCGGCGGGAGGCGTCTGTGGAGATGGGGTCGTAAGAGTCTGTGGAGCTGAGGTTATGGAGGCGGCGGTGATGGTGGGATGGCATTGTGCCCTCACTCTGCGAAGCCTGGCTGGAGCGCCGACTGGAGAAGCAAGGAGAGATGCCCGAGGAGCGTCGGCTGCTGCTCAGGTAGGCTGAACTGGTGGCGCTCCCACTGCTGTCGCGCCGGTCTCGAAGCAAATTCAGCACCGTTAGCTCTGTGCTGGTTAGCTCGGCATGAACAGGTTGCTGAGGAGCAGGCACCCCCCACTGCCTGCCCAAGCATGATCCTGAGAAGAGCAGAGGGGGAAAGTTAGGACGGCTATAGAGAAACCAAGGAAAATGAAGTGTGATGAAAGAAATATTACAGCAGGATTAGAGAGAAGAAGCCACAAAAAGTTAAGTGTGGAGAGATCTCTCAAACAGATGTTACCGTGGACAACTAGCAGCAATTGGCCATGAAACATCACATTTCATGCTGTTCTCTCTGATATGATGTACAGCTTGATACTATTTTGCAGTGGAACAGCACATTTTTCAACAATTTTTTCTTCCTAAACCCTTAAGCCAGAGGCAGCAAGATGGGAATCAGAATAATTCAGGTCTGTAAATTCTGTCTACAGGTGCTTTGGAGTTGGGCAAATTAATACAAGATGTGAGGCCTGTGGAAATTTAACAAAGGTTTTACAAACTTACCCTTTCCCAGGATGTTGGGCATTGCCGAACTTTTAGGGGGTGGTGTGGGAGACAGGGACCCAAGCCTGGGCAGCTCTCCATTCACCTGCTTTAGCCTCTCCATTTTCATGTGCTCCATCCAGCGCAGGGGCCGGCCGATGCTTCGCCTCGCCTGCAGGGTCAGCATGGCTGCGGTGGACACCGTGGAGTCCATAATGGGAGCTGGCTCGCCCTCGCACTCCTCCTCCACCTCCTCTTCGTTTTCCTCTTCCTCCTCGTCCTCCTCCAGCCCCTCCCCTGGCGAGCGACCGGCGCTCACAGCAAGCTGGACTCCACTGCTGGGATAGGTGCTGATGGGGGACTGGTCACTGCTGCATGTAGACTGACCGCCAGGGCTTGGCTGAGACGTCTGATGGACACAGACAAACAGGAAGCAGTAGCGTAATTAAAGTGTTTATTCAATGTCACACAAAGAAAAATATACCATGGCATGACTCAGACGCAATGCAGTGCTTCAAAAGATGTAACCTCTGCAATATTGTGCAAGTTTGCAATGTCTGAGCGCCCTCTATTAGATGCACTGATCAGAATTTTAAGTATTTTTTATTCCCAATGTGGTCATTAACTATTAATATTAGGTATGTGAGAGAGCCATCACTGTATAACAGGATTTTATTAATTTACGACAAAATGAGTCTTTAGTGTCCTACATTACCAATTATATCAACAAATCCAGCATGTTCCATGACAGATAGATGGTAAAAGCCTTAAAGGATAAATCAGAGCAACTTCCTGTTATCTGCTGAAAGTCTGACTCTATTTCTCTCTTGCACAACCTGAATAAATGTTGTGTAAAACAACTTCCTTTAAAAAAGCTTTTGAAATCTCTCTGCTTCATCTGACTTCAGTTTTAAACATGTTGCTGATACTGAAAATAGCTTATAATTAGTCTTCTTCACTTAGTAAAAGCATTCACCACGAGGAGTGTTGAAGTCAGCCTTGACCTGGTAGTACCTATGTAGGAGGCGTTTACTGATCATGAAATAAGCAGATTTTTGAGTGAGCCGATCAAACTAGAAATCCTCTTGGTCATCAGAGAACTTTGTGGTGCATCTCTAGTTATGAGTCACAGTTTTTTTAAAGGGCATGAGTACTGCTCGCAGTAGAGCATTGCAATGATAAATGTAACAAAAACTTTAAAAAATGAGAAAACAATTTTTTTGGGGGGAATGATTATGGTGAATTGGAGATGTAGAACCAGATTGAGAACAAATTTGGCATGCCGACAGTGAAAGCCTGGACAGGCAGGATGAGATGAAGGGCGAACAAATGTAGTGTCAAACCTATCTCACCTGATTACCCACTGTCCTTAGAAAGGAATAGAGAGAAATGCCAAAGCATTGGATAGAGGAAAAGATGTACTCATTAGAAGATGTCACTGTGAAAACCCTTTACTCATATACATTTTAGGCATTAAAGACATAAATCATTTAATGCAGGAAGTTAGAAAATGTGTGCCAGTAAAGTGGATGTAAAAACAAAAAATTAAGTCTTACCATTGGCTTCTCTGTCTTGATAGATTTCACCTGCAGACATTCATCTTGCTTTGAGGTAGCGTGGTTGTACTCCCTTTGGTCCGTGTATGCACCCAGCGGCAACTGTCCGGGTGACCTGCCCTGGCTGTTGCCTCCAGGTTCCCGGGGCGGAGGTGGAGGGCGCGGGTAATCGCCACGCTGTTTCTTGGTGACGTGCGCTTCTGGTCCGTGTACCGTCTTTACATGCTTCCGTAAGGAGCTGGGGTCTGTGTAGCGTTTGGTGCAGCCCGGGATTTTGCACACGTAAGGTTTCTGAAGAATAGACAGCAGAATTTAATGAGTTTAACTGAACAAATTTCCAATATATTTGTCATATTGTAATTACTAGAGGTGTAACAGTACACAAAAATCAAAGTTTGGTACTTTGAGGTTTAAAGTCATGGTTCAGTATGTTTTCAGTACACTTCAATCAAGAAAATAACGAGGATTCCGCCAACTTGTGTTTTTTTTTTGTTGAAAAAAAGGAGTTCTCCTTTGCTCCTCTCTTGGGGGATGCGGTCGGCCCCGCCCGGGTCCACCTGGGGCTCTGGGGGTCTTTTGAACCATGAGGGCGGCTGTAGCTCAGTGGTAGAGTTGTCAGCCTGCAACCCAGAAATTGTGGGTTCGATTCCACAATTCTTGGGCAAGACACTTCACCTACCTTGCCTACTGGTGTTGGCCAGAAGGGCCGATGGCGCGATATGGCAGCCTCGCTTCTGTCAGTCTGCCCCAGGGCAGCTGTGGCAATAATCATAGCTTGCTTCCATCCGGGGTGTGAATGTGAGAGTGAATGAATAATGGAGTTGTAAAGCGCTTTGAGAGTCTTGTAAAGCGCTTTGAGAGTCTTGTAAAGCGCTTTGAGAGTCTTGAAAAGCGCTATATAAATGCAAGCCATTATTATTATTATTTGGACGTCTTGGCTCCGATCTCCTTCATGTCTGCATCGACTCCTGGGAGACGGATTGATGCCTGCTCACACCAGCTATCAAACACTCTTATGGAGAAACCTTATATGCACCAGCATGCTAACACACACACATAGATGTGGGGTCTCTGGTGTTTACAGATATATTCTTGGGCTGAAGTTATCATAACCAGAGCTTGATTAATCGGTACCATGAGTTTTTCTGTGACATTGTTGTTGTATTTTTATATCCATTCTTGTGTGATGTGGTTGTGTAATTCTTAGTTCACGATGTTTGTTTTGTTTTGTCGATGTTCCTTTTTCGTGTTTTGTTTTGTTTTTTCCCCTCTCTCTGCCGTCCTGTGGGTATGGAGGCAGAATTCATAGTTTTCCTGTGTTTTCTTTGTTCCCTTTCCTCTCTTGTATTTTCAAGTCACCCTCTCTCATGCCTTTTTGTTTCCTACCTCTCTTCTTCATCTTCTTTCTTTCTTCCCCTTAATTTTCCGTCTCCGTGTCCATAACATCAGGAAATAAAACCCCCAGCAATTCATAATAAAGATTTTTCACACATATATCAAGTGGAGGACTATAGCAAAAGCTGTACTGCTCCGCTTGTGAAAGTAAATCTGTTGGGCTTCTACTTGGTACTCAGACACCAATTCTGAGCTCCACACTGCCAAACAGGACACGTTTTAAAAGAAGAAAAAAAAAGAAAAAAGAAAGAAAATAAGGAGTTTGGGCTGTTTGGATGCTACAGGTAGCCATATGGATGTCAGCTGTTTTTCTCTAGTATCCGTGATGTTTACATTCAGCTTGACTTTGTTACAGGTGAGTAATTCAGTTTAGTGCAAAGCGTGTTATAGACCTTATTGCTGTTTAAAGATGCCTTTGCTGACAAAGTTCTGGTTCAGTCCATCTTTCTTTTTCTACTGTAGCTGCATGAGAAACCATTATTGTTCCCAAATAGCAGAGATTAGTGATAGCTGGGAGTGCTTTCCATTTTTTTTGCCATCATTTTTTAAAGTTGCACTGCGGAAAGTTGCACTGCACTCTGAGTTCCGCACATTAATATTCTGAATGTGTTCAGGTAGAAAAACAGTTGTATTGGTTCGGTACACATACCTAACCGACAGGGGCGTACCAAAATTTCTGAATACATGTACCGTAAATACATACTTTAAATACAGACTATCAAAGAGTTCTTTTTGGGAAATTTTTAGAGAATAAATACAAAGAGTGACTATGAATTTACAAATATTTCTACAGATGTCAGGCTTTAAGTATGAAACCTGCAAAAAACAACTATAAAATGGATGGATGGATGGATGGACTCCTGTTATTACCTCATTGGAGTGCGTGCGGTTCTGATGCTTGGCCCGATCCGATGCGTTGGAAAAAGCCTTATTACAGCCTTCATGTTCACACACGTAGGGTTTCTCACCAGTATGGGAACGTAAGTGGGTTTTCAGGTTTTCCAGGCGTGAGTAGGCCTTGGTGCAACCTTCAAACTGAAGATAGAAAAGATTAATCACAAATAGTTTTCTTTGTGCATTGCAGTATGAAATATACACTCACTGGCCAACTGCTCGTTAACGCAAATTTCTAATCACCCAATCACATGGCGGCAACTCAATGCATTTAGGCATGTAGACATGGTCAAGACGATCTGCTGCAGTTCAAACCGAGCATAATAACGGGGAAGAAAGGTGATTTAAGTGACTTTGAACGTGGCACGGTTGTTGGTGCCAGACGGGCTGGTCTGAGTATTTCAGAAACTGCTGATCTACTGGGATTTTCACACACAACCAACTCTAGGGTTTACAGAGAGTGGTCCGAAAAAGGGAAAATATCCAGTGAGCGGCAGTTCTGTAGGCGAAAATTCCTTGCTGATGCCAGAAGAAAATGGCCAGACTGGTTCGAGCTGATAGAAAGGCAACAGTAACTGAAATAACCACTTGTTACAACCAAGGTATGCAGAAGAGCACCTCATAATGCACATCACGTCGAACCTTGAGGCAGATGGGCTACAGCAGCAGAAGACCACACCGGGTGCCACTCCTGTCAGCTAAGAACAGGAAACTGAGGCTACAAATCGCACAGGCTCACCAAAATTGGACAATAGCAGATTGGAAAAATGTTGCCTGATCTGATGAGTCTCGATTTCTGCCTTGACATTAGGATGGTAGGGTCAGAATTTGGCGTCAACAACATGAAAGCATGGATCCATCCTGCCTTGTATCAACGGTTCAGGCTGGTGGTGTAATGGTGTGGGGGACATTTTCTTGGCACACTTTGGGCCCCTTAATACCAATTGGGCATCGTTGCAATGCCACAGCCTACCTGAGTATGTTGCTGACCATGTCCATCCCTTTATGACCACAGTGTACCCATATTCTGATGGCTACTTCCAGCAAGACAATATGCCATGTCATAAAGCTCAAATCATCTCAGACTGGTTTCTTGAACATGACAATGAGTTCACTGTACTCAAATGGCCTCCACAGTCACCAGATCTCATTCCAATAGAGCACCTTTGGGATGTGGTGGAACTGGAGATTCGCATCATAGATGTGCCGCCGACAAATCTGCAGAAACTGCATGATGCTATCATGTCAATATGGACCAAAATCTCTGAGGAATGTTTCCAGCACCTTGTTGAATCCATGCCACAAAGGATTAAGGCAGTTCTGAAGGCAAAAGGGGGTCCAACCCGGTACTAGCAAGGTGTACCTAAGTGGCCAGTGAGTGTGTAACATCATACACAATAAAATATCACCTGCAAATAGTTATTTTGACATTTATTTGACATATAGAGACTTACTGTGCACTTGTGTGGTTTTTCCCCAGTATGCCTGCGCATGTGGACCACCAGCATGTACTGCGCCTTGAAGGGCTTCTGTTCTCGAGAGCATTCCTCCCACCGACACACAAACTCCTTCTTTTCACCATGGATGTGGTCATTGTTTATGTGCTAGAAAAAGAAATGAACAACTTTACTGCCTATCTCCATCTTGTTTTTGGAAGGGTTATTTTCCTTCCGCCTCCTTCTTTTTTCTAATTTATTCCATCAGAAAGTGTGCAAAGGTTTTTGAGACTCTGTATCCGATCTGAAAGGGATTTTCAAACCAACTCTGTCCCTTCAACATGAGTTTGGGCCCTCGTCACTTTGTGACAAGAGCTGACAGTTTTGCTGTGGGTGCAACTTTCAGGCTGTGGATTAGGAAGCACGAGAAATGGGGTGAGAAATCAAAAATTCACTCAAGTCTTCTAAAATATGAGGCCTTCATAAGTCCAGTCAAGCATTTCCATTCTCTCTATTTTTCTTTTTCTCACTAAACTGCAGCATAAAAATGGAAAAGTGGTGTATGTTAGAAGAATAGAAGAGGGGTGTTGCGTGGCGTAGTGGTTAGAGCTGGCGCCCCACGTGCAGAGGCTTTGGTCCTCAACGCGGCCGTCCACGGTTTGACTCCTGTCCAGGGCGACCTTTGCCACATGTCTTCCCCCACCTCTCTCCCCCTTCAAAAAACTCTGTCCACTATCAATAAAGGCCACTCAGGCCCAAAAACCTTATAGAAGAGGGCAAGGAATAAAACTACAGCCCTGTGGGGATAAGGTCAACATAAGGCACTCTTTAAGAGACAACAGGGCAATCTAAATCCCGAGAGACACAATATCCTGACTAAAGGAAACCGGCGTTATTATGACATTCCTGGGAAGCAGAAAAAAGGTTGTTTTAACCTCAGGGTTGAATTCAAGTAAACAGACCACAAGTTGAAAAGCTTGAGAATTTCGTGCTTTGCTGAAACATTTATTCACAAGACTAATGAAAAGACACGGGACCAAAGAAAATAACAATTTAGGCCAAGAAAATGGGTCAACGACATGACTTTAGCACCCACTCAGTGTTTCTCCCACTGGCCATCTTAAACCTTCTGTATAAAGATGGCAATGGCATCCAGCAGAGGTTACACTGGTTTTAACATCCCAGTAAATGCAAAGGAGAATCACTGACTGAATCATTGAATTGGTCAATTTATAAACACTAAAACACTGTGCCTTACAATTCTATTCATACCCTTAAATCATTCACATGTTGTCCTGTTGCAACCAGAAATTTCAGTAAAATTTGTTCTCTAACAAACCTCTGAGGCCTTCAAAGAACAGCTGTTTTTATACAGATATTAAAATACATATAGATGGCCTGCATTTATCAATCATTATGTTTCTTCTAATTTCTAATTTGTGTTTTAACAATTGGCTGCAATACCTGTTCGGAGGTGAAGATACTTGTGAAAAACACTGTATCATCAAGCGGCTACTGTAATTCTCGCTTGGCATGTCTGTAATTTAAGTGACAAAACCAAAAACTCAAATTCTTTCCCATGTTGGTCAGAGCTTCAGAAAAACCTGACTCCTTCTTTTTTCTTCCTCTTCGTGAGGGAATCCTGGTGGCAAGCGATCGGTCTGCTGTGACCTGTGTTCAATATCCTGTGGCTGAGAATGATGGGAGAGCGCTGTAGAGTTGGATCATGCGCCGGCAGCTGGCACACTCACACACATTTACTGCTTGTACAAATGAAGGAGGTCGCTGACGGGCTTGATGCATTAGGCTCTGAGCTGACAGTGAGGAGGACAGGCAACGCTGCAGGGGGGGGGAGGGGGGCAGGGCTGCAGAGAAACCTAATGGCATGATCTAATGGCAATTCTTATTGAATCAATAATCTCCATGCTGAGCAGACAGGTCCCGTTGGTCGGCTAAATCGACAAACAGGTGCTGATAGCGGTGGCGCGGCGGGTTATTCATCTTCCCCCTGCCAGCTTATCGGCCAACAACTGTAAAAACGCCACCAAGATGGATTTAGGAGGTAGTTGCACGACAGGGAACGCATGGGACACAGACACAAGGGACACAGGCACCGGCTGTGACGTATGAACAGTGTACTTCCACACACGCACAGGTGCAGGCACAATTCTCTTGGTTCAGCCCCCTGTGGTTCATAGTCAACATATAACACACACTTAGGCAGTGGCACCAAAGATGGCAAAAAGCCCTGGTTTGTATCTGTATTGCTTATTATTCTGCCAAATGAAAGAGGGCTGGACATGCTCAAAAAGGCATTAACTTTTGCAATGAAATTAACAGAAGTACAACATTTTGGTTTATATAGAGTTTTTATAGAGTTTAGAAGTAAGATCGCTCAAAAGTGCCCCCTAAGCAGCAGTGCCTTGGACCACTGACGCTGCTAAATTGAACAACATATGTAGACCTTTGTAAGGGTAAACCTGCCATTTTAGAGTAAAATGGCCATTTTGCGTTTACACTCTGTAAAGGGTTCAAACCTGCTTAGTTTGCAGTTTTCATCAAAGGGTGTGGGCGTGGCCACACCTCAAACTTTAAATTCTACCTGTGAAGCACAAAGTTGTTCCATCTTAAACAAGAAAACAAGTGAGGATTTCTTAAATGACTATAAGAAATGAGATTTTTATAATCTAGGCTCCACCCACTGAGAACAGGAAGTCAAACGTTTAACTCATGAGTCGCCTTTCCACTATCGGAACTACAGGGTCATTTTACCAGACTTTTCTCTATTGGGGTAAATCTGTTGGCCCCTCCTCTCAGCCGCCGTGTCTCCATACAAATTGGGCCTTTAAGGAATTCACTAAGACGTCTGCATATCGCGACCATTTTGGCAGTGAGTAGCGTCACTGATCAGCACCAAAAGGCGCCCACAGCAGCAGAAATAACAGGAGACCAACAATGGAAAAAGCAGGTACGTTTGCCCTGTTTCTGTTTCCTGTTGTTATGAACTGCTTCGCCAGCATCTCTTCTAATTTAACAAAGCTTTTTTTTTGGGGACGTCTGCTCGTTTCCCTCTGAGTTACAACCAATAAGCTCCCACCCAGTGACTCTATCGGGCCATTTCCAAGTACAGACCCCCAGACTAAAACTCGGTTGGTTCCTGAAATAACCCGGAAACTGTCCTGTCGGCCCAGCCCAGTGAAGTGGAGACACGCATACAGTGAAATTCGCGATGTTCATATAGTGAAAACGCGCCTATGGACATCCATTTTTAAATATATTAGCATAACTGTCTTAGATTACAGATAAGTTCTTGTTGTTTAGTATCAACAATGGTTTTGTTTCAATGCAAGGTGTGGATGCATTGTGATATTAGGACGGTGTCCACTTTGGATTGTAGTCACCAATTCACTACAATTTATTTCACCAATCCCAAGTACTAAACAGACTAATTGACATTTTATCTTAGAAACCGGAACATGTACAGTCAGGAAACTCTGCATGGGTCTGGTGAAAATGTATGCATATACAAAGGAAAGCTTCACACCGCCTCTTAACATAAAAAAAGACCCTCAATACTCATTATATTTTAACGCAGAGCTACAAAACTTCAAACCAGCAAGTATCTACAAAAAAAAACAACGCTAAAGCAGCCATGCACTAAACAGGAAGCCGCTATTTTGAATTGAAATTGCCATATTCAAATTCTTTCGCCATTTTTAGCTCTTATATTTTCATAAAAACTCCTAGATGAAGTATCAGCTTCAAACTGGACCATTAAGCTCTTACGGCATGGGAAATTGAAAGTTATCAAAAGCCGGATCTTTCATTAAAAGGAGCTTTCATTACAAGCCCAGACATGAACTTTAAATTCTCTCAGAATCAGTTAAATTGTCAGAGTCAAGTCAGACTTGCCACGATTAATCAAGATCTAGTCACAAAACTACATGGTCACATTCAGACATCACCTAAAACCAGCCCACTTACAACAGGAAGTCCTATTTTACTTGCTGATGTCCAACATTGTCCTTAATAATAATAATACAATTTTTTTAATAAGCACCTTTCAAGACACAAGGACACGTTACAGCAAAAAACAACAAAGAAAATAACCAAAATAAGTTAAAACAGCTTAAAATAAAATCAATCACAAAATCCTAAATAGTACAAACCAGATCAAAACAAAGTGCAATAAGAGAACAGAGGTCATAAACAGTAGGCGGTCTTGCACAGGTGAGTTTTGAGTCTGGATTTACAAGTGGAGTGGGAGTAATCTATTGTCCTAACTTTAAACTCTGCTTTAATAGAGGTTTGTGAAATTTGGGCCACACATTTTCTTCAGCACACATATACAACCTCAGGGCTCTACAGGAAGTTAATCACTTTGGACCAAAAGTGCCATTTTGTACGCTTTACGGGTTGCATGTAGATGGACTCAAACACCGGCGAACAGATTTACCGAATCAGTACATTTTTAAGGCATTGGCGCATTAAAACTCAATAAAATCTCTAAAAAACAACATGTAGGCATGGCCAGACTTTGAAATCCAAATTCTCGCCATGAAACCAAATGGCTCTATCTCCAGGCACATTAAACGTTTCTGTGCAGTCCCCAGCCAAACACACATGGTCATTTTCTGACATCTGACATCTTGAAAACAGGAAGCGACTTAGTATGTCTGATGATAGGTTGAAGTCACATAATCCAAACCTTGCAGGATTGTCGTCCTCCCCAATCTTTCGTTGCCATACAGAAAGAGATCATCCAACTCCAAAAAAAACACCTGCTGTTTTATTTACAGACCCTAACTGAATCTAATTTTCCAGGCTCAGAGCTTCTGGCCACCAAAGTGCAAGAGTCATTCAATGGTGCTTGCAGCTTTAACGATTTGAATTATAGTTTTATGTATTCCAACATCTCAACACTTGAAATTGGAATACACTAAATCATATCATTTTCCTCCTTGCTATTTCCCACCATTTGTTCACTTCAGTATTCATTTACATGTTTCCTTATCAAACCCTCTTTGGGACGCTGCCTTCATGCATTAGAATGCAAGCGTGCATGAAAAGAGGGTCTGTTTACAAGGCAATTTCACAAAGCGATGGGACCCGCAACACCGTTTAGCTTTATCAAACATTGCCTAATAAATCATATGCTCTTTTGTGATGTCAGTTGCTGAAATGCTTTGTGTAAAGAGAAGGTGGAGAGAAAAAGGAAGCAAAAGCATGAAAAAGGAAAAGATGGAAGGCAATAAGGAGGAGGGAGGGAGGGAGAAAGAGAGAGGGAGTAAATGAAAGTGGGAATTGAGAGTGTGTTAGTGAGAGAAGGAGGTAGGATGAGAGAAAGCGAATGAGAAGCAGGGGGCAGGGAGCTGAAATTGGCATGTGTAATTCAGCAGTCTTTTCATCTTGGAGTAAGATACTCTAGACAGATAAGGGCCTAATCCTTCTCATGATCAAAAAAAGCAGCGTTTTACCAATTAAAGGCCTGTGCCAGCAGCTAGAGAAGGAGGGCTGAAGGGGGGGGGTTGCTTTTAGACTGTGCCAGCGTTTATCATTCTTGAACACTGGGGAAGCACACAACAGGGGTTTAAACAAGGCTGCACACATGGAGTAACAGCTTTCCGTCTGAGAACATCACAGCACCAAGTATGTGGTTGGCCAGGTGGTAATCTGCGAGAACCTGTAAGATCTTCTGAAACTCGGCAAATGAACTTTTAAAATCTTTTGGTTGCTTACAAGTCTACTAAAACATCTTATCAGCTAAAGTTTTTACATATTACCACTGGATAAATCTGGTTGGCTTGCACTGTGAATGACAGATGATCTGCGTTTTGGCCAATGACTGGCAAAAAGATTTCCTTTCAGTGACGCATTTTTAGGAGTCAAGTTCAGCCTTTGATTCTCCTTTTCTGAAAATGAACTTGGACAACCAATGAGTTTTATTTTGAAGAAAGAAAATTTTACATTTACATCTTGCTTTGATTGAAATCAGCCAGTAGCAGCTTTGCTCGATTCATTTGCAGTCTGGATGCTGAGGGACTCCAGCACTAAGACTGGGCCGCAGGTGAGCGCTTTGGAACCCCCAGCAGGACCCGCTAATCATTACAAAATCTACAACTAAGATTGATTTGTGCAAGTCGTTTTTTAAAGAGTCACTAGAGGTCAGTGAAGTTGCTGAATAGTTGCCATCACTACTTTTTGTGTAGACTTATCTATTGTGAAATTTGTTTAATAGATCAACACAAAATTAATAATAGATTGTTGAGCAAGGCCATATTAGGTAATTATGTCAGTGAGGGGTTGGCCTCTAAGGCAACAAAAAGGGGAATAAAAGCCTACTTCAACAGATACGTTAAAGAAACCACCAGGCTTTATCTTTAAAAGTGCTCCCACTGAGGGGAAAGAGGAGGGGGAGAAAGTAAAAGAGAAAATGAGAGAATAAAAGAGAGAGAGGGAAGAGAGGGGGGGCTAAAGAATGTTGAGCTTATGGAGAGGTAAAATGGGTAGAAATATAATAAATCAAATACGTATCGCAAACTAAAAATTGACACCCGCCTTGCTTTTGCTGACTGGGTAGGCCTGATAAAGTGGGCCAAATTGCATAGATCTGATGTTTATCTTATCGGTGGCACCGTGAGCGCTTGATAAAGGAATGCCGGTGAAAAGCATGTTAGAGGGGTGTAGAAATATGCATCAAGAGCACTATGTGAAGCTCTTTTGAACAAGGTGGAACGCAATGAGGGTGGTGTGAATGCTTAATTCCAAAAATCAGGCCAACCACAAAGAAAAAGGGACATTTAAGAGTGGATTTTCTACTTTTTAAAACATAATTCTTGACAGACCTGTCAACATAGCGGTCATATTAAACACTTCTGAATACGAAACCTAAACATTAAAACTCTGTCAGCTAAGAGGAAAGTGATGGATTTTTTTTTCTCATAACGCTTTTCCTCCCTGAAGCTGTTTCAGAAGACAAGTACGGGGGAAGGGACGCTCCATTGTTTGGATATATGGAAATCCCCACCACCGCCGCCGCCGTCCCAAACCCCTCCCAGAGAGTGAAGAGAGCCACTGTGGTCCAAATACTGTACTTATCCTATTACTGAGGGGGTGGGGGTGTGGGGAGATAAGAGCATTTTCCCGTCCACTCTGCTGAATTAGAGGGGCAGGGAGTCTGTAGGCAAAGAACGTTATTGGCATCTCTCCGCATATCTCAATGTGCATTAAAAATGAGAAATAAAACGTCACATCAGAAAGTCTGATGCCAGAGAAAAAAAAAATTGCAAGACAGAAACATGAAAACTAATCAGAGAGGACATATTGTTTTCCTTTGATGGCAACCAGGCTGTGAGTACAGCAGGGGGAGAAGGTGAGCAACATTCGCCTCCATTACTTTCCCAACCACTTTTACTCATCCCACCTCCTGAAAAAGGGGCAAGAAGTTGTCAAGATCCTCAACCTTTTGAGCTGAGCCCTTCAAACACGGGAGGCAAGCCCATTTCGTGCTGAGGATATCAATTATAGATAGGGGTTACCACCGCAGCTGAGGATTGCGATGTCAAGACGGCAAGTAGACAGCTGTGGAGAGCTTAGGATCTTTCTATCAGATGTGTCCTGATGTGTTTCTCAGCTGCACATGTCTGTGTGAGCACTTCCCCATCGCTTGTATGGGTGTAATTTCATCACTTGTCCAACTCCGGTCTGGTTTCTTGCTAAGATGAAGGCTAAGTGGTTCAGATGCGGCAAAGCAAAGCTAAAAGCAGCTCAGGCCACAGCAAAGGTGACACGATGATTACACTAATAGTATTTTTTTTGCTTTAGAGAGAGCCCTCGGGGAAAGTAGGATGGGGGAACATCCATCTACAGATTTCTTTGAAAATTACGATAACAGACAGGGAGGGGTTCTAGTCCGGTAGAGTACATAGAACTCTGTGAGGCTTAACCCACCAAATAAGTTCACACTGTCTAGCTGTGAGATGGGACTCCGGCTTTTGAGCCCATTACCACAGTCCCTGGAACCAGTCAGGAATCCAGCATTACTAACTTTCAGCGCTCGAGGCCCTGACTCTACTGTGACCTGCCAGACACAGAAGCTGAGGCCTGATAGGAGGTAGTGTCCAGAATAGCAGCTTCTGGTGATGTGGCTGGGATCGGGGGGAAATAGGGGGAGGAAAAACTACTTGTTTTTATGTTTTCTGGGCTGCTCTGTAGGTTTTTAGAGGACCTGTTGTGTATTACTAACCCTTCAAAGGAAGCTAGTCCTACGGAGAAGTGTAAATGCTGGTATAAAGTGTTTGTGCAGACAGGCTTTCCCTTGGGAATGCTTCCAAGTAAGCCTTTTCTAATTGTACAGTCATGAACACTTAAAATTGACCATGCTAACTCAAGCCTGTAGATTCTGAGACAGAGCTCTTGAATTTTTTTAAAACAATTTCTCTCAGCATTGCATTGCTTGATCTTGGGGTTAGTTTGCTGAGAGATTTGCTCCCGGGAAGATGGACAACTGTTTTAAATGTCTTCCACTTATGGATAATCTTTCTCTGTGTATAAAGAAAGACTTCAAATTGTTTAGCAATAGCCTTATAACTGACTCCTTGCTTCTCCAAGGTAATTGCTGATGTCTTTTCCCCTTGGCATCCTATCTGTAAACTGTGGTTTACACTGGACCCAGTGGGTCATTTAACAAGTACAAGACTTTAGCTGTGTATTTATATGGAGGTGTGCTGCAATTGCATTGTTTGACATCATGTTGCGATTTGGAGTAAAATAGCTATGCTGCTGTAATACAAAATACAGCTTGCATTTTCTTGGAACTTGGAGGTCACGTTCCAAAACCAACTGCATACTAACCTCACTCTAACTAGTTACCTTCTCAGAACTTACTATGTACTGTACCAGGTACATTGTGGATCTTACTGGGTAAGTTCTGGAAAGTAAACAGTAGGTTCCACAAATGTCCAGGATAGTACCTGGTATGTTTCTAGAACGTAACCTATATATTTAGAGAAGGTGACCAGTACTTTCCTAGAAATTACCTGGCAAGTCCTTGAAAAACAAATAGGAACTTGTATGACAGTTGAAGGAAAAAAACAGTACTTTTAGGAAAAGTAACAAGTACACTAGGTTCGATGAACAAAAGTAGGTTCGTAAAGAGTAACTGTTAAATTCTAAAAAAAAAAGTACATTGTAAGGTAATTAAAAGTAAAGAATGAGTTATATGAAGTTCCAGGAAGGTACCCTGTAAGTTCAGAGAAAATACAGGTAAGTTCTCAAAAGTAATTTGTGAGTACCAAAAAAGTAAGCAAAAGATAGCAAGTTCCAGAAAGTACCTGATAATTTCGGGAAAATACCCTCTAAGTTTCTTAAAGGTACAGGTTGTATTATGTTGTGCAACCTTTATCTTTACTGTGATATTTCCTAAGGGTTGTGAGTTCTGCTGGATACTTACTTGTACCAGCTG
Organism: Valencia hispanica; assembly: GCA_963556495.2. Taxonomy (NCBI): domain Eukaryota; kingdom Metazoa; phylum Chordata; class Actinopteri; order Cyprinodontiformes; family Valenciidae; genus Valencia; species Valencia hispanica. Next base: position 37,327,764 of record OY747716.1, on the reverse strand, counting down.
CTCCTGGGTGTCAAACTCACGACAGCAGTTCTCCCAGTGGCAGTTTGTCTCGTAAACCACCTCTGGTTCCTGTTTGCTCTCGTCTTTGTCCCCTTCCTCCTTCACCAGAGTCATCCCATCAGGATGGTCCTGAATGAGCAGCGAGAACTAATATATTGAGACTGATGTGACACAAGAACCAAGACATTTAAAATCAGATAGTAATGCTTCGGCTCATAAACATAAACCTGTCATAAATGAGAGTAGAGAGTTACTACCTAAATGTCTCAAACTTGTATATCTGTGAGTCTGGCCTAGTTCAGCTTCATGAGGAGTAAATATAGCAGAGGAAGCCAGTCTGAATTTTTGGAAGATTTTATCCTCACATGCCTCAGTTAAGCATGAACTCTGTGCTCCTGAAATGGGGGGGGGGGGGGGGTACTTTCACCACAGACCCCAGCTTACTTTTAGCGGCTACTGTCTGATAATCTGCCTATTAAGGTTTTTTCCCACCAATGCAAATGCTTGCCATTCACATTTTGCGTTCCCTTTTTCTCCACCACTGAAATTTTTGATTAAACCTGGGCAAAATCAATTTCCTCCCTTGTCTCCCAAAGATCAATGATTGTGTTGCGTGGAAACTAAAAGTGATAAGAGCAAAAAAACCCCAACAAAACAGCCACGTGCAGGAGAATAAAGGCCATGAACTTGAAACTGCTGAAACACCAGTGTCACTGTCCACAGGGAAACCAGTTTAGGATCATCATGGGCTGAAACTGCAGACGAAGTATTACTCTAACTAAAATTTGCTATTGCTCACATGGACAGGCCAAATGAGTACTGGAGAGAGATTTTCTTAGATCAGATGAGACAAAGATTGAACTATTCAGCCACAATGACAAGAACAAACGGGAAACCCTTTAAAGAGTTTTTCTAACAACATTCTTGTAACTAAACTCAAGAAATTATGTTGCCTTAGTGATTGAAAGACAACAATCTTCTATTATTCTGGTTGGAACACTTAGTTGTTATTAAAAGTACTGCTCTGTCCAGGTTCAAGTCATGCCTGACAGGCAGGAGCTTCTCTGTCAATCTAGGAGCTCATTCCTCTTCAGCAGCTCCTCTCCATTTTGAGGGTTCCCAGGGGTCCAGATCGGGACCAGTGCTGTTAGTTAGTTTTGTACATTTTGCTGGTCTATTTAGAAAGCATTACATTCCTTTGTCATTGTCTTGCCAAAGACATTCAGGCCTATATGCCAGTTAAACTAAACAGTAGTAATGTACTGATATGCTTATTAAGCGTTCTGGCTGAAATTAAAATATGGAGGAAGTTAAACTTTCTAAACCTGAACAAAAAGAAGACTGAGGTCATCTGGTTTGGTAAATTTAATCACCCACTGTCAGAAGGCACAAAATATTGGGAAGAGAACATGAAAAATAAGTAGGCGCCCCACGTGGTGTTTGCGCTGGCTGTTTTTGCACCTATTTTTACCGTCTCTGAAAGGCATGTCTTAACTTTGTGCTAACTATGGATGTGTATTGGCAAAAATCTGGCAATGCGATATGTATCGTGATGCAGGGGAGACGATACGATATATCGCGATACTATGAGTAAGACTATATATTGTGATTTTTAAAACTAAATTTAACAGTAGGAAAACTGTCACAGCGTTCTAAACACTCCAACCTGTTTCATACTTTAACACATTCAGTTTTATTACTAGATCTAGTTGATCCACTAGAACAAAGAAGGTGAAAACAGCCACAAACTACCAGTTATACTTTTAATTTTAGTACAAAAATTACTGTCATCATTAATGGTTCCATTCAAATCCTTAAAAAAAACGATATTTTTGTTTTGAATATTGATACAATATCGGGAAATAAAATATCTCGATATATCAGTGTATCAATATTTTCTTACATCCCTAGTGCCAACACGATTCAACATACGTTTATTACTGACAAACGAAAAACATCATTCACACACATTCTAAACTTATTGGAAAACCATACTCTAATTGCCATAAACCTGACAGTTATGTCGATTTTGCCCTTTTTTTTAAAGACGCATCATAACTCACTGCGCGCTCAATGCGTCTGCACCTGCTGTCTCTGGAATACGGCGCCTGCATGGAGCAGAGAGCGGCGCATGTACACAGCACGCATTAAGTTTATTAATGACAAACACAAATATAATTCACAGACAGACTAGCCTAATAGTAATTAACTATCTAACAGTCATAGACTTGACAGATATGGGTTTTTTTCCCCTTTTTTTTGCCAAAGATGCATCATGATTCCACTGCGCCTATTCCTCCTCTGTCTGGCTGTGGCGCAGTGCATGGGGCAGAAAGGCTGGCAAACACAGCAGCAGACGCAAAGTCCCCATTTGAAGACTGCCTCTTTCCCCTGTTATGTTTTGCGCACACAATCTAGATCACCCGCAAATGAAGGACAACCCACTGGCGCTATTGTTGTGTGTCGCACACAATTTTGCGCTCTTTATTTGGAATATTGATAAATAAGGCCTATAGAGGTGATCAAGCATTCACTGTGGCAGCCCAAGACTGTGGATTACCTTACATCTACATGTCCGCACCACTCAGACCATAGAATCATTTAAATGTTTATTAAAACTCATTTCTTTTTCCTGGCCTTTCACTGATTGAGTGTGAGACGCTTCTGGGTTGTATTTCTCTTTATTACAGTTTTATTCTTTTTGCTGTTTTGTGATTGTTGGTCTAATTGTGAAGCTCTTTGGTCAACTGTTATTTTTAAATGGGCTTCATAAAATTAACATTGCAGTAAGGGACCACATAAAAATCCTTTTACCGGTCGCAAATGAGCCACAGATCGCACTTTGGACAACCCTGAACAAACATTAGGTAACGCTGAGCTTGGACGAATGACTCAGCAATGCCTGTGGAGTCAGTAACTAATGGTAAATTGAAGCTTCCAGAGTAAAAGGCTCCAATTTACATGATTTTATTTAGATTTTATCCAAATTCAATTCATAGCAAACCTAATTCAGAACACAGAACCCACCTGAACACTCACCGCTCCAGGGCTCGGCAACTCATCCTCCGGTTTCATTTTGGATCGTTTGTGATGCATCGGGTCGCCTGTGCTGCTCACGGCTGATTCGCTTGTCGGTTTGGCCTTCGGAAAGATACATTACCAAAACATTTTCAACTTCATCATTTCACCTCCTAATTACATAGTGCTCAGTGTCCCAACAGTTTTAGCCATCATAGGAACATTAAAAATGCATGCGATGCTCATAAGCAAATCCAATTATTTACTTAATCAACAAGACAAAACTGGTGGGGTAGACTCATAATGATTTATGTAACGGACGCTTTAAACCGAGCCAGCAAAGAACTATGCAATTCAGTGTATCACATTAGCTTCTCTAATCATTGCAATTAAAGCAATCTTATGAACCAATTCCACCAATGTATGACCTGGCTTTAGCCCCTGGCCTAAATATGCCCTCGGGGGGATTCATGTAACACAATAAGCTATTTCAGAGTAGAAGAATTAACAGAACTTTTAGACATCTGGAAAATGAGAGGCTTTGTTGGGGTTTTTTCACAGAATGCTGGAACTGTTTCATATCTCCAACATGACACATTAGGGCAGAGAAAGATGTGCCTGCTCCAATAGCTACACCTTCCAGCTTGACTGAGATTATCAGCCGCCCACCTGCACAAGCCAAAAGTCTTCTGGAGAAAGTTTTTCTGGTTAGATGAAACAAAGATAAGCTTGGGGGGGTCAAACACAGCAGTGGTAGCATTATACTGAAGAAGTCTTTTTGGAATAAACACCAAACATGGGATGAGCTCTGTTGATTTTATTCCTGAAAAGGCTGAGTTTTATTGAATTGAAATAACCCCCCTCTCCAAAACCAACACTTTTAAGCTCAACTTAAATTTGAAGCTGACCACATGGAAAACTTCGAAAAGTGTTTTTGTCTCATGAGACAAGCACTGACAAAACCACATTTACTTCAGTTTTGCCTAATTTGAATTTTGATAAATAGAAAATCAACACATGGGATACAAGAGAAAGGATGTGTAATAAACACTGAATATTTTTGCTTGAAATGCGGGGCCGCACATAACGTAAGGATTGAGAAAAAAACAAGGGAAAAAGCCCTTTGGATCCATCCATCCATGTCAATATTCCCCACTCTCCACATCCTTGTTCTCTCTCTGGTGATTAATGGATTCAGCAGCGGGATTCTATGCTAACAAGCCCCTGGTTGTTTGCTGCAGGCAAGTTCTCGTATTGCGCGCGGCGGGCTAAAAACAAGAAACAACATGAGCAGGAGGAAGGAAAGTCCCGGGAGAGAAGAGAACTGAGGGGGTGTTTGCTTGGCTGATGCCGTTCACAAGTGGCTGGCGAGCGACGCCGCTGTCTATTAACGTGTGATGATGAATCGCAGAGGCCGCTGTGCTCACCTGTGACGAGTCGTTGGAGAGGGCTGAGCGATCGCTGGCGCCGAGCCCAGTAGGAGGGATGCCAGGCACGGGACGCTGGGTGGCAAAGGCAGGTGTCGGGTGAACTAACGGTGGGCTGTGGCCAAAGGCGGAGCCCACGATCCCCGGCTGACGGCCCATCAGCTGATGGTGCACGTGTAGTGCCACTGGAGTTGGAGGGTAGGGGAAGGTCAACGCCGGGCTGTAGACAACAACGTAAAACAACTGTAAACCAAAACAATACTTCCAACATTAATTACAGAAGCGATGAAGCAAAGAAGGGGAAGTTCAGTGTAAATGGATTGTTCTGGATAACTCCTCATCCTCTGGGGGCAATCTGACATGAGATGGTGTGGTAATGCTGGAACCAGGGGGGCTGCTTGGAAATAAAGCTTGTTAACACAGTGAATTATCAAGTGGTTTGTGTAAGACCGTGTAGCATTCCTCCACTGGGCAAAATAAAACAGATATTAAATAACCGTTAATCTATCTTGGAGCCATGTAAATAAAGTTACAACATTTTCAATACTCTGTAACTTAAGAGTCCCCTGAAAATTGTTCATACCCCTTGAACTTTTTTCACACTTATAGTCACAAATGTTGGTGTGTTTTTGTATCAGCCCCCTCTGAATTAACGCTTTATCTCAACCGGCTTTGCAAATCCCCTGAAAAAGGAATTTTTTTTTACCATTGTTCTTTCAAAATAGCTCAATCTCAGCACCACACCTATTTTAGTTGGATTGGGTTCTGGACTTTGACTGGGCCACTCTATCACGTGAATGTGCTTTGATCTAAATGAGTTGTGTCAAACTCCAATACCTGAGAGCAGGTGTACCCAGGATTTTTAGCTGTATCCCTAAACCAAAGGTGTCCAAATTGCAGTATGAGGACCCTTTGATTTTGAGTGATTTATTTTAGGAATGGGGCAAATCTTGCCTGCAAGTACAAGCTGATGGAGATAGACACTTTTTATTATCTTTTAGGGCAGAGGTATTGATTTTTTTCCCCCATGAGGTCCTACGTCATCGTCAAGTTGAAAGCGCAGTCGTAGAAAAGGGATCTTTAACTCAGATGAAACATTAAAAATGACTTGCAATGAGTGCGTTACTGAAAAACAGGCATAGAGGGGTTGATTGTTTTTTTTTTGGGGGGGGGGGGGGTATCTGTGGTTTTATTTACTACAAAAATTTAAGAACAATACAAAAAAACCTGGTTAATAAATTCTAAGATTGTTTTATTTATCTGTGAAAATGCCGCCATAAAAATGTAAAATTGTCATGTGAGCCATTCTAGAATTTAGGTTGTCGAGTGACAGTTTAATATTTAGTAGATAAAATAAAAAAGGAACAAGAAATGTATTATGAAATTACTAAAGCAGAGCCATATCTAAAAGTTGCGCTCGAGAATTGGTGCTCTGGTATGTGGCAGCCCCACAGCATGATGCTGCCTCACCATGTTTCACCATCAAGATGGTGCATTAAGGGAGAAAACTAAAATAAAAATGCATGCCACACTAAATATTATTTGAAACAAAACTGTGAAAGACATGCATTTTTTGCTTGTATTTCATGCTGCACTGCTTTGCTTTGATTCACCACTTAAAATCGAAATAAAAATGCACTGACGTTTTGGGTCGTAAAGTGATCCGTAATTATGCAAGGGGCTGTATTAATCTGCCAACTGAGCTAACTTTGTTGATCATAAAAATCCCAGAAGCCTCCTCTGTGTAGCAATCGTTAAACCTCCAGATAAACATGGATCTGTGTGGCTCGGCTTCATTCATTCTGCACGCTGACAATTGGCTCTACCCACGACCCATATGTCTGCTGATCTTATTATGAGCCGAGTGGAAATCAATGGGCCGAGACACATTTGGAGGCCCATCCGCTTGTCATATCACTCATCAGTCTGTTGGCTCTGGCTATTTGGATCCTGTCACTCGGACATTGGCTGAGCTTGGAGCATGATTGATCAGGCTCCTTTTACAGATTGCTGATCAATGGCAGAGGGTGGGGCCATGGACCCCCCCTCCCCCTCTCTCTGCTCTTTCTTTTGCTTTGCCTCTCCTCCGGTACCGGTGCATGATGTATGTGATGCTTCCCTGAGGTGTGCTGGATGACTGACACAAGCCGCCTGGGAAGCTGGCCGACTGGCTGGCTGGGAGATCGTCACCCACACGGGGGTTTGACATGAAAGCACACACATACACTCATTCGTGCCAAATGCTTTATTTATGTATTATGATGCCATTCTAAAGGAAAAACATGGCACATTCTTTGTAAGCTGTGTGCAGAATATGAATCACACACAGTCTTTGGTCTTGCCTAAAAAGAACATGAATATTTTTGCAAAACAGACAATTTTTCTGCAGCCATTTACAGCAATATACCAGCAACACATGTTGTATCTTTTGTGAATTTGGTGAAAAGGGATGTCAAATAGACAGCTGAAACCAGATCTTTACATACACTTCATAGGAAGACAGAAAACTATGTATTTTCTCATTAAATCAGGCTAATCTTTTGCTGTTATAAGTCAGTTATAATTGCCAAAATTATTTTTGATTTGCTTATTGTCACAAACATAATGATATATATATATATATATATATATATATATATATATATATATATATATATATATATATATATATATATATATATATATATATATATATATATACACATGTATATATATATACATACATATAATGGCTTGCATTTATATAGCGCTTTTCAAGACTCTCAAAGCGCTTTACAACTCCATTATTCATTCACTATCACATTCACACACTGGTGGAAGCAAGGTATGATTATAGCCACAGCTGCCATATATATATATATATATATATATATATATATATATATATATATATATATATATATATATATATATATATATATATATATATATATATATATATATATATATAGGATCCTTCGACAAAAACTTGCTGGAATTTTAGCCCATTTCTCCTGGCAGAAATTGTGCAACTGAATTTGGTTTGTAGGCAGCCTCGCTAACACACATTTCCAGCATTATCAGCTATTTTTCAATGGGAATGAGATAACAATTTTGGAATGGCCACTCAAAAACATTGCCTTTGTTGTCCTTCAGCCATTGTGTAATATATTTGATGGTATGCTTAAGGTCAATTTGGAAGACTGATTTGTGTCCAGGCCTCAACTTCCTGACTGATCTCTTGAGATGTTGCTTCAATATTTTCATACAATGTTTATTCCTTGTGAAGTGCACCAGTCGTTCCTAAAGCAAAACGCTCACACTACATCATACTTCCACTAATTGATCCTGAGACAATGTTCATTACTTCAAAACAAATTTTTTGTTTATTTGGATGAAAATCACTGAAAATCAAGTCTTTGTCCCTGTGTGCATTTGCTAACAGCAATCAGTTGTTTTTTATGTCTTTTAGATGTAATAGCTTCTTCTACGCAGAGTGGCCTTTCAGACCATGTTGGTACAGGACTAGTTTCACTATGGATAATGTCACTGTCTTAAAGCTTCAGTTAGCATCTTCACAAGGTTTTCTGCTTAGTTTTGGGGTTAATAAACCCATATCCCACCAAAGCAGGGTAATCTCACGTCTCTTTATGATGGCCAGGCATTCACATGGTGTTTATACATGCACATAACTGATCTGAATAGATCAATGTGGCACCTATTGGTCTAGAAAGTGTACTCAAGGATGAATCAGACTTGTGGGGCAAATAAAACAGGGCATTTTTAGTCAATTTAAAGTCAAATAGCTTTTAAAAAACTGCCGTCTTACCAGGATTAAACCACTGTGAATTCAATAAATGGTCCCAGATTTGCTTATTTAATGACAGTTTGCCCATGTTTAGAAAGTTTAATGAAAGTCAATAGAAAAACTTCAGTTCGTAAGGGGGAAGTCATGCCCATCGCCAAGTGTTTTCTTGCTCTGACAACAAACCAGGGGTCTCATTTATAAACGTTGCGTACGCACAAAACGGGGCCTGAAACTGGCGTACGCTACTTTCAAAGCAAAAGTTGTAATTTATAAAAAACAGACTTGACGGGAAAATGTGCGCACCTGTACGCCAACTCTGACCCGTGCGTACGGACATTTTGGAGACGGGGGGAATCGACGACGCAGTTGGTGAGGTGGTGAACTGCAGCCAGACTGCATATTACTCCTCTCACACATATCATTTCACCTCACACCAAACATTAATTATGGATTCATGTTATTATAAACATCCAAACCAGCAATGATATCTATATTGTAGCTTTGCAGTGAGCTATAGCTCTTCTAAAAAAATTTTTCAATATTAAAATAAATACATAAAATTTATCTCAAAACCTTAAACTCAGATAAAAGGGCCGTGATTGTATACCAATTAATAAATGGAATCATCTGTACCATATATCATTGATTGGCACGTTCATTGTGCCAAGGAAGGAAGCAATCAGTCTTATTGCTGCCGATAGAAATACCCCAACTACTTTCAAGCGTAATATTTGAGATAGATGGACTGGCGTTGCTAGAAGATTTTGCAAATGGAAGGATTAGGAGAGAACGCGTGTTCAGGGATCATGCGGACCTCCTTGCCCATGATGATGACTGGCTAATAAGCAGATTCAGATTCCCTAGAGCTGTGCTCTTGGATCTCTGTGCTGAATTGGGCCCGGTTTTGGAGAGACCGTCCAGGCGGAACCGTGCCATTCCGGTCCAGCTGCAGGTGCTCACCACTCTGGGGTTTCTTGCAACTGGTTGTTGCCAGTGGGAATTAACCGACAGGTTTGTGTCTGAGTGACATGATTCTTACTATTCTGCCCAAAGTCCCTTTTTGGAAATAATGCCTTCAAATATATTATATTTATTTACTAGGTCTGGGATATCACAGCCGTCCCTGAGCGCAATAATGCCTGCAGTCTTGGATGGGATCATTAAAATGAGCAGGCGATACGTCATGTTTCCATACTGTGGGGGGAGCAGGCCGAAATTAAGATGCAATTTGCAGCAATGTCTGGTTTCCCAAACATAATCGGCGCAATTGACTGCACCCATATTGCTATAAGGGCCCCATCCGAGGATGAATTTGTTTTCGTCAATCGGAAACATGTACACAGTATTAATGTGCAAATCATATGTGATTCACACATGATGATCACTAATATGGTGGCACGATGGCCTGGGTCAACACACGACTCCTTTATCTTGACACACAGCAGTGTAGGGAACAGACTGCAGGCAGGCGCTGTGCGTGATGGCTGGCTGGTCAGTAAGTCCTCACCGTCATTAGAAATGCTGGTTGTTGACGCCTGAATTAAACGCGTTATCACTTGCAGGTGATAGTGGCTACCCTATCAGGAGCTGGCTTCTGACCCCGTTCCCAGACCCACAGACAGCAGAGGAAATGCGCTACAACTCCTGTCACCCGCGTGCGCGCTCAGTCGTGGAGCGTGCCATAGGCCTGTTAAAATGTAGGTGGCGGTCAATGGATGCCTCGGGTGGCAGACTATTATACCACCCTACAAAGGTCTGCAAGATCGTGAGGGCATGTGGAATTCTTCATAACATGGCACTGAGAATTGGCATTCCCCTCCCTCCTGGGCTACCCCCTCCCCAGCATGAGAACCCCGACCCACAGCCGCCTCCTCCTCGACAGGAAGCCTTCACCCAGGGAGCAAGGACCCTTCAGGATGTAATGCGGCGTTTAAGATAACAATGACAAGGTTCATTTATTAAAATTTTTTATTGAATCATTTAAGGTACCAATGGCTGTCACTATGTCGCACAGCACACTTTATTTGCTTTTACTTGTTTGTCACAGAATTGATGGCGCTGATGGTGTCTCTGTGTGTGTCTGCATCACAGCTTCAGTCAGAACCCGACCACTGCTGGATGCATCACGGGCACCGGCAGCACTGGTGCTGGGGGCAGCCGGACGCTGGGCAACCTCATCTTCCTCAGCCTCCTCATCCTCGCCACCTACCGACTGTGGAAGAGCTGAAAAGACACGGCATATTAGTCTGTCTCCTTAAAATATGCTCAAATTTGTTAACGTAGCCACGTAATAAAATATATACAAAAGGTGCTTTACCGGGTTCATCTGTCGTTTCTGCCAGGTCGGTGTCGCCCTCCTTCTCTGACACAATACCGTACACGCTTGATGTTCCCATGATACTTGCCATCTTCCTGTCCAGTGGTGTCAGCTTGGGTGTACACCTACCCTCTCCAGTAGCAGACCAACTCTGGCGGTGGGAGGCAAGTTTTTTTTTTGCCTCGACTTTGAGGTCCGACCACTTTTTTTAAATTTCGGGTACCGTCCTGTCAGTTGCACTGACAGTCTGCACTGCAGACGCCACATGCTGCCACTCGCAGTTCTTCCTTTTATTTGTGACACCACTGCTGTGTCCACCAAATAAAATGTCTCTTTTAGCCCCCACTTCACCCACTAGCACTTCAATCTCCATCTCTGTAAAGTTTCTCTTCTAGTTTTTTTTTTGTTGTTGCCATATTTCCCCTCTTCTTCATATGTATCAATATTCATGTCCTGCTTTGCATTGACCTTTTATAGCCGGATTTGGGCGTGTTCAGGGCGGGATATGAGCCAAATTCACGTGCGCAAACTTCCAACAAGACTGTGATTTATAAAGGGGAAATTGCTTACACCTGTGCGTAGGCATGGTTTTATAAATCAGCAATCTTTTTGGCGTACGCAAACTTTTTGTTTTGGTCGTACGTACACTTTTAGTAGGGATTCTACGCAATGTTTTATAAATGAGACCCCAGATGATTTTATTTCATTTTCCAGTCTGCTACCTGATTGCTCTGGCGGAGAGATGGCCGTAGGAACCGCTGGTGGAGGAGCTGGAGCGGGAACTGTTCATCAGTGTGGTAACTATGGCGTTCGGGGAGTTACGGATCATGGTCTGAAGGTCGAGGCTGTGCTCAGAGAGTGGCGAGATGGTCAGTGGGCGCTTCCTGTTGGGTCGTGCCGGAAGCCTTGGGCTTGGGAAGCGGGAACCTAGAGGATAAGGACAGAGAAATAAATGACTGCATTGTTTAAAGCTTTTAGTTTACCCATTTTTCCAACTCTAAGTAGATGTTTCAGGCCAAGAGAACCAGCTATATTCTAAAAAAACAACCCAAAAAAAACCATCTGATCGTTCCTACGTGACTCTAACCTAATCAAACCCTAACAGATGACATTTTTGTCAATCATCAGACAAAAGGCCCATCTCAATGAGTGTTCAGCTGTCACTTGATGCACTGCTTGCATTTCATCCAGGAGAAAACATGTCTTTTATGTTGGAGAACTGCTCTGACTGTGTATGGTAATATTTAATCAAGTCCAATTTGACTCGTTATTCAAATGCAATCAGTGTTGATTGGAAATACCAAAGAGCGGTTTGAAAAGGTAAAAGGCGGAAACAGCGCAACCATTCTCTCCGCGCGCACAATGAGCCACGGGTAGAGATTAAAATATGACTTTTGTTGTCTTTTCACACAGGGATGTCACAAACAAGACAGAGAGGGAGAGAAAGAAAAACAGGGGGGAGAGGGAAGGAGGGGACAAAAAGGCAGCGCTGAGGGGATGTCGCGCTTTGTGTGTGAACTGACACAATGACTTTGTGACTCAAGACTTGGAAATAAAACATTTCGAGTTATTTCATAAAGGCAAACAAAACCGATAACCCCCCTCTTGCATATTTACGTCCCCCTCAATCCATCCATCTCCCTAAAACGTAAATGCTCTATCTCTGCTTTGACACATTCAGCGGTTACAGAGTGCTTCCTTTCACATGGTAATCAGAGAGTGTGTTGTTGTGCGTATGCGTGTGTGTGTGTGTGGTGGTGGTAGCGTTCTGGCATGCCAAGGTCTGAGCTGCATCTGAAGCATGGAGGCTTTATAGAGAGTAACACCCTCTTTACATTTTTTATTGTAAGGAGGATCTTGCAAGGAGTGTGACAACACAATGTAGTTTGTCACATGGGATTCCTTGACAGGTTAGTTTTTTATCCGCCCATTCACCAACTGAAACTATACATCTATTCCTCCTGCAAGAAGTATACTTTTATACCTATGATTCGGACAAATCTGTCATCTAAAACAAGCCGCATCCACTTGTGGAAAACTGGAGGATGGTGGAGGTGGAGAGAGAGAGCGACGGCGAGCCTTGCTTGGGAGACAGGGGCCTGTGTGCCATCACTGCAAAGCCTCATGGGACTGGTGTTTATTAATGCACAGCCCAAATGATAAATCGGCCAACCGGGGAGACAGAGAGGGAAGCGTCCTGGCTCGTAGCAGGACTGTCCCTCTAATTTCCTCTTGATTTATGGACGGGATGGCTGGTTACTCGCCTCGTCATTAATTTCGAGGGGGCCGGGGAGGTTTTCGGATGGGCCAGACTGACGGTGGTGGAGAGAAAAGTTGGTTCCAAAACTAGGGTTGAAACCTCAGCGACCCACCTGGGAGTGGGGGGGTGACTATAATAAATATATTGTATTTTATGGAGTGTAAAAGTGGAACCTGGAGATTGAAGCACAATACAATAACTATTGTTCTTACAATCAACAGGGTTATAATCCTGTGACAAGCAGAGTTTTCACAGAACAGAAACTTGGACTGAAAAGGACCTTTTTGTCAATTCAGCTTGTTTAGCATACATAAAAGTATGGAAGCCCTGAAAGGCAAGGTAAAAAATATTTTCTTCTCAATCTGACCTAAAGTTTCAGTTTGTCTTAACCATAAAAAGTTATGGCAATGTAAAAATGTGCATTAAAATAAAAAAATCTTTTATTTCGACAAGATTTTTTAAATAGGCAGGTAAATTTTGGTACGTTTGTTTTTCTCATGACCTGAGAAGGCTTTTAGCAGATTAAAAATGTTCATTTGTTTTCATTTATGCAACATTTTTTACCTGAAAGGTAGGCACATACTTTTTCCTTACTGCACTTTTTCTAAGTCTGACTAATAAAATATTCCTGTGTTACTATTTAATACAAGTACATTTTCTTCTAATAGCCCATTTTCTAAGACTGGCCTAAAGTTTCATTTCAAAACTTGAAAAAGTCATGAACACCTTTACAAAAAGCGTTTCATAAGACGTAAAACTAAATTTGTCAACGTTTCTTGTTTTTTTTAATTTTATTTACTTTTTACCTGAATGGTATTTCTTTTCCTCTAAATTTTCTAAATTCTCACCAAAACAATCATCTTTATCTTGATTTTTCAAAGTTATCTACATGTTTAAAAGTGCTGATAAGTAAAAACAAATAACTTTTTTTCATTTTATATATAATTTTAATTTCTTCCTTTTTAATATGAAGGGCACATAATTTTTTTTCTTTTATTGGTATGTTAAATTTTAATTTTTCAGAGATATGAAACCAAATCTGGGACGTTTTCTTAACCTAAAATGGCAAGTATTGTACTAAATCTAAACAGCAGTGCTTTTTCTCTTTTGGGTTTACTAGTGATATGTTTTGTTTCTTTGGCTCTGTTTAGAAAGTTTTCTCTTTTTTTTGTTTTTTTGGACAATTGTTCCCTCTGCTTGCCTTTCAGGAAACATACAAAATCCGGCATTATTAAAAACAAAAATCTGTATTTATTTATTGTAGAAAACATTTTGGGTCATGAGAAACCAAACTTTAGGTGAAAAAAAAAAAAAAAACTATGCTGTTAGATTGTTTTTTTTTTTTTGCCTTTCAGGGTTTCCCTATAATGTAATTTTTCTATTGAAACATTTACAAATGTAGTTATAGACTGCAAAACTATAACAGGAACTGTTTATACTTCCTAAATTATAAAAATCATAACAGTACAATTAGGTGTGCATATTGTTGAATGTGATCGGGTGTAAACATTTGAGCAATAACAGCTGTTTTGTCAGTCTAAATAAAGCAGCTCAAGTGCCTAAACCCTAAGGTAAACCTGTTTATGCAAACAATATCCTATTAGCTGAAAAATAGCACAGAGATAAGTTAACAGAAGCCACAAATAAACATCATAGTGCAGTGTATACCTCAGTCAGAGTGATCTATGAGAGCTATGGTGCTAATTAGGCAGTACTAACGCAGACAATAGACCATTAAAGCACAAATAGGCAGGACAGGCCCATTGTTTCATTAGCAGAACTCTCTCTGAAGGTAATTACACTCATTTGGAATAGACTAAAATAGCTTTATGGTATCCCAGATTATCACTGAAAGCTTCTTGATAGACTTCGCTCTTTCCAAAATCCGCCAAAGCTTTAAAGTGTTAATTTTTTTCTCTCTCTATACAGGAACACACATCGCCTGAACGTGATGAGTTATTACCAGCAATGATCACAGGCGATTTTTATTTTTTTTCAAGCGAGGAGCACCGCATCTCCACTTAAATTTGGCCCTAATTGTTTTGTTTCAGTCTATTAATCTTAAAAAGTGACACAGAAGAAAGGATTTCTCCCCCCGTGATGAATGGTGGGACATTCCAATTCCCACTTAATAGCAATTAATTTTCTGATACCCGCACAAGTTTGGCTAGTTTTAATTAGTTTGTTCGGAGGAACAGTGGGGGGGAAGTTCACCCCCGTATTTCCATGAAAGCAGTGTGTGTCTGACTAAATGCGTTCCCATCAAACGGAGCGGGGTGAGGCTGTCTGACCTCCCTAAGATTCGGTATGCCTTTAATTTCCTATTTACACTTTAAAATAACTCATTACCATAAGTCCTTTTGCATACAGTCCTGAGCCCGACACATTAAGACAATGGCTCATTTATATTATGTCAAAATAAAGTTGCAGAAGCCTCCTGAATGTGTTTGAGGAGTAGCTTGATCTATATATATATATATATATATATAAAATAGAAGATGGGTGAACTGTGGAGGTGCACTTTTAAAGACTGAATTCCCCCAGGGGCCACCTACACTTTACTGAGAAGGAATGCGGTGCAATCTCAATAGGGATGGATGTGGTGGGTGTATTTCATTACATAGGGCTGCTCAAAATGTCTAGTTTATTTCTATTAAACATCCAATAATTTCCAATAAAAGCACATTTTGTAACCTTCTTAGAAGAAAAGGCGTTAAAAAAAACAAACATTGTGAAGACCTTCTCACACGTGAAAAAATCCACCCACCGTCTATAACTGCTTGTCCTTACAGGGTCGTAGGGGGCTGGTACCTATCACCAGCAGTGATTGGGGCGAGGAGGGTACACTCTTGTAAGGTTTCCAATCCATCACAGACAAACGTTTTGTTTTTTTTTACAAAATCACTGGTGGAAACATTATTGGAACCACTAATAATTCCTATAAATTAAATGTACAGTATCTGAAGTATTGTATAATGTCAATTGTACTACTTTAAGATAATCTGACAACTGATGAAATTTAGTAACCTTTAATAATTAAGGTTTCATCTTAATATTTCTCAGCCAGTCTTCAAAAGTGGAAAGACAAGAGATCACTGCAACTGAGTAAGATGCGTGTAGATCCTTATAAGTCTGGAAATAGCTACAAGATAATTGTTACCTGGCTAAACTTGTACATATATTCAGATAGAGCTATAATTAAACAGTGAAAGGCAAGGCTGGAGAAGGGTCTTAGTTAATCTTCCCGCTATGCACAATGAGGAGGATGCGAAGGCAGATAGGCTAGATTGCGCTACTCATGGTGGCGACATGTTGGGTTATCTCTATTACTTTAGTTCATGTTTGTTCTTTTTCTAGACTTTTGTTCAGTTTGCATTTTTGGACAATTGTTCCCTCTGGTTTTGGATGCTTTGCAGCTGGAAGGACTTTTGCTCTCTTTTACTTTCAAACAGTTGTTATGATACGTAACCGTGGCAACAAGGTATTGTTTTTACAACTGGAAGCAGCTCATTATTAAGCTGCTTCCAGTTGCTCAAATTGATTAAAAAGCTCAAATAATACCTGAAGTATGACCACCCTATCTAAAGAGCAGACAGAGAATGAGGAAGCTCAAACCATCTCTTCCATCGATCACCATATGCCGAGATAGGGATTTAAAGAGAAGTGGCAAGAGCAAATGAGATGGATTAGCAGGGCTTGCCACCAGATGACTGTGTCATCCAGGATTACACTGTTAGCAGGTCATGACAGTCATAAAACTGTAATACAACAGTCTTAAGTCAGAGGCTAATTCATATTCCTTGCAAGACTGAGTGCTACCGAGATCCTTGCTGCCCACAGGATCACCTTCCACAACGACTCTTTCAAGATACTTGGATGATATGTTATTTATTTTAAGAATAATAGTGGAGTGTGTTGTATTTGATCTGCAAATCATATTGTAAAAGGATAAATAAATAAATATATTAAGGAGTTAAATTAACCTTATTTCCACATGTTTTAGCCAAAAAAACTAAAATAGTTACTCCACTAAAGCGGATATTTCAGATACATAATATTTAAGAACAACAATTTAAATCTGTTATAGATTAATTCATTTAAACAAATATATCTCAATACTAGTTATTCATGTTTTGCTTTCCACAATACCAACTTTCTTGCATTATTTTAAAGGAGGAATTGATTAGGAGCTCGTGAGACTTTCTGAATCTCCTTCAAATAGTTGAGGTTGTCAGCACTGGTGTTATACTTGAATGGTTAATATTTTAGAAGTAAGAGGCTAAAGTCTAAAGAAAAAACTTCCTAGAGCCAGAAGAAATCATCATCAGTACTGAATAAGTTCAAAAGAACTTTATTAGAACAACAGGATAGCCTTCCTCCAAGGAAACATGCTCAAAATGCCGAGTCTAAGACTAATGCAGACTTACTCTCCATCGCCTGCAGGTACTCCATGTGCAGGGCGGTGGCGCTGCTCGCCCCGGCTGGGGACGCCACAGACGGGAGAAAGTCTGTGGTGTACGGGCTGCGATGGCCCGCCAGCAGAGCCATCTGGTGGTAGTACTCGGCTGTGGTCAGACCGGTGTGAGGCGCTGCAGCGGGAGAAAAAGGGAAGTTCGTGTCAGCAAAAGCGGAAAAACTGAACATTTAGAAGAAAGCTGGTGAGAGAGAGCAGGAAACAGCGGGTTTAATTTATTAGGTCACGAGGGAAAGCCGACAGGAAGAACACCTGCACTGCATTAGAGAACTTGCTCTCATTTACTTTAGATGATAATCAGCTCAGCAGAACAGTAATGAGCACATTAGCAAACACCATCATGTTAACCAAAACAGCTGCAAAGGGAGCATCACCTGAAGTGGAGAGCCTCACTGGGGATTCCTGCAGGCTCTAGATCACAGGGAGTGTGTTGGTGTAGAACAGCATAACTGATCATGTAGCAATACAACCCATAAATAGCAGTTTCTCTTTGTGTTAGTGTTCTCTAATCACTTCCACAATGTTTTTACACAAGTATTCAAGACTCTTGAACTTCTTCAAATTTTGCCACAAACTTGAAAGTATTTTATTGGTACACTATGTGACAGATCAACACAGACTAATACTATAACTGTTTACCTTGTGTTCAGTCCCATGCTGCAATTACAGCTGCAAGTCTTTTGGTTTCTGTCTCTACCAGCTTTGCACATCTATACAGTCCATTGTCTTTTACTGAATGGAGGAGCATCTTCGAACATAAAAAAATGTAGCATCAACAAGATTCAGGACTTTACTTTGATTAGGCTATTTTGATATGTGGATATGCTTTAATCTAACATTGTCATTGTCAGTCTCCTGTAATGTTTACCATTGAGTCTGACCCGCTTCCCTGTTTCTGCTATAGAAAAGCATTCCCACAGCATGATGCTGCCACCACCATGTTTCACAGTGGACATGGTAGTCGGGGTGGCCGGAAAGTTTTATTTCGTTTTCATGTGACCACAACCTAAAAAGCTTGAGGGAAACTGTAAGGGAGACTTCAGATGACTTTCGTCTTGCAATTCTCTCATAGGGCTGATTTGGAAAGTACATATCTAATAGTTGTCCTGTCCTGCCTATTTATAATTGTATCTTAATCTATAATTTTTTTAAATATTTAATCTGAACAAGCTGAACAGAGAACTACATATAAAAAGTGAAATTAAACAATTGCACTTAAAATACAAATAGTTCACTCAGCTGTGGCCTGAACGGACAGTCTCACAACCTCCTCCTGCTCCGCATGGAACTAAAATGTTCACACATTTGTGCGTAATCAAATAGTGGGATTGCTGCAGATGTTATTGTCATGAGGTTTTGGATTTCTGCTTCAGACAGATGACTTCTCATGTGGGTTTTGATGTTGTTCTAAAGGCTGAATCCGTGCTCCGCTGCCTCACCAGAGACTGGAATTAAGCGCCACTTCAGCCAAAGTTTTTAAATGAGGGAACATTTCTCCAACTGAATGATCAGAAGTCGGAAAGACTCTCTGAACAAGCCGTTTCCTGACCTGCAAGCTATCGCTTTAGCAGGAGGAATTCCCGCAGGACGTAACGGTGGTTGGCATAACACTGGGCTCCAAAGTCTGAGTAATTTTTCAATGCACTGTCAGCTCCCGTTAGTATTGAGTACTGTGTCCAGGTCTGAGATGATGCTCAGATGCTCTCATAGGAATCTTTTTTACCTCCGCCACTGAGATTATGTTTTCGCCAGGGTTTGCCTGTTAGTTAGCAAGATAACAAAAAGTTAAAGACGGATTTTGATTATATTTTCAGGAAATGTACGAAGTCTAACCAGGAACAAGTGACTAGGTTTTGGGAATGATCCGAATCACCGTCTGTGAGGAGGTGGGACTGAGCTGCCTAGGTTGAGGTCTGCAATCTCCGAGTGCTTTTCTAGTTTTGATTGATTTAGTTACCTGTACTCTGTACATAAAAGTTGAAAATGTCTGAGCATTTGCACCGAGTAGTCAGAGGTGTTTATACTAACCTGTCAAAATGACAGACAGCCTTCAGATTTTTCCGTCACCATTCTAAAAAAACGGTCAAGATGCAGAAAATATTTGGTTAGCTCAACTCCTGGTCATCGGCAAGACCCCGTAGAACCTAACTGCCTGCTGAGGAGGCCATTTAACCATTTGATCTAGGTGTATTGGATCTGGAACACATCTAAATGTTGCAGGACATGTGCCCTCGAGGACTGGACACTGCTGATTCAGGAGGGCTTTTCTCATTTCCATATAATATATTAAACAGAGCTCTGTAAAATGTTGAAAGATTTCAAAATTGTTTTGTCTCCTGCTTTAAACTTCACCACAACGTTCCTCCCTGACAGGTCAGCTGTTTTCCTTGGTCTCAATGATGCTGGTGGTTCACTAATGTTCTCTAACAACCATCTGAGGCTTTCACAGAACAACTGGGTTTATACTGAGATTAAGTCCCACACAGGTCACAGACTCAATTTGCAATTTAGACTTCTGAAGGCAGTTTTTTTTCGAATTTATCTTATAGTATCAGGGTAAAAAAATTTTAACCATGTACTTTTTTCCCCTCTCTTCCCAGTTATGTGCTTCTTTATTTTGATCAATCTCACTAAACCTCAAAAAAATCCATTGAAGGCAGGAAGGGTGTGAATACTTTTACAAGTCACTGTACTGTACGTTTATGAAATGTGTGTGTGGTGGGAGAATGTGGGCCAACGCCTCTTTTGGCAAACATGTTGCCTGTGTGGTGCACGCATCAGTGCTGCAGTCTGCAGATATGCAACCTGCTCCTCAACTCTGCTCCGTCGGAAAACAAAAGGGCCTAAATCTGCTCCGATAGATCTGGGCGCATGAAAAGATACTGCAAACGATTCTGCTGCCTCCACTCGGTTTTCTCTCTCTCCGAGTGCTCCTCCATTCCAAGTCATTCCCTTAGTCGGCAGTCCTTGAACCGGAGCCTAAATATACACATCTGGCAGAGGGTTTCCATATGCAAATATTGTAAGAAAGAGAGAGGGGAGAAAAACTAACAGTGTGGTTTTGGATTAGGGTATGGAATCGGTTCAGACTGCTGAAGCTCCTTTTCCCCCCAATTTGAGAAATAAAGAAGAAAATAAATAAAGAAACACTGTGTGAGGAGATTTCCTCTTAAGTCTGGCCCGTATGCTTGCAGTATGCATCCACGATTGGCTGAATGAAAGGAAGGAGAGAAAAAATTGTAAATTAATTCGATCTGGCTTTTATGTCTTCAGCAGAAGGGGGAGTTTCTTAATTGTCACCAGTGTTCCGCCTCAGCTTTGCTTTCGCATTCAACCGTAATGTGTCCCATTCAGGAGCCGTGCACGGAAAAGAGCTTTGTGGAATTTCTAAATAAGAAATGTTGGCATCCGGGTGCCATCCTGGGGGCAAAAAGAAGGGAGGGGGGGTGTGTGTGGAGAAGGCAGAGATTCGCCTCAGGACTCGCCAAGCTGAGCCACCGGGTGCTCCTTCGGCACAACAATAGGATCAGGGGCAAGCCTACCTCTGAACCGGTTGTCATGGAGAAAATATAAAGTAAAAATGTGTGGAAGCAAATGTGTGGCAGCAGGAGGGTGGCACTAAATCCCACCCACTTTTAAATCTCCATTAGATTCTCTTAATTAATTCATCATTATTCAAATGTACTTTTTGCTGGGGGAAAAAAAAATCTTTGCATATTGAAGAAGAAGGCTTCCTGTAAGCGCAGTGATATACTAACAACACAAAAGCTGATGGGTTAATTAATCACCGAATTGATTAAAGGAGTAATTAGGTGCCTCATTCACCATTCACGGCATTATGAATTAAACGAAGGATCATGTGGTAGGTTGGAGTAACTATTTTGATTTAAAGCAATCTGAGCCTGGCTCACATTACGTTATGGTAATGGAAAACCTACAGGGCAGAGAGTTTGCAAGAACCGCTTGCAAAGAGCAGATTTCAAGCGAAGGAGAGGGGTTGAGTGAAGCAGACACTTCTAGCCTTCACTTAGAGGCTATCAAGTCTGGATGAGATTAAGGGAAGTGTGCAGATGTAAAGGAAATAACACCACTATCTGCCAATTCACACATACATTCAGACATCAGACAGGTAGCTAAAGAGGGAGTTTGTGACTGATGTGTCAAAAGCTTGATGGCTGAGGATGTAAAGAGTGTGTAATGGGTCATCTGAAGATCTAAAAGCTGAATGTAGATGTGGATCTTCTTAGCAAGAGCTCAGTGAATTTGAAGGAGATAGGCTTTGACTGTGGCTTACAAAAGATGCCTGTAGAAAACCATTTCATAAAGTTTAATAAGTTAACATATTTATATGACCATGTTGTACAGTTAGAATCTCCTGAAACTGAATCAAAAGACTGTCAAAAAGACTTTAACTTAACTTAAAATCTGGTTACCCTGTCCACATTTCAGTATGTTACAGCCTCATTTTTAAATGGATTAAATGCATTTCCTCCCATAATGACTATGTAAGAAAGACTATATTAAAAAAGAAGGAAAAATAAATTGAGCCTTTGTTCAGTATTTTGTTGATGCACCTTTGGCAGCGGTTACAGCCTCAAGTATTCCTGAATTCTTGGGTTTCGTCTGTTGCTCTTTGCAGAACCTTTTAAGATCCATCAGGTTGGATTGGAAAAAGTCGGTGCACAGCTATTTTCAGATCTCTCCTGAGACGTTCAACCGGATTCAAACCTGGGCTCTGGATGGGCCGCTCGAAGACATTCAGCGAGTTGTCCTGAAATTTGATATCTTGGCTGAGGGTGAGATCAACCGTCGCCCCACCCTGAGGTCATGAGTCGTCTGGAGCAGATTTTCATCCAGGAGGTCTTTGTAGATCTTTCCCTCTATTCTGACAAGTCTTCTTCTGCTGCTGCTGCATAACTCCCCCGACACCATGATGCTGCCAGCACCATGCTTCAGTGTTGAAATTGCGAACAGGTAATGCGCAGTGCCTTGTTTCCTCCAAACATGACACCTGGCAGCCAAAGAGTTTAATCTTTGTCTCTTTGGATCAGAGAATATTATTTCTCATCATCAGAGAGTCTTTCAGGTGCCTTCTGGTAAACTTCAGATGGGCTAGCATGTGACTTCTACTAAGGAGTGGTTTCCATCTAGCAGCTAACTGATTGGTGAATTGCTCCAGAGATAGTTGTCCTTTAAGAGTCTCCTCTCCACTCTCTGGAGGGGCTCTATTGCTCAGGTTCTTGGCCACATCCCTGACCAATGCCCTTCTCTGAATGTTCAGAATAGACAGCCTACCAACTCTAGGAGGAGACCTGTTTGTTCTTCTATTTACAGATGATGAAGGTCCCTGTGCTTTTTTGGGCGCTCAAAGGAACAGAAATCTCTGTGTACCTTTTTCCAGATTTTTGCCTTGAGACAATTCCTTTGACTTCATGCTTGGTTTGTGCTCTGACATGCGCTGTCAACTGTGGAACCTTATATAAGCAGATGTATGCCTTTCTGAATCCTTTGCAACATGGATAAACAAAATAAACTAAAGACTACACTTTTCTGTCAGATTTTCAATTTTCATTTTTCAAGGCTCGGAAAAATCAAATCAAATCCTATAACTTTTTAGACTCTTGTTCAAAAACTGTATACAAACCTGTAAAAAAATAACGTGTTTACCTTTTCGACCAATTTATTATTAGCATTAGTGATAGTGCATTTATTAATCCACACTAATAAAGTAAACCATTATAATAACCCAAATCCTTGATTTGACCTACAAGCCGCCCATCCTACACCACCTTGTTACAAAAATCCTTCTTTAAAGTCTCCACTTTAGTTTTTTAAAAATGCATTTGATGCATTCGTTCCTTCTGGCCTGACCGCCCCTCCTCAGTGTAACTGTATGTGACCCCGCCGCTCACTGATGCATCCTCCTGAGGTCTCCGACACATCTCGCAGATCAAAAGGATTAGCCTCCCTTTCCGACAGGAGCCCCCACCCAGTCGGAACGTGCTGCACTCATAATGCTCCGACCCGCCAGGTCCCTGACTCAGATAATGTCTCCCAGACCCCTGGGTCTTAATAGAGATGGATCTGGTTGCCTCTCACCTGACCTCCTCTGATCTCAAACCGGAATTAAACCGATACAGAGAGATGAAATTCCTCCTAATAGCAACTGATCAATTCCAACAATTATTTTTAAAGGCCTACTGAGGCCGTGTCGGATCATTCGCACTCTGCTGGGGTTTGTGTGTGCGGGTTGAGCAGGTGTGTGTCTGCGTCGGTGTATGTTTCACTTTATTCACCATCTGCCGGGCTGAGACCCCTGCTTTGGAGGGAGCGGATGTAGTCCATGTATGGACTGATGTAGGGGTGTGGAGGGTGGAAGGGAGACTCCGCCCCCACGGAGGGGTTCCGCTGGGGGGAGATCCGAATGAGGGAGATGTCGGAGAAAGCCGGACTGCCCGCCAGCGCTGGAGGCCTGCAGAGACACACACAAAAGGAGAACGTAGGAGGAGAATGACATGTGTGCTTCAGCTCAGAATAAAAATAAACGATGAGACAGACATATTTTTATACCAAAGTTACTTCTTTATTACATGTTTATTGCCACATTTAGGTCCATTTTATTTTAACCGTTAATGTAAAATGTGCACCAATATAAACAGTGGTCTGGGTAGAAGGAGTGGAGGCGAGAAGAACTTTGTGGACACTGTGAGATTTTGTCATTTTTGAGTCAGGTTAACCATATGAGGAACATTTCAGCTACCTTGAACTCTAACAAAGTTAGTAATTTCCTGGAAAACTATGTTGCTGAATATAAGCAAAATTCCCTGAAAAAATCATTTTGTGAAATAGTTTTAAAAATTGGGTAAGTGCTAAATTATATTTAATTTTGTTTAGGTATAAATAATTACATCACCACAAAAAGCCACATGTATCAGTTACGTAAAAAAAAAAAGGAATGTAAAACAACAGCTAATATTAAAAACAAAACATGTTGCCATGAAAGGATCCAATAAACAATTACATTTTTTAAAGCGAAAATTTTCTGAAAATGATTTCCTGTTTTAGGGTGTAAATCTGATTAGGTGAAATCATAAAACTGGGCTTTAAGGACTGGTAATAATTGAATTACAGTGCAGCCCCGCCGATTCGCTGTTCAGTATTCACAGATTTTCTGTAGAAAGTAACTCTAAAATATTCACGGAAAATCCTTCGATTTGCAAATTTTTTTGTAGAGCATCTCTAACATATTCGGAAAAAAAACACAGCTTCAGCAGCTGAAATAGAAAAGCAGCCAATCCAGGAGCGGCATTCATGTTCCTTGGCTTTGATTGGCTGTACCTCCAAGAGCGCAGATAAGGGAGATCATGGATATTAACTTCCGTGGTAGTTCTTAGATGGTTTTCACTGTGTGTATTTAATGCATATTTAGGCATATTTGGTGTTTAAACTAATAAAACAGGCAGTTATACGAGTTTTTCTACAGTGGGTCTCAAGTATTCATGGATTGTAGCTATTTGTGGGTGGCTGTGGTCCCTAACCCCCTCGAATACAGGGCTTCCACTGTGATTGGTATATAAATGTACTTTGGGATATTTATGGACCATACACCGAGGTCTGAGCTGCTTTGCTGCATCTGGATCAAAACAACTTGCCGTAATTGATGGGACCTTGAATTCTCCTTTCTACCAGAAAATTCTGGATAATGTCCGACCAACAACTTTTGACCTTAAGCTCAAGCCAACTTAGGTTATGTTTTGAAGGTTTTGTAGCAGCCTAGTCAAAGTCAGGACTTAAATTTGATGACGACAGTGCTGTGATATGTGATATGAAAACTCTCCAAAACTTAAAAATCCTTTGTTTTCATAATAATAAAATCATCATATCAAAACTGATAAAACCTTTCAAAATGAACAAAAAGTAAAAACAGAAGAAGTTTGTTAAGAGGGGAAATTCTTCACTGCATTGTAAGACTGGGTGGACTGACAGTGGTGGCGCAAGACAAATAGATGGTAAAACTATCTCTCTCCTTCCCACTCGAAGGCAGAGAGGAGAATGCAGCATTCCAACTGCTCCCTACGCAGACATTTCCTCAGATCAAAGGCAGCTTTCACCACTGCGTCTTAATCAGAGGGGAAACGTTAGACCGAGCTCACCGCTGGCCAGAGCAAGACAAGCAAAGGTACACCACAATTCTCCATAGCTCGGATGGCTTTGAGCTGAAACCAAACACGGAATTGCACAGGATGGTTCCAAAATCCTTGTTTCAATCGAGAGAAAAAATAATAGCAATGTCAGGCTTTTCTTTTTCCAGTCTGAATTGTCTTTTTTGAAAGAAATCTTAAGTAAAATTGAGAACATTCAGGAACACTTCTTAAGAACTAAGTTTGGGAAGAACTAATTTGTCTCCCTACTTATAATTGGTTAGGAGGGCCTGGAAACGCCATAATGATGGCCTTCACCACAAAGGCCTTCCCCAGAGGATCTGCAGAAATCCACATATCAGCTAGACATTAACAGGCTAAAAGATTAGACTGAATTAGCCCTTCCGCTTCTCTGTGGCTCCCCCGGTGGACCCGTCTACTGCGACAAAGGACCCCAGGAGAAGGAGAGGCTGGCAGAAAGATGAAGAGAGGGAGGGGAGAGGAAAAGTGCGGGTTTAAGAGAGGAGGAGGAGATGGAAAAGAGTATGAGACCTGGCCTCTTGGTTTGTCTCAGAGTGACCTTGAGCTAGGCCAGGGGGAGCGGAACAGCCTAATTACAACCTCCGCCCTGTCCCCTGATCCCCCACCAGCCCCTTTGTCCCTCCACTCCACAGCCCCTCCTAATGAAAGAGCTCAGGCCAGGGTCAATAACGAGCAACCGAGGAGTGGAAACAGCACACAGACAGAGACAGACGCATGCAGGACACATGTGAGCACAAACCTGCAGAACATCCTCCAGGAGACGTTCTGTAATTAGCCACAAAAAGGTGCGATGGGACTATTTATAAGGCTTTGACTTTGCTCAGGTGTGCGACATCAGGTCTCATGATGCTGATGTAATCTATGATGGGAAATCAGCAAAGCCCTTGTTGCGCTCCCAGGGTTGTACCCAAACTTTTCACCACGACCATGGGATTTGTTTTCAACATTCCAGTTCACCTTCTTTTGCATGGTAGCAGTCAAAATGCAGATGAGTAGTTTCTTATTTCTTCCACCCCTCTACAGGGCCACGGCGAGGGCACCTTAAAAACAAAAAGAAAAGAAAAAACCCAGCGCATGTGCATGAAAGAGATGTGTTTACGATAAGCGAGCCATCAGCCCGCACGCCACCATTTACATGGCTCATTTACAGAGATCGCGATGCAGCTGCAGCTGACATTCACGTTGTCGCCAGATAGGTGAGCGAACATCTCACACGTACACAGTAAAACTCTTTTAGCAGCATTTGAAGATGAGAGGAAACATGAAAAACTAGCTTTGTCACCAACCGCAGAACAGCAACTGGAAAACATACATACTGGTCCATCCCAGCTGGGGCGACCGTGGCTCAGGTGGTAGGAATTTGTCCTGCAATTGGTGGGTTGGCAGTTCGAATTCCCCCCCTCCATTGTCCGTCTCAGCCGTTGTGTCCTTGGGCAAGACATTTCACCCACCTTGCCTGCTGGTGGTGGTGGTCAGAGGGCCCAGTGGCGCCTGTGTCCGACAGCCTCGCCTCTAGGCAGCTGTGGCTACAATGTAGTTTATCACCATCAGAATGTGAATGACTGAAAACTTCTGACTGAAAAAGCGCTATACAAATGCAGGCCATTTACCATTTGAATATAGTGAAAAGTTATGTTAATTTACAGCAAAAACCTTTAAAAAAACAATTTACCATCAGTAAAAAAAGATTTTTAGGACTGAAATTCCCAGCTGTTCTGCAGTCAATAAGATTAGCCACAAAAGGCCATTGCTAAAGAAGTTGTCTGTTCACAGAATGCTATATGTAAGCATATTAATGGAAAGTTGAGTGGAAGAAAATAAATGTACAAAAGAAGGTGGCTGGAGTTAGAGAATAGCCACTACACACAAATGCACTGTTGGACTGTTGCAATATTGCATCAAACTCTTGAACCACAGATACTGTCAGAAGTGTCTCACCTGGGCTGAGGATAAAAAGAACTGAACTTTTGCAGTCCAAAAGCTGGTCCAAAGCTCTCTTTTCAGAAGGAAAGGAAAGTTTGCATTTCATTTGGAAATCAAGGTGCTGGTGTTGGTCTACTGGGTTTCATGAGTACACTTTTTCCTTCAACTCAACTTTCCATTGCATTATGCTTGAATGCAGCACTAAAAACAGCCAGCCTTTTCAGCAAAGGCAATCTGCTGGACAACTGGCAAGACAGCACTATTTCCACTAATTGTGAAGGCTAATAATACAGCCAGCCATAACATAACGTGTCTGTATTTAAAATGGGTTTTTTGTTGGTCTCGTGTAATATTCTCAGTTTAATTTGCTGTAAGCCAAATCATCAGCATTTACCAGAAACTAAAACTGTAAATTAATCAAAGTGTACAATGAATCAAATTACTCAAACTAACTGTATGATGAATTTCTAATTTACTGAGATTCACTTATAATTTTTTTTTATATTGAATTAGATACAAAGGTGAAAAGTCCAAAAGGCGGTTTAAAGGGAGGGGAAAACAGTTTATTTGGAGCATGAACAGAAGTCAGGGGGAGCATGTGAACATATGAACTATGTGTTGGGGAGTAAAGGGTGGACTTACAGCGGCGCGGGAGCTGGACAAGGAGGGGAGAACAAAGATGTCTCAGGGGGTATAGAGCCAGGTGTGAGGGGATTTCAGGAGGACAGCTACGAGATGGATGGTAAGGAGGAGTGTGGGGAATAAAATGCAAGAAGGCGGCCTGATGCTGAGGCTTTCAGCTCCTCTCTGCTGAGCCGCGATCATCTTAGCATCTGCCAGCGTGCATTAATCTACGTGACAAATGGAAAGGAATCTGACAAAGAGATGTGTGTGTGCGCAAGAATGCTAGCTTTGAGTGTTTGTGCGTCTGTGTGTCGGAGAAGTAGCGTTTTAGATACACCTGATTTGAGATTTACATCAAAGTTGCACCACAGGGTTTTAAGGCTCCTTTTTCCCAGAGAGAAAACACTACGTCACACGTCCCTTCTTCCCTTCATTCTGTTGGTTTACAATTCCTATTAACCTCCAGAGAGCACATCCGGCAAACATGGCACAAGGAGAGGCTGAGCTGTTGCACATATGGAAGCCATTTCCTTTCACGTGGCCTCGATTATACCAACCAGCGCCTCTTTTAAGGCATTACATGTTTATACTGGGCGGCCTGTGGGTTTTAAGCTGTCGTCTAATTTCACCAGATGAAAATACACTTGTAAGCGTACATGTGCACCCAAAAGATTTCGAGGTTTTTATGGAGCACTGCATGTTCACATAGGCAGGCCTTGACTCTTAGTTTGGAACAAGGTTGTATCAACATTAATAATTTTTGGCTGAGAGAAAACTGCAAAAGCAACAGAGTTGTGGGGACGGCTGGTGACTTCGCTCAAGCAAAGAAGGTATCATTGTGGTGCAGCAGTTAGACCTGGCGTTGTGGATACAGCGGTTGGCTAAAATAAGAGTCGCTAGTTGCCAAATGCTTACAGCTCAAGTAAGAAATGGAATGAAATGAAAATATTGGAAATGTTCCCCGAGTACTTTTGAGTCCAGATCCAACGAGCCAACAACTGCAAATGAGAAAAGGAAAGCATAAGAATAATACATTGACAATCCCCCCCCCCCCCGAAAAAACTGTTCATTGATTTTCCTATATCAAACAAAATTCAAAGAAGAAATGCACACATGTGCCACATACATAAGTGAAAAAGAGAAAGAAAACAACACAAACCGACAAGGTTCTAAACATACAGGTAAAATGCAGTGAGACGGTTTATTTAGTTTAGTAGTTTTATATAGTTTTTTACATCAGGGCTGCATATTGAAATGTAGTCCAACGTAGGGTTGGGCATCGTTTGAATTTGGACGATTCCGATTCCAATTCCGATTCCTTGTTTCGATTCCGGTTCCAAACGATTCTCGATTCCGATTCTTTGGAGGGACAGGGTAATTTATTTATTTATTTGTTAGTATATTATAAATGACCTACTTTAAAATACACTACTTGTTTACACTGCTATTTCTTCTTAATCGTTGTGTGTTGGTCCTACATGTGTGTATATTCAGCTTATTTATTTACCTACACAGTTTCTTTTTTTCTTGTGTGTGTGTTGGTTTCATTTGTGTTTTTGAGTGCTGCTGCTGCAACAAGGAAATTTCCCTTATGGGATTAATAAAGTATTTCTATCTACCTACCCACCTACCTATAGGTAGTCTTACTTGATGAAATAGTCTAAACTTTACTTTACTTAATTGCTTAATTTAGTTCTGGGATCAATTAAGTATTTTTGAATTTAATTTGATGAACTATGAAATTGGAAGATGGATTTTAATTCTATTAACTTTTTACTTTCAATGAATTTCTCGCAGGGCTGTTATCTATGGACTTGGGGATAAATATTACTTTTTTTTCACAGTGGTCACATTTTTACAGGAGACGAGGAGAGCTTCATTTTGAAAACCATGAAAACCAATTTCCAAACATCCTGCATGTCTGTCTACAGAATATTGAACTAAAAATAAGAAACAACTTCAACAATCCCGTTCATATTAGCTGCAGGAACATTATAACATCTAATTGTTGCGTTTCCCTCGGTTGCTATGGTGAACGGAGGAGGCGGAGCACATCGGAGTATTGTCAGCTGCCTGGCTAACGTTAGCTTAGCAATCTCACACCGTTTGTCTATGAAAACAAATACATGAGCTAACGTTAGCTGGATATTTGCACTTGAGTTGAACAACGATTCGAGTATAACTTGTTTGCTGCCGTAATGTTGACATCAGACGTATTTTTCTGACCGGATTTGGACCGCAGTGCGGTGCTGGGCTGACTGTGGGAACCGGGAGGAAGAGCTGATGAGGTAAGCCGGCGGAGCGCGTCAAACACAGAGCGGTGGGTTATATACAGGTATAACACTGAACCCTGTTGTTTTGTTTGCTATAGTGAAGACAAATCTTAGTGTCTCTACACAGCTTCCATGATTGCGCAGTAATCTAACGCTAACACTTCTGGCGGGTTCTTCTTCGTTGGTATTCGGCGGGTTCTTCTTCTGGTCGGCGGACTGGGAATCGAAACTAGGAATGGTAATTTTAAAAATTGAACGATTCCGGGAGAATCGACATATAAGTCCCGGTTCCAATCGATGCTCGATTCTCGATGCCCAACCCTAGTCCAACGTTTCTGAGAGTAGGTCCTTTAAGAGAGTCATCAGGTGATTATGCTGCAGGAGCAAATTGTTAAACGCCAGCTAAATACCATTTCTTGTCCTTTTTTCTTCTTCAAATGAGGTCAACAACATGTGGGTTCCTTCGGTTTTTCATAAGAAATAAAAGTATATCTTCCATATAAAATCAAATGTGTACACTCACGTTTATTTATCATCATCATCATCATCATATGTTTTGCTACATTTTAAGAACAACAGAAACTTTCCCAACATCTGGTTAAAAGTGGAGTAGTTACTAGGGGTGTAACCGTACACAAATAGGCCAGTTCTGTATGTATTTGGGGTTTTAAATTCACGAATTCAAAATCAAGAAAATAAATACAAATGTGCATATTACTTTTTTTTCAACTTTGAAGTTTTTTTCATTAATTCCTTCTTTTTGATTCTTGAAATTAATTTGATTTCATTCTCTTATAATATAAGATAATGAATTATAAAAAAGTTGAAGTATAGAGCTGATTGAAGATTGGATTGGATTGTTTTAAATATAAACAAAATAGTACAAGCGGATATAGCTGTTGTAGAAAACAAAATCAGCACTTCAAAACAATACTTTGCCTATATTTAAGAATAAAACATGCTTAAATCCCTTTGGAGTCGTTTTGATATTTCGACAACCTAGTCTCCCAGCTGTACTTGAATGTAGCATAGGCAGCTGTTGGGAAAAACCCTTCTCATCTAAAGGGATTCCATTGACTTGCTTTATAAAAAATAAGGAGTTTGGGCTGATTGGATGCTATTGGCAGCCAGGTGAACTTCAGCTGGTTTTTCTCTAGTATCAGTGATGTTTACATTCAGCTTGACATTGTTTCTGTCATAGTTCTTAGGTGTTTGTGTTTTGGTTTTTTCCTTTAGTTTTATTATCATGTTAGGTTATTCCTTGTCGTTATTAGTTATTTCTGGCCTTTCCTTGTTTCTGTATTTCTTCTTGCTCTTAGATGTTTTCCAACCTTTTGCTTCTGTGTCCACCTTCTTATTTGTATTTCTTTTTAGATAGTTTCCTTATTTATTTCTTCCTTCTGTTCTCCAGTGTTTCCTTAACTTCCCCTTAGATTCCTCCCTAGACATATTATCTTTAGTTTCTAGTTCCTTAAGAGTTTTGTCTCCCTTGCCATTTCTTCCCTTTCCTGTTGTCTCCTTGCCACTCTGCTCTTTACCCAGTTTCACTCATTGCCCTCACCTGCATCTGCTTCCACTAATTGGTCATTGGTCTTCTCTGTCACTTCCTCATTCCCTCCTCAGTATATATTCAACTCTCATTCAGTCACTACTTGCTGATTCGTTGTCATTTTTCCCTGTCTGGTTCCTGCCTTCCTGTCCTGTTCCTGTTTTTCCCCCCCATCGTTGCATTTGTTGGTTCTCCTGAGTTTTGTAAGTTATTGTTTCTTGTTTTTGTTTTTTTGTTGCAATTAAATCTTTTATGTTTTACTTGCTGCATTTGGGTCCTTAATCCAACTGAACATGACAGTTTCAGGTGAGTCATTCAGTTCAGTGCAGAGCTTGTTATATATTTTATTGTTGTTGAAAGATGCGTTTGCTGACTAAGTTCTGGTTCGTTCCATCTTTCTTTTTCTACTGTAGCTGCATGAGGAAACCATGGATGTTCCAAAATAGCAGAGTTTACTGACAGCTGGGAGTTATTTCTGTTTTGTTTTGGTGTCACTTTTTAAAGTTGCACGGTGGAACGTTGCATTATGCTCTGAGTTCTGCACATAAACATTCTGCATGTGTTCAGGTAGAAAACAGCTGTATTCGTTCAGTACACATGGGTACCAATCCGACAGGGCCGGAACAAAAAATCGGAATACTAAAACATGTACCGTTACGCTCCTCTAATTTACCCTTAATCATAAAAGTACGTTTCTCCAGAGCTAAGGCGTCGGACAAATGGACAGCCATGTTTTTAAGTGTGGTCTGGTGTTGGATCTCCACAATATGGCTATACTGCGTTTTGCCCGTGAAAAGTAAAAGCCCTCATTCAAATAGTGATTTATTGCTATATCCTCTAAAGAGGTGAAAAGAGGAAGTGTTAGACATTTTTGAGATTTTGAAATAAAGGTTCTAATTTGGAGAAACTTAAATTTACATTTTAGTTTTCTGCATTAATTCTCAAAATCTGAAACTCCCCACATAATTCAGAGTAATCTTGGATATTTTTAAGAAACATATCCAATCCCCTGCAGGACTGTGTATGAACCCTGTAACTATATATCTTGCATTTGCACCAAACTGAAATTATATTTAGTACCAGAAGTCTTTCCAAAGGTTTGAATGAAGTATTTGGAACATGTGCACGCTTACACCTGTGGCCACAAGGGGCTGAATGATGTGGGAGCTGTTGTTATTTCTCTGTCAGGTCCTCTCCTGACTAAGGTTGACAGCACTGCACATCCACTACCCCCTCCAGCCTCACCTCAGTCTCACTACCTCACAGATACCCGCACCCCCATATACACTCCCAACCTCCAAACCCACCCAGCCGAACAGCGGCACAATGCTGCCGTGACCGCTCTGAAAGCCTAAACCGGGGGGGGGGGGGGGGGGAGAAGGGCTCCTG
Organism: Valencia hispanica; assembly: GCA_963556495.2. Classification (NCBI taxonomy): domain Eukaryota; kingdom Metazoa; phylum Chordata; class Actinopteri; order Cyprinodontiformes; family Valenciidae; genus Valencia; species Valencia hispanica. Next base: position 37,294,540 of record OY747716.1, on the reverse strand, counting down.
ACAGCGGAAACAGAAGCACTTTAAAGCTCCAAACCCTTTCACTGAGATCAAAGGGGCCACAGGAACAGAGCCAGCTGAGACCCAAGAAGAGAGGAAAGGGAGCTGAGACAAGGGGAGAAAGAAGACAGGCAAGATAGGGACTGGGAGACACAAACAGATAGACCAAGTTCTTGATGATTCAGTGGGAAAGTCTTCATTAAGTTCCACTTCTAATGGGCATTTCAAGTACTCTGGGCTGCTAAAACAGGAGTCATTAATTATATTCCAACAAGGACTGTTTTACAACAAATATTGAGCGCTACCATTACAGAAAATGTGCTAAGCAAAGTTAAGCTCCTAAAAGGTCTGTTTATTACAGATCTGATAGTTTACTTACTTTACCCAGGTCCTCGGGGGCAAACCTCCTGCAACCTTTAGATGTGACTCTTCTTGAGGATAGCTGAATAAAATACTTAGGTCATTAGGAGAAATCTGTAGAAAATGTCTGTATGCTGAGAAGGTAATTTAGCCATTTGATCAGGTGTGTTGGAGCAGTGAATTTTCTCAAATTTGCCGGACGTTGGCCCTCGAGGACTGGGGTTTGACACCCATGCTCCAAATATCTTCATCACCAGATCCAGCTTGCATGCACAATTTGAGGTGGAAAACATTAACAATAGGTCTACTCAGCATTCGAACTGGAGTACTGTTTTGTTTAATAATGGATGCTGCAGTCTGTCCTCCACAAACGGAGCAATTTCACCTTTGACCTCGTTAAATAAAAACTTAAAAAGTAGGGCTGCACATATTAGTAAATTATTCTACGATGTTATTGCTTCCAGCAGTTTTGTGACCTTTAGTATCTTGCGCTCTATCATCTGTGTCAGGTGTTGGCATCTATTACACTAAGAATCTACTGAACAGGCTAAATATCCAATTTTTTTCTCAGAACCCCATGTATGCTTGCACAAATATGCAAAAACGGAGAGAAAACATGGATGTTGCGTTGGCGGGGACTTAAGTCCTGAGTTCCAGTCCTGGCTATGCGGACATTTCTGACCTATCCACTGTCAATAAAGGCCCCTAGTGCCACAAAACCTATACCCAGAAACAACAGATCCTGCCTTCAGAATAAAAGCAGCACATTCAGATTTGCATGAACTTAATGCTTGCTTAGTTTCCGATTTTCTATTGAATACAGTACGTTTTGTTTTGTAGGAAAAAGAAGTAAGCCCCACCATCCTACTTAGACATATGCCTACTGGGAACTAATGTGAAGGAACTGTGGACAACCCAGATGACATCAAATGATTTTTATATAATAAATAAGCACCACCCTTGTACCCTGCTGTGCTCCTCCCCTTGCCCATGTTCTCTGTCTCACTTAGCAGAGGAGAAAAAGCTCTACTTTACCACTGCCTAAACACAAGTTTTCCAAGTATATATTTGACAGTAAACGGTAACTATATCTTTGTATTTTCTGGCAACAGTAGATACATAGATACTGAGCTATGAATTTGATCATCCTGCAATCCAGACTGAAACTTTTAACAGCTGTCATTTACAAAAACATTTATCAAAAAAAGAGTAAAGTCCCGTTTTTATAAATTATGTTTAGTCTTACACCTGAGAACAGGTCGGACACAACTTTGAGTTCTGTAAATAAAGACTTTAGGTCTGTTTCTGGTTAAAATGTAAAATTCTGCACCGCTTGGAGGCTGAATGCTTGTGTTTGTTTATACAGCTACAAAAAGAGGAAGAAAGAGATGTCAGCTTTGGAAGTAAAAGCAGCAATTTCTTTTATGCAGACTAACACTTCAGGCATGTTTAACTTCCAATTTTCATGGTGGCCATTTAGGTACATCTAAAGAATCCGATGTGGCCTGCAAGCCATAAAATGTCCATGTCTGGTAAAGCATGATAGAAAGATTGGAGTTGCAACAGAACAAGTCTTCACTATGTGGTCGCCTACTGGAAGTCGAATGTGGTGTTACAGAAGTAAACATACTGTGCCCATGCTGACAGTAATGGTACTTGTGAACCTTCACATGTTGTCACAGAGTTTTACAGATTTCTTCTGTTTCTGCTTTTTTGTCACCCGTAAAATCATCTTCTTAAATTTATCAAAGACGTTTTAATATTAGATAATGATAACCTGAGTCAAAACAAAAACAGCTTAAAACAATGATTTCATTTATTAAATGGATTCTTGAACCAAGTTTTTTTGACAATTAGAAACTGTTGTTTGAGCATCTATATAGCACCTGAAACTTTGTTGGGGCTGGAAATGTCCCAGGAGCCCTGATAAATGGCCAAATACAACCCCATAAGAAAGACCAACAATGGAAAGGCTGGTTTTCCCCGCCAACTTGACCAGGACATGAATATTAAATGAGCTGCATGCTGATTGGCCAGTTTACCCCAATGGCTCTATGGCGCTACGCTGCCTGAAGCTAGAAACTGTGTACAGCCGTTTTCCTCTCATCCAACAAGGACGTTACCAGGGGCTCGGGCTAGCGTTGTTCTGCGGTTGGTGCACAACAGTGTGGTGCAGTACTGCCACCAAAATGTAAATATTGACAACATTGAAGTGGGTTGGGACATGAAAATTTAAGGGGGTGTGTCTAAATGGGCTACAGCTACTGTGAAATGTTATCGCAGCTTTGCTCAGACTACCTCGTTTCTCCGCGCCCATTATAAAATACGAATTTGCATAGGAAAGCAGGTCAGAGATCACCGACTTTTTGGAATGGTACATTTGACACCCCAAGCTCCCTGCATTCAACAACAAGAAGGTCAATTTTTGAATTCTAGGATTCCTTTTCTAGGGAAAACCAACCTGGACTGGGATGACCCAAAATAATTTTCAGTTTATTTTCACTAGTTACACCCACGCCTGATTACTACTAGACGAGTAGAATCCAAAATTCACTTAGTAAAACTTGTCTGTTGGCATGAAGTAGGCAAAAAAAATCCCTATCGCGAAGAAATTCAAAAACAGGTAAGAAACAAAGTCACCGACACAGAGTAGACCCCCGATATTCACCGTGGTTAAGAACCACAACACTGCAAATACTTGAGAGCCCCTCTCAAAATGCTTAAACTGCTTTTTTTAATAGTACAAACACCAAATATACCATAATATGTATTAATATATACTAACAAAAACAGTCTTAATAGCGTGTCAAGTAGCACTGCATCCAGGTAGTTCAGCTTTCCAAGCTGCATTATCTTTTGAAAATTTTAGATATGCTTAACAAAAAAATCAGCGAATTATTTGGAGTCACAGTCCACAGAAAAATCCGCCAACAGTCGGGGTTCCAAGAGAGTTATAAGAGTTATAAGAGAGCAGTTATCCACAAATGACAAATAACATGTTGAACCTTCTCAAAAAGGGTCGGCTGACCAAAATGAATCGAAGAGCGCTCTGATGACTTATCCAGGATGACACGAAGGAAACTAGAACATCTATAGCAGCCTGGTCCTCAAGGCACACAGCTCTGCAAGTTTTAGATGTTTCCATGCTTTAATACACCTGATTCAGACAATTGCAGTTCAGCGAACGCCTGTTAATCAACCATCAATTGAAATCAGATGTGCTGAAGCGGGGAAACATCTAAAACTTTCAGGGCCGTACACCTTAAGGACCGAGGTTGGGGAAACACTGATTTAAAGCATTCCACGATTCAACGATAGAAAAAAGACAGGGCAAAAATGCTATCCATGGGAGAGTTTCAAGGCAAAAACCACTGCTGACCAAAAACACACTGTACATGCAGCAAATGAAGGGAAAGGCTGCTACTGACTCAAGTAGCTCTTTCCTAACCCTGCAAAGCACAGCTATCTAATTAAAACTAAAGATAAAGACTTTTCTGTGCTTTTATTGATCTAATATTGATATATTAACTAAGACTGGTCATTTAGTGAGTCCCATTTTTGACAAATTCAGAACATAATGTCCAGAAGTTGTTTCAGTTGCTCGACTGGGCAAGTTGTAGGTCTGGCAGGGTTTTGGTGAGGTTGCCAGGCATTCAGAGAAACATTGCCACCCCCTCTAGCTCCACCAAAGCTGCAAGGTCTCTGTGTGACCCCTTGACATCAAAGGCCTGGGTGGGTCCAGCTTCCTATTCATGATCACATCGAGCAGGATTCCCTCTCGGTAGGATACCTCTGGAGGCGTGCCAGACATTCCCATAGAGTGCCGAGTCGGATCGCGCACACAGAGTGAAGCGCTTCCCCCAACCCCTGCTTGCATGTTTCACTCACATTGTCTAAGCAACAGCAGTGCACTCGTCCACGCCCGGACGAAGCACGGCATAGCCCCGTTGGCACGTATCATTTCCACGCTGCTGGAGTGATAACGTATTTATCAACAGAGAGTGTGTCAGGTTTATGTCACAACAAACGGGTCCAGGCGTCGGAGCTTCTGTTTCTGTGCATGAACCTCATCGAGTCAGGGGTCACACTATCACACACACACATGTGCATCCTGCTTTAAATTAAGACCCCATGTCTGCAAAGTTAGAGGATTATTCTTTATCACATCACATCTTTTCAGTTGTTCTGGTTCTAAACGGAAAAAAAAGTTGATGCCTTTTTGTTCCCACATTCTGTTTTGAAAACCCATTTTTCCACACGGCAATCAAATGTAATTTTCAGCCATTGAGATAAGAACGTCTACCCAAACGAATCAGCCCAGAACGCAGCAGAGAGAGAGAGAGAGAGAGAGAGAGAGAGAGGGAGAGGGAAAAAAAGGACAACTTGAAAGTGAAATTGCACAAAATGAGTGCGCCTTTTTCCCTGTAATTTCAAGGGGGCTTGAGTCAGAGAACAAACATGGGGCCAAAAACAAAACAAACAAAACCAAAAAATTAAAAATAAAGATTTGATTGTTCTTGCATTTAGTTTTTTTCCCCCATGCTTCATTTTGCGTTTCACAAACAGGCCGAAGGCATTGAATAGAATATTTTCGCTTTATTTCTGCTTTGCAAATACAGGTGCATTTCAATTAATCTGAATATCATCAAAAATTTCAAATATTTCGGTAATTTAGTTCCAAATGTGAAACTCAGATATTAAAAACATTCTCTGAAATTAGAATATCACATAAGCCTGATTTAAAAGAAGCACTTTTAATACAGAAATTTTATCATGCATGAAATAAACAGCAGTCATTTACATCCTTGTGTGTCACTGATAGAAAAGCAGGCAGTAACGAGAGGCCTATATCCAAGTATTTAAATAGAAAGTTTAGTGGAAGGCAAAAATGGGGTAGAAAAAGGTACGGAAGCTAAGTCCTGTTTGGAGGTGAAAGTAAATTTCCCATTTGATCAAGAGCTCATAATTTTGATGACTTGTGGAGAGGCACAGATTTGGTCCAGTGTGTTTTATCAGGTCCAGAACGAGAACAACTGTCTAGCAGAGAGTTTTAGAGCAACGCATCCTTCCCTCTGCTGACAACCTTTACTGAGACTCTGATTTCCTTTTCTTAATGGACTCATACCTGGTTTAATGATTGGTAAGTAAATCTGACCTAAACTCAAAGAGAATCTGTGACTCGCGCGAAAGGAACTCTGAACCAAGTGTTGCGTGAAAATACGATACAGTATATACTTTTTTGAAAGCCAACATGTCTTCATTCCATTTTTTGGGGTCTTGTGTAATATTCTGATTTTCTGAGAAACTGCATTTTTTTCCTTCCACTCAACTGTCCATTAATATGCTTCAATACAGCCCCCTGAAAAGCTTCTTTAACGTTTTGCGGTTTACCCTCCTCAGGTCAGAAGTCTATGACCCCATGATTGCTTCGGCCAAAACGTGACATTTTTGTAAATACTATTCACATTTTCTGACAGACTTCATTTTGTGTATCCATTAGCTGTAAGCCAAAAACATCAAAATTAGCTGAAAAAAACACTTAAAATAGTTCACCTTGTGTAATAAATCTATATAATATAGATTTTACTTTTTGAATTGAATTTATGGTGTAAATGAACTTTTCCAGGATGTTTTAATGGATTGAGAGGCACCTGTTCATGCTTGATTGCTTTTCTTTTTCAAACAGTAAAGTAAGCACAGGTGGAATTAGCTTACAGTCGATGCACTGAGTTCCTCTAGCATGCCTCAGGCTAAAAAGAAAACTAGAGGGGACTCCTGGGTGTTAGTGTTAAACTTCTGAAAGCAGAGAGGAAGCACATCTATCTTTCTTTTTCTTCTCCAGTATTGTCTCGATGGCCCCGGTGCCTGCACACAAACATCCAACCGACGCCTGCAGCCAAACAGGGCTCGGGTTCCACACCTTCACAGCCTTCACAGCCCGTCAAGTCGGGTAATGAGCGCACATGTCTGTGCGTGAGGTGGCAACCTACAGGTGAGGGGAGGATGAGTGTGGCCCGGGGGCCGAGAGGAGCCGCTCGATTCCTCCTCCCCCCCCGTCCTCAATTCAACGCGTCACACTGGGCTGCAAAAATGAACAGCCGCACGGACGAACTTGAGCAAATCCCAAACAATGCGAGACAGCAGAGACACACAGCTGGAGATAGTTAATCCTTCAGACAGCGATCTGAGGTACAACAAGAGAGAAAGCAAAAAAAGAAAGCGGGTTGGCTGAGACAACAGGAGCATCAGGTACAAGACAGAAATATGTGTTGCCTCCTCTGCACTGAGAAAATCTTCTATTCAGAGCCAAATCCATCACGATCTCCTAACACATACTTCTTCTTGCAGAGGAGAGGATGGAGAGGGAAGCTGGACGGAAGAAAGGCAAGCGCTGGTGGGAAAGTGAACAGACACAGCCTACTTTATTCTGGCCGTTTCATCCATCTTGTTGGGCTAATAAAACGTCAAGTGGAGTTCCTTGATATTTAATCATGAAGGGGTGCCTGAATGCGTGGTGGTGCAGCGCTCGGGTTCTCTTGATGAAGCTTTGGGAGGCTTAAATACAGAACTGGAGAAATTTTTGGACAGACCCCAGAAGGAGGAATGTTTCAAAAAGTGGCTACAGTACATGCTTGGTGCTTATGTTTCAGCCTAAATCTCCATAATATTTCAGATTTAAGTTTCCAAAGTTCCCAGATCTTTTTAAGCCATAAATAAAAATACTACAAATACAAAAGTTTAACTTTGATGGACAGAGAGATAGATAGAAAGACAAGCGGATGGATGGATGGATGGAACATATTTTCAATATTTTTACACATTTTCCAGACCTTTCTGGTCTCCATAGGAACGTGATACTTGTGTGATAATATGAGCTCAGCTCAGCTCAAGGCAGAAGAAGCGTGTCTATCAGAGGATTCGTCACAGTGTGGTTCCACTGACTACACTAAAACTTCCTTCCTAATTTAGTAAAGATGAATTCCAGAGAAAGGTCAAGACACGACGGACATGCAACAGGAACCTTGCTGTATTCCCATGCAGCTGCATCCAATGTCTCTGCTTATCTGAAGAGCTCCCACCGGACAATCGTGATGTAAAACCTTTCACCCTCTCAGAGAAAAGAGAGGTATCCAGGGAAATGAACAAAGTTAGGGGGGTTTCTTTATGGCTCCTGCTTCAAACAAAATCAGAAGACGAAACTATTTTCTATCACGCCATCAGACGTAATGGATGCCACATGTGACTAGTGACATAATGAGTAGATTTGCTATATGTGATATGTTTTAATTTTGAGGGGAAAGAAGTCATTCCTTCCCACACTGGCAGACCCTGAGCCCACACCAAAAAGCCTCCTATTGCAAACATGCGTTAATATTTCACACTGTGTTCATTTAGGTTCCCCTTCAATCATTCACGGGAGAGTCTGAGCAAAGGAGAGATGTTGGAAAGGAAGGGTGGAGAGGATGGAAAATGAGGAGAGTTGGAGTGGATTTATGACACTGTTCCCGAGGTCTCGCTACTTGCTATAACTGGGCCCCAGAGTGGAATTGTAGGTTCTGGAGCCCAGAGATCGAAGTAATGGAAATTCCACTTTTCTACATGGGTGCAGGATGAAGTCTGCAGGGCACAGGTTGAGCCCAAAGAAAAAAAAACTGAAATAAAAACACACAAAAACTAGAAAATAAATTGCTCTAGGTTATAAAAATCTTTGAGCAATACTCCTCCAAAAATAAGTTCCTCTTATTATGGAAATGTAAAACTTTTCTTCTTAACTCTTAATAATTGCTGGTGTGGTGACACGCAGTGTGGCGTGCTGTAGGAAAGAAACTATTAAGAAACTATTAAAACTGACAATGTGCCACACTTGCCAAATCTATCACACCTGTTCTTTAACTCCAGACAAATTCATTACTGATATTATTTAGGCTCCATTAGAGCAGCACTTCATTAAATTTAGAATTACAGCAAATTATTATCTTGGACATTACATTAATCAGCCACCATTTTTGCCAATTGACCTTTTATACCATTAATTAACAGTATGTCATTTTATTTTACAATAAATCTGGACATTTTTTTGGAAATATTTAATGGAAAACATTCAATGATTTATTATTATCAGTAGAAGTAGTAATAGTAGTAGTAGTATTATGTTACAATTTCAGCCTGCAACCCACATTGGTCCCCTTAAAGTGGAGTCAGAATTTTTTTAATTAATTATTAATATGTATTAATTTGGGAATAACTCAAGTTTGCATGCATTGCAACACTTGCAATAATATAGATTTAATATAAATGTAAGATGAAAACTGGAATCTAAATTGTAAGTGATAAAATAAAATTTAGGCTTTTAAGTAGAAAATAAAAGAACAGCAAATTGAAAAAATTCAAAATGCAAAACAAAATCTAAAATTATTTCATGTTTTAATTAGTAAATTAATTAACTTGTTTTGCTTTTTAATGTTAATCGCAGTAACCAACTTTAGTTTCAATGCAAAGTAATGTATTTTATTGCTTTGGTAGAAGAATCTTTTTTGAAACTTACCAAAAAAAGCTCAGCAAAGTTAAAGAGTAAAACTGGAGTTTAAATCGTGCAAAACATCAAAAGCTGATACATGCTCACAAAAAAGAAGTGTACGTGTAAACTTAATATGACTATTAAGTTAAATATCAGGGATTGCAAAGACAATTTAGATAAAACAAAATGTTTAATTCAGACATATTCACAACATATTTATATTTAAAGAATTTCAGGTTTTGTAACTCACCACATTTATTTATTTACTTTTGTAGATTTTTATTTTATTTCCAAGCAGTAAACCAACATCTTTTGCCAATTATATTTTTGATTTGATGCTACAGTAGAGGCAGTTTTGCAATGTGAAAACAATCAGATGATCAGATGAACACTACATAAGCTGGTAAGACGACAGAAATTTTAAGACAAATGTAAATATAATATTGAATTTTAAGTGACAAAAAAAGCTGGGAGAAATTGAAGGATTAAATTTAGTTATAAGTATAATTTTAATGCAAATTCTGGTCCACTGCAAGATTTATTTATTGACTTATTCCCTTTTTAATTGAATGCAGGAATCCAGGTCCTGATGCAATCCAAGTCCTGATGTCTTTTAATGCAACAGTAGAAGGAGGTTTGCGATGGGAAAATAAAATGCAAATGCTGAACAGCTGATAAGCAACAGCAAATTTAATACAAATGTAAATTTATTTGGTATTTTAAGTGAGAAATAAAAGATGCAGAATTGCTAAGAAAATTAAAAGATGAAACAAGAGATTAAATTATTTCAGACCCGTCTCTTTTCTTTTTTGTATTTGTGTGTGTGGGTGTGTGTGTGCACGTGGGTGTGTGTGTGTGTGGGTGTGTGTGTCTGTGTAGGTGTGTGTGTCTGTGTAGGTGTGTGTGTGTGTGTGTGTGCATGCACGGCTGCACGCACACTCGCACAAAGTCACCCAAACATTAGCGCTGCGCTGTTGGCACCTGCCTGTTATCTCTCCCCTTCAGACCTGGTTTCTCTATTGTGCTCCTTGGGAGAGCTACAAATTGAGATCTCAAACATGAAGAGAGGGCAAATGACTCGTGTATTGAAAATCAAATCCACTAATGTGTAACATGTGCAAATTTACAGGCCCCGCATAAGAGATTAATGTGTTTCCTTTTATCGAAAAATGTACCTTTTTCAAAGCTATTTTTCATGCACTTTCAATTTGAATTCAAAGAAGCAATGGTAAAAAAAAATTATTTTATTGAAAAAAAAATAATCGGTCCCAATACCATTAATTCTAATGCATTTAGGAGATTCAAAGCCATTTTAAAAGGATTAAAGGGAGTCACAAAAAATGCATTGGAAATATAATAACTGAAGAGGAAAATACAAGCACTCAGGAAGGCAGAAGCAGCTTTCAGGAAAGGGTAATCCTAGTAGGTTTCAGTAGAGTTTTGGAGCATGTCTTAACAGATCTCCACAGGTAATGACTCAACCCTAAAACCTTTACAGGCCTTGTCAAATTTCTGCTGCGCCGAACTCGCTTTTTTTCTTGCTCTTTTTTAACCTGCTGGATCCATCATCCTCAAAATACACAGGTGCCTTAAAGTATCACGATCCTGGACACACACACAAAGACTACTCTTCCCATTTCAGGCTTCTGAAACCGGTGTATCAGAAAAAATAGATATACTGTAACTTCAATCTGCCCCACATTTCTGCTTAGCCATTTATCTCCTTTCTCTCTAAATCCTGAAATTGCCTCAGAAAAAAAATAATAATAAAAAAAAGGAATCGGTGCACAAGTTTTTTTTCCCTTTTTTTTCTTGCTCCTGAGAAAATTGGAGAGGCTTTATGTCAAATACGGCTAAAGTCAACCTCTCCATATCAAACAACGCAGCGCGAAAATTACTATGGGGAAGATAAGGCTGCCAGATAGAAAGAGAGGAAGAGAGAAAAAGAGAGAGGAGAGGGAGGGGAGGGGTGGGGGCTGAAAGGAAGTGACTCTACTCAATTATGCTGCAAAATTGGTATGACTGAATATTTTTCATTCAGGTGACCGATGGTATCAGTGGAACTGCAATGCAGATAAATAAAAAGGAGCCTTCTGTCAAGAATAAACACCATTAATCATGAAGCCGGCGACTGTGTGACCGCCTGTCCCCCTGACTTACTCCAAAGAGAGAGAATTAAAGAAAGGAAGTGAAGGAGGCGAACGAGCTGCACAGGGGTGACCAGTGAAGTCACACCAACTGGGTTCTGAACAGTTAGGAGAGGAAGATGAAAAAGCAGCCTTTCGTCTCCCTCTGGCCCGTGAGTGGGCCCCCCCCCCCCCGTGACAGCAGTCGTATCTAGACAGAGATGATCAGATGTGATTAGGGAATAATCCATGATCCATGCTGTAATTTATGGCTTCACTTTGCATCCCGATCTGGGACAGTCATTATTCACATATGAAATTACTGAAAAACATACTGCGGATTCGGGAAAATGAAATCTAAAATTACGAATAAAGTCACCTTGAACATGCAACCAGGAGCAGCCAAGGGATGAAAGTGCATCTTTCCTCCAGTGCCACGAAAGCTCGTTTTCTGCTATTGTTTCGCTGCCTGTGTGCATGCCTCCGCCTGTTTGTGTGTGAGTGTTGCAAACGCTCGCCCTCGTCCCATCTGGAAGGAGGTGTTGAGATAAAAGCGTTGTCTTTTTGCTAAGCAACGTGCCGTTCCTTTATGCAGCAGATTGGGCCATGTGACAACAGTTTATGTAAATACTGAAGAGGACTAGAGGGGAGGCGTGCGAGGAGGAGAATCTCTGGGTTGCTGACCAAAAATAAAGCTGAATTTAAAGGTTAAAGAGGTGATTTGGAGCATTGCTACCATGCTGCTCTTCTTCTGTTAGTGCAGTAGGGGGAAAAAAGTCCCATGTGGTACAGTCATCGGTACCAAAACTAGTAAGACAATGAATGTACATCCTTTTTTTCACCAATCACAGTTTATTATGACGGTGGCCATACTGACGATGTGCAAGTTTAAAATATCTTTGGCCACTCAAGACAGAGTAAAGGACACCCTCGACAGCAGAGGTCAACTGCTGGATTGAGTTTGGGGCTTTAAAGTTTACATCCATTTAGTGGTGCATTTTGAAGATGACAGATATCTGTAGGGACCAAGGCAACATTCACATTGGAACATTTTTTGTAAAATGGGAAAACTTTTTAACCATTTGTGCCACGCGTCCACACAGAAACAGCATTTTTTTTTTAAAGCAGGTTTCATGGTGAAAATTCCCCCCTGGGTTTTCATGTGAGCAGCAAAAACGCCTCGATTGTTAAAACGTTGACATATTAGCCCAACCTCTAACCCACATGTGTCAAACTCAAGGCCAGAGGGCCAAATCCGGTCTGCCATGACGATTTACGTGGCCCTCTAGACCAGGGGTGTCCAAAATCAGTCAACAAGGGCCGGTATACTGCATGTTTCGGTTCTCTCCCTGGTTCAACACACCTGAATCAAAAGATGGCTCGTTGGCAGGCCTCTGAAGAACTTTGCAACTTTGCAAAACTGGAAGGACGCCGGCCCTTGAGGCCTGGTGTTGGACAGCCCTGGTCTAGACTGTTTGAGGGCCACAAAACTAGAACCCTTAAGATAACAGTTGTGTGGCTAAATATTATTTTATCAGTCAAATCAAATTAGTGTTTATTTGAATAATGCCAAATTACATCATTCTAAATAGATATTTATCTATCCATTTATCTATACCATCTATCTTATGCAGGGTTGCAGGGGGCTGGTGCCTATCTTCAGCAATCATCGGGCGAGAGTGGTGAGGCAAGAGGCATTTCTGGAAATGATCGTGTATGGATGCGGGTGTTTTTGAAATTGACAACAGTTTCAGAAAATAACCTTACCATGTGGACGGGGCCTGAGTTGCACCTATTCTGTACTCTGATACGGCCTATTGTCCTCTACGTATATAAGACCTGGACCGTTCTCAAGCAAGACTTGAACAAAATTGAGGTCGTTCAAACGCTGTTTCCATCATGACAGAAGCGAACATGGTCAGCAGCAACCGGCCATTAAAGAACGGTCCAGAAACACAGGCTGCAGGTTTTCAGATGCATCTGAAAAACGGACACCTATCGACTGATGCCAACTGAGTCCAACATCAATCTAAAGAAGAAACGTACATAGGGAAAGCAGAGATTATCTTAAGTTTTGATGTCTTGAGTTCAATCAGGCAAAGGCTAGAGCCATTCGCCAACATCCAATGACACCCAAAGCAATTAACTGGTTGCAAGGAGGAGCTCCCTGTTCAGTCGTTAGCTAGGAACCAAATAAGGATGGTTGACCTGATGACCCCTAGATATAAACTACTCTTTGCTGCTGTTCTCTAACAGATAACTTCCTTTCCACCCTGTCCATGCTGGGAAGACGAATATGGGTCCTTGTCAAGCATAGTGGTTAAATGAAATAGGACCCCTGTGTTACGTCATATTTTATATATTTTACCTCAGGGAGACAGAAAGTCATTGATTGCTCATTAAAAGTTCCTAGAAGAGAAGAAGAAGTATAATAAAGGTCACATTTATTTTCGGGGGACTATTGGAGTACCATAATTGTACCACTGGTAATTTAGCTGAAAACAGTTATCTAATGGGTTGTATCCCCCCCCCCCACACACACACACACAAATTAAAGTTTAAATTTTTAAGACATTTACACGTTGAGTTTAAGCTATTATAAAAAAGTATTACATTTATTTAAACCTTTTCACACATCTCTATATGGGTGCCAATATAAATCTGAGCATCATAAGCAACAGCTCACACTGCCTAAAACTCTGGCCTGGTTAATCACCTTCTTAGCTGAATCTGCACTATGATTTGCAGCGGTTGTCCCAGTGGCAACTTGCCGTCAGGCCAAGGTGGCAGCTGAACAAACATGCTCCTGAATGGACTAACCACACCACCTGAGAACACAGAGACACACTCTCAAAGCCCCAGCTTGTCTTCTGTAGTATTTGATTAGTTAGAGGTTCGAGGCTTCAAGATTTGTCTGAATTAGCAAAGAAAATGGGAAGAAATATAACATCAGATAATTTGTTATGACTTTACAATTAAAATGTTGTTTAACACCTTCAAAGACTCCTGAATCAACTCAATTTCCCTTAATTCTTTTATAAATTTGCATATGGTGAGCAAGTCAAAAGGTTGCAAGTCAATTGCCCATCCTGTTGGAGTGTTTTTGGGTTTTAGTGGCCCTCCCATTCACAGCACAAAGGGACTCCAGAGTAAACCCTGCTGCCGATAATTGACTTGTGACGAATTCCTCTGTTTGTTGCGAGCTGTCTCCGGGTTACCAAGGACTGCCGTTGAACTGCATGGCGGGTGGGGGGGGGACTCCGGTGCAATAAAGCTGGAATGAAAGAGGTGGCTTCCAAAAAACTCCCGTTAAGCGCAGTAATACAACAATAGTGGTGGAAGTCGGGTCCAGCGCTTCCTATGGAGCACCCACTCTGCACTTATATATGTGTTTATTTAACCAGGAAACATTTTCTCTGGAAGATGTAAATGTTCCAGGTAAAGATTCCAGACTTTTACAGACTCGGCGTCCCACAGATCTCAGTCCTTTAGATTTTAAAAGGTATTAAACTTAAGTTTACTATGTGGTTTTGGGAGATAATTCTACGGTGGGCAGGGTTTATATATGACACTTAGAGTACAGAAGGAAAGGAAAGGAAAGGAAAGGAAAGGAAGGAAGGAAGGAAGGAAGGAAGGAAGGAAGGAAGGAAGGAAGGAAGGAAGGAAGGAAGGAAGGAAGGAAGGAAGGAAGGAAGGAAGGAAGGAAGGAAGGAAGGAAGGAAGGAAGGTACATTTAGACAATGGAGCAGAAAATTACGCTTGGAAAAACAAATATTTTTCAATGTTCTTATTTTTTTGTCCACATTTATCAAGACATGGAAAACCATGAATTCATATTCCAGACTTTCCCAACCCTGCTCTTTAGTGTAGCTGAATAAAACTGCCACCACATCAGACAGGAAACAGAGGAACAACAGCCGGATTCAAGGCAGAGAAGACTTCGTCTGGACCAGGAACAGCGCTGGCCTGGGAGGCTTTAGCTAAACTGGAATGACTCGGAAAGTTCTCGATATACCCAGGTGCAGGTTTTTGTTTTTTTCATGCAAGCATGTTAATTTCTTAGAAAAGCAAAAGAAGGGACCCCCACTACCTCACCTGACCCTGAGGCTGTAATATTGGCACAGTGGTACCTTCCCCACAGGAATTCATAAACTAAACGATTAGCCTCTGCCTGTAATTGCGTTCCTCCTTTCTTAATAGAGGAGGTGAGGTAAAGAGAAGGGGGAAAACAAAGGACAGTTAATTTCTGATTTCCTCTGCTCATTTGAAGGCAAATTAAGTGTCAAACAGCTAATACGGAGCATATTTCATTTTATGAGCTTTTAATTTAATTCCACCGCCTCATATAACGGAGCCCCCGTTAGCTGTTCGCTGCTAACGCCTGCTTCTGGTCTAAAAACGAGGGGCCATAAATAAACATGTTTCAATTAGGCCCTTCACCGTAATAGGATGTGATTTTGTTCATTTTCCACGTACGGATGGTGGATGTGTCACTGCGGCAGAGAGGAAACAAGCTGCTGGGCGTTCACTGTGTTTTTTTGGACGCCCGGTGGTGGCTGGCTCGCGCGGCACGGCACGGCGGGGGGAAGCTGACTGGATTGATGGAAGTGCCGCAGGGCCAACCCAACTGTAATTACAGGCCGTAATGAAAGGTTGCATGGGGAAGTACCGCAATAATAGTCCCTGTGTACTTAGGCATATCTTTGAGAAGGCTAATAACGATTAATTCTGCACACGGTTGGAGAACTTGTCTTAAAACAATTCAATATTTCACCATAAGCCGCCTCTTGTCCGCCGTTTCGCTGGAACGGCGGCTATACATCGACTGCCCCTCCTTATTTGCTTGCGTCTGACTGCGAGTGGCATTACTGAGCAGAATGCTCAACTCCTGGCAGACTTTTTGGCTGCAGCTGTGCACACGTAAAAGCTCAGCACTAGCCAAAACTTGGAAACCTGGATGTGCAATTAACTCCAATTTGCCATCATGTGGTTTCTTTAATACCACATGTGACAAGTGCTTGTTTTCACTGAGGAATTCGTTGTTGCTTTTTAATCAAGCGTGCAATATTGCTTCTTCGCAACGTACCAGTTCCAAAGCTAACAGATATACTGCTTTGCAGAAGTGCAACTACGCCTTGAAACTTATGTTGTACAAAGAAAAGTCTAAAAAAATCAGCATTTTCATCCCATACCCCTAAATTAAATTTTCAACCCTCAGAAGACTTTATATAGTAAATCCAGTCTATTCTATCTCAATATAAATGCCACTGTTCTGTGAAGGTCTGAAAGGTTTATTAGAAAACATTTGTGAACAAGCAGCATCATGGTGATAAAGGATCTCAGCTGACAGGTCAGGGAGAAAGTTGTGGTGACGATTAAAGCAAGGTTAGATTTAATAAAGGAATATTTCAAGCTTTTAACATCTTTTGGACCATGACTAGATCCATTATCAGACAATGGAACGAGTACCAAAAACTTTTCAAGACATGGATGTCTACCAAAACTGACAGGCCAGGTAAGGAAAGTCAGGGTGACTCTGGAGGAGCTGTAGAAGTCAACAGCTCAGATCTGAGAAGTATTGGGAGTAACGCACTGCAGGAGAGCTAAAGTGCATCTTGTCATTTAACACCCATCAAACGGTGCATGTTGTTGGGTTTTATTAAGTGAATCTGACCTCATAGCACGTTTTCCTTTAATCATGCTTCACACAACACTGACCTATTTGGAAGTAGTGGTTAGAAGAAAGCCATTGTTGAAATGAGGCCATATAATGTTAGAATAGAATAGAATAGAATAATCCTTCAAAGGGAAAATTCAGAGGTAACAGCAGCAAAGTGACAGATGATAGAAGCATTTAGGATTACACAAGAAAGGTAGAAAAAAGTATAAAAACAGAATTAAGAATAATATATGTACATATATATGAACATAATATACATTAAGGATATATACTTTCTGTTAAAAGTTTGCCAGAAGGCATCAAACCTGTGCAAGAAGCGGCTCTGGTCCTTACGGTCCTTCTGGACTTATGCAAAACGTCATGTGTGGAGAGGAAAAACACAGTGGATCATCCTAAATTTCACCCTCCCGGGTGTAAACCATGGTGGTGCCAGCATCATGCTGAAGGGATGTTTTTCCCAAGGCGATAAAGCCTCAGGTGTAAAAATCAGAACACTCCAGAAGTCTGGCTTTTGAGCAAGAGTGGCAAAGTTAAAACCACTGTTGAAAGAAACCTGAGGTGGCAGCATCATGCTGTGGGAAGGCTCGTCTTTAGCAGGGACAGGTAATCTGTTGTAAGACTTGAAATGTGACTCTTTGTACAGTCTGACAGAACTTGACCAATGTTGCAAAGATTGCAAAATTTTATAACTTTCCGTCTCCAGCTGTGCAAAGCTGGGAGAGGCACACGTTGAAAGATGTGTTGCAGCAACACATACATATGCAGCCACAAAAAAACATTTAATATCATATATGTTGGTCTATCACAGAACATCCCTCAAACTCACACTGATATTTGGTTGGGGTATAAAAACTTCCTCCAAGGCATTTTAAAAGGCATGACAGCGAGTTCACAGAGTCCATTTAAATGCGTTTAGCCACTCAACAGCTGCCTTATAATCATGACGAATAGTTTCCCTCCACATCACATGTCATATTAAACAGCTCCAAGCTTAATGGTTTGGATAAAAAGACCTTAAGTAGCGAGGCAGAGCGCGACCGTGTCTCTGGTGACAGCGAGCCAAGCGCGCAGGTAATTCCTGTCCAAACAGAGTGACTGAAGACACCGCCGCCGCGCAACCTCTCCGCCTTAATTCAATTCTCTGCCTCGACGTTGTCCCTCCGCCCTCTCCTCATTTTTCTCCCTCGTCTCCCCTCCCCAACCTGCGCTCCACGTCGCTCCAAAGCGCTCCTGACGGATAACAAGCTCGGCTGTTTGTTTGAGCTCGTGTTGCCTGCGCGTGTTCGCCCCATTATCTCTGCATAAGCTAAATGCTAAATTATATTTGCCATTTTGTTTGCGGTGACATGCAACATCAATCACCTCCTTTTTTTACGTTTTTTTTTTAGTTCCTCCCCTTCTTCCTCCGCTGCAGCAGCAGAGGTTGAGAGGTGGGGTGGGCTGGAGGTAGAGGGGTAAGAAGCGGAAGGGGGTGGGGGGGGGTTTGTGGGTATATATAAAAAATTCATTACACTTAGTGGCACATCAGCAAGGGAGAGATATGACTTCTGGAGGAGAAGCAGGCAGGAGTAGGAGGGGGGAAGTGGATAATGATAAAGAATATCAAACATAATGCGGCCAAAGTAGCTGCCCCATCCAATTTGTCCTCGTCGCGCCGTGATCGCTTCCTTCGCCTGGGAAAACAAGCGCCGCGAGGACAACGAGGCATCTACTAGTGGTGCTTCCCATTTGGATGCAAAGAATACAAATGATGTAGGTACCGAAAGTGCTTTGAAGTTCTTCTCCGACCCAGTCTCCACCACCAGAAGCACTCCTGGGGAAAAACTCTAGTAGGAGTCACACCAACTAACCACCTTTCTCCTTAATGAGGAATAACGGCGAGTTTTTACCTCACCCTATATTTGATAGACTGAGCGCGCCCTTACAGTTAAGAGCCCATCTGTGTCTGTCAGAGATGGGTCGATGTCAGCAGAGGCATCACTCCCTTCTTCTCCTGACAGGGCTTGATCATGAGAACCGGGGCTCGCTCCCAGGCTCCCCTTGGCCCGGCTCTCATTTTCATGTCTCTGACACATGTTCATTTGCGTGTCTCTGACATGCAGATCATGTTGCGCACGCACGGGGGCCGTGGCCTTTGATACTGAGAGGCAAAGAGGACGCTCGACGCCCAGAGGCGGAAGGAAGTTTCGGAGCTTGATTTGTATCGGTTGTGATCAGCAATATTTTAGGTTCTGGGTGTGTGTGCGTGTGTGTGTGTGACCAGACTGTGAGACTTACACATGAAGAGGGGGCATGGGCGATGGCTCATAGATGTAACGTCCCTGGGTGTGTCTGTCGTCAAGTGGCACTGGAGGATGGAAGGTGGGGAAGAACGGTGGAGCGGCTGTGTGGAAAAGAAAAGAGAAAAACACACTTTTATTTAAAACACTTCTTAATATTTCCATGTTAAATCATTCTGGTCTATGGTAATGTAAAACCCAGCTGTAACGAAAGGCAGTGGCTGATGGCTATCTCTCAGCAGACCCACCCTAAAATGAGAGCTTATTAAATGTGCTGAGCTAAAAGCGGCCCTGCTTGGAAACATTTGCTGAGGAAGTCTTTGTAAACCCGCCTTTCGCTCCATCCGTCTTTCCATCATCTCCCAGCTTCCCTGTCCCCACAGCATGTTACTGCCACCGCCATGTCTCACGGTTGAAATGGTGTGGTCTAATCAGACCAGAGCCCCCTCTTCCACAGGTAGGTGGTTTCCTACGTGGAAATCTTGTAAGCCGTTCTTTCAACATAGCTCACTTCTTGCCACTTTTATATCAAATCAAGATTTTTTGGCAGTGCAAAACTAATAGCTGCACTAGTTGTCCTGATTGTCCCATCTGAGCCTCTATCCCCATAGCATGATGCTGCCACTACCATGTTTCACTGTGAAGGTGGTGTGTTCAGAATTATGTACAGGTTGTTTCGAGCCTGTTATCTCGCTGTACAAAACCACTACCAGAGCATAATGCAGCCACTACCATGTTTCACTGGAGGAACGATATCATTGTTTTGTGAAGCTATTTTTGCACTTCAGTTACATTTGAGTCGGACCTGAAAGGAGGATCTTCTTCCATGTTTCAAGCGTCCTCTACATCAGAGGTCTCCAACTCCTGACCACCGGGCCATGGATATTTGGTACCGGGCCACGGCCCATACAAAAAGGAATAAATAACTTACAGTACTTTTTTTTTTCTTTATGATTTAAGACTGAACGATTTATTTTGAAAAATGACCAGATTCTCTCAGTTACATCGGGCTATAACTCACTCTTGATGCATGTCAAGAGGCTTGCCTCGGTCATGTAATACGTCACCGCTAAAAACAAACCCATAATCTAGCAAAATGATTAAACACTGAGGTCTCTGAAACATTTCTTTGCGAAAAGGAAGAAAAATACATTTACCCGGAGTCCTACTTAAAATATAGATTCATCGCGACAGGCAATTTCCCCTGCTCTGTATAATATGTGGCAACTGGCTTTCTACTGAGGCAATGAAACCTTTAAAACCGCCCCAGACATGACCGTTTCTTTATAAAGAAACAGCCACAGGGCTCTCACTGATTCAGCGTAGTGGTGAGTTGTATTTTTCATGCCCTTTATATTTGTTTTTGTGGTAAATCTTATTTAAAAGGCATGTTTAAACACTACCACGGCGACCAGAGACCATTAGGGTCCAGAAAGAATGCTACTCATTTTATGTTGTTGGCACCATGTTACGGGGATGCTGCTAGTAAAGTTACGAGTTCACGTTGGATTTACATCTATTTACATTTATCCGTCACACCTTATAGGCCGGTCCGTGAAAACACTGTCTGATATTAAACAGGTTTGTGACAAAAAAAGGTTGGGGACCACTGCTCTACATGGCTTGTGGCAAACTACAACCATGACTTTTTACGCCTTTATTTAAACAGAAAGAAGTTTTCATCTCTCAGTCCATACCAAATCCAGACTTGTGGAGTGCACGACTAACAGTTGTCCTGTCTACAGATTCTCCCACCTGAGCTGTGGATCTCTGCAGCTCCCCCCAAGTTGTGATGGGCTCCTTCTTTTATCAATGCTCTCCTTGGACATACTCCTACTTTAACTAGATTGCCATGTCTTAGAAGATCTGCTATTTGCTATTGTCGGATAATGGATTAAACCGTGTTTGTGAGATTTTTAGGGCTTAGGATATTCTTTTATGACCTAACTCTCCTTCAAGCTGTCCTTCAACTTTATTCCTGACCTGAGGATAGGAGGAATGAAAGAATGGAGAAGCAGCTGTGCAGAAAAGAAAAGAAAAAAAGCCTACTTTTTGAAAACTTTTCCTTATGTCCATGTGAGTCCATTCTGCGAATGTAATGAAAGGCAGCGGCTGATGGCTATCTTTCACTGGACCCACCCAAAATGAGAGCTCATTAAACGCACTGAGCTAAAAGATTCTCTGCTCTGAACCGTTTGTTGAGGAAGTCTTTCTAAACGTCTCAAGGCTGAGAGAACTCAAAATAAACAGGGGTAAATAACCAAAAGAAAAGCAGCCAAATGGCACATTTCTCACCGTGCCAAGCATAATGTGGTTTCACACAAAGGATAACATTTAAGTACAACCAATGGAACACACCAACCAAGAACAAAAACATCCTTTTCCGGAGGCTTCTTTTCTTTTTTTTTTAAACAACCCTCGCCACCCCAACCCAGATAAAACATTACATTTGCATAATATGTGCTCACAAGCTTTTCTCTACTTTTACTGCTGAAATTGAAACTCTTGCACCGCAATCAGACTAAAATCCCACATGTGTGCCACTCATCTTCCAACCTTAACTCAACTCTAAAAACCTTGACACTAAATCTGGATTTGGGTTTTGGGACACCAACTTGTTCACTCCTGGACAAGTCGAAACAAGCGAACAATGAGTAGGAATTTTTCATCAAACACTGCCAATCTGAATTGTGAAACTAAACACAAAGGCCAAAGTAGGATTTCGTCTTCCATTCACATCTCTTTTCCTGAAGCACGTGTCGGTTTATTGCCTGGTGCCGAGGCCAAGCTTGCGTCTCGGCACCCCGAGGCAAAGCATGTGTCAACATCTGTTTAACTTCACTCAGCAAGTCTAACGCTGCTAGGTATGTGTTTTTACTTCTTGTTTTCGCGTGTAAACATTTGAGCCAAGTGGGCAGCTGGCCAAACAGCGGGGGGTGCCAGGCAGCTCCGCAGGAGTTGAGGCCATGACAAATGCAGCTGCATCGCTGGGCAGCTCAGCAGGTGTTGATCTGGGGCTGCTAACCTCATCGTTCACTCATTTCACAGAGACGTTTAGTGCCAGATTGTAATAAAACACAGACAGTCGAGAGGTGATCTGGCTCGTGTTGTTTGTGATCCTACCTCATTTGGTTTAGGCATAAAGAGGGAATTCCTTAAAGAGGCAAAATGAAAGAGACTCTTTAATAAAACAAAATGACAAGAAGCTGATATTAAAGTCAGATGAGATTAGGAGTATCTGCTGACAGCATGGAGAACTTGAAAACTCACTGAAATTAGCCAAAGTTATGAAATCTAAAACTAAATCAAACAAATGTATATGTTTTGGAAATATTTTAGTTTGCAAAAAACAAAGTCATGGCATGAAAACTAAATAATCTCAACGATCGCTTTTATTAAAGTAATACTGTTTTAAAACTACTGTTAGAAAGCTACAAGAGGAATGTATGTTCAGCAGCTGACTGCAAGCTAGCTACACCAGCAGATAGCTCAAGTTATTGACTGGCTAACATCAGGGTTGCTGTTATTACTCGACAGTACTGACTTGACTTTCACTCATTACACTTTCATGAGTTGGCATGGATTAGCTACTAGTACCAAAGTTTTGGTTTTTTAGGATATTTTTGGCACTTGTAGATTTTGTGTAGTAGGATTTTGGCAGAAAAGAGAATGCAGAGAGATCGGGAAGACATGCAGCAAATCGCCTGAGTCCTGGAATCAAACCCAGGATAACCGTGTCAAGGACTATAGGCTCTGCACACATGGTGTGCCGGCTCTACCAAAAGAGCCACCTAACGCCACACTAGTATCAAGTTTATCAAAATTTAGAAAAGTAACAGATTGTAAACCCGATAACTTTTTCTACAACCCTCCAATTGTATTATTTGCTGTTATTTCAACCGTTAACTCTTTGTTTTCTCTTACTGTTTTTCTCTCCATAGAAGCTACACCTGACCTGGCATCCTGCTCAGCTGGGATGCCTTGTTGAAGGGGGGCGTCGGCTGGGATGATGCTCCCAGTAACTGATCGTCCTGTTATCAACTTTTTACTTTCTTTAACATAGAAAGTACTCTTATAGCAGTTCTTTCTGTGTCTTCTCAAACCCTCAGTCGGCCGTGGCAGATGGCCACACGTACGGAGTCAGGTTCTGCTGGAGGTTTCTTCCTGTTAAAGGGGAGTTTTTCTTCTCCACTGTCGCTACATGCTTGTTCAGTATGAGGGATTGCTGTGAAGTCAACGACTCGGCGCAGGCGACTGTCTACCGTCGATATATGTTTGTCCATGAAGAGTGAATGCTGCAAGTCTATGCAATCTGCTGGGTTTCTTTAGATAGGAAACTTTTAAACTGACTGGAATGTATGTTGGATTGAATTGAAACGACTTGCGAAGTGCCTTAAGATTACATGTGTTGTGAATTGAATATATAAATAAACTGAATTGAACTGAATTAACATATTCAGCCATGCTGGTCCTTTGCAGTGAAATTTCTCTGTATGGAACATAAAAGGAAAAAAACTTACTTACTTAGCTTGCAGGAAAGATGAGTTTGAATTTTCTGAAATGTTTTTGAAGTTAAAAACATGAATAGATAATGTCCAAATGTCAATTAAGGGTTTCTTTTCCCAAGAAAATCACAAAATGTATATTTCATACTTGTACAACCATCTTTTTGCTGTATACAGCATGTTGGTGCAGCTCTGTTACGTTTTGATTTGGGTTTTTTCAAGAATTGTTCATCATTTATTTTGGTTGAGGTGTTCCATGTTTGGACACTTATTCCCTCTGGCTTTGAATGCTTGTACAGCTGGATGGATTTTTGCTCCTACTTTTTTACTTTTGAACCGTTGTTATGATGCATAACTGTAGCAACAAGGTATCGTTTTTACAACTGGGAGCAGCTGATTAGCATCTCAACAGCTCAAATAATACTTGAACTACGACCCCAAATCTCTGAAAAGGAGGTTTTAATGGATGCAGAGCATGACCAAAGAGGTGAAAGAGAAGGATGAATTTCAGACCATCTCTTGAATCGATCATAATGGGTAAGCATCTTATCCCTGACTTCAAAGTCTCCCTGCATGGCTTTCTAATCATACGGCCAGAAAGAGATTTAAAGACGAGTGGCAAAAGCAAATAAGGTGGATTAGCAATGCTTGCCAAAAACTGATGGTGTCATCCGGAACATGCTACTGTGCCATATTATCTTTGCTGTCCGGATTTTGAGCTGTTAGCATGTCTTGACAGGCATGAGACTCATACAGCAACAGCCTTCAGTCAGAGGCTTTTTCAGATTCGTTGAAAGACTGACTGCTACCAGAGATCCTACCTGCTCACAGCATCACCAACCTTAATGACTTTTTGAAGATACTTGGATGATATGAGTTACAACAACACTTAATTTCCCTTTGGGATAGAAAATATATTTGATATTTAATTTAGAGGTTGGGGGTTGAATAAAACGGCACTCACTTCTTAGGTTTTTTTTGTAAAAATGTGTTTAAAAAGAAGGGATCTTTTTTCATCCACTTCACAATTATGCACTACTTTGTGTCAGTCTGTTATAAAAATCTTTAAAAAATACATTGAAGTTTGGAAAATTGTAATAGGACATTATATGAAAAACTCCAGAAGGGATGATGAATACTTTTGCAAAGTGCTTTAACAAGTGGAAATAAAAGTTAGACAAAGTTTTAATCTAGCGCTCCCAGTTAGAGAGATAAGCGCTACAATCCGACTGCATGCAGCTCTGGGAAGTATCTGACCACTCCAACTCTGCCTGTTTGATGGTTTTCTCCCGATGATGTTTTTCTGGCTCAGCTCACGTTGGCTGATTTCAGAGCTGCTGCTGCTGCTGCTTCTAAGGGAGGAAGGGGAAGCTGGGATGAGCTCGTAGCAGACGAGGGCAGAATCTGATCTGTTTACTCTCTGCAGCTCCACTTGTGGGCTTTTTCGGCCCTTTTGGCTGTCAGATTCGGAAATGAAGCTTTCAGGTTTTACACCGTGTGTTGTGCGCATCAGCTCGATGCTGGTAAAAAATTCATGCTCTCTAATCTAGCTCCTCCCCTGCCCACATAGCAGGAACTTTGTACTAACCTCTGTCATCTTGGCTGATCGGAGGGGAGGGGGGAGGGGGGAGGGGTGGGGGGGTGGGGGGGGATGACTGCAGAGATTACAAACTGTGAAATAATTTCAAAGACTCCACCTATTTGCTTTTTTGCAACACATGCTTTCATTCCCACATCCAGCACTTCTCATTGAATTACCCAGACCTCTTTTGTTTATGTCTCAGGAGGCTCTCACTCAGCACAGCCCACTGCTTAGACCGGACCCTTTTTCTCTCTCCTTCATCACTCCTTTCCCTCCCTCGCTGCCGCGCGCCGAAACCATTCCACTGAGGTTTATTTAAATCGTCTCGCAAGTTTACTTTACCATAGCCCTGTCTAAATACAGCCTGCCACCTCTTTTACACCAGCGCAGCTCTCCATTAGCAAGGCAAACACGCTCGTGTCACTGGAGGGGGGAGAATGTATACAGTCAAAGAGAACAGAGAGCAAAGTAGGAGTGGGGGAGCGCCTCCATCCTGCAATCCATCTCCACTGTTTCCTGTTGGGACTCCTTACTGTTTACTCCAGGACTAAATTGCCCCTGCTCTTCTGGATATCCAACGGGTATTCTGGCCCTCTGATACAAAATACAGCTGGAAGGCAAGGAGGAAGCCCAAAATGAAATGCACATCTGAGTTTTAACTTCCCTACTGCAGCCACACAGAACACCAGCTGAAGCATTCCTTAAGAGGAGAGTAACTGTGTTCGGGAAAATGTGGTAAATCACCAATAGCACACAGTACCTTGCAAAAATATTCTCCCTTTTATGGTATTATATTTAAATGTATGTATAACACCAACATAGAGTGGTGCTTAATTGAGAAATGGAAGGACTATGAAACATAAAGTAAAGGCTCAGGGAGGTTTGATGGAGAGTGCCAGGAAACATCCAATTTTTAATTCTTGGCTTTCTAAGCCACAGATTCTCAAATCAATTTAGGTCTGGACTATGACTATGTCATTTTAACCTATGAATACATTTTATCCATCCTTGTGGCTGTCTGTATACTTCTGATCATTGTCCTTCTGGAAGGTGAATCGATGCCCGTGTTTTAAGTCTTTAGAAGTTTCTAACAGGCATTCTTCCAGGGCTGCCCTGAATTTATCTCCATCCATCTTTCCATTACCCAACACTAGGTGCCATGTGCCTATTGGGAAAAAAGCATCCCCACAGCATGATTCTGCCATCACCATGTTTCACTGTACAGTAGGTATGGTTTAAGAAAAGTACAAATCAGTCATATATTCAAAATGACTTGCCTTTCAGTTGAAAAATACAGAGCTGTGATAAGCTTACAGATGTCTTCTATTTATTCCTTTTTTATCGCACATAAATGTTTGCTATTGTTAAGAGAATTTTAGCATTAGACAAAGATAACCTGAGTAAATGCAAAAGCAGTTTTCAGATCATGAAAGTTACCTATACCCTTTCCTTATTAAATTCATGAATTACCCATGATCAACATTCATATTTTTGGTTCAGTTTAACTAGCCTGATTATAGTCAGACATGTAGAATTGAGAATTCACTTAAACAGAAACGGTCTGACAATGAAGTTGGCTGAAAGATTTCAAAAAGCAAACAAATGAACAACAAAGTCGTTGACATCTATCAGTCTGGAAACAATTACAAGGCAATTTTATTTATTTATTTTGAGACTCCAGAAAACCACAACGAGAGCCATTATCGCCAAAGGAGAAAATATAGAACGGGGTGGACCTCATTGGGAGTGGACAGCTGTCAAAAAGCACAAGATCACATCGAGGACTCAACCAGGAAGTTAAAAAATGACCAAGAACAAAATCTAAAGTACTCCAGGTCTCGCTTCCTTAGTTAGGAGCAGTGTTCATGATTTATAAATAAAAAATAGAGACTAGGCAAAAATGGCGTTAATGGGAGGGCTTCAGAGTGAAACTCACTGGTTGTCAAAAATAACCAAAAGTCTTGTTTCATATTTGGCAAAAGAAAAAAAGACATGCTGATGATCCTCAAGACCTTTGGGAAAATATTCTGCATCATGTTACATCTGATGTTCACAAAGAGAACATAACTATCGAAGATGATGGAAATAGTGTTATGGTCTGGGGCTACCATAAATGAGAGAACCATGAATTCTGCTTTCTAGCAGAAAATCCTGAAAGACAGTGTCCTCCCATCAGTAATCCAAAGCAAAACAGCCAATTCACCACTAAATGGCTACAAAAACCCTCTAAAATAAAGATTTTTGGATTGGCCTAGTCAAAGTCTATCATAAAACTGAATCATGTGGAGTGGCATGACCTTAAACAGATTGTTCATGCTTGAATTCGCTCAAGTATAGCCAAATTATACTAATTCTACAACTCTTTCACTTAATAGAGCCGCGTTTGTAATTAATCGAGTTATCTTTGTTCGATGATAAAATGTGTTTGATGATCTGAAACATTCGAGTGTAGAAGAAATCTGTCAGTGGGGTGTGTGAAATTTTTACACAGCACTGTACGAACTGTATCGTTTGGTCTAACACAAACTTTCACTAAAATACATTGACTTTTGTTGCTGCAACGTGAATAAATGTGATTAATACCTTTGCAAGTTCTCCACAAAGGTTAGGGAATCGAAAAATAACAGGAATTTAGTTTAAAAACACTTTTTTTCTTCATTCATCAATCAGCCTTTCTCTACTCTTTCTAATTATTTTTAATTACTTTGGCTTAACTTTTTAAAACAGCAGCATTTCTTTTTTTGTCAGTCTTTTACAGGAAAGGATGGAAGTTATTAGGATATGATAATAAATGGGTCTTAATGAAAGGGCAATTAGAAGCAAACTTTGACCAGACTCATTAATTCTAATTCAACACAAGCTCACCACGCTCAGGACCAAAAGCCAGCTTCTCCTTCATTAAAGAGAGGATGGTAATTGCCTTGTCCTTTATTGGACACTTGATTCATTTCAAAAGGAGGTTTGGGGATAAAGCCTAAAGCGCATTATTTCCAAAAACCTCATTGGTTAATCTCCGCTCATAATAGCAGTGCTTTCTACAAAAGGATACTCGCTGCACTTTGGGATGTATGTGATGTGATACTCGTGGTAAATTTCTGTCACTTTCGATTCTTATTTGGGTTTTGCTACTAAAAGCAATTTCTCTTCTCTTTTCTTTTGTTGTCAAGTCAGCACTGGGAGATTATTGTCTCAATGGGTAAACCTGGGCTCGCTCTTTCTTCTGGTAAAAGGTTCAGTGACTCTCCTTTAACAGGGTGTCACCCTCCGCCAAGGATGAAACTCTCCTTCATAAACAGAGCACTTCTCATCGACGCTCCGCTGTGAGAGCACAAAGAGCCAGTGACAGATTGTCATAAGCGACTAAGGAGGAGTGAGAAAAAGGGGTGCCACGGCCTGCACCAGAGGTTTGTGAATTGCTAATGTGGAACATATGAAGCCTGCGCCGGAGCAGATTTCATTATGCCACCTCTCTTTACCGCTCGTGATCTCATGGCTCCGGCATGCTGCATCTGCAGCGAAGGCCCACGCTTCACGCTGCAACTTTGCAACAGTTTGCACAAAGTGCAAATGATTCCCGAGACGGTCTCTGTGCAGGTTTGAAGACATTTAAACGTGCTGCTTTTGTTGCTCCTTATTGTAAGTGAAAGCAAGCAAGAGTTTATGACTTCTCCTTCCAAATAGGAGGGACTTGTTCTTGGCTCTTACTGTGGATGATGTTCCCATGAGGGAGATAAATCAGAGGCTGCACTGTATATTTTTCCTTTCTAAACTTTAGACAAGAGGAGATGAATGTAGTCATTATTATAAAACAAAATTAAAATAAACATGTGTCAGTTAGTATTAGTCATGCTTGGCCTCGAGAAGCAGAAATGGCTGATAATTCTGATGCATAAAATGTTTACAACATCAGTATATTTTTTTATTTGGGGTTTTTATAGAAACTTCATCAAAACAAAAAACTTAAAAAACTTTGAGGGCTATATGCTAACATGGAGAGTGAAAAACCTTAATGGCAGCAAACAATTGATTAAGTTTAGGCATAAAGGAATTTAAAGCAAACCTTTGCAGCTTTGCAAAAAATGCACTCCATGCTCATTTTACTTTGGTCCCACGGCTGCACAATATGATGCAAACATATAATTGCAATACTTGTGATGAATGTTGCAATGGTTGTGTTGAAAATGATTGATGACTTTTGTCCGCATCACAGCTAGAACATCTTGGTATCTACAAAATATACATTTAGTGTGGGGATCGAGGTTAGTGACAGTCCATCCAACAGAGTTTGCATGCATGGCAATAGAAATATAATATCCTACAAAATGTTGCATCCAAGAGGTACTTTGCAGTATTACAGATACTGATATCTGTAATAGCTATAATCACAATGAAGATTGTGATTATAGCTGTATTTGGCGGCCACAGAGCATTTTCAGCAGACTGCAGCATATAAAGTGTCCAAATTCGGGGACAATCCGACGAAGGTTGTCCAAATTTGAAGGCTCCTCCAAATGGGCCTACAAATGTATTTTTCTCAGGATTTGAAGGACAGGTCTGTTGAATCCTTCGCAGACCACCCTATCCCAAGAACCATTGCAGGCCGAACAGGAGATTATTGTTTTTGTAACAAATGGTGGATGAAGCGGGAGATAGAGGGGGAGAGGAGTAGAGTTTTAAATATAAGTATATTCAAATCTGTCAGAACAAAAATTAAAAGCTTAAAGGCATATTCCGCAACTTTTACACCTTAATATAGTGTTTTTTTCAAAAGTTATGGTGGAATTTTTATCATTTATTATGTTCATTTTTAGAGTTATCACCACCTTATAGGGGTCCTTGGTCCTCCTTTCTGTTTCGTTCTGTTTTCCTCATTATACCAGCTTTCCTTTGAATGTTATAAAGCCACCTACCAGTTATTTCTTCACTGATTTTGCACACTGTTTTTATTGCAAACTGTTTTTATTCGTATTGCATGTTGGAGGAGAAAATGAAGACCGCCACATGAGTGATGTTGATATGCAAATTAACGTGTGATGTAATCTGACGTCATCTGGCGACTTTCTGCGTCAACTTCAGCTACTTTCTTTCAGAGACAGTTAGCAACACCGGCGGGAATCCCGTCAACATAGACCGGGTTATATGTAGGATGCAGCCCATTGATTTGGACACACCGGTCTTGCATACCACATAACTTGTTGTGCAAGACTCCAACAAACAAAAAAGTCATGGCAGTAATGGACCAAGTTGTTTTCCCAAGCACCATAGTTTCCTTTAGAGCAGATCTACTCTGGTCAGTAGTACAACTAAACATTTTTTTGTCTGTTTTTGTCATAGTAGTTTTAATTAGAAAATAACTTAAAAATTAAAATTAAAACCTTGGGTGAGTTGAAGAAATGACGGAGCTTACATTTGCTGGCTAAATTAGCCAAATCATACCAGCTCTAATGCAGCTTATTTGCTCTCTGATGGCCTGTTTTAGGCAGCAGAACTTGTGGTAAGAAGACTTACTTACTTAGTGTTTAACGTTACCATATAGAGATGATAACACATTTTAAACAAAAACAGTAGGATTAACGTATTTGGTTGAATTTCCCGTCTACAGTCACCTGGTGGCAGTAGAGAGATACATTTTGCTTAAACCTGTAATACCCTACAAGGGAACAACTTTACTTTCAGGTGCTGGTCATTTCAGCGCTTCACCAGTTTGTTCTTTTGCGTTCTTGGCCCAATTGTTTTAGGTACGAAAGGACCCAACAGTCCTGGGACATGCCATGTCTTGGGGACGTTTCGTACCTGTTTTGACAACCACAGATTTAACATTTTTACTTTCAATAATCTCATAAACTACTAAAAGTAAATGTGATTATATGACTCCAATAAATATCTACCACCAGGAGTTCACTCAAAGTTATTCGGGGTTGATCATAGGTCACAATTTCTCACATTCTATAAAAGTCACTCATGAATATTCTGAAAGCAAAGCCATTATAGTATTAAAATAAAGGAAACCGAAAGGCAATGACAAAAGTTCTAAGACAATTGAAAAGTTCAAACACCTTGAACTGCAAATAAATAGTGCAAATAAATAGTGTTGAAGCTTGAAATATTAGGGGTTCTAAATCAAATTATTGGGTCTTCAATCAAAAAAACCCAAAAAACTTAAACATAACTGCTTGATAAATAAAAAATATCTATACACAAAATCTTTGAAAGTTAGAGGATTTTTTTGCTGTGTACATACAGTATGTCATATTTGCTGACGATAATGCCTGTATGAATCCTGTATGCATGCTTAAACTACAAAACCGGTTTTGATTTCACTTTCCTTCAAGAGAGTGACTCTGGGCCTCGGATCACTCTGAGGCTGGAAAAAGATGAAGAGACCCCTGGAAGACCATCAGGAGAAGCGGCTTGGAAGCTGCCTCTCTTGTGACGCCAAATTTCCGCTCTCTGATCAATCCCCTCTCACCCCGCCTCTAGCCATGTTTGTTTACACCGAGACCTCAAGCTGTTTGGACATGTAAATAACACTTTAAGAGACTGTTTAGCTAAGCTCAATGGGAGTTGCTGTTGACTTTTGGAGCGCTTTGCCTAATTACAGGTCCCAGATTGTTTCAGGTCTAATGGCCTAATTACCGCTGTATAAATTAGTCTAATGTTCATGCTGTGCAGAGATTTCTCGGCTGCATTGCAAAGCAGGGCACTGCAATACAGATAAGGACAAGCTTTAATTCAGCAAAGATGTTATACTGAGAGGAGAAAAGAGTAGCAACACAGGAGTGTTGAGCGTTGGCTTGCCAATCTGTCTGCCATTCATCATATGCACCAGGCTGGCAGATCAAACTCAGCCCTTTATAAATCATTTGTTCTTTTCTTTTTCCGCTGTGTTCTTCCAAACTTTTGCCTTCCGAGTCGCTTTCTCTCTTCCTCAGTGGCTCTCACACCTCTAAGCACAAACAGCCTCTGTCTGTGAAAGTAATTAACATGGTGCAACAGGGAAGAGAAAATGAATGGTTAAAAAGAGAAAAGATAACAGGAGGCTTTCTGTTCAAGTATACATTCCAAAGCTGCTCCCTGTCACAAGCAATTTGTCTGTCTAGACTGAACAAGGCGGCCGATGCCCAAACTTTCTGCTCACGGTTCTGCAAGTTTACGCATATTCCTGCTTTTGAACTTGTTGCTCTATCAGTTTTGAATATCTAACCATTTCCCGAAAGAATGTTGATTGACCAATAATTTATGTCCATGCCAGCAGGGCTTTCAGTATTCCTGGGCATTCCAGCATCTGCAAGCCATTTACTATCTAGTCCATCTCAACAAATTGCACTCTAGCACAAGTTTTTCTTGACAGAACGCAGCTTTTCCAGGGGACCCACAGCACGATCCAACTACTTTTGTTTTCCTCTCGTTCTCTCTCCCACTGTTTCCCATATGGATCAGGGAGTGAAGGGAATTTCAGAGGGGGCCTCTGTCAAGGATCAATCTATCCTTTGCATTTGCAGAATTTGCCCCAGATTGGGATAAGCTGGAGAGCAGAACAAAGAGCTGTGCACCTTCACTGCACCACAGTGCTTCCACCCAACTGGGGGAACAGACGTAGCAGTTTAGCAGCTGAACCACTTCGCTACACCTCTATCCACATCCAAACTTTATCTCTTACATCTGTTTATTTCCCTTTCTCCAAACTATATTAACTCTCAGGCAGAGAGGGAGTTGATTTAAACCTCAGATCAACTCAGGAGGACTACAGTAAATGCGTTTTGTTTCCACTACTATTCTGTTATTCTATCTAGTAAAAAAAAAACACATCCACCTCAGGGATTTGATCTTTAAGAAAATATTTAATTTTAAAAATTGGGTTACAGCTAAGAGTCTGCAGATTTTTTTAGGATTTCTTTAACAAACATTAAGAAACTATGTCAGAAATTCTGGAGATTAGGTGTCTGCAACCTGAACAATGCTTTAAAATAGAAAAGTAATAAAACAGTTCAGAGGTTTCCTATGTATTTTTATTAAACATCTGCATCACATCAGTGTTAGAAGAAGTCATAACCCCTGACTGCAGGCTCGAAGCAGATAGCCTGACTAATTACCAAATTTGTTATAATAGGAAAATGGTATAATATTTTGTGCAAGATATACTTGAAAGCTGTACGAACTGCACAGTGGCTCATTTCGTAGCACTGTTGCCTTGCAGCAACAAGGCCGGGGTTCAAATCCCGGCTTGGAGTCTTTCTGCATGGAGTTTGCATGTTCTCACTGTGGGTTCCCTCCGGGTACTCCGGCTTCCTAATTAGGTCCAAAAACATTACTGTTAGCTTAATTGGTCTCTCTAAAATTGCCCTTATGTATGAGTGTGTGCATGGTTGAGTGTCACTGTGTTGCCCTGCGATGGACTGGTGACCTGTCCAGTGTGTACCCCGCCTCCCACCCCATGACTGCTGGAGATAGGCCCCAGCCTCCCGCAACCCTGCTCAGGATGGACAGGTATAGATAATGGATGGTACAGAGAATGTTATTAAAAAAGTAATAATACTATATTGGTGCACATATTGTCAAACTTAGGGAATTTTCACTCTTGGTTTTCATACAGTCAGAACATCTTACCAGCTCATTCTGACCTACTCATGACTTGAATTTGGATAAACTTGTGAAATATTTTCCCTTTGCCCTCAGAATCTACTCCCATTTTTCTCAACCTCCTTTCAGGCTTTAGACAGAGTCTGCTCAGGTCTCAAGAGGTACATTGCCATAATTTTAGCTAACAAAGGAAAGTGAGTGTCACAGAGTAAAGACCGGTGTCAGAGCAGCAGCCAGACAAATGGCTTCTAGGCTCTGCAGGGCCAGAAATGGACGCCCTTTGAACCAATTAGGTCGTATAAGTACCACAACATCTGGAACTCTCTGATTCTCCTTCCTTTCCCCTCTCTGTGGTGCTTCTATTCATGTCACCTTACCCTCTCTTTCACCCTGTTTCTAACTCCGCTTCTTCTAGCTAATCCAGCTTCTCATTATTCAAAGCACATCCTCCTGATCTCTCCCATTTCCCTCCTCATGGCATCCTAAAACAAGGACAAAGTTGTAATCCATTTACTGCACTCTTGTCAACAGTTTCCATCCAAATAATCCGAAAAGACGTACAACCAGGCCGAGGTACTGTCAGGGGACAGGAAGGCGAGACGAGGCAGAATACACTAGGGGGAAAGAACTAGCATGAGCCACTGAAGAAGAAGGAGCGAGGAGAGCTTGAGTACAAGCAGGGGGAACTTGTGTCACAGGGATTTGAGTCTTGGTCACGCAGGTGGTACCCAGGGGCCTCCCCTTGGCTCGGGCTGAGAGACAACCTTAAAGAGGATTAAACCTTCCGGAGGGCTTTAATGAGACCTGGAAGTGCTGGGCACCAGAGGGCCAGGGCCGATTGAGGCTCGCTGGCCTCGGATCCCAACGGTTGAGGCACTCGCGCAGTCCTATGGCCTACAGCTGCCTGCTCAGTGCGAGCTACATCAAAGCACCCCGTCTGGGAAACAAGAAGGTGGGAAGGCAATGCGTTAGAGCAGGAGAGGCAGGAGGAGGGATGGAGGAATCCCTTATCTCCTCCTGAGAGGATGCTGCTCTGTGGTGTGAGATTGTCTGGAGCTGCCACCTGTCCCAGGCATCTTCGAAGGCAACATTAAAGCCTGTGATGGGCCTGACCTCCTTGAGCTCCCATTCTTTTATGTCTCTTCATTTTCTGCCTTGTTACACCCCCCTCCCTGCTCCCTCCTTTTACTTTCTCACTGACTCTTCTTCTTCCCCCTCCGACTCAGCCGTTCGCCTTTTCTCCAGTGATTTCTTCAATTTCACCAGCCTGGTAGAAACATTTTAATTACACTGCACTCATCAGCCTCCTCTCCATGTTGAACAATAAGCACTTGTGACCCTCCTGAGACAAGAGCCAGATACGGGTTGTTGGCTGTATAAGGGTGCTTATCTTCACCGCCGTAAGAGAGAAACAAATACAGAAAAGGACTGATGAGATTTGAATCCAAGAGAAAGAAACATGTTTATTCTCCCACAGCTCAGAGGTGATTATCCTGCTGGAGACTGGAAGGTAAACTTAAGGAAGAGCTGGGCATTTTGGAGAGGCCCTTCAGCATTTAGTTGTGTTGCTTTTTGTTGCCAATTCCAGTTCATTTTCTCTTTGGATAGACATGACAAATCTTCATTTTAAGTCTTTTTGTTCTTACTTGCCTCTGCAAGTTGACTGATTAACCAGCCGCATACACAAAGCAGTTCAACGTACCAACAGATGTAGTTGGAGCAATCCAAGGAAATGCGGACCATTCCTTCAGAGTGACTTCAGCTCTCGTCTTAATTCTTTTTTAGCCCCTTCACATTTAATCTTGTCATTGTCAACAAGGGCCGCCATTACTCTGAGATATTAAGTTCACACTTATGAGCCTTGTGGCGAGAGTACCACATGACCTTAAGATGGTATGAGAGTGCATTCCCGGAGCACTTCATACTCTGCTTAACCCTCTTAAATCATCGCACACTACAAAGGGGCCAAAAGCATGTGAGAATATTGCCTATCTTACAGCATAAGATGGCTCTAACAAGCTATATAAAAGGGGATCATCTGATTATCCCTGGCGCACTGGACCAAGGGGCCACAGCAGAGCGCGGGCCTATGTTGTTCTTTCTTGATGAAAGGAGGTGGATGGAAGGGATCCCTCTCCATCGCCTCCAGTGTGCCTCGGGCTTCTCTGTGCCTGTGCACCGCTGGGGGACTACGCCGAGCCACCGCACTCAAAAAGCCAATATTGAAACAATCACAAAGACAAACACTTACCCTTGAAACAGGCACGTGTCCTCTCACCCCAGGCTTTCCTCCCTACTCACCCAGTCCTTTAGGGAGGGGAGGATGTTTGAACCTGCTTCTAAGCTAGTTGTCACATTTAAATTGACAAGAGACCGGAAAGTTTGGTCTTTGAGTTTAAATTATCAAGAGACAAGGAATATTTTAGTTGTTGTTTACATATATACACACAATTGTTGTTTTGAAATCATACAGTCTTCTTACCTGAAATTTACAACACGTTACAGCAGAAAAGATCTTATGTGATAGACCAACCCAAAGTAGTGCAAAAATTATACCTGGTTCTTAGAATTCTTTACAAAAACCTGAAAAGTGCTAATCATCTAATTGGTAAACGGAGAACACTTACTCCAAGCTTTAAACATCTCAGAGTATGAACATGGCACAACTGCAAACCTACCAAGTCATGGCCGCCCACCTGAGACTGACATGCTGGGCAAGGAGAGCATTAACAATAGAAGCACCAATGAGGTCAATGGTAATAAGTCAGATGGGAGAATCTGTCGACAGGACGGCTGTTAGCTATGCTCTCCACAAATCTGGCCTTTATGGAAGAGTGACAAAAATAGACAGAGTTGTAAGAAAGCCAAAGCAGCCTCTTTAATGTTTGCCACAAGTCATGTAGCAGGCACAGCAACCATGTGGAAGAAGGTGCTATGGTCAGAAGAGACCAAACTTTCTGGTCTACATGCAGGATGCTAGGTATGACAGACATCTAACACAGCCCATCACCCTGAACACATCATCCCCACAGTGAAACCTGAGAGTGGCAGTATGACAATGTGGGGGTGTTTTTCTTTATTAAAGACAGGAAAGCTGGGCAGAGTTGAAGAAAAGATGGATGGGACTAAATATAATCCTTGAAGAAAACATTTCGGAGGCTCCAAAACAGTTAAGACTTGGGTGGAAGTTCACCTGCCAGCAGGACAAAGACCATAAGCAAAAAGCAAGAGGAAAGGAATGAATTTAATAAAATCATTTTCATGCATTGGAATGGTCCAGTCAAACTTCACCCAATTATGAATTTTGAGAACTGATGTTCACAGTATGACAGTATGTGTAGAATGGATGTGCAAAACTAGCAGTTGTCCTACGAAAGGCTCTCAACAATAGTAGCAAAAGTCAATTTTACAAAAGTTTGAACAAGAGAGTTAAAAAAAACAATCCCAAGTCTTTTTTTTTCAGTATTGCCCTGTATTTAGCTTCATCCCATCAATTTTGACCAACTTCCCTGATCCTAGTGAAGAAAACATATCCACAGCATAACGCTGCCACATTTCTTATGATTTTATTTTTGATAAACGAAATAAACTTTGATAAACTGCGATGGACTGGCAACCTGTCCAGGGTGTACCCTGCCTCTTGCCCCGTGACTGCTGGAGATAGGCACCAGCCCCCCTGCAACTCTGCATCCACCCTCGGATGGACGGTTACAGAAAATGGATGGATGGATGGCATTCATCATTTGGCTACCATTTCACAATTTTGCGTCTTTTTGTTGTAGTCTATTTCATAAAATCCCAACAAAATGCATTGACGTTTGTGGTTTCCAAGGCTTAAAAAATTATTCTTGTGCATCCAACTTGAACTGAGGAAAGAACTGCAAGGTCTGGACTTATTGTGCTATGGATCACGTTGGGTTTGGTGACAGGTCAATTATGCAGGATCAGCTCATGCACAGCAGTTTAGAGATTAACTTCAAAGAACGAACAATGAACAAACCTGCAGATGTGCTCAGCAACTTTTTTATCACACACAACCTGTATGATCCATGCAGCAGCCACCTTCTGCTGAACTCTTGGAGCAGAGTTGCTGTGATACATGTGAAGATTTCTTTGGCCAAAACATTCTTACTTTCACTGCCTCTAGCTTAGCTCGGTGGGTTTCTGGGATCAGTCAAGGGCGGCAAGGCTTTGGTATGGGGGATTAAGGCCCTGGCAGCAAGATATGAGCTAGATCTGTTAAGGAGCTAATTTGTGCTGATAGGCAGGAGGCCATCATAGCTTGAACACACTTAATGTACCCATTCTAGCCCTATCAATGACCTACTGTGTCAGTGATATCGTAAAAATTCCAAAACTGACATATCTTCAGTTCCATACGTACTTTCCTTTGACTTTTATCTAACCCCCTTCCTTTTATTTAAACTCTCTGGGGTTTCAGTGGGGCAGCAACAACGTCCATGTCATGCTTAGCCTGGCAAAGATGGGAAAAGAAGGAAAGACTTTAAAGACGAAGATCTCCTTGGAGGAAGAAGAGATGCTTCGCCAGCAAGTGGGCCGTCTGTTGCTAAATGATCACTGGCCGGCTAATCGGGACACAATGTAAACAGATGTCAGCACTGTGCGTCTCATTCATGCTCCCAACAATTAAGATTTAAAGAAAGAATTTTTTTCTCATTAATCCTAATCTCAGTCCTTTTCTCCTTATCCTGCCGCAAAGCCGTATGTATTAGCGTTGTGGTAAGAAGGATATGGACTCTTATCCAGTGTTTGCCCAAGAAAAGCAGCTAAGACTCAGGCATCGCCACGATTAGCTACTGCTAACAATAGAAGTAATGTTTCCTTGGTGCCTCCTCTTTTCTGCTCTGAAGTGGGTGTAAAAAACCAGAGTAAACACAGTCTTAGGCCGAGGACATAAGAGGAGCAGGAGAATGCAACTCTGGGTGAATAGGAGAGATTTCCCCCAGAGGATAAACCCCTCTCCTTTTGCTCTCTTCTCGTTTCTCAACTCCCACACCTCCCAGAGCTTCGCCGCCACGTTAACGACCCAGCGGCCAGGTGTGGCAGGGCTGCAGGTGCCATCGCATTTAGGCACATTAAGCACTGACACACAACAGCACTAAGAGTAATCGGATTTATCTGGATATCTGCTGCATGGCGTGGCGCTCCCTGCATACGCAGCACAAAGGCTTACCGCCCCCTCTCCATCACACATCGGCAACGCACACACCTGGGATGAATTTAGGAGGCGACAAAGCTCTCATAGTAAGAGTTGTGTGTGCGTGCACAAACACAAACGGTGGCTTTTTACACCTCACGGTGCAGGAGTAGCGACAGATGCTGCAGGTCTGTGGTTCAAAGTACATGAAGGAGGTGAGGAAGGGGTGGAGGGACTGCTAAGGTTTAAGGGGACCCCTTTCATTCTGCTGACCCTAAATATGGCGAAACCCCCGGAGACTGGGATCTGGTACTGGATTCAATCAGACAGAATGGGACCGCCTTGGGACATCCGCTCATGTCCTCAACACCTGAGGCCAGAAGGAGGTGTTTTACGCAGCAATGCTCTCATCTCAGATCATAAGTCTTCCTGAACACAGGAGAGATCACAAGAGCATCAATGGAAAACACCAAAGACCATTCAAACTTTGTGGTTTTAAGGGTAAAATTTAGCTATTTTCCATCCTCACTGGTTTGATTTTTAATTACAGTACATTGCTAAATGGGATTATTTGCACTTTTGACTTCTAGGCAGAAAATGACAGTTCATCAGTCTTTATATCTAACTAAAGTTTTGGTTTATTTAGGTCTCATTTTATTCATTTTTATTCCTGGTTCTTAAGCCAATTTAAGGCATACGCATTGCTGATCTGGAGCCCACTTTTTGGCTCTCTTTGGTGGGAAAAACTGTATAATGGTATCTCATTGGTGATCTAAAACTAAATCGATTCAACAGAAAGAAAACCTTGTTTCAGTGTTTACTATACTTGGAGTTCAATATTTGCATAATGCCAGATGACAAACTTCAAAACTTCTATGGTTTAATTGCTTCTTTCATTGAACAGATTTATTTACAATAAACATTTAGATTGTGTGACTGGTTGCCATTACCATGCATATTCTGCCCACATCCGTTGCTTCAATCTGTAATTGATGCTACTCTCCATTTAGCTTTTCCATGAAAACTACTCCTTGCCTAGTGATACTGTGACGGAGCTACTGCTCCCAATAACACAGTTTACTTTACTTTTTGTTTTATTTTTTAGCTATAGAAAGTACTCCTAGCTCAGTGCTTCTCCTCACCTCACATTTTTGCTGTAGAGGAAGTATGTCTATGTGCAGAACACCAAAAGCTTCTTAGAAGGCAACTTGATGCTCTGTCCTGCTTCATCAAGCCCCTCATAGTCAGTCACAAAGAAATTCTCTTGAAGCTCCACGGCCCTTTTGACTTTTCATGCTGCTTTTGAACTCTCCATTTCAGGCTGTGACTTTT
Organism: Valencia hispanica; assembly: GCA_963556495.2. Lineage (NCBI taxonomy): Eukaryota > Metazoa > Chordata > Actinopteri > Cyprinodontiformes > Valenciidae > Valencia > Valencia hispanica. The sequence continues at coordinate 37,254,423 of OY747716.1, read as the reverse complement.
CCGCATGACCCCAAGCCTCGGCGTGACCCGACCCCCCCCACCCCCCCCACCCCCCACCCTTCCTTTTTTACCCCCCACCCGTCTCCCTCCCTGTGCCTGCAGCGGTCTGGAACCATCAGAGCTCCTTCACACATACCAACACACGTTCATAAAATGAGAAGTGGCAGTGTTGCTGAGTTAGGTCAGGATGTAATGTGCAGTAATGTTCTGCCCTCAAGGCTCTTGTCCAAAGCACCATCGCCTGGATTTAAGTAACCTTTCCCTTAAAGAGGCACCTTGGTGGCTCTACTCACAGGCACCCAACCACTAGGGAATACTGGCTAATGAAGTGGTTAAATAAATAGAGTTCCGTTAGAGTCTGGGGTTTGGTGGAGTTTTCATTAACGCCAGCATTTTAAAATTGTCCTGTCCAACTCTGTCTGGCCCAATTCGAGGGCAAAATAACCAAACTAAACAAGTAATCACATCAAATCTTTGTCTTAAGGCTACAGTGGCTGCCAAATTAACCTCCTAATCAGCCTCTTAAAACATCTATCCCCCCTGTTTTCTCTTCCAGTGTGCACACACAGCTTTGCTTTTATCTAACTACAACTGTTTACCTCACCTTTGCTTCAAATTATCTCCAGCATCCCAATTGGACCACGGCTCTCCCCTCACCTCCCTACTCCAGGCCTTCGTCTCCTTTCCCTTTCTCTCACACAGCCTCTTAGAGAGTCCCAGAGTGAGAGAAAGAGCCAGACTAGGGGGGTGCTGAGGTTTGACTCTGTACTGCTTTGGGGCTTTGAAGTGTGCGTTGATGAGAGAAAGTGGAGTACTGTGTTCAGACAGGCCCCTAATGAGGGAATTAAGAAGCTACGCCGGCCCGTTCCCCATACTAACTTCCCAGGCACCAAACAAGACAAGCGAGCGTGCACGTATTCGCAAGTGTGTGTCTGTGCAAGACTAAGAGAAGGGCTAATCTGTCAGACTTAATCAAGCATCTAGCAGTCGTGCCTTTCACCTACAGTAAGAAGGCAAAGCTGGCCTCAGCATTTAGAGCGCTACAAACGCGCCCTTGAGCTGTGAAGTTTCCTCAGTTCTCAACTTTTGTGGGCCTGTGGACTTACGGTAGTGTGAGTCTAGGTAGCCATTTCGGGGGTCCATGGCAAACAGCGTGCCCCTGTAGGGCAGGGCATGGTCAGAGAGATGGGGCAGGGAGCCGTGTAGCTCCTTCTTCAGCAGGGACGGGCGGTCTTCTGTGGAGGTGGAGGGTTCCTCGTTCACGGTTCTGTCAAGGGCGGCAGGTGTCTTGGCCTGGGAGCTAATGGCATTGCGCCTCTCGCGGTGGTACGGTGTGCCCAAATTCTCGTCTTCTGCCAGGATGAAGAAAGAGAAGCAGGGAGGGAGAAAGGTAATGTTAAAGACAGATATTTTCTATCAAAGGTCTGTTCAAACAGAATTAGTTTTGAATACCTACCGTCTACTGAGCATTGTGGGTATATTTTTGATTAGGTTAACAGGTCAAATCTATGAACGGGGCACATCAAAACTTTTAAATTTTACGAATGGAAACAATTGCCTTCTGAAATGGTTAATTAGTTGTTTTTAGAAGCAAAATGTTGTTTTTTTTGTCTAAGGAGAGAAAAAAGAGAGAAATGGGGTCTTTGTAAGATCCTCAGTGTAATCGGGATAAAAGGGAAGCTGAGCTCAGGCCCTGAACTCCACCGAAAAGACATGGTCTTTGACCCTTGGCATGGCCTCTGAACTGATGTGCACAAAGGTCGGCTAACCTCCTGGTATTAGCATTAGTCCTTTTTGCAATTTGATACTTTCTCTAAAAGTAGCATGGCATGTCTTTGACTATTTATTAATTCAATTTAAATTATATATATATTTACAAGGAACTTTCTTTCTGCATGACAATGATCCCAAACACACCACACGGGCAAAGGAATGGCTACGTAAAAAGCATATTAAGGTTCTGGAATAGCCTAGCCAGTCTCTAAACTTCAATCAAATAGAGAATCGGTGGAGGGATTCGAAAGTCTGTGTTGCCCAGCCTCAAAACATCACACCTCTAAAGAAGATCTCTAAGCTAAAAGGTACTGTTCATTTTTAGCCTTTTACCATGTCATTCTTTTAAATATTTGATAATTTCCAACTTTCTGTTTTGTCAATTTTGTTACTTCAGGAATAAAAAAATATATAGAGCTTGTCTGCAGAAATATCCTTTTGACTGTTTTATTAAATGTGTTTTTAAAGTTTTGATTTCTATCTTGTATTTTTGCATAGTTGTTTCTTTCTATTTTTGTTGCTTTTTACTTTTACTGTTTATTTTCTAACCATGCATGCATGCTGCTCATTCTGCACCATGCATCAATTCATACCTATCTTAGAGATGCCTCCTTCTCACTTTTATAACCAGTAATTTCAAGTAATGTTCTATAATCTATTAATAACATACTGTAAGTAAAGGAGGTTTTCAGAATCTAGTAAATATCTACAAGTCAAATGTTGTTCATTCTGGTTTGATCCGGGGTCATAATTTTCTATGTTTTATCAACAGGCCAAACTGTTGACACAATTAGTGGAAATCAGGCATTTTTTTATATACAAAAAAATATATTATACTGGACCCCACCTATTTTTCGGTTCAGTATTCTCAGACTCAACTAAGATTTCTGTGGAATGTCACTCCAAATTATTCACAGAAAATCTGCCTATTTGCTGATTTTTTTGTAGAGCATGTTGCTAGATCATGTTGGGGTAAAAATTGAGCTTTGAAGCTGAAATACTTAGGTGCAATGCTACTTGACATGCTATTAGTTGACGTTAGCGAAACAGCCATTTATTTTCCTTGTAGCTGATTGGCTGTAACCCCAAGAGCAGAGATAAGGAGGACTGTAGATGTTAGCATAAAATGCGGTAATGCCAAGATGGTTTCCAGTGTGCGTATGAATGCATATTGAGGTATATTTAGTGTTTGAACAATTAAAATAGGCTGCTATAAGCGTTTTTAGAGGGGATCTCAATTATTCATGAATACCGCTATTTTTGGTCGGCAGTAAACACCTGTGAATACCAGGGATCCAATGTATAAAAAATATTAAACTATTAGTGATAATTGAGGATCTATATGATTAACTTTGTTTAAAAAATGAATATAACCTGCCTTAAAATTGAGAAGACAAGTTCTGCTTCAAAGTGTAAATAACCACAACATAAAAGAACAAACCACATTCACTGCCTTCCAGTAAATCCCCCAGATGTTCAGCTTTTGTTTTTAAAATGAGTTCATCATTAAGGATGCTGGTCATCAATGCACTCTGGCTTTCTTTTTCCAGCATTAATGTCCCTCACTGAGAACCTGGCAAAATGCCCCTCTGCTGGCGCCAGAGGTTCTGTAGTATTAGCAACCTCCCCCCACAATCCACTGCAGCACAACAGCAATCCAACTGCCAATTAGAAACAGGGCAGCGGGCCAGATTAAAGAGCGCCACCTTAAGCACTGCAGAGGGTTGCCACTTCACAGAAAAAAAAGAGAAGCAATCAGAAAGGAGTAGAGAATGAGATTGAAAGAGGCAATGAGAGAGCAGGAGGAGCAGCTCGAGGGGTCTCGCTTTTTATTCCCCTCACTCTCCCACATCCATTACCTGCGTCCGGGGCCAGCCGTGCCCTGGTGCAGCCCTGGCAGCGAATTCAAGGATTCCTAATGCGGAACTGACAGCCGGAGAGAGGCAAGTCACTCTCATCCGCGGGAAATGACACTGTCAGTTATGATATAAGTATTTAATCCTATACTGCACAGCCAGTGATCTTATTAAGGGGAATAATGCAACTTATACGGTTAAAGCTGGATTAATAGGTCTGCGCTTGCAAAGCGCAATATTAACATAAAGGGATTTTGGAATTGGGTTCATCTCCTGACATGGATTGAGGAAGTTGGGACTGTAAACTGCGCAGGAGAGGGGAGAGCGTGCATATTGCTGTGTGAAGCACAGGCTCCTGCTGTGTACTTTTGGCTATTCCGCATGGAAAAAATCTACAATTACGGCTGCGAAAGTAGACTGGCTACATATTTATGAGGTTTTTTTTGTTTATATTAACCAGATATTTCATCTTTTATAAATAGATTCATCATAGTGTGTTTGTGGGTATATGATGTGCCTGTCAGAAACTGTCAGAAACCACTAGAGGAGTTACAGTTTAACTACCTAGTTAAAAGAAAGGTATTACAGTTTGGTGCTCTGATTTTTCTTGGTTGCTCGCAACTTTCTTGTTCTTCAGCAGTAACCCCCACGGCTATTCAAACATAACAAGTGAGGTCAAGCGGCAAACGGTTCAATCACAGCACTGTCACAGTCCACCCCCCCCAGAGGAGGAGGGTTCATCATTCTGCTATATACCACCTTCAGGGGCTTTATTACACCAGTTCATAGGACCTTACATGGTTAAACAAACACTGCAGCACAAGGGCCAATTAACTCCTTGACTTCTTGGTGGAACAGACCTGTTCTCGTGCAGGGATTTCGCTTACCTGCTGTTTCTGGCTGCTCAAAAAAACCTTTTGTAGCAGTAGGCTATAACATGTAGTGCGTTCGTGAAAAATAGAGACACAGACATTTTCTCAGAAATCCTACCTTTTTTCAACCAGTGAATGCACCACACTTTCCTAAACGCAACACCATTCAATGCAGGAGTTGTTATTACAGAAGGAGGAAAATGTCTGTCCCAGGATGTCAACTCATACTTGCCCTAAAGATGTGTTGTTGAATTGGCAAGAGAGGGACTTGACCTGAAGCCAACATCAGTAGATACCAGGAAGGTAACACGTTAAATAAAGCAAAGTTGCTTCAACCTTTTCAGCTTTATTACTTTAGCTATGGAATATGGAAGATATACCATATTTATGCATAGGTACACACTGGCAACAGAAATGGTGCAGGCATCTTTTACCATAAGTCTAGAGAGGTTGCGCAAATTAAAATGTATTTCTACAAATACAATAAAAATGTGCAGATATAACAGATGCAATCCCAATCAATCTGAGTCAAGACCTACTTTGTGTCCAATTCCAGACTGGAGTCCACCATTTGCTGACCTAGGTTGTAGAGAAGACTGATTTTTACAGTTAGTAACGCTAACTGTGGCAGCGTGTGGTGTAGTGATAGAGCAAACACTCCATATTTGGAGGCTGTTAGTTTTCAACGCAGCCATCTGGGTTCGATACCCCGACCCTGGGACCTTTCCCCCCTTTCTCTATCTGTGCCCATTTTCTGTCCTAAATACTGCAAATGAAGGCCACTGGTGCCTCAAAAACCTTTAAAAAAGTAATATTAAATGCACATAACTGTGCTAAGCTTTACTATAAGATGCTGAAAATGGTTTAAAATGTCAACTCTTGCTCCCTCACATCCCTCAATTCTTAAGAGAAAATGAAATTGGCTAAACTGGAATAAGCCTGGTAAATCTTTACAAAAACCAGGGATCGGAAATCAACCCCATATCTTTGATCAGCGCATCTAATGAAAACACAGCAGACGTAAACGTGCGAAACTTTTATACAGTTCAAGCCTGCAACCTTTTCTAACTTCTGACCATCTGCCCAACAGATCCTTTCCCTTTTTCCCTTCCGTCATTTTAGATTCTTCTTTTATTTCCTCCCTATTTTCCCATGGTTGTTGCATCCAGTCCTCTACCAGTTTGCGGGTATATTCAGTACATAACACAAAAGCAGCAGGCCGGTCCTCTGTGGACCTGAGGAAAGCATGCCTTTAAAAAAAAACAGAAATACAGAAAAAAAGAACTATCCCGCTCTCTCTCTATGGTGATTGAATTTCTTAACATCTTTTCAAAAAGCGCTTAAATGCCTGGAGGCGAGAGGAAGAAACAAGCTAATGGTGGATGGGGAGCACTGAACAAATTTCAGAGCCCTTTCCTGCTCGCGTTTGAGGTTGAAAGCGAGCTCTTGCCTTTCAAGTTTCAAAGTCCTCCTTCCTCCCGCAGTGTCACTGAAGGATTTGAAAAGAAAGTAATTGTGCTCACTGCCGTCCTGATCAGAGCACACGCCCCAGCTCTAGTATTTCAGCAGCTTTCTTTGCCACTATAATGGTACCTGGTACTTCATTCGTGCATTCTTTCTCTCATACGATTCTTTCTCCTCTTCCTCTAACCCTCCACAAATGCACTCTGTTGCTCTCACTCACTTGGTTTTCTATCCCTCTTTCACCCCCAGCAGGCCACTCATTAAACCCTAAAACCCAGGTTTCCCCCCCCTTCATCTGCAGTCTCTATTGTAAGATTCTGTTTCAAATACCTTTCGAAAAAACTCTATGTATTGCCTCTAATAGGGAGAGTATGAAAGAGCGCGTGGGTGCAATGACAAAATGAAATTTTGAAAGACATAATGAGATATGGAGTGGGGCCAATGCCTCAAAGAGTTGGGCTCCAGGATAAGAGGGGCTAAAGTTAAGAGTTTTCAGCCAATTTGGAGAAATCAAAAGTGAAACAAAACCCCATCCTCGTTGTTTTAAAGGAATCTTCTAGAGCCAAAGGTTAAGAAGAAGGATTGCTTCTCAACATCCTCCACATGACAATCTGTCCTTAAATCTCCAGTATCCACCTTGCCTTCTAGTCTAGGACTTTAATTTTTCAGGGGTCTACAAAAGGGCTATGGCATCCTACAATCTCCCCAAAAGCCTTTGGGACAAAACCAGACAAAAGCAGAGTTTCACCTTCCATTTTCTAAAAGCACCATTGCACAAACAGGTTTTGGCTAAGGGAACTCATGGAGAATCAATCAAAAGTGAAACAAACCATCAACCTTATTTTAAAGGAATTTTCCACAGGCACAGGTTAAAAAGAAGAATTGCTGTTGCACATCTTCCTCATGACAGACTGTTTTTTACTCTCAAGCATCCGACCAGCCTTTCAGTTTAGGACTTACATTTTTCAGGGGTCTACAAGGGGCTTTTGCAAGCTACAATCTCCCCAAGAGACATTCTCTGGGACAAAGCCAGACATAGTCCGAGTTCCACCTTCTAACTTCTAAAAGCACCATGGCACAAACATGTTTTGGCTATGGGAGCACATGGAGAAAGAGGTGGAGGATATACAGTGTAATCACCAAACATTTCTTCAAAGCTCTTCTCCTCCTGTGCAATAATCTCTTGCTCCTTTTTCTTCCTTTCTCTTGCAAATCAACTCCAGGGAAAGACTCAAGACTCCCCCAATCAACAATGAGAGGGGGAAGAAAAATTCCAGCAGCTGGCTAGAGTTTAATAAGAGCACCTCTCCAAGCGGCTTAGGCTTTACGTACCTGATTCACCAGCTCTGGCAGGGCCGCTAAAGACAGAGGGAATCATTCACGATTAGTGCGGGCTGATATAAGAGGGACTGTACGAAATCAACAACAACTGGCAAGAGGAGGGATTAGTGCAATTGTGTGAGGTATTTCTTGATCAACTCCTGGGCTGATTAGCTCAGTATTACAAGATGGTTGCTGCCGTCTTTACAACAGGTATGCATTTTGTGGTGGTTGCAAAATCATGAAGGTGCTTCTTGTATCTCCCAAAAAAAGGGTGACATCCAAGCAACTTCTTGAGAAATTAACAGTAACTTAACCCAGACTAAGATCAAAGTTATGATATCCAAGTACACCCTGTCAGGGACAGTTGTCAATCCTTTATAAAAATGTCTACTATAGCTTTGGAAAATTTGATCTAACTTTGAACTAATGTTTGACTCCATCCCAGGGTTTTTACCCATCACTGCATGATTGATGTTTGGCAAAATTGTAGAGAGACATAAGTAAGGTCCCTTTCCTGGTTAGCAGTCTTTTGTCAGCTACTGATTTTCTGCACAGCATTCACAAATGCCCTCCTCAATATTCATCCAGGCAAATTTGATGACTCCCACATCTCAATTTGGCTCTCAGTAGCCCACATCCCCCAACCCCCTTACTCCACAACCCACCATCCTCGCCTGTTCTCTCTGCCGCCGGGGGTCTTCGGGGACGCACCCAGAGCTCAGCATCTCACAGTACCAGTCTCCAGCCCCTGGGGCGGGGGAGGGGCTAAATCAAAGCCTGCTTGACTCCTTCCTTCTTTCCCTTCACTCACCTCAAATCAACCTCACAGCGGGGTAGTGTCTTTCCCAAGCCTCCGCCTGCCCCCTCACTGCCCTTCATTCACCCATTAGGGGCACAGGCCCACCATAGAGCGGTCCGAAACCCCACGACCATTTCATCAGGGCCACATTGTGAGGGAGCAATGAGCATTGCAGTAAGAGGGCTGATAGCCTCGAGTTGAGAATGCGCCCTGATGCATTTCTTTCTTCTTCTTTTTTTACCACTGATACTTACAGCTTTTACGATTTTGCTACTCAAAGGCATCTTGGCCTGTATTCTTTGACGATTGAAACACTAAGAGATACATTTGATCAAAGCTTTAAAGAAGAAGATGCCATTTACAACTATGATTGCATTAGCAGTTCTGCAGCAGGTCAAAAGCCAGCTGTCATCACTCTTAAACTGTCACTGATATTCTCCACCGTAACAACTTTTTTTTTTTTTTGCGAGGGCACGGTAATATCCGAGTGGCATAGTGGGTCTTTTTAGGGTCATTCTGCACAGTGCGCCCATAAGACCAGAGTCGGCCAGCTTTCTGTTGGACCTTACCACTGGAATCCCACTTCTGAAACCAAAGTGATTCAGACCAAGTCTGTGGCACTCAGATTAGGAAGGCCTCGCCAAGAGAAATGGATATCCAGCCAAGGCAAAGGCATTTAGAGCCAACAGTTAGGCCTGACAAGAAAAAATTATTTTACACATCAAATGTAATGCTAAACAAAGAGGACTTCCCATCTGTCAGTGTGAAAGGATGTAGCCTTTAAAAACTTCTGGATATCAATCTGAATATTCTGTTAAAACATTATGAGCCTGTGTTTTCATTACGATAAAATATACATTAATGTAACAGCTTTTTTCAGCAATGAACTGAGACACAAATTCCCCCATTAGGATGGTTTGCCTACACTTAGTTGGAGCTGGATAATTAGACACTTCAAAGGCACCTGCCCACTATCCCAAAGGGGGCAGGAATCACCGCCCCTCAGCCCGTTTAAAAGCATGTTAACTCGTATCTGAGGCTAGCAGGCTAATTTAACTTTTGACATTTGATATCTGAGGAATGAGAGGGATCAGCCATTTAGCTGGAACAGGATTACCATCCTGTGCACCCTCTCCTCCTCCTTTTCCCTCCCTATCAACCCTAAACTCCCACCACCCCTAACACTCCCAACCAGTCAGGCCGGATTCATTAATTTTCCTGCTGCTAAGCACTTTATCAATGACTGGTGAGTCTGAAGTGGACTCTCTCTCAGCCTTCCACGGTGATTAAGCCTGTGGATATTCAGATCTGCCCAAGCAACGCATTGCCTGGTCTGTTGCTGCTGATCACGTCTCACACCTGTTAGCGAAGCTCCATTAACTGTGGTTAAAATTTGAGAGAAAAACTTATTAGAAAGTCATTATACTAACTTTTGAAATAATAGTGTTCAACTGTAAAAGACTTTCTTGGTTTCAGAAAGAAAGAAAGATCTTCGCTAAACTTCTGTTAGATGTATCGCAAGAAGGTTATTAAGTGTAAATCTGTATTAATTTCCAACAGAAAGCAAAATAAATCATATGAAACATACAGTTCCTTACAAAAGTGTACATAACCCTTGAACCTGGCTTTGTAATACCAAAGTTCATTGTACTTTATTGTATTTTTAGTGTTATATATCTAGAGGCCTCACTTCTTTGCAAAATAGCTCAAGCTCAGTCAGATTGAAGCGAGAGAGTGTGTCTGTGAACGTAATTATTAAACTTTGCCACAGATTCTCATTTGGATTAGCTCCTAACTCTAATTGGGCAATTCTAACACATAAAAATGCTTTGATCTAAACCAATCCATTGTAGCTCTGGCTGTATGTTTCAGGTGTTTGTCCTGCTGGAAGCTAAACCTCCAATCTCGTCTCATGTCTTTTGGAGCCCCTTACAGGTTTTCTTCTAGTATTGCTCCAACCATTTTGACATCAACTCTAACTAGCTTTCGTTTCCTTGCTGAAGAAACCCACCTCTAAAGCATGATGCTCCCACCACACCTAATGTTCTGCATGTTGCGCAAAAACACCAAGTCACCTTCTTCCATGCTATTGCTGTGCCTATAAATGGGCTTTTTAGCAAACTGCAAATGGAAACTCTAATGTTTGACTTTAACAATGGCTTTTCTTCCTGCCACTATTTCATTAATGCAAAATTTCTGGAGTGCATCACTAATAGTTGCCATGTTGACAACTACTTGAGCTGCTGATCTTTACAGCTCCTCCAGAGTTACTTTGGGCCTCTTGGGTACTTCGATTTACGTCTTCCTTGCCCAGCCTGGCAATTTAGGTGGTTGGTAATTTCTTGGTAGGTTTTCTATTGTGCTAAACCTTTGTTGGATGATGGATTCAACAAAGCTCTGACAGTTCCATGTAGGGGCATTTCTGAAGGCATCTGGTTGCACCTAATTTTATTTAGAGGTTTTAAAGTAAAAGGGACTGAATATGTCTGTATGCCACACTTTTCAGATTTTCATTTGTACAAAAAAATTTAAAACACGAATAATTAACCTCTTACTTCACAATTGTGCACTACGTTGTGATAATCCATCACGTTAATTCAAACAAAACGAAATGAAAATCATTCATAAAATGACAAAATGTGAATAGTTCGAAGGACATGAATGCTTTAGCAAGGCATTGTACATCCACTGATCTTTGTTATATCACAGGTAGAGAGCTTTGGGAGTCACCTCACGCCTATAAATCTACTTTGGTCTCAGTTTAATGCCTTCTGCTGAATGTCTACATTACAGGTTGAATCGGGGGCTGCACATGAGTGTGACGGATCTGGGTTAAACGAACAGCATGCCCGGGGCTTTGATGCTGCAGCTGGTAATGCTTACAGTTTGTAACCCGTCACATTTGGACATAAGGCCTTTTTACCAGAGAGCATGACAATTGGAATTCCAAACTACAAGCCAAATGCCATAAAAATAACGGGACGCAACTGACTCCTTCATTTTCTTCCCACAGCGAGGGGTTGTTCTGCCCATATATTAGGTTACTTAGACATTATTGTTCTTTTACAGCCTCTGGTGCTATTTGAATGAAACGTTTTATCCCTATAGCCTTACATATTAATTGTTAAAAAAAAAAAACAAGTCACTGAAACACAATGAACCTTTTATTAAGCTAACAGTCGCTTGAGCTCAAATATTTAAACATGACCCTTGCAGGAAGTGTGACATCAAAGGAGTTTGCTTTCTAAATAGGATTTAGTTAATGTCACTCTCCCTTAAAAATGCATGCTAAACATGGAGGACTTCATTCCTGTGTTTGCAGCCAGTAGGGAAATTTCTGATTCAACTGATATCTGCTCAGAAGAGACTACAGGTTGAAAATAAGTAAAGAATATGAAAATGTGCACACAAAAAAAGACATCTATAACAAGTTGTCAAGGAGCTTAAGTAATAGTTGTGTATCTAGACAATTTATTGCACTAATAGCTTGAACAAATGATTTATAAATAAGTTAAATCAAAAAAAAAAAAATTTTATGGAGAGATAATTATCATTTCAGGCAAAAGAGGGTGTGGGAAAAGCTTTGAACGGACATAAAATACTTTCTCTTGAATCATCATTACAGAAGATGAGCAAAAGCCTTAAATTGTCTGTAAAGTCATGCATGATTCAAGGGAGCACCAGGGCATAAAATACCCAATCACTGATCTTAAAATCCTGTTTCCCACACCACTGCACTGTAAAAACTTCAGGGAAAGTTCCCAGCATATGAAGTGAAACACCACTAAGAAATTAATCTTGTCTCTTTGGTGAAGGTGTGTTCTGATGACAGGACTCATCACAAAAAGATGCTCCCTTATAATTAGTATAGTTTATTTTTAAAAATGTGTTTAAAATTATTAGCATTCAGGGATACTGTCAGAAGCCAAAGAGATAATAATCAAGCTTATTTGCAAAAAAAACCCCGACTGGCATTTATTGATGAAATCTGACAGTGAAGTTAAGTGACATTGTTTGTATTTTAAGACCCCCACACAAATATAGTACCACTTCACTTTTAATAAACCCTGTCTTTATAGCCTGCTTTCCTGTTCAAAGTGTACATTTAAAAAAATTAAAAAATTAAAATAAAGCTTTTAAAAGTAATACAACTCATCATCCCCCCCCCTTTAGAAGTTTCAACCCATTTTAAGGACAAGCCACAGACAGTGGCAAGTTTCCTCTGGTAATGTGTAGTACCAGGCAGCATTCCCCTTCCACCACCTGTTATTACAAGCTGTCAGCCAGATGTATATAAGCGCTGAATGAGAGGAATTCCCCAAAATCTCGACCCTGATTTAAAAGGTCAAAATCGACAGCTGGGAAACTTTTAAGGACGATCATGCCTTAGCTACAAGAAAATTGCCATTCATCAGTCTTGATACAGACTGAGACAGCCTCTACATGATTACACAGACGTGGACAAATAGGAAAATAGCTACAAACTGATCTCTTGTGAAACCGCAGACGTTTAATATTCACTAAAACAGTTTTATATCACACAGGATATTTTCAGCTTGAGATATTCTAAATAGTTTAAATGAGCTATGTCCCACCGTCTGACTAGCTGTTAGCCTTTCACCTCTCTAAGGATATATCTATATTTCTACGAACGCATGGCCGAAAAAAATCCCCAAAGGTATGCAATTATTAATAATCATACCTTCACAGAACCTCACTTCACAACATCTTATCACCTTTAAGGTAATGTTCTGAAACCAACATTTACTGTAAAGAAAGGATAACAATAAAATACATTGAAGAAGGAGGACAGGGAAAACTGGCCAAGGATGTGTTTCTGTGCTCCGCCTGCCAAGTCCTGGCAGCCCTTTTTTGCACTTTAAGACCAAAACATTATGCCAAAAGAAATTCAAAAACAGATGCCAAAAAACTGACACTTTTAGGGATTCCAACAAACCACAATGAGAGCTATTATACACAAATGAAGAAAACACGGAACACTGGCCAGACTACCGAAATTACTCCAAAAGCATTTAATCCAAGAGGTCACAAGAGAACAACTTCAAAAACACAGCAGGCCTCATTTGCCTCAGTTAAGGTCAGTGCTCATGATTCATTAAATTAAAAAAAGAGACTGGGCTTTTGAATAAAAAAAAAATGGACTGATGAAACAATAATTTTTAAAAAAAGGGTTTTTCCTGTTGCATCTGGTGTAAAACTAAACCACCATTAATTAAATATGGCGGTGGTAGTGTGATGGTCTGGGGCTGCTGGTTAAAGTTCGACCTAAAATTCAACTGGGATGTTGTGGCATAAACCTAAACAGGTTGTTCATGCTGAAAAATATTTCAACAATTCTGCATATAAGATCTAAAAGTGTGATTATGGGTCATTGCAATGCTTGATTGCACTTGTTGCTGACAAGAGTCATTAGGCCGGGAATATACTTGCTTTTTAACCTCGCGTAATGTCACTTTGACACAAGCAGCAGGCTGCATCTTGGGAACATACTTGCTTGCGCACTCCATGTAGTACTTGAAAATTCCACTAGGAGGCAGAGTACAGAACTCATTCCAGATAGAGTGCCGGTGTTTCCGGATTTTCCGGACAAACATATTTGTCGCTGTGCTGTGGTAACGAGACATCATAAATATGTGGGTAATTTTGAACAACATTAATTAGCTTATCCTCGAAGCTTCCAGACATCTTGATCTTTCTGCTTTTGCCGCCGTTGACATCCGGTCAAGTAGCGCTCTATACTCGTAGCGCTCTATACTCGTAGTGCTCTATACTCCTCCTACTGGTTACTCGCATATTGCAGCGTGCGGACGCGTTGCATTTATTTCAGAGGACGTGCACAAACGACGCTTGAAACTAATGCAAGGTACGCGAGGCAGCCATGATGAACGCACGTAAGCGTACTTAAAAGCAAGTATATTCCCGGCCTTAGAGTTAGAGGGGCAAGGGGTGTCGCGCTGAGTAGTGGTTAGTGCTGGCGCCCCATGTGCGAAGGCCTCAGTCCTCAATGCGGTCGAGTCCCATTACCATGGACCTTTGCTGCATGTCATCCCCCACTTCTCTCCCCCTTCTGTAGTGTCCCCTATCAAATAAAGGCCACTATGGCCACAAAATCTTTTTTTTTAAGAATTAAAGGGCAACTATTATTGTATTTCCACTTAGGGGCAGGTTAGTTTGGATGCCTTTTTCTTTTACTAAATGAGATAATGAGTTGAACACTAAAACCAAAGTTTACTTGATGTGAGATATTTTCATTAACCTGTCAAATATTTTTTGTTGCATCCTGATATACATTTTCTTACATTTGTTTTTATTTTTGTATTACCTTAAAACTTGTCATGGTACCAACCACCAAGACCACTCAGGTCCTCCAACTCTAGCCTACTAAACATCCCTAGACTCAGAACTAAACATGGAGAAGCAGCTTTCACTTTTTATGCTCCCCTTATCTGGAACAGACTTCCTGACGAGTGTAGAGCTGCTGAAACTCTGAACTGCTTTAAATCAAGACTAAAAACCATCTGTTTAGAATTGCCTTTGAGTAAATGCTTGATGTCATATGTATGAAATGTGTTCATGCTCTCTTGCTTTTTTTATTTTTCTCTTGCTTTATTGTGTATCATGTGTAATGTGTGTTTCTTTTATGTGTTTTTTTTTAAATCACCAAATCATGTAAAGCACCTTGTGTGCTATACAAATAAAATTGCCTTGCCTTGCCTTGCCTAAAACTATTGCATTTTTTATTAGGTTGTCAGACTGTCATACAAGCCCATTGTTTGATAATGTATAACACAGTCATCGCTGTTATTCTTGATGTCTTAACCTTGTCATCCCACTTTTATTTGTCACACCCTGTGTTTCAACACTCCCCTCCTGTTCCTGTCCCTCCTCAGTAATAAGCTCCCCTCATACATGACCTCTCCCATCACTCTAACCATTGGAATCTGCCTCCCCTCACTGACTTTGGTAAAAGTTACTTCCTTATTCTTAGATTGAGCTCAGCTACTTTGATGCCTTCCAGATCTGGTGTAGAAATACTTAATAAATACTCCATCAAAAGGGATATGCGCTACTTTGGGATTCACCTGTTGCCTTCTCCTACATCACTATACTTCCTACGCCTAATTTTATTGATCACATCCCACTTTTCTTTCTGTTCATTCACTTTAACTCACTCTTGCTGCTTGTTCATACTCCTGGTTCTCTTAGGCCTTCTCCCAGTTCCCATGTAATTCCCAAATCTCCTCAATCTCCTACCACCCCACCTTATCCGTCTCCCTCAAATTCCCTTCCCTATCTGCTTCCACTACCTCCCTACGTCTTTACCTCTCCCTCCCCTTTGAGCCGCAATGGGACTGTTGGACTCACGCAGCTCCACGCTGAGCTGCTCCAGAGCCAAGCCAGAACAAAGAGCCCATTGAGCCGAGCAGAGACATATAATGTGTGCCGCCTCTGACTGCGCTGAAGATGAAGTCATGAGGTCGCCCAACAGTTAATAACACCGGTCCATCCTGCAGCTGCGACGAGTGTGCGAGTCTTGGAAAGTAGGGGGAAAATGAACACATCTGCATGCATGCATGATGGAGTTTTTGCAGCCTGTATTGCTTGTGTACATATCTGGGAGCATGTGGATGGATAAAAAGCTTTTAGGGGTGTAATGAGATACTTCATAATGCTCAAAAATGCTCTCAATCATTTTTTAAATACCACAGAGGAAAAACAAAACCGTAGGAGAATTACACTTCTTGTTCTGGCTTCGCTCCAACTGCGATGAAAAACTCCCACCCCTTCTTTCTCTCTCTCTCTCTCTCTCTCTCTTCCTCATTGGAGCCGCCTCTCTGGCGCGAAGTCTGACATGAGCCACATCTCTCCGGCTCCAGAGCTGTCGCTGTGGGGCCCCACACTCCGAACATCATTAGACTCGCAGCTCCAGGTGAGATCAGGGGGTCTCGCAAACGCAGAGAGAGGCGCGGTAGTAATTGTGCAAAAGCAAGCAAGTGGAAAGATTTGGTCCGAGCACTAATCTCAGCGCCGCTGACTGGCCTCAGCCCATTAAAATGCCTTTACAGGACCACTTGCCCGTTGAAAGCCCCCCAGGCTAAATTGTCCTCAAGGCAGGAGGGGTTGGAGGGAGAAAATAATGAAAGACAACTATGCAATTAACATTAGAAGGACTTGCTCAAGTTCAAATTGCACAGCCCCTGTGCTGTAAGCAACAGACATTTGTTTCCCCACGAGTGAAGCTTTTCTTTACTGCACATCTGAGTTCTGAATTCTCCACATGCCCTCTTTCTGAAAATCAATTCCTCCTCCACCTTCTCCTCTGTTCTTTTCCTCCAGCTTTGAGCACAGACCAGGGTGAGAGGATTACAATGTCCCTCCCCAGATCTGAGCGAGACAACAAATGGTTCTTATCAACTGACACCGCTCTGCTCTGCCATCGAAGAAGGAGGGCAGGAAAAACTGGCTGAGGATGTGTTTTTGGGCTCAGTCTGCCAAGCCCTGGCAGCACTTTTTCGCACTTAAAGCTCAAGCTATTTACGAAAGCCCTGGGAGAATACGAGCAGCGCACCAGAGGGTGGGAAGAGGTGGAAGGGGGGAGAGAGTTGCTCTTTCTCAACCTCTGCTTCTAATCAATCACCAGAAATCACTGTCGTGGTTTATGGCCTTTGATCCTGGCTCCTCTTTCACACTGCAAGGGAGAGAGTTGTGAGGGGAAAGGGGAGAGGGAACAGAGGGAGTGGTGAGCAGGGTGAGAGTTAAGGGCGCGGGGGTTGTGGAGGTCAGGGGAGAGAGATTAAGGAGCGTAGGGCCTTTTGCTACCTCAAATATGAAAGCGTGTCTTGTTTTAATCTGGTGGGTTTGACCTGAAACATACAGTCTACTTAAGGTGAAAAAGAAATTTGCTGCTCTGGAGGACACATTTGTGAGTTAATACAATACCAGGATGGAAAGACATCAGCAATGACCTCAAAGAAGCAATTGTTGGTGCAATTGTCATTTCAATTAGCAGGTTTTAAATTGAGAGATCATTTATGGTCTGTTTGGATTTTCTAATAAGAAAACCTTTTCATTCTTATTAAAACATGGCAGCATGACCAAAAGACTTCTACAACAATGTCCTTTAGACAAAGAAAAGTGGAGATGTTTTGCCATAATCTATAGTACCATGCTTAAATAGGATTTTGACAAAATCGAAGGGCAGAGTTAAAAAATAAATGCCAAGTGTTTTTTAAAGGTGTTTTATCAATGCCTGATAGCGCTATACTTTCTGAACACCAGGTGGCGCCTATATAAACATCTGCAGGCGTTTATTAACATGTAGTGGCAATAAATTAACAACATGCGGCACTTTTAACGTTTATTAGATGCTTGGTGGCACTAGAAAGTCCGTCATTATTGACCACAATGGCTTTCCATAACTTTGCCCTCACGGAGTTTACTGAGGAGTTTATGCTGGAATAGAGGCAAATGTGGGGTCATCTGTCTTACAGCTGAAGTTTAGCCCAAACTGGGTCATCAATGTGACAATGATCCTAAACACAGGTGCAAATATACAACAGAAAGGCTTAAAGAGACTGAACCAAAGTGTTGCAGTGGGAAAGTCAAAGTCAAGACCTCAATTTGATAAAAAATACTGCAATGGGACCTTTAAAGAGCTGGGACATAAACAACAGCAAATCTGAAGATACATTGTAAAAAAACAGTGGGCCAACCTTTCCCTGGAAAACTTAAAGAGACTGATACAATCTAACTACTCATCATCTCTCAACAGGACCCCATTTCAATTAGTCTGAGCCTTTAAGTTCTTTATAGAGGTTCTTTGCTTTCTTATCAGTGAATGCAAAACAACAGATCACATTGACAACGCTCTTCAGTGTGGAAGTTGTTACTGAAGGATGACCACTCACAGATTTACAATAACATTGCATCTGACATCTACATTATTCTAATTTTCTGAAATTAGTAAATTACAATTTTAATCAACTCAAATTTTAGAGGTACATTACAAATTATAAAAGCAACTGATGCATAACTTAAAAATATTTTAGTTCCACTTTTGATCCAGTAAATGGCCAAAATCACAAATTATAAGTCATAAACAACCCATATATTCAATTATTTCTGTTTTATGTAGCCGTTGGATGATCTGATTGTATTTATTGTTCTTCTTCAAGTCAATAATAAACATTAGGAGAGTCCAGGAAGTGTATTGTTGCTTCATCTTCTAAGTCCATTCAGCTGAGAACCCCACTAGTAGTAAGAAGCTGAGGGCGATTGAAGACAACAGGGAGGACACAGAGAAAAAGACAACACAATAAATCCTCCAGGCAGGATCAGGACACTCCTGCTTTGTGCCTCCTGGTGGGAGGGAAGTTACTGATGCTTGCCGACAAATGGACAGGATGGTAGAATAATCAACTGCTGTTTCCCTGCTTTATTGGTTTACAGGTTTATGGGGCCACTGGTCACCCCTGATCCTCTATGAGGGCAGCAGGATGCAGCAGCACAGCAGATTCAGCATGAGCAGGATGGTAGATTAAATAGATGGTCTCTGAGCTGATGTGTAGTAAAGAAGATGGTTTTAACTTCTGACTCAAGTGACCTTATACCCTAGAACATTTTTAGTTCTTACCATGTCTCAAGTTATCGAAGGAGTCATTAAGATAGTGAAAATAACTCTTAGAACATTTTTAAATTCAACCCCTTGGATTAAGAAGTCATCTTAATACTGTCACAACATAAATTCTAATTTAATCATCTCTCTGAGAGTATCAGATAGAGTATATCCTTCCTGGACCAACACAACACCAATGAATCGTCATTCTGGGGGAGCTCAAAGAGTTAGCATACTATGATGGATGTATAGTATATCCATCCACTGGTTCTGGTTCAACACAGTTTTCTCCTCCAAGAGGGTCTACTCTGAGATCTCCCCAGATGACAGGGCTCTTTGCCTTCCAAAGCAGAACCTGGCCCTCTTACAGAGGAGGCTCCTTTTGCCCAGTTGTATCTTCACCATGACAGACCAAAGCACCGTCCACATTACTGCAGACAAGACCCCAATGCGTTGTTCCATCACCTGCTCCATTCACTTGCTTCAAATACTTGAACTCCAACATTTGAGGCAGAGACCCCTAACCTGGAGGGAGTAGTCCAACTTTGATCTGGTTGAGAACCATGACCTTAAACTAAGAATACCTAACGGCAACAGAATCACATCATCTGCAAAAAGCAAAGATTATATCAAATCCACACAATTACACCATGAGATTTTTTAAATGAACACCACAAACAAGGTTGTTGACAAGAGGGATCCCTGGCAGAGTCCAATCTAAACTGGAAACAAACTCTGATATGTTCTCAGAATGTGTATACAGCTAACCCAAAAAAACATTAATCCATCCCCTTACTAAAAATTTAGTAACCAACGTCATCACTTATTTATTTTTTAAGTGCAAAGCTTTTTTTAAGCTTTGTTTTTCTCTTAAAACCATCGCTGTATCTTTTGCTGCTTTGTCTGCCTTTCTGCCCCTGACGGATATGCGCAGTAGAGAAAATCGGAGTCAGCCGTGGCATCAACGGCGAGCCGACAACGAAGCTCTAAAGTGTGGAGCGGTTTATAAAACATAAAGAGAAGGATGTGTAAAGCAAAATTCACAAGGTTAAAGCTGCTTTGTAAGTATTTTATGGTAAATTGTCTAAATTGTCTTTGTATAGTGGACCACAAAGCGCTTTATACTACATTCAGTCATTCACACACTGATTGTGGCAAGGTACTACATTGTAGCCACAGCTGCCCTGGGGCACACTGACAGAGGCGAGGCTGCAGGACACAGGCGCCACCGGGCCCTCTGACCACCACCAGCAGGCAACGGGGTAAAGTGTCTTGCTCAAGGAAAAACGACCAAGATGGACAGAGCGGAGATTTGAACCAGCAACCCACGAATTACGGGACAGATTCCTACCACTTGAGCCACAGTCACCCCGTGCTATTTTAGATAGCACTTAACACTTGCAGAAAACACTTCAAGCCAGATGGAAATGATGGTTATACTGGAGTTAGCTTCAGCAAGAATTAGTTAGTCAAGATGCAACCATTAGCTAAAATGCTAACATGAGCTAGCATGCTAATGGTAACTAGCATGCTATCAATAACCTTCTAAAAATCAGGAGGAAAAACTAATCAAAAATTAGCAAAAATACTAACTTTAGCAATATGCTAACTAGCATGCTAATGCAAGCTAACATGTTATTATTCTCGAAGTAATCTATAGAAAAAGTTAACCAAAATGCTAAAATTAGGCAAAATGCTAATATAAGCTAGCATGGTAATGCAAATTAGCATGCTAATGCTAGCATACATGTTATCATTAGCCTCGTAGTAATCAGTAAAAAAAGTTTAGCAAAATTCTAAAATTAGCTAAAATGCTAACTTTAGTTAGCATGTTAATGCTAGCTAGCATGTTACTAGACTCGAAGTAATCTGTAGGAAAAGTTAAGCAAAATGCTAAAATTAGATAATAAGATAATATAAGCTAGCATGCCAATGCTAATAGGCAAGCTAAGCTGAGCTGGAGGTTATTGATAGCCTGCTAAATTTAGGGAACATGTAATCGGTAGCATCTGAAGAATTAAAATGAAGAATTGGCAAAAAAGCAAAACTTAGCTAAAATGCTAGCGGCTAGCAGTGGGTGTAGAGGAAAGCAGGAAGCACTATCGATCATCACCCGATTGTTTTTTTGTTATGGACATTTCAGAGGTGAGCGACTTCTCCATGGCTAACACTCTCTTCCAATATGGCAACTGTAAACAGGAGCAGCCTGAGTGAACAGCCTCATCATCACAAGTTCACGCGATGCCCATGTAAGTTGACTGACAACCAACGAGGCGGAAACTTGAATTCTATTGGCTAAAAAAATTCGGCAATGAGTGTGAAATGTGTAAAGCCGCGTTCACACCGGTCAGCGCGTCCAGGCGTCAAATCGCTCAAACGGACGAAAGTCGACCCTTTAAAATTAAAACCCAGCTGCTTGCACACTTGTGGTCTGCGTCGGCGCGTCGGGGCATCAGCGCGTCACGTCATTACGTCAGCGTGCGGGCGTGGATTTGTCTGTTGCTAGTTGTTTACAACATGGCGGATCTTGTCGAGAGAGTGGCTTGGGCTTTAATTAATGAAGCCACACAACGTTGAAAGTTAAAAGAAATATATTTAACTGCTTACCTGGCACTCCAATATCCTCCGATATCTTCCTCCAAATCAGATCCAATCTCTTCCTCTCCTTGTAAAAAGACGAAGACGGGTCATACAGTTCACGGACATTACATACAGCGACGATCAGTTTGTCTTCCATCTTGAATAAAAAATTTGCCGATTCCCCCATGGAAGGAGTTACTACGTCAGTACAACGAGTCGCTCTGATTGGTTGTCTGCTGCCCGAAAGTTCAATTTTCCCAACTTGAGCAGCAGATGCCCCGACGGACCGCCGGGGCGTCTGCCGACGCGCGCGACTTGCTGCTTGGCAGTTTGACGCCCACTAGATGCGTAGATACCATAGACTTGCATGTAATCTAGCTGCCCTGCTGCCTGGACGCGCTGACCGGTGTGAACGCGGCTTAACGGTTTGTGGGAGGAAGGGGGGGACTTAGGAAGAACAACAAATGTTGTTGAGCACTAGCCCTTTATCATAGTATTGAACACTGCTATTATTTTAAAGATTTATAAAACTTTGATACATAAATATATTCTGCAGCTTTAATGTACAAGATATACAGTATAGCCTACTGTTTCAGATACTTATTTAGGGTTATAGATGGTGCTGTGACTAGTATGGTCTATGGTTTAACTTGCAAACTAACCAACACACAATATTTTTCTCAATCTGATGTCATTGTAGCAATATATTTCCAGTCTTGTTAGTCATTTTGAAGTTTCATTTAGTTCTGAAGCCAAACAAGTCCTACAACAAGTAGGCTGAGCACTCAGTAATAAAGAGCAAATGTGCAATTCCACCACAGCTAAGCTCTGGCAGCATCTCCACAGTCTGGAGAAGTCTTCAGGCAAGTGGCTTATGTGCATCTTCCAGCGGTGAGGGGAGCAGAGGGGCCCCGGCAGGCGGATCTGGGCAGGCGGAAGGGCGCCAGACATGAGAGGCTAGGCAGGGCTGGAGTTGAGCTGGCCAGCTGAGGCTCCCCCTCCGCCCTGCGTGGCAGCGAGGCTAAGCTAATCCAGCGCCTCAGGCCCCGAGAGGTGGCTCTGCCAAAGTCTGTCTCCCTGCTGCTGCAGGAAATTGCCTTCAGTGCAGAGGTCCATGAAATGGCCATGGCTTCACAGTGAAGTGTGCGTGTATGTTGGGATTTTACAAACCCTACTCTAACAGGTAGCTTCTGCTATACAGAGCCTTGCAAAAGAATTTAAACTTCTTGAATTTCTTTTAAACATTTTGTCATGTTACAATCAAATACCTCAATGCATTTATTGGCATTTTTTCTGCGGTGTCCATTTTTATTCATTCTACATCAGTCAAAACTTTGCACAAGTCCCTTTTACAGCAATTAGTCTTTTTCAATAGATCTTTACCAGCCTGGAAAATCTAGACAATGAAATTTTGGAACATTCTTTTTTGTAAAAACAGCTTAAGCTAAGTCAGAATGGATGGAAAGTGTATTTAAAAATCTCTTTTTTTGAAGTCCTGGCACAGATTCCAGATTTATTTTAGGATCAGACTTTAACTGGGCCATTTTAAGCCACTCAAATGAAGCTGTTGCTGTATATTTAGGGAAGGGGAGTCCAAGTCCAGTCTTTGAGAGATTCCACCCTGCAACTTTTGCATCTCTGCTCAACACACCAGAATCAAATGCCCTCATCAGCTCTTAGTCATCCAATTCTGTAGAGGCCGGGTACCGAGCCGTTCATTTGATTCAGGTGTGTTGGAGCAGGCATGCATCTAAAATTTGCAGGGTTAAAATTCTCCAGGAATGGAGCTGGGCACCCCTGGTTTAGGGTCATTATCCTATACTTCCCCCTCTCTTCCACCAATACATTATCAAGTATTTTGTAGCTTCTAGAATGTCTATATTCCTATCAACTCTAACCCACTTCCCTGTCTCTGCTAAAGAGAAGCATCCCCACATCATGAAGCTGTCACCACCATGTATCATTTTCCTTTCTTTTTACTACTGAAGCTCTACTTAAGCACGTTAAAATTGTATGGCTCTAACAAGGGATGTGAATACAAGGGATATTAGGAAAGGCAATGTAAATGTCTCAACTCTAGCTTGTATTATAACAAAGACAGTCGCATTATGGTTCAGAAGCAGGTCTGTTGACTATAAAAGCCTGTTTTCCTGTGTGGGGTTTTGTGTCAGCTGCTATAACACCTCCACTACTGGACTGTTTGACCCATAAGGCCAGCCAGGGTTCCCAAGAGGTTTCTTATCCATCCATCAGTTCTCTCTCATTAGCCCCAACAGGCATAGCAGAGTAACATGAAGGGGGCCTTGTCTCCCTCTCTGGTCTCCCATAAACTAAATAAAGAGGAAATACAGATGACAGTAGTTTAAGGCCAAATTCATAAGGCCAGTCAACAGGTTTTCTCTTCAAGTACGTCACATTTGTAATAATTTCACAACATTTTTAAGTTTTAGTTCTAGTTTTAGATGAGATAACTAAAAGCAGAGGTGGCGGCATGAAGAGGGAAGAGGAACGAGAACAGGCAGGACATAGTGCAGAAACAGTTGATTATGAGCCCCATCAAGTGATCAATGATTTCATTAATAAGACGGATCACGGTGCCGTCATCGCCTTGACACAGGCTGAGGGATGATCTTCTCCCGATGCTTCATTTGCACCCCCTCCTCAACCCCCTTTCCCTCCCTCACTCCTTGTCCTTCCAGTGCAACCAACGACAAGGAAAGCCGAGCGAAAAAAAGAGGGGAGATGGGGGGGAGCTAGTCATGAGAGAGGGAAAGGAAGGGAGGGAGTGAATGGATGGATGAGAGGGGGGAGAGGAAGCAGGAAGAAAAGTGAAAATCCATTTTGAAACCCATTTTCAATTAGGGGTCCACAAGCTGTTATCACAGGTGTCCCAGAATGGGGGCCCGTAAGTGAAAATGTCTCCTATCCGTTTCTGAAATGAAACCTTATCTGGGAGGCACAAAGATGGCGGGGACAGCGTATCTGTAAATTACTTTCCATCCCCGCTGTTAACGGGAACTTTATTTCTGTCAGATGACATTCCCCTCTATTTACTGTTGATCATTTAAATGGGTGCCTAAAAAGACGGTGGGCCCCCACTCTTCCTCTATCTAACCCCCTGCCCCTCCCCTCTGCGTACCTCTTTTCCCTCTTTGAAGAGATTTTTTTCAATGTATTCATGTGCTCTTTTTCTCTTTTTAACACTTTAGCCAAGCTGTGTATTTGCTTAGGGATTTCTCTGGTAACATTGCTTGCGTCTGAGACTCTCACCCTTGCTGTTTTTAAGCAAAACAATTACAAGCGCTCTGAACTAGAGTAGGACCAAGAAATCAGCTGGTGAAAGGAATTAAAAGACTTTAAGCTCGATCAACCCTGAAATCCAAACCGGCCAAAAATATTATATTTTACCAATCAGAGAACACTCTATTTGCAAGTTACCAGGTTGCAGCCCTGACCAGTGACCGGCCAGTGAAAAATTTAAAAATCGAAACTTCTTCCATTCCGTAAATGCACCATACTAAGTGCTACTAGGGTGCCCTGATAACCGTGCTCTTCTGTGTGGATGTTACTCAAATAAGATTCAAAGTCAGCTATTTTGTAGTATCTGTTAATTGTTTCAAAGCAATGTCAGAGGTCTGCAGATCATGAAGGCTGCAAGAGAGCGAGAGAGAAAAAGTATTGTATTTAGACCCCTCTAGTGACTATTTTTATCTGCAGTTCCTTCAAGCTCCGAGAGAGAGAGAGAGAGAGAGAGAGAGAGAGAGAGAGAGAGAGAGAGAGAGAGAGAGAGAGAGAGAGAGAGAGAGAGAGAGAGAGAGAGAGAGAGAGAGAGAGAGAGAGAGAGAGAGAGAGAGAGAGAGAGAGAGAGAGAGAGAGCAAGACATTCAGCAGATAACAGGAAGGTTGAGGCTGGATGGCATACTTTTTTAATCTCTGTATGTGATGTAACATGGTGGACTGGAAATGTTGGCAACCTTTTGAAAATCTCAGATGGTATAATCTAGGAAGACTCCTGTTTAGGTAATGCTAGTTATCAGGGGTGGACTGGCCATCTGGCATACCGGGCATCATCCCGGTGGGCCGTTGACCCAATGTGGGCCGGTCCGCTGTTTTTTTTGTTTTTTTTTCTCCTCTCTCTAAATTCCCTCCAATTGGGCCGGCCAATTGGCTACAGAAGGCTAGCAGTTTGTTGCCAGAATCGACACATATTATTGGTCTACGTTTGTCATCGTCAAACAATCATGGGCTGACAGCCTATGAGAGCCATGACAGTGCTGTCAATCACAACACAAACCAGGGTGGGCGGGACCTCATGACATGGGCCAGAGTGGTGGCACTGGGACAGGGATACAGTCAATGGACGGGATGCTGCTGAGCTGAAAATGGAGAAGGGTAAGAAACGCCCCGGTGGCGCTGAAAAAGTACGGCTCAAAAAGCTGAAATCTCTGGAGGTGGAAGCTGCTAAATATTTACGGTTGACAGACTTATGTGGTGCCAGGGTCGCCACCCCAGAAGCAGGTGCTGCAGCGCGAGGAGATACCTTCATGAAACTTGACAAACTTCATCCTAGTATTAAAACAAACATCTTTTGTATTAGAAGTTTTGATATAAATTTTGTTTAGATATGCAAATGAGGTGTCATCTGGTTAAAAATGTGCTAATTTGCATATATTTGTAAACATATCATCTCAAAATTGGTGAGAGACAGATTGAATTTTTGTTTCATTTTCTAATCATATGTTATCATAAACTTTTTACAAAGGGAAATAGGTTTATTTCATTTCATTACTTCATAAATCAAAAAACAGGTATAACTGATTTCAAGATTATTCGTTTTGAATGTTGGAAAAAACAAATTTTGAGAAAAACGCAAATAAAGATTTGCATTAGATAATTCAATGCAATGTGAAGTACAAATGACCCTCTAATCCCTCGTTTCGTGTTTGTGATTGGTCATTAATTTAAACAGGCATACCATTTTTGGACATTTTTCTTTTTACTTTTTCTTTTTTGGGGCTTTTTGTTTAGACTGCTTCGCGTTAACAGGTTATCGGAAACTGTGAGACGGAAAATAGAACGCCAAATCTGCTGTCTCACCCGCACTAAAATGATAAAAAAATATTAAATTTTAGAGGTGTTTCAGAGTTGTAGTTTGTTTTATTCTGAAAGCCAACATGTTAAGGATGTTAAATATCCACAAATCTCAAAATTGACCTGGTCACAAAAAATCCATGTTTTTGCCTGTAGTGTCTTGCCTTAACATGAACTAATGTGTCAAGCCACATGTGCTTTATTTGTTAACTGCTATCAAGGAATATGATTCTCATTTGTGCTGTAGTATGCATGAGAGGAGATGCTGCGAGATTTGTGGACTTTTATGTATTGTCGGCTGATAATGTAGTGGGCTGGTCTGGACAGAAAATGCCAGGGCTGAATTTTTGTCCCAGTCCACCCCTGCTAGTTATGTTAAGAGTGCTAACTGTAATAACTATGCTAAGTGCCCTACTTGCGCTAGGTGTGCTAATCGCTAGCATTACTTGCTGAATGCAGCTTAAAATTTCAACTTTACAACCATTTTGTCTTTTAAAAATTCTATGAAACCTGTGGTGGCACATGGTGTAGCTTTTGTTAGTCCTTAACAAAAGCCGTCAGGGGTTTTATTCCTGACCTTGGGACTATTCCTTCATGTCTTCTGCCCCTTTTCTCTTAAACCCTTTGCTGTCTGATTACTAAATATAAAAGGCACTAGAGCCAAAAAGTCTTAAATGTGTCTTATAAAGAAATCATAATTAGTTTCAAATTAGTATCTGTGAGTTATTGGCCAAAAAATACTACTGCTGGTCTCTTTCACTCGTTTTTGCAAGAAATTTGCTGTGGTCTCTAACTTGAATGAATGCCTTGTGAGTCATTTTCTGTTGAAGAAAGGCTCTCACACTCCTGTTTCAGGAGGTTGAAGTTTGTCAGAGGAGTGGGCGGGGGGAAACGACAGGATTACGAGTCTTAATCATTAATATTCATGATGTGCAACTGTCTAATCTCTGATTGGCTAACAGTAATGTTACTCTTATGGTGCTTTCAAACAACTAACTACCTTAACGTACAGTTAGCTTTTACTAGCAGCAGGGCCGTCGCGAGAAGGCAGGCAAACCAAGCAATTGCTTGGGGCCCCGAGCTGGCCTGGGGCCCCAAGACAACGACTGGTTAAGAATAAAGTGCAACAACAAACTGTGTGAGCGCCCCTTTGATAGTTAATGCAGTAAAGTGCAATGACACAGTTATCGGGATCCCCCTCAAGGGGGCCCCTCTCAGTGTCGCTGACAGCAGCCAGCCAGCCAGGTTCACCTCTGCTGGCGGCAAAATGCAAAACCTCGGGAGTCATAATGAAGCGGAATTATCCATAAGGAAGCCAAAAGAGAAAGAAGAAAAAGGAAGAGGAGGCTAAGAAAAAACAAGATAGTGGTAAGTCATAAATTACACTGGATAAAATAGCTCTACTTGTCTTGAACAAATGGTGTAATTTCGTAGCAGGTAGACTAGCAAAAAAATGTTTATGTTAGCTACCTGCCTGACGGCCAAGGCTGCCTCTCTGCTATACTAAGTATTCCACCGTGATAATGGGGGTAGGAAAACCACACTATAAATTCTGTGCATCAAAGCAGACTGGAACAGTAATGATAGTGTTTTATTCTCTCATTTTGTGAGAACTGACAAATGTTAATGTGAGTGTATGTATGTATTAGGGATGCAAACCGTCCCGTAAAAAACGGAATCGTCCCGTATTCAGAGAAAATGCGTTCTGTATTGAGGTGAAAAGGAACACTGTCCCGTACTTCAGCTACAATGAAAAAAAAAGACACAAATGTGGAGTTATTCTGTGTCTTTAAGCCGTGCAGCTTCCTCGTCTTCTCTCATTTTCTCATCCTCCCTCTCCTGTTGCTCATTCAATCATGAAACTGATCAATGATCAGCTGATCGGCTTTTCTGTCGCAGTCCCGTCTCTCTCTCTCTCTCTCTCTCTCTCTCTCTCGTTTGTTTATCGCCCACTTTGCGCAGAAAGAGGAAACCAGCGGATGTTGCGCTAAACAGCAGCATCACGTTTAATAACCTGTTAGAATTAATTTAATATGACTTTCTAGTGTCAGCTGATGTTTGCTGGAGCCACAGCTGTAAAATCTGCTGGTCATGATATCGGTTTGGATAAGTGGGAAACATGAACAGGAAACCAGGAGATGTTTTTACTGAATCATCAGAGCTGAACAGGTGATGGAGAAACAGGTTTACCTTTTAGGTGACATGAATGAGTTGAAGGGAAGTTAAACTGTTTCTTAGGGACAAATAACATCAGGATCTTTTTCTACAACTGTGCAGGGTCTAGCAAAGTTTTGCAAGGAGGCCAGTTAGGGCATTAACAGGAAAAGGGGGGCACAAATACATACTTTTCTTTCTTATTCTCATTTAAAATGTCTAGCTTTTAATAAAAAAAATCTGAATCTTACAACTAAAGTGGTCATCTGTTAAATGTATAGAAATCCATTATCTTATATAGTAAATTTTAAGTCTAATGTGTACTCTAGTAAGCTATAGTAGGCTACTTTTTCCTTTGGGAAGGTACCATCTGTGCAGTCTGCAATTCTGTTGAAGAAAGATGTTGAATCTATTTAATTATTGTAGAAAAATAATGGATTTCTGTGTATTTGTTTTACACGTGCATTAAATTAAAGTCAATTACGTCAATTAAGCATCATGAGGCGGCGGGTGGGGGGGTGGTTCCTTATTTTATTTGCTGGGAGTTGGCAACCCTAGTATGTATGTATGCATATGTGTGTGTGTGTGTCTGTGTGTGTGTGTGTGTTTGAGTATGTTGGATTTAGTTATTGTGCACTTTTTTGGTGGTGTTTTTTTTTTGCAAATGTTCAAATGTTTTGCACAGAATATGCAACAGCAGTATTTTCACTATTTTATTAATATAAAGTGTGGGTGAACTTAAACTGTATGGCTATGCTGTGGTTCCTGTAGGCTTTGCGTGAGGGGCCTCCATGACCATTTTGCTTGGGGCCCCTAAATTCATTGAAACGGCCCTGACTAGCAGAGACATGCTCTGCTCTCTCCTGGTGACAAAATCAATACAGCCTTCACGTGGGTGGTCGCAAGTCAAGGTAGGCAAAACCATGCATACTAGTTTTCTCTGTGACATAGAAGGGACTGGCTTTTTCTGACTCACTTGTTGTGCCGTCTATTTCCTTCCTGCTGCAAATGCAGGCAGTGGGGGTTGGAGAAAATTTTCATGAGCAGAAAGCATATGCAACTCAGAGACCAAACTTATTTAAAAAAGAACAAGTATGACAGAATTTCTCAATGAACGAGACCCTTAAGATCATAACAGAGGGTATAAAGGATCTGTTGCTGAAACAACTTTCCCTGAAAGCTTCTACAAACTTTGCAAATAACCAGTTCTTAACACTAGTTTCTCCATAAATGATCCCTCAACAACAGAATTTATTTGGCCAAAGAACAGAACTGAACAAAGAATTAGTGGACTTTCTGGTCCACCTGCCTGCTGAATGATGAGAACTGTAGGGGAGAGAGACCCCTCCTAAAAAGCCCCAATCAGAGCACTGTCGTGGCCCAGTCGGCTCTTTTGAGCTGTCAGTAAAAGAGGAGGAGGGGGGGTCGGAAGAGATGAATGGCACCCGGGATGAAGCCACCATTTACCCAACCATGTGGGAACTCTGTCTCAGCACTCAATGATTACTCAACCTGGACAAAACTAAGTTTAAAAAAAACATGGAAAAGCAACAAAAAAAAATCTGATCCAAAAAAGTAATATCTGCTTGAAACCAATTGCAAATAGAGAGCTATAAATCCATCCCTCCAGCTGCCTTTTTTACAGTTATTTTCCACATTTTGCAATTTCTTGTACTGCCGGGCATCCAACGGAAGCTTCTGCTTGGCTGAGATCAGGGAAGAATCACAAACTAGTAACAGGGGTTCCACAGATGCTCACAATTACCTTTTGTTTGGATGGAGGCAGCAGGGCAGGGGGCTGCGAGGGTTAAAGTTGAGGCCAGTGTAGGGTTACACCTGATAAGAGGTTAAGAGTTCTGGGGGGGGGGGGTGAATTTGGGAATGTGCTGTAATTACAACCACACAAAGAAAGTGTAAGCAATCTTATGATTCTGTGACAGAGATTAGGATTTCAAAAAAGGGACCATTCTCTGCTGATAAGCGTGATTCTAGCGTTAGGAGACTGCTGTAGATTTATGGAGTGTGACACTGAGTATAGGGGACTTCATTTGCAAGGTTTTAAGACAAACCGTGAGCCGTTTGGAGCCGTAATTATGAGGGAATTAGTAAGAAAAATCCGCTATCACAAAGCCAAATTGCAGCCATGCTTTTTCCACAACTAACTTTTCTTCTGTGCTGCCCCGTTAATGAATAAAACTGCATCGGCCATCTGGGAGTGGGTAAGAGTGAATGCGTTCCCAGGAAGCCTCAGGATGCATTACCTTTCCCACTTTCTGTGGTAAGTACCATCTGGAAGCAAAGTCACAGCAACTTATTTACTTTTTCCTGGATTGTTTGTTTCCCCCTGTCCCACATCCATTGGATGATGGCGGTGAGTCAGAGTTTAGTTCCAACTCCTGCAGCATGTTCTCCATATCCAAAAACCTTCCAAATCCTCTCTCGACTAATGAGCACAGCTGTAGCTTAGGATGGGGTGATCTCAACCTTGGTTTTGTTATGACTTTGGCTTGATCCTCTAAGGCTTTCCACAAAAATTGCTATTTAATACTTCTCTTTCTAGCCCTAGATTTAAAAATGAAAGGTTGATGATGACAGGCTTAATGAAGCTCGGTGCCCTTTTAATGGCTTGTGTTGAAGACTTTGTTGTTCAAACATGCCAAAGCTGCTACCAAAGAATGTTGTATGAGAACCATAATGAACCAGAGCAAAAGCATGGATGAATATACACAAGTGTTAACCTTTTATTCATGTTGCTGTGTGTTGGTCTTCATTACATAATGAGAACACAGACGACACATTGTTCAAATGGGTTGATTGAGTTATGGTGACCCGATGAGGCCAAAAATCTTGGACCAAAAAAATCACTTTCTTTCTTACTTTTTAGTGAAATGCAGATTTAATGCTGACATACACTTTGGTAGAGCTGGGCGATTATCAAAATAAAATAATCGAGATTATTTTCACTATATTGAACGATCTCAATTTTCGATTTTCGTCTAATCAAAACAATAATAATAAAAACAATTAAATATAGCCTTAGCTATTAATGTGGCATACGGATCGTACATCCCGCTACTGTTGTATTGCTAACAACATTACATCACTTCAAAACTGCTAACGCTAAGTGCTAACTTTTCTACTTCGGAACATCCACTCTACAGAAACGGAGATGGGCACCTCCCCAGCCACACAGTTGCTATACCGACACCACACCTCTCACGTGGACAGGCAGGCACAATGCAAAACACATAGGCAGGGAGCGCTACAAAAGTTAAAGTGTTTGAAGAAAGAATGACAGAAGTAATGGCTAGCTAGCGCGCTACCACAACGTTAAGCGTTATAATGCAGTTTACCTAAACAATTTTTAATTATAAAAGTATCCCTGACCTACCAGTGCAATTGGAGTAAAAATCCACAAGAAAAGCTCTTATTCCTTAATGCGTCAATATGTGGGGGAAACTGCCGGGTCATTTTCTATCATAATCCAGTCCGAAGCTGCATTATTACTTTTTCCACTGAGTGTATTGGCATCATGTCCTTTGCCAGGGAATAAGTAACTGCATTTGTTATAGTTTTTGCCCGTCTTGAATTTCTCTCATACGGCGCAATAGCAGCAAAAGATGAGGCGATGGACTGCTGCTGCTTTACTCTTGCGCCAGAGCTAGTGCTAGCATGGCTACTGCCGCTGCTCGTGCTAGCGTCACTTTGCACTGATGTTGACCGTTTTTGCTGGCTCCCTTTGTACTCAGAGGGACGATAGGACTTCAGGTGATTAAATACATGTTCCGTCGGCAGATTTTACAGATCGGTTTAGTCTGGCTGCTGTCCTTTCTGAAATACCCAAACCATTTCCAAACTACTGAGCTCACGATGCCACAATGTTATTGCCGTGTTCTCTCCTGTGGTCAGTGTCAATAATTTGGTCATTTTTATCGTCTTCCCTGTTGTCCATTTTTCTTCAAAATTCTTCACCAGCTCTTCACACGGCACTTTTGTTTTACCTACCAGCTCAGTACTGCATATTTTTTTTTATGACTTGATTGGCCAGTTAGCTTGACAACAAGGCATTGCTTCGACTGGATTGGTCAGTTGGTATAATGATTAAAACACACTACGTGATTATTGTCATCGAGCTTTTTAATATTGCAATTTCGATTAAAATTCGATTAATTGCCCAGCCCTACACTATGGGCCCTTAGTTTTCGTTCTCTTTAAACATTCTGCTGGCTTAATTCATCTTTATCAGATTCTTTTTAATGTATAGAGCCATCAACAGAGCTATTGTTGCCACAAACCTTCTGTACTCTACTTGCTTCTCTTTCTCATAGGATGTATTACATTTACCAAATGCTTCTGTGTTTAGCTGTGTTTCCTTCCTGAAAAATGGTATTACCAGAACTATTGCTGAGATGTACTACACTTTTCTTACCTACTTGGCCAAGTATTTCTCTGTTTAACTGTGTTTTTCACAGATGGACCCATTAATCAGGTTATTGCTTCTAATAGATGTATGTAGTCTCCATGTTTTTCTTTCTTATTGAAGGTACTCCAGACCTTAGTGTTACTGTTTCTGAATATCCTTCCCACAGATATGGAGTACTCGAGTCCTGGACTTGGATGCAAGTCCTGACTCGAGTCACGTTTAAAGGACTTGTGACTTGACTCGAGCAGCACGCTGATGACTTGCACTTGGACTTGCAATATTAGGACTTAAAGTTGGACGTTGTCTACATGTAAAATTGCTATTTTTGGAATTAGCTTGTAGCCAATCCTAATGTTAGCTTGTTATACTAGGTCAGATTACTGGACAAATGTAATAACTTCCCAAAGGCTTTTTAAGTATACGGGTAACATGTCAGTTATTTATTGTTTTCACATTTATTTTAAGCATTTTTATTATTTTGCACATGCTATTGTGTTAGCTTGTTGATAGCGAGGGGGGATTGAGTACAATTTTTATGAAATAAAGTTAACCATGTATGGCTGCCGTTATTCTAGCCTTGTAATCTACACCCTGCTCTCTCATTTTGACTTGCTCTCAGGTAATAACTTGACTTGGACCGGAATATTCTTTTTGGGACTTGGACTCTGACTTGGCCTGTAGCACCAAACGACTTGACCTGGACCTGACTTGGACTATGTGACTATGTGTTCCTATGTGACTTGCACTTGCATGCGAACACTAAGGACTCAAATATGACTTGTACTTGAGAGATGGTGACTTGACTACAACACTGCCAACTCTCTTCTCAATCACATGAAAAATCATTATTAAAAATTCATAATTATAACAGAACAGGTTGAGCACATTCAAGCCCTAACCTAATTTTATTAATGTGTGAATTGTTTGTGTGTTTTTACGTGATCTCTTAAACATGCTGGGTAACATTGCAGAACAATGATGGCAACAAATGGAGCGGTTTTTATCAATTATTTCAGTAATGCCAAATCAACATTTACCAAATTTGAGATTGTATGGGGTATCTTGTAAAAATATAATATGTAAGAATAAAATAATTTTAGCATAATTATTCAAGGAGATACAAACACTAATCCTAAATTGATTCAAAAGTTGTTTAGGCAGCTTGTACTGCCTCCAGACCCTCATTTAGGTGGTTTTCTGGTATATTTGCAATTTTCCAGTCAATAGTTGGGGGAAAAAAGTCTCTAAATCAGCTTTTTTTGTGGTTGAAACCCTAAACGCTGATGAACCACTGGTCTACATGAACCAAAGAGCTTCAGTATGAAGAGGCAAGATGTACCGTTTGAGGTTGTGCTGGAGGCCACCGCCTTCTCGCTGATGTCAGTGCGTGCCGATGAGCCTTTCGTAGCCACGATGGTCTCCACCCTCTTCTTCTTTTCAGCTGCTGAACTGGCCTGGGACTGGGTTTCCATGGCAATTGCTCATTCCTCAGGACCTCATGGAGTTGGTGGAACTAGAGAAGAAGAAGTTAGAGCAATGAAGTGAATGTAACAAGATGAATTAGCGCTAGTTCTCCTTGAAAGCATCTTTGAACCTTGCACCAGCATGCACACACTCTTGAACCTTATTTTAGATTCTCGTCGGTCTTTGTTCAAAGCATGCCATGTGTCAGTCATTTCCAAATTCTCCTGATATTTCAATTAGTTCCTGAAACCGGGCACTCCAACAAGCTTCCCGTGGCATTTGGAAGAGAAACTGGCCCATAGCAGATCATCCACTGTACTTAACAGAGGGCATGGGGATCTCTTCCACCTATTATTTCTTTATTTTACAGCAAACACCACCTGAATGTTTATTGCTGAAAAGCTTCATTTTAGTCTTGTCTGACCAAAGCCTTTGGTTCCAGTTAAAGTTCCATTTGAGTTTAGGGGACTCGGCACATTAGCTTTTTCCTGACATGCCTCCCAAACAATAGGTCAGCATGTAGAGAGCATCTTAATGGTTGTTATGGAGACCTGATGACCCCAAGATGCCAATCTTTGCAGGAGTTCTCTAACAGTGAGTCTTTGGTACCTTGCAACACTCCTCAAAGAGTGTGGTGGAAAAATTAACAGAGGTTCTCACCCAGTCTTGCAAGTTCCTACTCTGACTCGAGGTATGTCTGGGTTTAAGGGAAGTAGCTGTTTTCAATTTACAAAGATCAACATACATCTACCTTATTTGAACAGCATGTTCTGTTTTCTTTCCAATTTTGAAGAGTGGAAAAAAAGTCCACTGTTTCCTGTCATAATTTGAATCCTAGAAAACAGGAAATCATGGATTACTAATTGATAGTACAGTATACGTTTTAAAAAAGTCTGTCTTTTTGCGGAATTTTCCATACCGCATATCTAAAATATTAGAAAGAAAATGCAGCTTG
This sequence comes from Valencia hispanica, assembly GCA_963556495.2. NCBI lineage: Eukaryota > Metazoa > Chordata > Actinopteri > Cyprinodontiformes > Valenciidae > Valencia > Valencia hispanica. Next base: position 37,219,033 of record OY747716.1, on the reverse strand, counting down.
AGAAGCTGGAATACCTAGGCGCAACGCTACTACACTTGCTATTGGCTGGCGTTTGCAAAGCAGCCAATCCTGGAGCACCATTTAATTTCCCCTGATGCTGATTGGCTGAACAACAAACAGCAGAAGTAACAAAGACTGTAAACATTATCTTCTGCGCAGTGCTGAGACAGTGTTCACTGAGCATATATTAGTGCATACTAAGGTATATATGCCATGTAAACTACTAAAATTAGCAGTTGTAAGAATTTTTGTAGGAGGTCTTAAGTATTAGCGGATTTTAACTATTTGCAGGTGGCAGTGGTCCCTAACCCTAATACCCAGGGTCCACAGTACAGGACAAATTAGGGTGTGTAACTAATTGATGTTCTGAATAAAAAGAAATCAGTGTTAGATTTTGCAATCAGTTAGGTGATGATTTAATTGTTTTTTGTTGCCTCAGTGAGGCAGGTTAAATCTAACCTGTTGGACTCTGATCTGGTCCAGAACCAACCGTGGTTAAAAATCCCTACTTCGGTTCATCTTATTGTTCAGCTGAACTCCTGACTTTTATTTGAAAATAATTAAAAACAACAGCTCTATAAAGAGAGCAAGGCAGGACATCCTGACAAGATTTTATGTCTCAGAATAAACGTAAAGGCAGTTTGTGGATACACTGATAATCTCACTCCAGCGCTCTTTCCAAAGATAGAAAGGCAAAACCTTCAGGGGATACCACAGACAGAGAAACACTCCAAGTCCTGAAAAAACAAGGCTTGTTTGAAGGCCCCGTTGGGAATATCATGGTGCTGGGCAATTTTTCTTTCAAAGAATAAAGGTGGTTCAAGTTAATACTGTCTGTGGGTTTAAGAAGGGGTTCAGCCAAAAGTCTAGCAGACATGTTGCTCAGTTCAGCACCTCTGCGGCTGTCTACAAGCTCAAATCTATCTAGGTCATGTAGGTCTTCTGATTACGGACGGTGATACAACATAACCCCTCATTTACCCAAAGTACAGGACATACAGCAGAAAGTAGAGGACAGACGCCATAATTCATGGATAACTAGTGGAAATATTTAGTCTAACAAGCATTTTCTTTACAATAAAGACGGGTTAATTATCCCTCTCTACTATTTATTTTTCTTGCACTCCATAAACATGCACGCATAAAAACGTAGTAAGGTTAGCGAGAATGCAAAAAGAATAGCCTAAAAGAAGTAGGGGGCGGTGATTTCTTTCCAACTCCCAAAGGAAGGAAGGCAAAGGGGGAAGTGTTGAGGGGTAAACTTCAGACAAACACTGTGCGCTTTGTTTGTTTTTTCCCAACCCCCTGAAAAACCACAGTCTGTCATCCATTCTGACCCGAAAACAACATCTGTAAGCAATTGCTTACAAAAGAGAACGACCGAGGGGGAGAAAAATAACACGATGCAATTACACCCAGCTACCAATCAAAACAGTATTAAACGAGGGCTTGTCCTCTAATCGCTCCCGCATGAATACACGTATAGCAGCCGTCCCCAAACTGGAGATATTTTTTTGTCTAGCTCGCACAGATATCATCTCAGTTCATTCTCAGTGGGGTTTTTTTCGATATGAGGAGGTTAATTGTTAGAACATGTGTGATGAAGGTCTGTGAACTCCTAAAAGAATGTCATTAACAATAATAAACTTTATGTAAAAAAAAGTGCTTGCGAGCATGAAATACAAATATGTATGTGTCCCAGGTGAGTAGGGGGCCAGAGGGAAAAAGAAAAGTGTGGTGAATACGAGGGTCAGGAGTGGGGATTGAATTGAAATGGGGGGAGTTGAGGCGAAAGCGGGGCATTCCTCTGGTTGGCCAAACATTCAGAAGTCCAAGCAACTGAAGCGTGTCTGACGGGTCTTTTGTACTCTGCAAGGCAGGCCACAGTTCCAAAGCAGCAATTAAAAGCGGGACCTTTTCACCCATAATCCCTCTGACCTGGACGCCCACACCCAATTCTGCAGATGTTCCTGTCTCTGCTTTTGCCTGTCGTGTTGCTCATTTTTGTCAGCTTTCCTGGAAGTTTTTCTGAAATTTACCAACGACTCCTCCATCCAACGACCTATTACATACCAAAGAGGGCGTTCCCCTGTGCCCCACAGAATAACTTAAAACTACACACCATTTTTTTTTCACCATCTGACCCTTCACCTCTGACTTCAAACACCATGAGCTGTATATATTAAGTTAAACAGACAAAAAAAATTATATGGTCATAATCAGATCAATTACAAGTAGGTATTGAACATAAATGGTGCTCCTGTTACGATTACTGCCCAGCAAATTACAAAATACAATTATGCCTCGTTTCCACTGAGAAGTAAGGGACGGTGAGGTGCAGTTTGTTATGCTATTTTGTCCCCTAACACGGCCCATACAACCGACCCGTACCACTCCATTCCTGGGTCCCCTTCAGTTCTAGGTCCATAGGACAATGGTACGGTATGGTTAAGGTGGAGCTACTGGTGTCACACAACACAGTCCATTGATTGGGAGAGAGAAAAACGCCAGTGCTTGCGACAAGCATGAGACATACTAGTGCGTCACGTTTGTCATTGCACCAAAAAGACGCCACGTTAGGCGTTTGGGTTTACCCCGCCTACCTAGTGAAAATCCAAATGGTGGTGGAAATGCTCACCTGAATACGCTGGACCATAAAATAGCGCACCTAACTGCATTGACCCGAACCGTAATGCTTAGTGAGTACAAGACATTAGAGATGCACCAAAATTGGCCAATTTTTAGGCAAACTAGATAATCAGATGTTTCAAACCTTACAAATCGGATTTTTTTCTGATCAGTGGATGCACCAACCTTAACAGGTCACACAAATGACAACACTCTTCAGGGTGGAAGTTGCTGCTGAAGGAAAAATAATCTAACTCAGCTATATTTAGTAACGGTAAGACATTTTAAAATGAGTTCAGAGGAAGAACAAAAGTTGTAATAAGACAGTTAAAAGGAGATTGTATTTTCTAAAGAGGCATGTCTGCTGGAATTCAAGCAGCTACTTAAAAAAATAGTAAGACGCTTGCAAATAATATTTGACAGCCAATTTTCTCCGTTTTATCCTTTTAAAGTCTAGTTTTATCATGGAATATGTAGGATTTGTAAAATTTGATAGCCTTTGGTAAAAGAATGAAAGTTTGAGTCCTCATTCACTAGGAAATAGATATGAGGAATGATGTCTCCTGTGACAAATGCTAATTGCTAAAATAGGCTAAAGACTGTTTAAAATGTCCATGCCACAGTGATGTAAAAAAAAGGTAAAACTATCTTACAGTGACCTCTCTCTCTCTTTTTTTATCTCTCTCTCTCTCTATTTTCTCTCTCTCTCTCTCTCTCTCAAAGTTTTTTGTATTTACTTTTACACATGTTCTAGGGTTCTTTCCTTTGACTATCTGTGTACTTATCTTTGTCACGCTACTCCCACTCAATGTGCTTGTACATACAGTGCACATCAAACAGTGGCTGCACTTGAATGTCTAATTCTGTGTATCCACTTGTTTAATGTGGCAACAGTGAATGACTCGATCTTACAAAATCCTGTCCTGTCTATTTATCTCATTAAAAGAGTTTAAATGACAGGAAGGGTATATACAGTGGACCACCGGTATTTGTAGGGTTTAGGGATCACAGCCGGCCACGAATACCTTGATACCCCCTCTGAAAACGCTTATAGCTGCCTATTGTAACAGCTTAATACATTAATACGAACAGTGGAAACCGTTTTAATACTATCGCAGAAGCTAATACCTCCAGTCTTCCTTAGCTCCATTCTAGGGGGTACAGCCAATTAGAAAAAAAAAGAATTGAATTAAATAGAATAGAATAGAATCATCTTTATTGTCCCACAAAATGGAAATCCAGCTCTAAGAGCAGCAAAGTGACAGGTAATCTTTTTTTTAAAGATCAAAATCTTTAAAAAAGCATCCAAGCATTTATTTGTGGATAACTTATTTTGAAAACCATAGCATCATAACCTCTACCTCTAATGCAAGCCCTCTTCTTCATTTTTAGTGTACAGTGGGCCCCCTCCTATTTGCGGTTTAGTATTCGCGGATTCACCTATTTGGTGATTTTTCTGTGGAATGTGACTCATATTCGTGGAAAATTAACCTATTGGAGGATTTTTTCGTAGCGTATATGTGAAATATCAGAAAGAAAATGCAGCTTTGGATGCTGGAATGCTACTTGACTCATCCTTGAATGGCATTTGCAAAGAAGCCAATCCAGGAGCCATTTATCTGATGCTGATTGGCTGTACCCCTAAGAGCTGAAATAAGCAAGGCTGTACATTTGCTGCTGCAGTAGTGCTGAGACGGTGTTCATTGAGGGTATTCATGTATATTAAAGTATATATGGCGTGTGAACTAGAGTTTTTAGAGTGTCTCAAGTATGTGCAGATTTGAGCTATTTGCGGGTGGCTGTTGACCATAACCCCCGCAAATACTGTATTTCAATGGCTGCTCTACAACGCTGAACAACGTCGAATGGCAAAGGCATCTCTATAAGTGAATTTATGAAGAATTTATAAAAATAACAAATAGAGATTGCTTTAGAGAAACCGCTATTTCATGTGGACGAGGCCTTAGAGAAAGAAAAAGAGGGTCTTTATCATTATTTGTGTTCAACTGTAATCCTTCCACACAGATTAAACAGGTTTAAACACAACAATTTCGACTGTTCCCTTAGAAGAAAACCCGTATTTTTAAGCACGTTAAGCAAATCAATTTAACATAAATTATACGCCTTGGTAACAAAGGCAGAGAGTTGAAAGTCATCAGCAAATTGTAGACATCAAAGTGAAACACAAAAATAAACTTTTCCCTTTGGAAAAAAAAAGTATTTTTTTCATGCAAGCTTAAACAAGTACTAATGATATCAAAAAACTAATCACTGCTGTAGTTATTTAAAGCCTGCATCTTCACACACTTAATTTTGTGACAGACATGCTGTCAGGAACCTCCGGACATTTAAATATAAACTCTTGAAGTGTCGTCTTAGATTTGCCGACCCCCTCCCTCACAGACGGGGTGCTGTATTTGAGTTCATTTCATTAGGACGACTGTTCAGTGTCGAGGGCCCCCCGAGGGGGAGACTGGCAGGACGGCAGCATTCATCATTATTACATCAGCGACCACCGAGATCTGCTATCTTAGGCTTATCAGCGCGGCACAAACGCACCGCAGCGCAGCGAGTTAGAGGGGAGGGGAGAGATGGGAGATGTAGACAATTGAGGCAGATTGTGAGCAAAAGTGGTATAAGGAACAAAATGAATGGAGAGGGGGAGGAGCGTTTGTCTATATGTGTATGCATGCATGCATGCATCCATCTGTGTGCACCTCACTGTGCCCCTGCATGCCTGCACATATTTGCGTGTGTGTCCTATGTGTTTTGCACAATTTGCAGCTATGCCAACAATATTAAAGGCTCCTTCACAGCTGGAATGACTAAAACACTGAGGGGCAAAGAAAAAAGGAGGGGGAGGTGGAGAAGGAGTCAAAGCCCTCCAGCAAGATTAGCTGAATCTAGCAATAAAACAAAAAATATGCTTGCTTTGCATGTGTTTGCATTGGAAGAAATGTGAGGGGAGAGTACTTAAGGGGACACTGGAAGTGTTCGCTGGTGCTTAGAGAAAGTCTCAGGAGTTGTTCCTAAATTCAATAGAACTCCTAGCGAAAACCTCACATGCTCAGGTTACCACGTTGTGTTTGACACTGCACTTAAAGCTTGCCCTAGGCCCCTAAAGCAAAAACTGGAGAGAAAAAAAGAGTGGGATTTGGGATTTGGTGGCTGCGATTCACCATTCACAAACAAAACCTCACATCATGCCCAGATGGCAATAAGCCCTGGCCTTACAGCTCATAGGGACCAGCCCTTTAAACAGGGTCCATTTAGGGGGAATTAGACACACCCTGCCACACACACACACACACACACACACTCACACACACATATATATATATATATATATATATATATATATATATACAGTACAGACCAAAAGTTTGGACACACTTTCACATTCAATTGAATGAGAAAGTGTGTCCAAACTTTATACATACATACATATATATATATATATACACACACACACAGCAGTAATTAGGGGTGTAACAATACATCCGTAAAAACGTGATCTAATACTGGGTTTGTGAAAACAAGAGGAGATTTTAGGAACTGTTTTGAGAAAACTAGATTTGATATTTTTTTCACTTTTGCATAAAGTAAAGTAGGACTTCACTGATATGAAAATTTTGGCCAATATCGACATCCAATATTAATATTGCTATTATGGCTGATAACCAATATTTACTGAAATACATGTATAGGCTATCCCTATCATTTCGAAACCGTGCAAAAAATACCACACTGCTGACATTGCTTCTCTGCTTCAGTTAAACACTCCTCAGTCCAACGTTGCATTAATATCACTGTTACATGCCCAAACAAATACCTACCCCCATACCCTCCCCCTCCTGAAACACACACAAACGGCAACAAGATAGAACATCAGCCAATACCAATGTCAAAACAGATATATCATACAACCATAGAGGCTTACAATACTTCCAAACTATGTTTTAAAGAATGTTTAATCAGTGTAAAACAATTTAAGCCAGCTTTGACTTGTCCATATATTGTTGCTTTTATGTTTTACTACTTCCAAGATGATGGAAATGCCACAAAAAAAAAACACGGAAAGGCTCCCTTTGTGTTTTCACAAATTCATTAACGGCTTCATAAATTTAAAATTCTGTTTTAAGGAATTGTTGGTCAGTGCAGAGATATTTGGTCTCGGTTAGTTTATCCATAATGTATTGGCAACAGGAGATGTTCAAGTTAGCAAGTCGTACCCTCACAGCGCTCACAAATTGTATCTTGTCTGTCTGTCACTGTTTCATTCTCCAATGGTACTCAAAATACTGCCAGAGAAACAATTGTAAAGTGGCTCAGCCTTCTTCAGAGTGTTTTTAGCTACACAATCAAGAAATCTTCATCTCTCAATTCTGACAAAACCACAGGGCAACTGTTGAACTACTTCCTTTCTTAACTATAAATAATCTGCTTCATATCTGGGCCCCAAAGTATTAGCTTACACTTTAAAGGAAAATGTAATATGGTAAGGCACTATAATTTGTCGACTTATTTTCAACTAGACCAGATTTCTGGCTCTGACAGGTGACTGGCCATTCGGAAAGTCAAAACTCTGTTCTTTTTCCAATGAGCGCATATTATGTTCACTCTTTATTGTGAAAGATGCTACCAACAGAAAAAAAAGATAATTTTAGTTTAAGTGGGGGGTAGCAAAAGATGGATGAAGTTATTTTGAGAGAAACTGTATTTTTTACAACAAATCAAGACGTGATTCATTCAGGCTGCGATAGGGAGAGAGAGAGCCGGACTTCAAGCAGAAAATAGGAAGGCACATCTGGGTACAGCAACGTTTCTCTGTTTATTCCTTTCAAGCTTACAGCCTCTGTCAGTCATAGAATATGCTGGATTTGGAAATATCGGCAGCACAGTTATTTTTATTTTGTCCAAATATAATTGGTGCAAACCTTTAGAAGGATTCTTATTAGCAAACAGGTGAGGATTCTCAATCACAAGCACCCTACAAAAATTTAAAAAGCAAAGCATGTTCCAATGTGAAGTGCTTTTATTTTTTTTTTCCAAGGACAAACAGTGGAACAACAGAGTCGATCAGTAGCTTTCAGCGCAGCTAATAAGATTATCCTCGCATGCGTCCTAGTTGCTCAGACCTCTTCGCTTCGGATGCTTTGGAGGGCTGGTGAGGGACCCTGTGCATTGCACAGCAGAATAAGCTGAGTGCATCTTACATTCCCGTGTAACAAACCCACATGATGTAATCATAATGCTTACACGATGCCTCGTTTGCACTCCCTACCCAGTAGATAAAGGCCAAATAAAGCATGTGCCACAATGGAAGTCTTGCTTCTTCTCCCCGTGGTCCCAACGCTTATTAGCTTGTTTATTTATATATCTTGACTTTGCATTTGTTCGTGAGCCACTTGCTTGTTGGAAGCGAGGGCTGTGATGACTCAAACAATGGATAACACTGCCAGCTTTGCGGTTGCTGTGGCCCAGTTACACCATATTGGTATCTCTGTCTGCTGCTCCCTCTTCTCTCAATGTTAAAACGTTGAGGCTTTTGTCTGGTGAGACACTTTTCCTGGTTCTTGAGAAGGAAAACAATGCTTGTTCAGCAACTTATAGAAAATAAAAGCAAACAAAGCAACATTTAGTGAAGGCATATTACAAAATTAAGTGAAGGTCTTGGAGAAAAAAGGAAAAACCATTTGCCCCAAAAGTTTTTGAGTAAAATTTTCTAGCACATTGACGTACATTGCCTTACAGAAGTGTTCATACCCCTTTACTGATATTGCGTCACACTACAAACCTAAAACTCAAGGTATTGTGGGGGGATTTTGTCTAACAGACAAACACAAAGGTGTGAATATTTTTTTTGTAGGACATCCTTTCTCTACAATTACAACTGCAAGTCTTTTGGAGTATGTTGCTACCTGCGCTGCACATCTAGTGGCTGAGCAATAGCTCAAGCTCAGACAGTCTGGACTTTGACTAGGCCATTTTAACACATAACTATGCTTTGATCTAAACTATTTCATTCGTAGTTCTGGCTGTATGTCTCGGGTGTTTGTCCTGCTAAAAGGTGACTATCCAAGTCTCGAGTCTTTTAGAACCTGTAGCATGTTTTCTACCAGGATGGCCCTGTATTTAGCTCCATCCATCTTCCTATCAACTCTTAACAGTTTCCTTGTCTCTGCTGAGCAAAAGCAATCCTGCAGCATGATGTTGCCACCACAATGCTTCACCATAACAAAGATGTGTACAGAGTGCAGTGTTAATTGTTTACTACACATAGTGTAGGTCGAAAACTTTTGCCGTGGGCTCATCTGATCAGTGCACTGTCCTCCACATCTTTGATTTGTCCCCTACGTGGCTTGTGGGCGACTGCAAATGGGAGTTTGTATGGCTTTCTACAAAAAATTGCTGTTTTTGCCACTTCTTCTTAACATTCAGATTAGTTAAGTGCACGACTGACAAAAGATGCTTTCAACCGAGCAATTGAACAGCAGCTCCTCCAGAGTTGCCAGGAGCCGCTGTTTATATGTATAATGTGCTTCTTGCCTAACTTGACATTTTAGGTGGATGGCCATGTTTAGGTGGCTTTGAAGTTATGCCAGACTCTTTCCATGTCCACATGATGGATTGAACAGTGCTCTGAGATGTTTAACACTTTGGGATACCTTTTAATAACCTAACCGTTTTAATCTTTGTCAAAACTTTATGCCTGACCTTCATGATGCTCTTTGTTCACTACCAATTATGTGACTTCCAAATCCAGCACTGGGTTTTACTTGGGGGTTTTTGAGTAAAGGGGGCTAAATGCCCACACTTTTCAGATTATTTTTGTTAAAACCATACATGCTCTTCCCTCCGCTTCACAATTACTTTGTGTTGGTCTATGGCATGAAATCCAATAAGTTATATTGAAGTTTTAAGGTTTTACAACACAATCTGGGAACAAGTTGAAGAGGAAATTAATGTTTTTGCAAGGCAGTGTAGTTTACATCCAAATAACTGCTTGAAATTCACTTCGTAGAATAATTACTGCCTAGCCTGCAGCTGCCACTTTTAGGCAAGTTTTCCATTCAAGTAGCCCCTGTACATGGCAAATCCAGGAGAATGGGATCTGTATGCTGTCACAGGGCCTCTCAACTGCAGAGAAAACAGGTCTGTGTTTGTGGAGGCATTCTTCATGCACGGCTTAAGAAGGAGCTCTGCACGATGCCACGAGCGGAGCATGACAGCAACATCCTTCGCCACGCTCTCGGAGCAAAAAGAGTACATGTTACACCGTAGGTTGCGGCGCTTGAAAGCACGATTCCCATGTAACGCACGTGAAAATGTCACAGTGCGTATAGGAGTAGGTGCGTGAGCCGCTCCGCACGCCTTTCCGCATGCAAGTGCAATCACTGCACACGGAAGATAAATAGCAGACGGGACCCGAGGGAGGGGATGAGCAGGAAAAGAGAAATTCCCGTAGTGATGAAAACCTCACACACACACACACACATTTATCTGTGCCTCCTCCTCACACGTGCTGCTCAGAAAGGGATCAAGCAGATGGATGGTCCTGTGTAAATGTAGTGGCAGCAGGCATGGCTGACAAAAGGTCTCCTCCTTTGCCCAGGAGACAGAAGAATATTACTCTCTGTGCCTTTCGTAGCCATATACAACAGAGTTTTTCGTTTTTTGTTCCTGAGCCCCATCTATAGGCAGTACAAAGTTGCCCTGCCAACTTTTCTCTCAGCTCAGTTGAGCTTCTTATTTGTGCTTTCCCTCCTTCTTTCTTCCCTTCCTTCATTTCACCATGTCACCGGGAAAAAGTGTTGAAGCGGAATGAGTCAGAGCCGCAGTGTGATTAATGGTGGGCTCTGGCGTCTCCGGGGCCGAACACTAAAAACAGCCAGGGGGCAGCGCGATAATGCACAATAATAAAGCCAGCAGACAATCAGCCAGGCAAAGCAAGGCCTATTAGCCAGCCCCATCAGGACGGCTAAGTGAGAAATTAGCCCTTCCCGAGCTGCGCCACAATTCATCAAGTGCTGCCCCTGAATCCCCCCCTCAAGAAGTCATAATGTTTACTTAAAGACTAGCCTCGATGCTCCAGCGGTGAGTTTTATTGGCTGTTATTAATTCCCTGCCCGGCCCTCGCAGCCCCTCCATTTAAACCGAATTAAAGGGGTGAAAATTGGATGAGATGAAGTTGTCTCTGTGTTTGGCTCTCCTCTGATAAAAAAACGAACTTAAATGGAGGAAGACGTAAGGGGGAGAAAAAAAACGCAGAAGGGAGGGCAAACAAGTTGGGATGTAAAGGAATGCTGAATGAAGCTGTCCTGAAATGGGCCACAGTCATTCTGAGGAATGCAGGGAGAGACAGAAGACTGGTGGGGGTTAGAGAAGAAGAAAATGAAGGGTATTGCTTTAATGCAAGACTTCCTGTGTGGATGGGAACAGACCCAAGAAGGGCAAGAGCTGGGTCACGCATTCCATAGATAGAGAAATGGATCATTTGGTTTTATCTTTGCTTACTTTCTAATTATCTGTCTTCAGCTGGCATAAAAAATGTACTTAAAATAACCTTAAAATAAGGCCAATCCTGTAAATCAACTTCTCAGAGATTGATAGAGGGGTGGCAGCAGGGATACAGTCATGTTAAGAAGAAAAGAAACCTACTTTCAGAGTGTACTTTTAGAGTTTTATCTTAGTTTTTTTTGTCATTGTATTGATTGTGCCTATGACCAAGTCAACACTGACTTATTTCAAATACATGACTAAAATGTACCATTATTGCCCTCCTTTGCTTTTATCCCAACCCATAAACACTCTAGAAAAATGGCCAATCAATAGTAAAAGCATACGTGTTGCTTAGAGAGGAAAACTCAAAACTAACTATATAGTAAAAAAAAAAAAAAAAATATATATATATATATATATGTATATATATATATATATATATATATATATATATATATGTATATATATATATATATATATATATATATATATATATATATATATATATATATATATATATATATATATATATATATATATATATATATATATATATATATATATATACATATATAATATAAATATTGAATTTATTTCAAGGCTTTCTACACATATTTACCAGAGATGTCAATATTAAATAAAGTGGATTATATATTTTAAATGCAACTAAAAATCTACAAAAATCAGACTTGGCAGATTAAAAATGGATTTAGAAATAATACTTAAATTAGAACCAACTTCAAAAGCTTCATCCATGGCATCTGTGGCTCAATTGCTTTTCTTTTTTTTTGAAGTTGTTACTTCCCAAGTTTCTATCCCTAAGTTGTTCAGGAAGAGCTTTATTTCAGTGTCTAGGAGTGCTGAACCTTGCGCTGGTCTGTAAGTGGAGTAAAGCATCTCATCTGTGTGAAGTGTGAGCCTGTGTTGCGGGATTGACAGCAGGTTGAGTACGCGCTATAGAGCAGTGTGGAGTGTACCGCGGCGGAGGAGTGAGATCAAAGACACCAGGAGCCTCAGAGGGAGTTCTAGACACTTCCAGCTCCCTGACGGCTCTCCCCACGGCGGCGTAGGGAGACAACTCTCTCCCTTCACTTTCATATCAGCCACAGAGCCCCCCCAATTCTTCTTCTTCTGCACGGGGCTTCGAAAGGCTTCACACACGCACGCAAGCGGTCTCAGAGGACTCAGGAGTTCTGCCAAGCCTGCATCCCACCTACAGCAGGACTCCTACAGTTGGATGCAGTCACACACGCACACTGTTGATCATCAAAAACAGAAAACACAGCTGGGTTTTTTTTCTTTCTGTCTTTGAAAGGCTTGAATTTGGAGGGGAAAAAAAACAACTTACCCCAGGGTGAAATTTTTAAATAAAGAAGCAACAATCAGGCAACCAGAGATCGAAACTGGAAAATCTTCCCTTGATCTGAATGTGATCGGCAGGTCACAACAAAGACCCTCCACATTTACACACACATCAACAAACAGCATGTAGTTTTAACTGATTTTGATAAAAAAAATATCAGACATATGTTACAGACTCATGCATTGATGCATAAAGGTAGATAATCAATAATAATCAATAATAAATCAATAGTAAATCTGTCAAAATCGAACTTGACAGATCAAACTTTGAACAAAACAGAAAATCGTTATTGGCCAGGTCCAATTGGTGCAACTCGGCTTAACAATGCCTTAGGCCTGGTTCACACGGCATGACCTTTAGGCCGATTTTCCCCCTATTCTCCCCTTCCGACACTCTCCGATTATCAGGATGGCTCTTTAGATAATCCTGACAGATATCCCTGTCATGTGTGGTGTGTTCAGAGCGCTCTGGTCTGCTCGGAAGGATGTCGGGACCGCTCCGATCGCAAATCGGGGATATTCAACATGTTGGCTTGTCTTGGCCCAATATCACAGCGAGTGTGGTGTGTTGCGAGCACAAATGAGCATGCAGCCTGTTGAATGTGATGTGTAGCCAATCAGAAAGCGAGGTGTCAGGCAGGGATACTTGGATTCGCCTCTGAAACGTCTATTATTATTTCCAAGTGTTGGCTCACGTTACCGCAGTGCACAAATGCATAGAAACAGAAATCATTCAGAGCAAAGTGTATAACAATGTTTCCCGGAGGAAAAAAAACTAACAAACAATAATTCCCCTCCATATTTTTGTATAGCAAATACAGCCCCTGCTCCTGCTGCTGCTCCTTTATCCAACGCTAGGATTCCCTGTTTTTTCTCTGTAAATTAGTCCACAAACTATTGCCAATGCCTCATCCTCTGCAACCATATTAATTTACTCTTTTGACTTTAGTCACGTTTCATATCATGAGGTTGTGTGAGATTTCTTGTCTGAGTTTGGAACGTTTGTGAGTAAAATTGGTTCGTGTGTGGTGTGGTGTCTCGTCACTACCGTGTGGCCGCACACCACACACTGTAGGACCAAAACAGGAATATCCGTGATTTTCTATTGCGGTGTGTGCGGTCTGAAACTCTTGTGGCACTTTTAAAATTCTGCAGTGTGAACCATGCCTTAAACTGCTATAGCACACTTTCAACAACAAAGTAATTCAAGGTGCTTTGGGAACTACTTTTAATCAGAAATTAAACTTAAAACCCAAAAATAATATTGATAAAAGCATATTTGTGCTATGACTCTTACAGCAGGGAAAAACTGTCAGATTCTGCTCTCTCATTCATTGAGTGATTGATTGATTGATTGATACAATTTCGAAAAAAACCTAAACTTAAAATAAAATAATACAGGTCCATCTCAATAAAATAAAATGCCATCAAAAGGTTAATTTATTTCAATTTAAGTTTGGGAACGGTTGCCCCACACGTCATTTGCCTGCTCAGGCCTGCAGATGTGTTTCAGAGAAACTCAAGCATCTGGATGAATTTACTTGTTTCACCTGTTAGCTCCACCATCTCGAATAAATACGGGTGTCACGACACAACCGCTAAGCAAACACACGTTAAAAACTTCCGAGCTCGCCACTCATTTATTCACCTCCGCTCTCAACCAGAGCAACCTGGCAAATAAACTTGTGCGTCGGAGGAGGAGGAGGCCTTAATTGGAGCATTTGACGGGTGCCTGGGGTTAATTGGGAGGCATGGATAACAGCTGGCTCCACAGAGGAAGTTCAGACAGGGATAATAAGTTCACCCTTTGCAGGAGAGGCGGTTAGTGATGAATCAGATCAGAGGACTGGTGTACCGTAATCATTTTCACATCTTCTAACCCCCCACCCCCACCACCACCTTGCACTCCTGACAAGCAGAAACAAACCTGGCTCCCAGCTATGCAATCTGGCACCCATCATGTATGACTGGGAGTCACAGGGAGGAGATCACCCAGCATTGCTTCACACACACACACACACACACACACACACACACACACACACACACACTTTCTTTAACTCAGTGCACTCACTGCTTATCACTAATAATCCTTACCTCAAGGATAGAGAACCCAGTTTATCAGTTCGCCGGTCGATGGATGTAAATCTCCTCCAACAATGTGTGTAGTAATGGCTTATTACCCTGCGTTAGCTCGTTTGCATTGATCTCTATGCCAGAGGGAGATGAAAAACTGGATGGGTTCACTGCTTAAATGTAGCAAGAGGGACTATAATTACACTCCAGCTTGTTTCAATAAAAGGCAAAAATTAACATAAACCATCTAAAACACACTTAAACTTTCAGACTCAGTCCTTCTGTGCGAGAAACAACAACCTTTCCTGGATTATGGGATAATCAGCCCCATATGTGCTGAATAAGTCTGTGTCTCCACTGTTGCTTTAAAGCTGCTGGTCAAGAGTTTTCTGTAAAATCAAACTCGTTGTAAAAATAGTTTGTCACGTTAAGGACAACATTTCATGGTCGGTTTTTCAATTTTTGATGTTGGTGTAAAATGTTTTTTAAGAAGATAAAAACTACCCGTGAAAAACAAGCTGCCACATGCACAGGCCTCTGATTACATCACATAAAGCATCTGATAAGACTTCTTTTGGGTGCGTCCATTTGTGTTTTTACTATTTTTCTTTATAATTTCAATCAAGATCTTTCTAAAAAAAAAAGAACAGATGCAACAGTGACGATTCTGTTGCCGATCTTCTTGTAAAGCTTTGAACTACCGATAACGCTTTTAGATGATTCCGATTTCTCCATAAGAACTGTGACGTAAAAAGATCTTAAAACAGCAATCTAAATATTTTTCCAACTTTCCTGCCAGTGTTTTAGTCAAGTCATCATCTCCCGAGTCCAAGTCACACTTGAGTCCAAGTCCAAGTCACTAGGTCCTACAAGTCAATTCTGAGTCCAAGTCCCAAAAAGAAACTTCCAGTTCAAGTCAAGTCATTATCACCTGAGAGCAAGTCAAAAATAAGAGAGCATGGTGTAGATTTCAAGACTAGAATAATGGCAGCCATACATGGTCTACTTTATTTATTTTTTTAAATACGTTGTACTCAATGCCTCAATGCTATCGCCAAGCTAACACAATGGCTAGTGCAAAATAATAAAAATGCTTAAAATAAATTTGAAAACAATAAATAACTGACATGTCACCCCTACACTTACGAAGGTTTTGGGAAGTTGTGGTTATTAAATTTGTCCACTAATCTTACTTAATATAACAAGCTAAAATTAGCATCGGCTACTTGCTGATTCCAACATCTTGAATATTTAAAATGGCAGCGTGTCACATTCGCACATGTCAGAATCCAAGTCCAAGTTTAAGACCTTACTTTGCAAGTATCCAAGGGCAAGTCATTGGCGGGTTGCTTGAGCAAAGTCAAAAGTCCCTTAAACGAGACTCGAGTCTGAGTCCAGGATTCAATTAGTCCATCCCTACTTATGAACAGAGATTAACAATTTAAATTAGTTGAGGGAACATTTTAAGGTTGATTACTAGTTCATTAATATTTTAAACAAAGATGAGTGGATAGAATAATTAGTACAAGTTAGCCCAGTTTGCTTTACGATCTGTGAGTAGCGGTCAGCCTCTGTGTATGATTACAGATATATCTTAAACTGTGTTTGGCATCTTACATCGATGATAGTAGTTAGTGCAATTAGCACGGTTAGCATTGTTAGCACAGTTAGCACTACTTACACAGCTTAGCCTAAATGTATTCTTTAAAGAATTTAGACAGTTAAATTTGAGATTTTTAAAAGACTGTCAACATTTCCAAAAGCAGCATTTTCCTCAACAGAGGTTGAAAACTCAAATGAGTAAAACAGGTCAACTTTGCTGTTCTCTTTTCAGCCTTACTGGTATCTGCTAAAAGTCTTGGTCTCTCTCACTTTCTCGTAGCCTGAAAGAACTGCAAACGTACCTCGACATCTTGTACTTCCTCTGACTTTATTTTCAAAACACCTCAGTGACACTGTACACAGCTAACTTTGAGTTTTATTTCCTTACCAGCATACACAATTTCAAGGGGCTATATGCAATTTTCTGAAATTTAAACTCGCGACTGACACCTGTGGCCAAAAAACGGAACTGCTCTTCCTTTCTGCTCGCTCTGCAGCGCTCGTATGCCGGACGCTCTCAATCTTCGATCTTTTTCGGGCACTTGTTAGGGGTTTAACTTTTTTAGTCTTATGTGAAGTTACTATTGGTGTCAGAGTTGTCCTTAGTCTCTTCTGTGTATTCGCACAATCCATTGAACTGCTTGCGAGTGCTGATTACCGGTAGTGGCAGAGTGATCTGAAACATTTAACATGAACACGCTTGACGTCACATCCGCAGACAGCGCGGGAAAATCAGACCCGACAGAAAATAGAAAAAATTGGATACAGGCTTATAGGTGCGCCCACTGTGAGCTGACAAGGTGTCAGTATGCTCATCAGGAGATGTTTGAGTCATAAATGGTCAAATAAAAAGGCTATTGTTACGTTTATTTTGGGGGGAAAGTAGCATATAGCCTATTTAAAGTGTTGTTGTCAAGCCAACCCACTTTGTTTACTTTGGGGATAATTGGGGTCAAACTCTAGCCCAAACATATCATGCAACAAAAATGCTTCAGAATCTATGTCGAAATCAATCAAAAGTTACTCATCCACAGTGGTTGACTATTTTGCCTCTTGTGATGTCATCAGGTTAAATAAACAAGAAGCATAATTCGGTGCGCATTTAGAAAACAGCATTTTGTGAAATCCTACAGTGGAAAACCATACTTTATTACCCCGCAGCAATTTAACTGTCAGTGTATATTTGTAACTGGAAAAAAATACACCACTTCACAGTATCTTTAAACTATTTCTGGAGTGGAAAAACTGTTAAGTCAGTGTTCATAAAGCGAAAGAAAGTGCTTCTGGTAGCAGTAAAAGGTTTAGGTGTAACTCTACACTCGGTTCCTTCAGCTCGGAGGGTGGCTGAGGGACTGAAGGAAGCCCAGGTAAAGTCATAAGCAGTAATGGGAGGAGACAGGGACTTAGGGTGCCACACAAAAGCCGGGGCTTTATAAATAATTCCAAAAGCTAACAGGATCCCTTGTATGTGAAAATCTGCGAAATGCATTCACACATGAATGCACACGCACACACCTACACACGCACACACACACAGAAAGCACACTGCCACCAGGGGGAATAGGCTATTCACACCACTCTGCCGGGGCTGCTGTGGGTCTAACCTGCCCGGAATTGGTAAATTCAGGGGGAACGTCTTTCTTGCATAGGTGATGCAAGAAGGAAATCAAGTGCAGAAAGGTCTGTTCCTGCAAGACACATACACATTTACACACCCGATCACTCATAATGCAGGGCTGCAAAGCACACCCAAGACCTGTCTTGTAAATCTCTTTGTGAAAGCAGCTTTTGGGGGTAGACAGGGGCTTACACTGCTGAGCCCTGAGGTAGAGTTGCCCTCCCTAACCCCCGTCTCCCACACACAAACTCTGCTCTCGTTGACTCCATTCCTAAGTTTCCCTCTACCCCATATTTCCTCCTCTTTTCTTGCCCTTCTGTCACCTTTTCCTCCCTGGCTCCCCCCTCCTTTCCTCCCCTCAGTCCAAACCAGGCTCCAGAGCTCCGGTCCTTAGCACCCTCAGGCTCCCGTGGCGTTGCAGTGACTAATGTCCTGCCTTCGCTCAGACAATGAGTTTGAGGCTGAGCCGGGAAAGTGTTGAGGAGGGAAAAAGACTCTCGCACCTTTGACAAATGGAACCCTTCGCACTCCTGAGCCCACTGAGGGAGGCTTTACAATGTTGCTCTGCACGCTCCGCGTCCTCAGAGGGGACGGCTGCAGCCTGCGAAAGCCGCATCTGAGGGGAACATAATGAATTCTTTGGGAAGTCTAACCTAGCTTTCTTCATGAATAAGATATATTTCCAAAGCACGTCAACCTCTCTTAATAAAAACAGCAGTCTGGCAGGAATAGCTGAGGCCGTTTTAAGGCCCCATGTACGTGTTAATATTTCTGTTTCTCTATCATTTTTTTTTCTTTCATGAGCCCACTTTTTCCAGGACTGTCACTGTAAGGGCAGCCCTACATTTTTCCCCATGGAAGGTAAAGCAGCCGCGATGACAAACTCTCATCAAAAACGTCCTGAGTCCTTCTCTTTCAAAGAAAACTCAAACTCTGGATGCCTCCCTCTCTCCTCTTCTCCCCCACCCCACCCTACACGCAACCCTGAAAGGAACTAGGCTTTGTCTGATGAGCAAAAAAAGAGAAGCACCCCCCCCCCCACACACACACACCTCACCCCTCCAAACTCAACTCCAAATCCTACCTCCCCTCCGCGAACCCTGCAGAGTATTGTTAAAACACAACCCCCCCCCCCCCCCCCCCACCCCTCTCAGCGGCCCGCACTCTTAAAAAAGCACACTTTGCATGAGAAAAAACGATTACTGCTCGAATGCTGCACTGTCAATGGAGGGCTCTCTAAGGCTGGGGCTGAAATTTGCTCTGATAGTAGAGTTGTTCTTTTGTTTTTCCAAGATAAAGGCATTTTCAGAGGCAGGGTCAGTTAGCATTCATTACCGAAAGGAACAGACTAAAGAGGGATGTATATAGGATACTACCTCTCCACCCATTCAAGGCCTCTCTCCTTTTCCAGATTACTCAGATACAGAGATACCTACATAAACACACATGAACCATGTTTACAGGGGAAAGATAATGTCTAGGCCTGAGCTTCTTTTAGGTATTAACCTTGGGATTTGCATTTGGCATTCAAACAATAGACACCTCCTTGACCTCCACCCCGGAATGCAGCAAGATTCATAGAAATCTCCCCCCGCAAAACAACTTTGAGCAGCATGGGAGTGCAACCGCATGGGGTTCGCATTGTGAACATCATTGCTTGACAAACCAATAGTTAATTACTCATTTTCAGACATGGGCCGTTTACTTTTATCAAAGTAAAGTAAAATTAGAAAAGTTTGGGTCAGAGAAGCACCAAGACTCTTTGTCAAATTGTATTACTGTGGAAATGTGACTGGAATCTTCAAATTATTTGCTAGTCAAGCCTGACCAGGGACCAACTGACCCAATACTCTAAACAGAGGTCCTCATCCCCCAGTACCGGGCTGTGGGTCAGTTAGTCCCGGGCTGCAGGCAACACAGAAAGAATAAATAACAGACTGTATTTCTGTTTTATTTATTATCCTAGTCTGTTTATTTTGTATTTTGTGATGTTTTATTTTGAAAGATGACAGGATCCTTTCCATTACATCTAGCCAACTCACTCTTGACGCATGTTAAGCTGTTGGCTTTGGTCACGTGATACATCACTGCTAAAACCAAACCCACAAGCTAGCAAAAGGATTAAAATCAGACGTTTCTGAAAAGTTTCTTTGCGAAAAGGAAAGTCTCCAGTGAAGAGACAGAAAAGCGTACGACTTTCAAGACAATGAAAACTATATTTAGCAGACAATACCATGAGTCTTACTTATAATATGGATTGGTCGCAAACAGACGATTTCCCTGCACCCAGACCCTGCTCTGCTTAATATGTGACAACCAGCTTTCTAATGAGGCAATGAGACCTTTAAAACTGCCCCAGACAGGACTGTCTTGTTACTAAGAAATAGCCACTGGACTCCTACTGATTCAAAGTTGTGGTGAGTTGTATTTGTTATGCACTTTACATTTGTTTCTGTGGTAAATCTTATTTTAAAGGCCTGTTTAAACGTTACCATAGCGACATAAGAGCGTTAGGGGGCAGAGAGGATGGTACTCACGTTATGTTATTGGCGCGATGTTACGGGGACGCTGCTAATAAAGTTACAAGCACACGTTGGTTTTACATTCATTATTATATTTGAAAGAATAACCCCGTTTTTTTAGGCCAGTCGTTTCTTTTTATTTTGTTGCATTTATCTGTTTTTATTGTCTGACGTTAAACCAGTCCGTGAAGAGAAAAAGGTAGGGGACCACTGTTCTAAAACATCTCATGGCTAAGCCCCCAAAATTCATATTAAAAGAAAGAAACTAGAAAATTACCTCCAATTCTTTGTTAGGCATGGTGGGTTGCGGGTATAAAGGTATACCCTGGCCTTTAAAAAGATGTTCAAAACCTCTAGGATTATCCATCATATGATCCAAAGTTCCATTAATAAGTTCCCCGAAAAAATGACTAAAGCTTTCTCTCTGTGTTTCAAGGCATCAACCAGCGCCATCTTGGCCCTCCCTCACTTGTTGCTGTGCACTGCCAGTTGTTCAATCGTTTACAAAAAGAACGATTTCAGTATTGCAAAATATTTCCAATAGCAGAAAACACAGACAGTAAAGCTACAAGCAGCATATCAAGCAGCTGACTGCAGGCTCTACAAGAGCAGATAGCCTGATTAATTAAAATGCAAATATCAGTTGGTCAGGGTCCCAGATTTACTTTATAAAGAAGTGAACAGCAAGAGTGGATAATATTATTACAATAACGACTTGAAAACTACCACAACCAGATACTACATTTATTAAAGTATTTTAGCTTAACTGACATTGACCAGTGGTCTGTCCATCAGAAACTCAAAAATCTTGGGCCAACTAGGGAGCACACCATGACAAAGCTCTACCAGATCAAGCTGACAACAACACTTTTACAGTAGGAGTCCGTATTCAGTGAAGAAGACCAGAAGCCAATTGTATTCAGCAGAAGAAGAGATATTATTAGACGATAAGGAAACTTTATTTTCAAAATGTCAAGGCTGCGAGAGAATGAGAGAGAGCAAGACTTCAAACATGTATTTTTGCTTAAACTAAAGTATCAAGACCAAAATAAATACATTATTATAGCTGTAATAAACAAAATATTTAACTACTTTAGCAGCATTGGGAGTGATAGTTGCATCTGTGTTTTAAGTCTTCTTGAGTAAATAATGTGCTTCTGTGACATTTTTATTCAAAGTTATCAAACAGAAAGAATCTCATGAAAGCCTATGCTTACTTCTTTGCGTAATGAAAAGTTAAAAAAATAACAAGATGAAATTGTGGTGGGGGGGAAAAAATGCATCAAGCTGGCGTCACAGATCAAGAAGCATGGGTGAGTGACAGATCATTGTTCACACCGAGCAGCCAAGTGTATGTGTCACGCAAATCACAACACTGGACAAAAAAAAAGGAGAAAAAAGAAGAGCAAAGACCCCCTCACGGATGTCACAACCGGCTCTCATCAAAGCTGACACAATACCACATCTGCAAAAACAGCCACCGACCTCAGGGAACTCATCTTGTCCTGGGCAACTTTACACACTTCGAGGCCTCAAACCCGAAGCACTTTCACCTCTTGCTGCTACACTTCACACCAACGAGTTAAAGATGTTTTTACAGTATCCAAAGCAAACAGAGGAGGGGTATGAGCGGCGGCCACAGGCAGGCGAGACCTGTCCTGTTTGCTGATGAGGTGTTTGAGAAAAAGAAGCAGTCACTTTTGCACAGCATTTTCTGTAACATTTAGAAATAAAATTTGACGTCCCTTATATTATGTTTGAGTTAGGGCTGGCATGCAGGTTTTCAAAAGTAAAGGCTTCAAAACCAACATTTCTTATACTGCCAGAACATTCCTACAGTTTAAAGCCCTTTTAATGAGAATCCAAAGAAAGAGAGTTTTCTCCAGCTGTTCGGAGTACAGAACAACCAGCATTCCCCCTCCCCCTCCCCCACATGTTTCTGCACATCAGTTGGATGTGTTTATTTTGTAAAGGCCTTGACAATTAAATTTGTAGTGAATTGGTGCTATTTAAATACACCAAATTGAACTTTTGCTGCCACTGACAGTCAGCTGCTTTATGAAAGGCTTCTGAATTTTGTAGTTTTTTAAGGACAAATTTTGTTGTTTTTCTGGCAGCAAAACAAAAGATGTGCCATTAATCACTCATTAACGACAAGCTAATTACCCCACTAATATCAGTTTTTAAGGCCTTTGTTAATAAAGAGTAGAACAAAAAAAGCTCTAACATGCTTTGCAGTAAGCAACTGAAAGCTGCTTTAAAATTTAACAGGTGTTTATTTGTAATAAAATAACATATTTAAAGGTTATAGATTACATGGTGAAAGCAGTGATAATAGGTGATATTATTTTAGCTCCAGTAGGAATAAACATTTACTAATTAGATCAGTTTTGTAAGTTTTAATTTTAACTTTTTGTGTTGATGCAACTTAGGTATTTTGACTCAAGCCTATCATACTGTGAGAATCTCATATTGGCACGTGCCGGGTTATGATCAGTTAATTCAAGTTTTTCTACAAGTTCTATGAAATGTTGCACTTCTCACTTAATTGTCAGAGTCAGTTGGATT
The DNA here is from genome assembly GCA_963556495.2 of Valencia hispanica. Classification (NCBI taxonomy): domain Eukaryota; kingdom Metazoa; phylum Chordata; class Actinopteri; order Cyprinodontiformes; family Valenciidae; genus Valencia; species Valencia hispanica. The sequence continues at coordinate 37,196,155 of OY747716.1, read as the reverse complement.
TTTTCATTTTCTATTTTTCTATGGAAGAAATAAAAATGTTGCCTTCCAGGTAGCTGAAAAAGAAAAAGCGAGGAGAACCTAAAAATAAATGAATGAATTTGGAGCAGGCTGATAAAGCATGCATGCAGTATTCCAGCGTGTGACCGCCGGTTCGCAAAGCCAAGCGCATTAAAATTCCCCAATGTGAGTAATATACATATCTAAAATTGCAGTTTGCTATCTGAAGTCTCATACCCTCTTCATCCCTACTTTTCCCTTATCCAAAGACATCACGCGGGTCTGAAAGGTGCCTTTAGCTGGCTCCTTGAAACAGGGAGTGAGGGTCCCGCTCAGGGACAATGATAGTTGAGGAGGAGGGAGGGAGGGAAGTGGAGGGAACACATAGCATATTAAATCTTGCTGGCGGAGCTGGCTCGTCCACGCAGAGAGAGCCAGGGAGTCAGATCTGAGGCATGCCCTGAAGGGATGGCTGGGCCTGGGGATTAGGGAGGCCAAGGAGGAGCTCCTCGTGCGCCCAAAGACCCCTTCTTGTCTCCGCTCGTACGCAAATGTGTCCAGACATTTTGACGCTCCTCAGGTTTGCACCCTCAGCCCAAGTTTTTACACACACACACACACATACATTTCCAAAGTCTCTTTTTTTTAACCCCCTCAATCACTGCCTATGTCTGACTTGTCCTCTTTCTCTCCCCACTGTGTCTGTTTCATTTGATGTCAGCATATCAAAGTACCAAATCATCAAAGTGGGGGATATCTTCTGGGGGACATCAAATCAACTACAATAGTTAGTGTATGTGCAGAAAAACAAAGTAAGAGTTTGTCACACGCATCACAGAAAATGACTGCAAACTTTCACTAATCAGATGGTTCCTGCGTCAATTTATTCCAAACATTTAAACTCATAAAAATAGAGATGAACCAGTCGGGCTTTTCTTGGCCGATACTGATTTCCAGTTTTCTTTAAGGTCTGACATGGTAAATCAGAAAATTGTAATACAGGTTTCTTGACAGAGGTAGCAGTACTTTCAAATCTAACAGCAAAAGGGAAAAATAATATTATTCCTATTTAAGCATCAAAGCGTATGTCCCCAAGCTTTACCTGATTTTTATGAAATACAAAAAGTACACCAGAGTGTATGCTGTTGGTGGAAGTGATTATAGACTGAAAATGGTGGGAGTTCTCAGTTTTGATGCATTTGATGATTAGGGGGTAAAAAAGAATATCTGATTTTCTGTTATCTGATCAGAGCCGATCAAAGGAAAGCTGGTTCAATCCAACGTTTTGCCGTAATCAAAACTCTCAATATTTACGCCCAACTGGGAGTCCGTTAATTCCTCCGGAAGCAGGACATTTTTTGATAAACTTGTAAAACATGTAAGATCACACACACTAAATCCCACTCTGCTCTCGTTATCTTCAGGACAATCAACTTTCCTCTCGTTAGCCCTATTTTAACAAAAATATTAGCCACTTTTTTGCGAGCCTCAGGTTGCAGAATTAACACGACAAGACAGCTCATTAGTGCTTCATGAATACAAACCTGATAACAGGTATTCTTCCTGCGGTGTGTTGTGGGGAAAGACAGGCTGCCGGGGTCCTCGTAGAGATAAAAAAGGAGAGGGTGCCATACTTCAAAAGCTAATTGCATGTCATCTCCGTGTATTAACATGACAGCCTCTATTCTGGCAGGCCATGAGGTCGAAGGTGGCCTGGGACAAAGTCACTGAATATATGTGCACAATTTTGCAGAACAGAGTGCTTAAAGTTGAGATTAAATCAAAACAAAAGGGGGACAGGACGCTGCTGAAAACTGATTGATTCCTGCAGAGAAATGTTATTTGAATGTTATCTTAAAACACTGTTAGATTTTATCCTACTGATGCAACATTATGTTAAAAGAAATCCCCTTTAATTAATGTTCATTATTTTATAAATATGTGTAACCCCAAATCACAACTGTCATTATTTTAAATTCAGGTAAAATCTGATAATAGATTAATTAAAATGGTTTCCAGGCATAATTGTAACCTCTGCTTTAATTAGCTTCTTGACAAAAAACCCTCCAAAAATTGTAAAAGAAAAAGCATAATATCAATCAAGTTTCATAATATTATCATTAAAAATGTTATAGTAAATTGTATATAAAATAATCTATTATTTATAGTAACAATTGCTGAAATCACCCAAGTTACCAAAGCCATTTAAAATGCCATATAAAACATTTGGGGGCTCTAGGAGGGTAATAATAATGTTGCCGACACTTTCTCCTTAACTTAAAAAAAATACAGCAGGAAAAAGTTACAAATAATATATTAGGCCTAAAAAAAAATTATATTTGAGGCCCAACCGTTTTGCTTAATTTATTTCCATAACTGGGTACAAATTAAACAGGTGAGTTTTAAATTGACACATCATTTTTATTATCACTCTACTGTCCAAGTGCAACGTCAATATTTATAAACTAAACCTTAAACTCAGACTGAATGATGGAACAGCCTCCTCCAAATACATAAAAATAGGAGTTTTCCCAATATCTTATTTGTTCACACGCCGCTCCGTCTCAAAGCTGCTGAAAGCTTCGTTAATAATTTGCCATGTGTCAAAAGGAAGAGGTGGGGGTGAAAAAAAAATGAAAGGAAGAGGATTTGAGCCGCACCGCATGGCTGAGCACCTCGGACCCTCGTCGTTTGTATGAAACCAGAGAGCAGACAGGCAGATAAAATGTGGAACAGCTGGCGAAAGGACAGGAGGGAAAGTTTCAAACAAATATCTGCACATGTGGAGGGCTGCCAGAAAGGTCTCACATCCAGGAACACTAAAGCAATCTTTATTCCCTCATTTTAAATCTATATATTTTATAAGGTTTACAAAATTACAATCAGATGTATTCAAGAGAAAATTTTGGAGATGCATGGTATTTTTGCTTGGGGGCCCATATGAGTGACCCCTGTGGGGCCACAGAGACCCCCCCCCCCCCTCCCCGTGGTGGGCTTAAATTTCTCTGAGCCCACATGCTTATGTGAAGTGTCCTTAAACCTGTTTCTTTGTTTTAGGACTTAATGCTAATTTAATCAATGTGAAAAAAAATGCACTTGAATAAAGACATAAAAAAATATACTAATTTCATACAAATTATATATTTTTATTTTATTTTAATTTCATGACAAAAAGTTATTGAGAAACCTAAGTTGCAAATGTAATTCTAGAATTATATTTAAATTGAAAATAAATGTTTAAACTTTTCATTTAAGTTGTATTTGATGTTTAGTTTTAAAACACGGAATATCATAGGGAAAAAGCTGGAAATTAATAAGTTGAAATAAGAGGTCATGCATCCTCCCACTAAACTGTGTTAATGCAGAAATCTGCAAATCAATAACAGGCGCTGAAATATGATCACACATGCACATAAATATGCATGTCTCATGGCTGCACACCACACCTCCAGCGGCCGCCTTTCTGGAGGTAAAGCTCCAATAAAGTTGCGCGTCTGCAAAAAGTTTTCATTCAAAACGCTCAGCTGCAATATTGTTGGTTTGTTTTAATGTTTCTTTTTTTGTTTTGTTTTTGTTTTTTAGTTTGCCAGAGCTCATAAAAACTTGAGCGATCATCTTTGTTCCTGCTACAAATAAAGCCGCAGAAACTCCCTGGAAGTTTTTAAGGCGCACATCTCTGCGTCTGGATACATTGAGACGCTGAAACCAACGCAAATAAATGTGTGAGACTTTTATTGTTGAGTAAAAAATAAGCATGTGTGTTCTGACCTGCCTGATACTCCATCGTTTTGAAATATGAAACCTCTTCTGCTTCATAAAAGTCTCAGAGGCTCGCAACAAACTTTCCCAAAAAGAACCCCCAACAAAGTGTCTGCGGGTTTAGGAGAAAAACTTACTTTCTTCCTGGATGATTTCTCCTCTTTTAATGACTTTTCTTGAAGGAAAAAAAACAAAAAACGCGTGCGATGGTTTTTCTTCTTTCTTCTTAAGTTGCAGATGTTCCTCTGGAGTTGCCTTGGACTTTTCTCTTCTTTTTTTTTCTAACGCTGGAAGTCCAACTCCAAAGCGGCGCAGCCAGAGTTTTTCCTCTAGCCTGTCTTTCTCCTCCTTCTCACAGTTTTCTCCTTCTCAGCACCATGGGCCAGCCGATTGTAATCTGCCGACAGCAGACCACAGATGCGCGTCAAAAACAACAGAGAAGAGCGTGTGGAGAGTTGTTATTACACTTGGAGCATTTTTTCGAGAGGGAGAGAGAGGGCGAAGTGTGGGACTCCCAGCTGCTCCTTCCTTCGCTTGACTCCTCCCTTCGGTTTGCTCCCTCCTTTACTCACTGCCTCCCTCCTTTTTTTTTTTTTTTTTTTTTACTTTGCGCACCCCTTTCTTTTTCTTTCAGTCATTCTTTCTTTGTGGAAGTACTTTGGATCCGTTGTCGTTGACATGCATTTAGGTTTTAGGAGAGGAATTTGATCTGGTATGGCCAAAACTAGTTTACTGGGCTCCCTGCAGATTTTTATAGATACATTTTCAAAAATAATTTAGGGTCACTTTTCCAGACTTCTTATATAAGTACAAGTATAAATGTTAGCGCTCACCATAAATACATGATTAAAAAAATATCTATACAGTTGTCGGGTTACAAAATGGAACTTGCAAAAATCCAATGGATGAAAAGCTGATTGGATGGATGGATGATTCTCTGAGCACAAAATGAGCAAAAACTACAAAATGTCATTTTACCCCCCCCCCCCCCCAAAAAAAAAAAAAAACAACAACAGGGAAACAGGAAATGATCAAGACTTACTGACTTGGATTCAGTAGACTTGTAAGGAACCGTCTGTTTAACTGATTATGCTTTCAAACAGGGAAGATGTTCATTTATTGACCGATTAATTTGCATTAGTGTGCATAAGAGGCGACACCAGGCACACTGATAAGCAGAAGAAAAGGAGAAACCTATAAATCGGTGATGTTAAAGTTGCAAAAAATTCTTTTATATCTGCCAGTAGCAACCCAAGGCAAATTTAAAAGTAGGCTTTTTTCTGCTTAAACTTAAAAAGAAGTTGGAACCTTTCCAAATCTTGGAGCTCTCTTGGAGGCCCCCTATTGGCCCTAAATAGCAGCTCAGTTTGATTGTGCCTTTGGCTGGTTCTTGGAAAACACTTAAGAACAATGAAGCAGCAAACTTACCTGTTGCTTAGGGCCCCTCTAATGCACTTTATTCTCATACACGATATAGATCTTCATATTTGCTGAACAAGAAAAGGCCTATTTATTTTTACTTAAAGTTTACATTTTTATTGGGTTCACATGTCAACAGGTATATTATTTTTAGCAGTTATAAATATACAAAGAAAAGTCTTCACAGATCTTAGCTCTGTAAACATTCATAATCACTTGTGGTCGAGCTTATGTGTGCTTTTGCTAGTCACAATTCATCCAGGATGTAACTTACGAATATTTCTTATTAACTAACTGCCAATTTACTGCAGTCTCAAGAAAAACCAGTTAAACTTGCCTCCTCCTTATAAACTCTGCTGAGTTTGAGTTGAAATGCTGGAAAACTAGAAAAATAATACATTTTTCCCCCAGCTGTCACCTTCTAAAACATTCCTTACCAAGTGTTATTTATCAAAATAAAACAACAATAAACATTCTGTCAAAAAAATGTCAAACAATCAAGGATATTACTGAGGTTCTGATGAGACTGGCTGATTACAGGCTAAACTGGAAATTGGCCTTAACTTAGTTTCTTGCTCGGCTCTGATAAAGAACAATTGTATTAATGAGGCTTCAAAGTGAAATTGGACCGCATCGTCCTGTCTACTCAATTGGACACACACACACACACACACACACAGACACACACACATATTTCACTATTGTGGTATTCTAAACAGCAAATTGGAGAAATCTGGTTAAATGTATAGAGATTTTTTGTTGAGCCTCCTTCAGCTCTTCTTCTGCTGAATAATTTTACTGAAAGAAATCAGACCTGGTCCACCACATGTATTACAAAATATTCCAAAGTTGCAAAGATTTGTAAGTGTCAATAAATCTGTTATTTGCTGATAATATTTGTCGCCATGTTTATTTTTATGCCTTTAATTTGGTCAATTTTACCTAAGATCCTGATGTTATTTATCATGTAGTTTATTAATTCTTTGAAGTCTATATAGAGAAGCATCAGGAAATTGAATCTTTAGATCAATCGGCTCCAGCCGGAGTTTGAAAACCCCAAATTTAACAGGCTGTCCAAGCAACAAGTCTCTTTGCTGTGCTCTACAGTTGGGAGTTAAGCATCTTTAGAGGGAGTGCATCCATTCTTTCCAAACTCTGGCTCATTTTTATATTTATTTATTTTTAGGAAGGAAATCTCAAGTGACACATTTTTCAAGAAATAATCACAGAGAAGAATGATTGAGTTTGACCTGGATCAGAATCATTCAAACCAAATCACAGTCATGTTTGCATTTTTAGGTGTTGATGTGGATTTTTGTTGTTGCTGTTGTTGAACCAGACTCGGATGAGAAATGTTTCTGGCAAATATTACACTTTGCTGTATCGTTTTTGACATCAGAAAACTGCATTTTTCTTGTCTGAGAGTAGTTGTTTTGTCACCACTCACTCACAAATGAAACTGAATTAGAGGACAATTAAAAGAAAGTTCTTTTGTATGTCGAGACATGTCACTTAAGCTGCAGGAGAACGAGAGAGAGCAAGACTTATAGCACATGACATCTAGTTTGAACATATATTCAGGTTGCTCTGTTTTATGCTTTTTAACTTTCTAACTCTGTCTATCATGGAACATGCTAGATTTGGAAATGTTCTCTGCCTTTTGGAAATCCGAGAGGTAAGCCCTATACTTACTCCAAAAGAACAGAAAAATCTCCTCAGGCTGCAAGAACAAAATAACATCATTCTGCTCTTCCAGCAGTGGTTTGGGAGTTCTTGCAGCTTGTTCTTGACAAATCTTGCAGGCATAACCTTCTTTTTGTTTTGCCTTGTGATCCACAATTATTATGTAAAACTAGTCCCTCCCATGCAGCAGGAGCGACATATGAGTACTTCCCAACAGTTCTGCCTTTGGGTTCTTGTGATGTATTAAATGTCCTGGACAGAAAGAACTTTGTTCTTGTTCACACAGAAACTTTTTTTGTCATGTTAGCTGTGCAAATGTCAGCCAATTAATTAGAATCGTTCATAGGTATTTCAGCCTACCAAGCTGCATTTTCTTTCCAAAATTTTAGATATGTTCTACGGGGGGAAAAAATCTGCGAAAAGTCAAGATTTTCCTCAAATAATTTGTAGTCACGTTCCACAGAAGAATTCATGATAGGTAAATCTGTGAATCAGAGATCCTGCTACAATTTCTTTGTTGTTAGTCATTCTGACTGAGGGGGTCAAAAAAATCCATTCATAATCTACTTTTACCTGTCAATTTTTAAAATGATAATGACATATTGAGTAGTATTTCATTTTCATTCACTGTATTTAACATTCAATCCGAACAAACTGAACAGAGAGTCCACATTGTGCCGATACACAATCAATATACAGTCGAACAGACTAATGAGCTATATGCATTTATTATGAACATGGAGCTGAACTGCGCTCCAGTTTGTGCGTAATGGCGGCTGAATCCTCGCTCTGTTGCCACACTGGAGACTGGAATTACAAGCGCCACTTCAGCCAAAGTTTTGAAATAAGGAAACATTTCTCAAATTGAAGTGATTGGAATTTGGCAAGACTCTCTGAACGAGGGCTTTTCTGATTGCTTCAGCGGGGGGAAATAACACAGCATGTGCTCCTTCTGTATCAGTAGTTAGGCTGCAGTGATCTGTCATTGCCTGTCTGTGTACGGTGCAGTCACAGATGTGCTCCATGCCTCCTTAACACTGTCAGGCACCGGATAGGGAGATGCATTTGGTACGGTGTCCAGGTCTGAGATGATGCTCTGATGTTCTCATTTTTGGATTGATTCAGTTACCTGTACTCCGTGTGTAAAGTTTAAAATGTCTGCACGTCTGGACCAAGTAGTCAAGGATGTGAATTGCTTTCAGATTTTTCTATCACCACTTTAAAAAAACGATCAGATATGGAAAATATTCGGTTAACGCCACGCCTGAAGTGAATACCACGCCAATAGGCAGAGGTCCAATCTAATCACTTTGTTTTAAAAAGTCAAACTTGCCTTTACAGTCAGGACTTTTCCACTTACGCATGTTGATAAATTATGATAAATAATGACTGCTCGTGGCAGGAAGGCATTGAAAAAACAATTTTGAAATAAGTTCTCATACTTTTTAAGTTGTTTTTCCTAATGAGACTGCCTCAAATCACTACTGGCAGGTAAAAGCTTTGTAAAAACCAGAGATCAGATACAAAGAAAGACATTTTTTTAATGAAATTAAATGTTTATGAAGATTAATGTGTATCGATTTAGGCAGAACAACTAAAAAGTTAAAAAGAAAAATTATTGAAATAAAAATACCATCTCTTACAGGCGGAACAGATTTGACTCTCATGCTGTGTAAATAGTCTGTTTAGGAAGCCTAAAACTGTCTCCTGGGGTCGCCCTTTAAGGTGCCACGGTTAAACACAGGAAAGCTGCTCCTGTAGTGGTGAGGTGTGTAATCAATATACATGATCAATATACAGGAAAATTATGTGATAAGAGAGGTCTGTAGGGCACTGGTCCAATCAATGAAGAGGTGGGAGTTTGGGGAGGATAATCAGTCTGTTATTTGTTTAACTAGGATTTGAATGTGTGCGTATGTGTCTGTGTGTGTGGCTGTTAGGTCAAGTCCATCAGGACAAGTTAAGTCTATTTATCTTTATTTCTGATGCATAACATCTAAAATGGAGTTTCATAACTAATTTCCTGGTGATTGTTGCATTTATAAAGTCAGCACTGTCTAATTGAGACCTTAATTAGTCAAAGCAAGAGATTTTCTGTCACATCTGTCAACATCTTTATCGTCAATAAAGAGTGTTTGGTTTTGACTTTGTCACATCGTGAGGACTGATTTTTTTTTGCTATCGTTGTTGGAGATTATACAAGATGACAAAGTTCTGATGAATGTGCAAAAGGTCTTCCAGAAGTATTCACATGCCTTGAACTTTTTCAGTAACATTACAACCACAAGCGTCACTGTAGCTGGGATTTTATCTGATAGACCAACACAAAATGGTAGATAAATGCGAGGCAGAAATCAAATGATGCCTGGTTTTGAAATATTTGCTGTCAAAGTCTATACAACTCTGTCTTCATGGCATGTTGTTCATCCATCCATCCATCCATCCATCCATCCATCCATCCATCCATCCATCCATCCATCGTCTATACTGTACCTGCTTGTCCTTGCAGGGTCGTTGGGGGGAGGACAAATTATAGACAGTTAACCAAATAGTCATGTTTTTGGACTGTGGGAGGAACCCGGAGTACCCAGGGAGAACCCAACAATGCACGGGGAGAGCATGGAAACTGTATGCAGAAAAAAAAACCTGGCCAGGATTCGAACCCACAACCTTTTTGGTGCAAGGAAACCATGCTTCCAACTTCACCACTGTGCCACTGTAGCATGTCTAAAATAAAACATAAAAGAAATAACAAATATAGAATATAACTTGAGTTATAATTAAGTCTTACCTTAATTATGTTAATATCAAAATTAATAATTATAGAACAGGAACTTCCTTGTGGCAACAGGCTATTCTTCATCAGAACAGATAATTATCACATGTGGGATGCCCCAGGGCTACATCCTGGGGCCTGTCCTATTTAATATCTACATGCTGCCGCTAACCCAGATTATAACAACCAATAAGATTAGTTACCATAACTATGCCGATGATACTCAGCATTACATTGCAATGTCACCAGGTGACTTTGAACCCATCCACACCCTAAGTGAATGCATTGAGCAAATCAATGCATAGATGTGCCATAATTTTCTCCAGTTGAATAGAAACAAAACTGAAGTAATTATTTTTGGACCTTAAGAGCAAAGATCAAGAAGCCCACAGCTTCAGTTAATACAGCTAGAAACTACTGATCAAGACAAAAATCAGGGGGTAGTAATGGATTCAGACCTGAACCTCCAGGGTCACATAAAAGCAATAACAAGGTCAGCCTTCTATCACCTGCAAAACATTTCTAGGATTAAAGGACTGATGTCGCAACAGGACCTGGAAAAACTCAACCATGCATTTATCTTTAGTCGGATTGATTACTTCAACATTGAATGGCTTAGTACCAAGGTATGTGGAAGATCTGTTGTCACTATACCAATCCTCCAGACCACTCAGGTCTTCCAACTCTAGTGTACTAATCATCCCTGGGATTAGAACCAGGCATGAAGAAGCAGGTTTCATTTTATGCTCCTCTAATCTTAAAAACTTCCAGACCACTGCAAAGCTGCTGAAACACTGAGTTCCTTTGTCCTTTGTTCCTGAGTTCCTCAAAGGCAATTGCCTTTGAGTAACTGATTAATAATAGCTGGAATGTCATATGTTTTAATGTGTCATATGTTTTGTGTCTCTAATGTTGTGTTTTATGCTTTTATTGTTGGTTTGTTGCTGCTTTTATTTTATCCTCTAATCACCCAACGCACCTTAAATTGCCTTGTTGTTGAAAGTGTGCTATTCAAATAAACTTGCTTTGCCTTGCCTATAACAAATACAAATGTTCAAATAAAGAAGGATGGAAACTTTCCACACGCCATGATGCTGCCACTATCATGTTTCAAGTAGGAAATATGTGTTTCAGATGATGTGTTAGCTTTGGAACCATTTTTTAAACCACCCTTTACTGTGTCTCTGCTGAATGATAGCATCCCCTCAGCATGATACTACCACCATCGTGTTTCACAGTGGGGGTGATGTAATCCAGGTGTTAGTTTTAGGCCCCATCCACATGGGAATGTTGTTGTTTTTTCTAAAACAGGAACTTGTTTAACCCTCCACACAGAAAAGGCGTTTTATGGGACCTAGACATTTAGGGGGGGTTTTCTTAATGGGTTCCAGAGTGAAAATTTCACCCTAGCATATTCATGTGGACAGCGAAAACACATCTTTTGTGAAAACCCTGACATATTAGCCCAACCTTTAACCTCACTTATAACCCCAAACGCTTGAAACTGTCAGGTCTTTTGTATCAGGATGAAGGACCCAGGCGCAGACGTGGTTATAAAAGGTGCAAAGGTGATTTACAGGAACGACGGGCAGGCAGGAGACACACTCACATCAGGACAACACACAGGAAGACATCACAATGATCTGACGGGGAAGGAGGAGACAAGACCGGGTTAAATACGCATGAAGTAAGAGAAAGCAGGTGAGGTGGATTGGGAACAGGTGCAGACAATGGATAATTAGGGGCAGAGCGCTGGAGGCTCTGACAGAAGCGCATCATGCAATAACAAAAACAGTGGCCGATCACATGGTTTTGATTGTTAATGAGGTTCTGCAGCAACTGCGAAAAGTTCTAAAAAGGACTCCACTGGCTCTTTGCTGTTTGTCCTTCTTATTTTCTTGTTGTGCTTACCGCCAACCTCTTGTGGAGGCTTTATGTGCATGTCCAGTACTCCAGGTTTGACGCCATTTAAAGACCTGGGGGAGTAAAAACAGCATTTGGGCCACTCTTGGTGTTTCCGTGTGGATGAAAACATTTCTGGAAACGGTCTTGTGTGGATGCAGTCTTAGCATCTTTATCTCTGACCTGTCTGCAGTTTTCTTTAGTCTTCATGATGCTGTCCAATATTTTTATTTACATTAAAAAAATCTGAAAAGTATTCACATTTGCTTCCACTTCAGAATCCTGCACTGTTTGTCGGTCTATAAAATGCTAAAAAAATATTTTGAAGTTTGCCAACCTGAATAAATGAGATATATCACTTTTGTGAGCCGCTGCAGATTATTCTCACTGATAGATCCAGACTGTTAAGTAGTGGGCTGCACGATGGCAAAACAAAAAGTTTTTATATTTTCACATACAGAAATGCCTCAGTAGCCTCCAGTTAGTTGAGAGCCCTCGTGTCCGTTACATAGACTGTATGGTCCGTTACCACAGGAAATGGAGCTTAGAGAGGAGACAGTCGGAGGTGTTCTGTAAGACACAACTAATACTCCTGTCAGTTTGTCAGACAGTGCTCATCTGGCCAGGACTACACAGAGATAAAGTCCTTGTTATGAATCTCTCAAAGAAAAGCCGAGGAACGTGGTGGGGGAGGGGGAGATGGGAGAGAACAAGAGGGCAAAGCAGGAGGGAGATAGGGAGGTGCACATGGGCATCAGTAGGGTTAGCGGCTCCCGAAAGTATTTCATCAAAGAGGGCCAGGATCCTGGGGATTGAGATTCTGCCTGGAGGCAAGTAACCATTGGTCTCCCAAGAACACACTCACAAAGTAGGACTCGCAGAGCCAAAGCACACATCAAAAGCACCTCTGCAGCCAAAGCGATTCTGGAGGAGAAAGAAAGGGGGTTCAGGTCCCGTTTTGGCCCTCCTTTAAGCCCCAGATCTCACCCCAATTAAGAAGGAACTCCTGTTTATTCCAGACCCTGAGATCCTGCAGACAGGGAGGTGCTCCAGCTAAAAGGTAGAAACTCATTCTTTTTGTCCCATTTTCCTCTCCTCACATTCAAGAATATGACGGAAATCCAGCGCAATCAGCCTCGGTAACGCCATCCGAAGCTCACGCTGGTTTCTGATATTACGGCCGGTTGACAGAGCGTGCCTTCAGTTTCAGATGACCTCGCTGAAATTATATGTGGCGCTCGGCCCAGTCCACGTAGGTTACTCTGGCAACAGTAAATCAATACGTGGCAGAATGTTGTGTAGGCATTTGGATTCTCGCCTTTAATTTTTTTCTCCCCCGTTGGACAGATGTCACAGAGAAATGGATACAGCGGAACGGGGCAAGTAATATCCACACAGATGTGACCGCTGGAAACAGAACAGGGAGGGAGGCGTCTTCTGTCAGAAACACAGGGTGGAGAAATGTAAAAGAATGAGCTCAAATCAGCATGCGGCAGACCTTTCTATTACAACTCATATTAATATGTTTAAGACATAATATTTATATCTGATCATGCCACAGAAAATCTGAATCCTTTGCATTATGCAGTATATACCAATAAAAACTACATGTTGGCATTAGATAATAAAAAAAAAAACCTTCACTTCAATTCAGATTATTTCTAGGCTATAGCACCAATTCACAACACATTATCTCAAGGCAGAAAAGTAATTTCAATTGAGTTGAATATCCATTCCAATGAATCCTGCTCATCAAATAGTGCATTAAGTTCAGTTCATGATTTATGTCATTTTTAAAGTTTTCTATCTAAGGAAACACAGCAGATTGGATTGAGTCTTTGACTTGCAGCATTCTCTCCTGCACGAACATGGAGGCCTAGCGACAGTAGACAGTCGCCTGCGTTGTGTACAGTAATCCCTCACACAGAGAAAACATGTAGACAGTGGAGAGGAAAAACTCCCCTTTAACAGGAAGAAGCCTCCAGCAGAACAAGAACCAGGCACAGTAGGCTACAAGTGACCATCTGCCATGACTGACTGGATTAAGACAGAGCAACTTGTGAATAAGGTATACTTTAACTAATTTTTTTCTTAAGAAATTCATATGTTCTACCTATTTGTTACCTAATGTTTAGAATAGCAGCTGGTTTAAAAAAAAAATACAATGACGCAGTTTGCAAGTTATCAAAATATGAGCTTTCAATGCTGTAAATGCTTTAAACCTGATTTAATTCTCCTTAGCTACATTAATTTCTCAGAAATTGCATAGGTTTGATTCACCACAATAAAGTCCTTAAGAGTTTCCTCTTGTCGTCTGGAGTGTTTTTCTGCAGGATTTCTTACCAAAAAAGCTTTATTTTGGACCTTGGCTCACAAATGTTCTGTCCAATAGCTGAGCGTTTTTCAAAGATTGTATTTGTAAAGTTGAGCTAACTAACAACGCTTTCTGTTTTTTGGGTTGTTTTATTTTTTTATCACACTTGAACATCCATCCATCCATCCATCCATCCATCCATCCATCCATCCATCCATCCATCCATCCATCCATCCATCCATCCATCCATCCATCCATCGTCTATACCTCCTTATCCTTGCAGAGTTATGGGAAGGGGTGGTCTCTATCTCCAGTGGTCATTGGGACCACTGGAGGCCAGTTCCCCACTGGGTTACACAGAGACACACAGGACAAACAACCACATATGTATACACTCATCCCTGAGAACGACTTAGAGAGACCAGTTAACCTAATGTTCATGTTTGTGGGCATTGGGAGGAAGCCGGATTACCCAAAGAGAACCTATGCATGCACAGAGAGAACATGCAAACTCCCTGCATGAGATCTGAGATTACATACAGAACAATGACCCTAAACGTTGTGTAATCTGTGATGTCTTTTGGCTCGAGGGGATTGAATATGGTCAAGTGTATATTTGTAAAAATGTTAAAAATCGTGCGTCATATTTTTCTTCCATTTTATAACTTTTCACTGTGTTGTGTTGTTCTGTCAGGTAAAATCAAAATCAAATCCCTTAAAGTTTCTGTTTTCAAAGGGGTATTTATACTAGCAGCAGTAAGAAGAATAAATGCTTTAATGAACACAACTTCAAACATTTCTGTTTTTGGTAGTACAAACTAATGTTAAGGTCAGATTGTTCATTTTCTCTAACTCCCCCCCCCCCTTTTGTTTCCTCTCTGTCTGTCTCCTGCCACTGTACATTTAAGACACAGAAGAACCTAGTTCAAGTGTTTACTTTGCCCTAATCTTACATCTTTAAATCTACTGAACACACACGACCTAAAACAACCTGACATTTTGGCTCTGTTTGTGTGGGATTTGGGGCCAAACAAACACGGTGCAGGAGAGGGCTCCAGCAGCGTTTATTCTACTTCCAGAAGCGTGTTATCTACCCTTTAAATAGGCTTCAAAAAATCTTCTTCCATCTCTCTTCAGATTTCCTCCGCCTTACCTCTCACATCCACCGCACCTGTACACTGTACATCCATAACGCTCTCAAACAGAGTCCCCCCTCTCCCCCACCTCTGTCGAAGGTATCGGGTGGCTTGAGTGGGCCATTAGTGTGAAACACTGATAAGGCTCTTAGTTCAACAATCGTGGCAAGGGAGGGAAAAAAAACGGGATATTTGCAGTTATTCTGAATCCGTTGGAAATAATAAAGGCAAAACTATATCCACTTGGGCTATTTAAGCAATTTCCCTGTGATATTGTTCCGCAGGGGATTTCATGTGGATTCCAAATGACAACATAATAAAACCACGTCGCCCGCGCCCCCTTATCAGGCTGGATTAAAAGGGAATAATGAAACGGAGAGGGGTTTTGAGCCTTGTGTGGTATGAATATGATTATCTAATGGACTCCAACGGAAAGGCATGTTAATTCAACTCTAACGTGAGACCTTTTCCCAGACTATCTCCTGCCCCTGGCTCCTCCTAAGACCCCCTCCTTCTTCTCCCCCGTTTCTCAGCCTTCTTCTCCCTTTTTCCTTTAAGTTTAAATAATCTGCCTTCCCCTCTGAAGTCATTATTCCCGCCGTCTATCTGTGTATGAACATGGTAGAGCGATAAATCCTCCTTCGTTTTTCGCAGTTTGAAAAAAAAAGACAGATTGGACCATGTTGGCCTCTTAACTTTCAAACAAAAAAAGCACTCAAGGCAATTTATCAATATTCAGATTTTTTTTTTTGTCCATGGAGATCAGTTTTGCTTGGAGAATGTGGGTCACTTTCATACAAACTCAAGTCAAACTCTCCGAGCAGTCGCTTTAATTCATTTTACATAGTTTAATTCTAGGATTAAAAAGCCAGTAGTATTTGAATACTTCGGCAAAACAGCATCACAGTTGACAACTTCCCAGTCCATCAGTGTTACAATGAGAGCATTCATTCCCCTTGAACCTTTCCCACATTTTATCCCATTACAGCCACAAATGTTTATGTTTTATTTTGATCTTAATGTGATAGACCAATACAAAGCAGTGCATAATTGTGCTGAGGAAAATAAATTATTTTTAAAAAGTCATGAGGTATGTCTCTACCAGTTTTCTACATCTGGAGACTGAAATGTTTGCCCATCTTGCCTTGCAAAATAGCTCAGTCAGACAAGATGAAAAAGGAATTTTCCGGTCTTGTGACAGATTCTTGCTTGGATTTAGATCTGGACTTTAACTAAGCCATTGTCACACATTAAACTGGTTTGATCCAACTTTCATGGCTATTTGTTTAGGATCTCAGGCCCTTTGGCTCAAACAGGTTTTCTTCCAGGACTTTCCTGAATTTACATCGATTCGTCTTCCCATCAATTCTATCTTCCCTGTTATAGAAGAGCATCCCAACAGCATGTTGCTGCCACCAACACTTTTCACCATGAAGAGGGAGATTTGCGGCGATACTATCTCACCACAATCAGTGTTTTGCATACTGTAAGCATGAAATTTTGGTCTAATTGGACCAGTTTGTTTTCCATCACATCTTTTGTGTGTGTTATAATGGTTGTACTGCCTCTCTGACTAACGCTCTCCTTACCTGACTTTTTTATCGAGAATTTCCTATAGTAGGAACAATAAAAACAAGTTATTTTTATTTTGAAGAGTCATGTTGCTTGTTAGCTGGATCAAAGGAAAAAATGGCTCTTAGGGTTGTAAAGAATGCTGATTAGATCACCATTTCTTGGTAGGTTTCCCGCTGTGTCAAATTATTTGTATTTTCAGATGATGGGTTCTCCAGATCTTTCTATCCGACATTTGTTGACTTCTTAAGGGTATCAGAATGAACTCTGAATGCAAATTTTTACATTACAAATTTTTATACATAAAGAACACTGAAGAACCGTCAACGTTTTCCTTCCACTTCACAATTATTTAGTGCTTTGTCCGACACACAAAATTACCACATAATAAAAACAATGAAGTTTAAGGTTGTAACGAAATGTAGAAATGTTTAAGGGTAATAAATGTTTCTGCAGGGCACTGCATGTGTTCTGAGAAATTAATTCTAGTTTTTTCATGATTCAGAACACTAACACATAAACCCTAGATGGGTTAAAGATTCTAATGGAAACAACATAAAATTCAAAAGACATGTAATAATTAAGGCATAATAAAAAAATTACGAGCGCTAGAATCCCATTTAAAGCTGCTGCGGCTTTCTTTTCCACACAGAATAAAAATGTAAGTCATGCAGGCTTTGCTGTCAATATTCTGTTAAGACGTCAGAAACACATCAGTCCTGTATGTTTTTTGCAATGGATTCTGACTGATTAAACACACCATTTCTTTTGATCAACTAGGAAAAAAAAGGTCCCTGACCAGTGCAGGCTCAGTCTGGGGGGTAATCATTAGCCCCATTACCACAGATAACACTCCTCAAGCTCCATTGTTGAAATCTATTCTTATCTGCCGAAGCACGGAGATGTGTTGTGGATCAGTGCAAACATCCTGAGAGCAGACTGAGCTCCCACAGGACTCAGTTAAAAAAAAGAAAACGAAAGAAAAGCATCAATATTTCATCAAACTACTCTTTCTTTCTGGTCCAGATCAAAGCCTCGACTCCCACAGTCCTACAGGTAGAGATGGCTCTTTTGTTTTTGCTCCTCAGGTAGAGCAGCAGTCAGACTCTGTTCTCTTTTGGAAACCTTGCAACAGCTCAGCTCATCCATCTCCCGGTTTGCTGTCTTGCTTTTGGAAGAGAAGGTAAAGGGAAGGGTAGAGGCTGTGAGGGTGAAAACATGTTCCAGAGATGCCCAGAGATTGAACTTCTTGGCCTCGCAGTGCTGTATTATTTCCTGTTATTTTACCCCAGTTTAAACCACAGTGAGAGTAATGGTGTAAACAATGGGAGTAGTTTTTTTCTTGTAAAGTCTGAAAGTGTTTACTTTATATCTTGCTGTTATTAGAACCTTTATCATGGAGACAATTTATTTCACTGAAGATTTATGGTTCATTATTAAGATGTCTCTGCTTCCCTTCTTTAAACAGGTTTAACTGATATAAATAAAAAGATCACTAACCATACACATTCTAACACAAGTGAGAAAGAAAAACTACATTATAACTATTACATAGGCATTTGGAGGACAGTAATTCTGATAACTCATGTTACTTTCTGCAGATCTGTATATGATTATGTTAATTTCCCGATGAATTCAATAACATAAACTGTACTACTTTTCAGATTGTAAAATAGTTTAACGTAGCATTTTTGTATTTATAATCTCCCTTTTTGCTGCTGTAATATGAACATTTCCCTATTGTGGAATCAAGTAATTCTATCTTATCTTACATTTGTTTCGTGTTATTTACAAAACTACTTCGTCTAGCATAAAAACTAACGGCACTTAGCATGAAACCTGCTAGACTTGTCACTGCACAAAATGAGTGTCTGAACATATGGAAACACATTTACTGTGTGATAGTGTGACACATAATTATTATCAAAATCTTAACATTTTAATAATAAAACCTAGATATAATTGTTGCACATGCAGAGAGACACTGAAACGGCTGCCATGTCAGTGATGCGGTAATGCTAAAGTTAACTGCAAAGCAAGCTAAACCTCTCGACCTCAGGCCATCATTTGTTAGTAACAGTGCTGAAGCTAAAGTCAAACTTGCTAGCGAACTTATGTTCTTATCCCTCAGGTAGTCATTGCTTATGACTGAACCAACATAGCTGTGGTTACCACGGAAAAGGTGTCCATGCCAGAGTAGTTTAGCGACAGCGTGAATTAGGGGTGTATCGATACATAAAACTCACAAGACGAGGCGAAACACGAAACTGGGTTCACAAAAGCTAGATTGGACAAGATTTTAATATTTCTTTCAAGAAAACTTCAAACATCTAATTTATGCCCTAAAAAAGGTCTTCATTCATCATTGTTATTGATTTTGCTACCAGGTCAACAACCTGATGTCTTTCTTTTTCTTATTTCTTGAATCTCTTCAGACCTTAGGACAGTTCTTCAGTTATGCATGGTCTGTAGTACAAAATGTACTATATACCAGTTGCTATTGATAGCTCAATGTAGGCCTACCCCTAGATGTCCAGCCGTTGGTTGTTATAGTGACGCTTTCTGCCTCCATCAGCCTCTAAACAACGCTTTCATATTTTTTGTAGCTTGTATGTCACTCTTTTTTTTGCTCCTACTTGGAACCCAAAAGACAGTTGGGGCATTATCTATTGCAACTTCATCAAGCAAAGCCATGATGACCGCAACTGGCTATTGCTTGCGAGATAGCAGTCTAATGCTAAACCTGAGCTTGGCAGCAAGATAAACCTCATAATCTTGAGATAGTCATTGGTAATGGACGGCACATCTCAGTGGTGATTGTGAGAAATGTAATATGCCACCTCTTTAGAACAGACTATAGATTTCAGATATTTTTATTGTGACAGCGGTAATGCTAAATTTAAAGTTGCAAGCAAGCGCAGTTTCTTCACCCCTAGCGACGTTTCTTCACCCCTAGCGACATTGCAAATGAATGACCAGTCTTAGCTGTAGTTAATATGCAAAAACGTTACACGCTACGTTGTTAGAACAGATTTTAAAAGTTTCTATTGTGTTAACTATCTTAGCAACAGTGCTCATGCTAAAGTTAAGCTTGCTAACAAACTAAAGCTCGTAATCTAGGGGCAGTCGCTGGTAATGACAGAGAGATCCACATTGAAATCAAACGTGTTAGCAAACTGAGCATTCTAACTCTTAGGTAGTCATCCCCAAGACCAAGGTTTACATTGTTGAAACAGATGGAAAAAGTTTGTATCCAGTGTTAACTAGGCTAGTAACAGTGCTAATGCTTAAGTCAAGCTTGCTAGCAAGGTAAACCTCATAATCTTGAGACGATAAACTGCACATCTTAGTGTTAATTGTCATGAAAAAGTTTAACGTCCCACGTCATTTGAATAGATTATAGATTTAAATTTCTTAGTAGTAGTAGTTTAGCGACAGCACTAATGCTAAGGTAAAACTTGCTAGCAAACTGCCTTCTTAACCCTTAGGAAGTCATTTCCAACAAATGGCCAGTTTAAGCTGTGGTTATCATTTTAAAGGTGTCCATGCCACCTAATAAAAACAGATTTATTATTTTATGCCTTAATCAAAAAAACTAATTTTATTTGGTGCTTGTTGGTCATGGTTCTGCGGCCTTAGACTTAACAGAGTCCGTTGTGATATAGGGGATCCTCTGCATACTTTAAATTTAGAATATTTAACTGTATAACTGCAGCTGTTAAACTGAATCCTTTTTAATCGGGTGTGTTTGATGTTGGTTGATCTGAACCTGTTGAAACTTTTATCTTTTTGGGAATGAGTTGTCAATTGTGCAGAGTTTTCCTCTATTTTATATTTGCTTAAGAAACCCCAAATACATATAAATTGTGTCTGGTGTGTCATTTAAAAAGAAGTTAGTTAGAGCCTGACAAATTGTTTTGAGTACT
The DNA here is from genome assembly GCA_963556495.2 of Valencia hispanica. Taxonomy (NCBI): domain Eukaryota; kingdom Metazoa; phylum Chordata; class Actinopteri; order Cyprinodontiformes; family Valenciidae; genus Valencia; species Valencia hispanica. The sequence continues at coordinate 37,175,671 of OY747716.1, read as the reverse complement.
TCAAATTTAACTTAAAAAAGTGACCGTAAAAATAATTTGAATATAAATGATTGTGTCAAGTAAGTACATATTAAAATTAGCATTGAATTTACGCAATATATTAAAATATGTTTCCACTATTTCAAATGTTCAAAGTTTCTACCTTGCTTAAAACCCAAGGCATATTGGGCTGCTATTGTCATTCTCAAACCCCGCAACTTTCAAACCTTTTCTGGTTCATAAATTCTTTAAATTACGTCCTTTCACACACTAACCCTAAAACCTAATTGTAACCATAACCTTAAATAGAAACTACATTCAAGTCTTAAATTAAATCTATTGTTTTTTCCCTATGCGCTATTATTGCAGATGTACCAACTGGAAGGATTGTTACGCATGAACCAGTGTGGGCTGTGGAGATTCAAAGCAGTGTTGATAGTCTCTAGCTTTATGTTAGAGGAAAAACTAGAAAAGCACTCAGAGAGTGTTTAATGTTATCAAATAGGCCAAGAACGCTTTGCAATATCTTTTTAACAAGGAGATTTTAGGAGGCACAAATTCCTTCTTTTTTTTACTTGTCCTGTCTGGCAGTGTGGCACTCAGAATTGGTGTCTGAGTGCGAAATAGAAGCCCAAAAGATTTACTTTCACAAGTAGAGCATTATGGCTTTTGCTATAGTACTCCACTTGATTTATATGTGTAAGAAACCTTTTTAGAAGTTGCTGTGGGTTGAAAATGTGGACACAGAGACTGAACATAAAGGGGAAAAAAGATGAAGAGAGGGAGAGGGTTAGTTGAAGATAAAAGAGCATCCACCCGCCCTGCACATCCAGTACCTGGTCAGTCCACCGGTGAGCCTTGACCGACCCGTCAAATGCCCTATATAACCTACAGCGCACAAAGTAATGCATTTAGATATTAAAGAGTGCAGAGATCTGCACTAATCTGGTGATGGTTTGCTTGGGATCATTGAGAAAAAGTAATTAATTCTGGGCAAAACCATCATTTCACCATAGGTGAGATGAGTAGGGGTTTCCATCTAGCAAGATCATCTTCCACTTTTTTAAAAGTGCAATGTAGTGCGATTTTGTTAAATCTGCCAGTCTTGGTGAGATATTGATACCTAAATATGTAATATTCCCTTAGTTCATTGTGTAGTAATGGGATTCTGGAAAGAACAATGGATTGGAAGAACCGTAGATTTTAACCAATTTATAGAATAATCTGAAACTTTTGAGTAAGATTTTATCAACCCGATTACATGAGAGAGATAGGTTTGTGAATGCTGGAGAAAAAGTTATACATCATCTGCATAAAGACTGATTTTATGTTCTATGTTATTGCATTTTATGCCTTTAATATTGTTAGTTTACCTGATTGCTGCTGCTAGTGGTTCAATAAAAATAGCAAACAGGGAGGGAGAGAGAGGACATTCCGGCCTGGCACCTCCCTGAAGATAAAACCTTGATGTATGCTTGGTTATCAGTCCTGATACAAGCTGTTGATTAACTGTATTACATTTTCACTCAGTTTATAAAAGAATTTCCAAAGCCAAATATATGTGAGGTGCGGTTGCAAATAAAAATTTCCAGCTAACTATATCAAATACTTTTTCTGCATCTAGAGATAATATATTAGTTTCAATGTTTTTAGAGTAAGAATAATCTATTGAATCTATTAATCCACATGAATTTGTGGATAATTGTCTTCCTTTTATAAAACCAGTTTGATCAGGATGTATTATAAGAGGAGTAACTTTCTCTAACCTTTTTGCGAGGGCTTTGCAGATTATCTTAAGATCAACATTAATGAGGGATATGGGACGATAGCTGGTAGGAAACACAGGGTCTTTACCTGATTTTAGTAGAAGACTAATGTAGGAAGAATTCATATTTGGTGGGAGTCGGCCATTTTCCTTGGTTTCCTGCAGCATTCTGTGGAATGTTGGTGCCAGAAAATTCCAGAATTCTTTATAGAACGCTGCTGGAAATCCATCTGGGCCTGGAGCCTTTTTATTGGGCATGCCTTGGAGGGCCTCCTGGAGTTTGGCCATTGTTAGTGGTGAATCCAGGGCCATCGCTTGATTATCTAATAATTTAGAAAGTGTTAATTTATCCAGAAATTGTTCAATTACATTATTTGATGAGTTTATCTTTGATGAGTATAAAGCCTTGTAAAATTCTTTAAAGGTGTTATTCTTTCAGGATCATATACTGTATTCCCAGTCTAGTCTTTAACATCAGATTTAGTTGTTTTTTCTTTCATTATTTTAAACTGGTTAACCATTCCATTTTTGGGGGGAATGGTTACTGGTAGTAAAATGTAAAAAATAAAAAATAATTTGGATTTTATATAAATAAATAAATGAATGAATAAACAAATAAATAAATAAATAAAAAAGGTTGCTGAATAATAAATCTGACATAAACTTGTATACAGAAACGGAATACCAGGCTGTCTTCAGGGTTCTAAATGTTGGACAAACAAACATAACAATGTGAATGTGTCTTCCTCCTTCATCAGCTGTGTCTTTCTGTTTTTCTCCTCCTCCTCCACCTCCTGCTCCTTCTCCTCTCATCATCGCCAGGAATCTGTGGCTGTCACTCGGAGCCGGACAGTGACTAACGACACTCCCAGTCAGTCAAACACTTATCACCACACAGGTAACACACAGGCCTGGAAATGACTGACATGAAATGGAAACGTCTCTCATTCTGTGGGCCTGGAAGCTGAAGTGAAATATTAGCTGCAGGGGGAGATGGCGGATGATAAGAGGCTCCCTGTTTGGGCTGGAATTGGTGGGGGTCCGAGTTCTATTAAATGTCTTTTTTTCCCTGCTGAAGAGTCATCTGTTTGTATGGATAAAAGCTGTCCTTCCGTTTTTTCCACAGCCTGCTTGAAACCTAACTATAATCCCAACTTCCCAAAGTTTACACTTGGCTTTAGTTGTAAATGCTGCTCAGAGCCAGCGGGTCTCTGTTGATGCATAAGCCACCGCCCCTGAGGCTTTTTGTTGTCCACAAGAACCAGGCCGTACGCCAGTTTGAACCAGACTGCAGTCTGCTCAGTGTCAACGGGTCGCATGTGCTTACCGAGTCTCTCCTATTACTCATAGACTCCACCAACTCCTGCTTTTTTTCTATCTTTCACACATCTCGCTCATGCATTAGCACACATACACATTTACGCAGACAATTCCCGCTGTGCAAAAAGATAAATGGGATGTTCCCAAACCACAGGTGCTGCTCTACTTGTGAGTCTTTTGTTTTCTTTACTACACAACCCATACCTACACAGTTCTTGCTTTTCTTTGCGTGTTTTCCCCAGTGGTGATTACCATACCTCAAAAGTGTGTAATAACAAGAAGCATAAAATATAAGTAAAATATTTTTAGTGTTCTTGGGAATTTTTTATTTTTTTTCGCAAAAGCAGACAAAAGTTTCAAGGATCAAGGCCAACGTCCATCCAACACCACAAAGTGGGGTTAGTTTCATTCCTATCTAGAGGAGGACAAGCTGAAACAAACCATAGGCCCCACTCTACTGTGCAAACTGCTCCATCTTGTGGGCAAAATTCAGATAATCGTTTCACAAATGTTTACTTCTCAATATGGTTGAGCAAAATTGTCAAGCACAATGGAAATGAAATGGAAATGGAAATGCTTTTCGTATTTTTATTTTTTACAAATAAAAATCTGAAAAGTGTGGTCTGAGTTTGTATTTATTCCCCGTTTTTCTAATGCCCCTAAATAAAGTCCGATGCGATGAAGTGCCAGGATAAGTCACATGGTTTTTAAAAAGAGCCCAAATGAGTGTGATGAGCTCTTTGATATACAAAGCTGGTGGAGTTATAGAACAAAAAACACAAGCTGGTTCTGCAAAGCTAGACTCACCAGGTCTGAGCAAAAAATGCACACCACATTTTCATTTTATTTAATTAAAAACTATTTGAAAAAGCATTTATACCTTTTCTTTCCAAATCCCAATTAAACCCACTAAATTTTGTGGTTGTTACAACAGAAAATGAAAAAAAGGTAAAATATATTTGAAAGGTATTGTGTTTTACTTAACACTAAACTTCATCATTTAAGCACAAAAAAATGCAATTTCTTTCCTTTTTGCTGCCGAGTCTGCATTTAAAATATAAAAAATACAAAAGAAAATACAACAGTCCTGTGGGCTCAAATTTATTCCCAGTAAGGTTATATTAAAAAATAAATATCAGGCCTAAAGAAAAAAGCAAATGTAACAACACAATTGAATTGTATTTAAATTAATTGCATTGAATTTAATTTAATTTTTCTTTATTCCAACGTGCTGCACAAAGATCAACTTAACTTACAAAAATAAAGACGTCAACAAAGTAAAAAAAATAACCATAACAATAAAGCTGAAAATGTTTCCGCCACCACTGAGGAAACTCTCTCTCATCTTATGTTGAGCCTGGATCAAGGTTTAAACAGCAACTGTTGCAATGTGTGGACCTTGATGCTCTAAGTGGAGGATAAGGGTGAAAACATACAATCAAATACAGTGGGGCAAAAAAGTATTTAGTCAGCCACCAATTGTGCAAGTACTCCCGCTTAAAATTTTGTTTGAAAGCGCTTTATAAATAAAGTTTGATTGATTGAAAAAAATATGAGAGAGGCCTGTAATTTTCATCATAGGTATACCTAAACTATGAGAGACAAAATGAGAAAAAAAATCCAGAAAATCACATGGTCTGATTTTTAAAGAATGTATTTGCAAATTATGGTGGATTCTAGGTATTTGGTCAATAACAAAAGCTCATCTCAATACTTTGTTATATACCCTTTGTGACAAAGGTCAAACGCTTTCTGTAAGTCTTCACAGGGCAACACAGACTTTCATCTCCCTCCAAAGATTTTCTATGTGAGATCTGGAGGCTGGCTAGGCCACTCCAGGACCTTGAAGTGCTTCTTAACAAGCCACCCCTTCGTTACCCGGGCGATGTGTTTGGGATCATTGTCATGCTGAAAGACCCAGCGACATTTCATCTTCAATGCCCTTGCTGATGGAAGGAGGTTTTCACTCAAAATCTCACAATACATGGCCCCATTCATTCTTTCCTTTACACTGATCAGTCGTCCTAGTCCATTTGCGGAAAAACAGCCCCAAAGCATGATGTTTCCACCCCCATGCTTCACAGTAGGCATTGTGTTCTATGGATGCAACTCAGCATTCTTTCTCCTCCAAACACGACAAGTAGAGTTTTTGACAAAAAGTTCTATTTTGGTTTCATCTGACCGTATGACATTCTCCCAATCCTCTTGTGGATCATCCAAACACTTTGTAGCAAACTTCAGACGGGCCTGGACATGTACTGGCTTAAGCAGGGGGACAAGTCTGGCACTGCAGGATTTGAGTCCCTGGCGGCGTAGTGTGTTAATGATGGTAGCCTTTGTTACTTGGGTCCCAGCTCTCTGCAGGTCATTCACTAGGTCCCCCCGTGTGGTTCTGTGATTTTTGCTCATCGTTCTTGTGATCATTTTGACCCCACCGGGTGAGATCTTGCATGGAATCCCAGATCGAGTGAGATTATCAGTGGTCTTGTATGCCTTCCATTTGTCTTCCCAGCCTGGTGCAGGTCTACAATTTTGTTTCTGGTGTCCTTTGACAGCTCTTTGGTCTTGGCCATAGTGGGGTTTGAAGTGTTTGAGGTTGTGGACAGGTGTCTTTTATACTGATAACGAGTTCAAACAGGAGCCATTAATACAGGTAATGAGTGGAGGACAGAGGAGCCTCTTAAAGAAGAAGTTACAGGTCAGAAATCTTGCTTGTTTGTAGATGACCAAATATTTATTTTCCACCATAATTTGCAAACAAATTCTTTAAAAATCAGACCATGTGATTTTCTGAATTTTTTTTCTGCTCATTTTGTCACTCAAAGTTGATGTATACTCTTTGATGAAAATGCAGGCCTCTCTCATCTTTTTAAGCGGGAGAATCTGCACAACTGGTGGCTGACTAAATACTTTTTTACCCCACTGTAGGTAGGTAGGTAGATAGATAGATAGATAGATAGATAGATAGATAGATAGATAGATAGATAGATAGATAGATAGATAGATAGATAGATAGATAGATAGATAGATAGATAGATAGATAGATAGATAGATAGATAGATAAATAGATAGATAGATAGATAGATAGATAGATAGATAGATAGATAGATAGATAGATAGATAGATAGATAGATAGATAGATAGATAGATAGATAGATAGATAGATACTTTATTGTCATCGAACGGGTTACCTGTTCCACGAGATTCCTGGCCAATTCACATTTGGTGTCAGCTTTAAAATGTGACACACAAACAAATGTGATGTACAAGGTGCAAACAAAAAAAAATCTAAAATAAGGTGTCAATACAATAAAATAGCAGTAGTTAAGAAACACCAGTGCACAGTACATGGTATCTGGAGTCATTTCTTGGGAAATATGACTAAATACAGAGTCCAACTAGAGAGGTGAATCTGCTGTTATTTGAAACTTCTATTATTTTTACCTAAGAGACTGTTAGAAGTTACTCTTTTATGGTTGGAAATCCTGTTTTAGGCCCTAAAGTTTGAAATCAGGGTGGGGTCCTTTACAGAAACCAAAATAAAAACCAGAAAGCATCACTTTAAAAGCATAGTTGTGTAAAAAAAAATCTTACAAAAATAAACAGATACAAGTAAATAAAACTATGTATTTGTCTATTCCCTTTTTAATTGACTTACTAGTAATGCAATCAAATCGTTATTTTATGAGGACAGAAGATCAGTAGTTTGGAAACCTCAATAATAAAGAAAAGTTACTGTTTTCTTTAGCCTTCTTGGTAGATGAAGCTAAATAAATAAATAATAAAATAAAGCAAAATTGTGTTATATTATTGTAGATTTTTGAAAAACAGTACTTAACTCTTAGTTTAGTTGATACAAAAATGAAAATATTCATCTAAAAAGGTTCTGGATTGGAAACAAAGTAAAAAAACAATCAAAGTTTTAACGACTCCTCTTCCTTGGAAGTTCAACCTAAAAGACCTAAGCTTTAACTTTCTCTTTTTAACTCAGTGTAACAATTTAAAATCTAATTCATATACCGTTAGATCAACCAATGAGTTTATTTGGAGGGTTTTCTCGGTATTCATCCTCTAAGGCTGCAGATCTCTCACAAAAGCACTGAAAAGGCCTCACTCCCTATTCAGAATAATTTACATCACTATATCTAAAATAGTTCAACATATCTCCATCTTCATAGATACCTAAATAAAAATGTTAGAAGCCTCTAAAAAGATCGAATGTAATTTGATTATGAAGAAGTTGATTATTTTTGTGACTGATTTATTTCGAAGCTGCTGCTGAAATTGACTAACAGCCCACAATGGTAGAATAATGAAGACATTTATGTCTATTCATCTATGTTGTGTTCTATTTAAAGAGGTGAAAATGATTATTAGCTTCGGTTGTGTTCTTGTAGGATGAAAGTACAACTTTGCATGACCTTTAGTATGTTGCATTCTCTCCCATTCTCTTTATTTGTGTACTTCTTGTGTGAAAACTAACGGGCTTAATAAACAGTTTCATGCTGTTTATATTATGCACAGCAGCTAAAATTGAATGTGTCATGTTTTTCTTCCCATGACAGTTCTTGGTTAATAAAATTGTTGCTTAATCCAGTTAAAGTTTTAATGGGAAATACAACTATAGATATTTGTGCAATCAGATGTGAAACAGTTTTTTGTTGTTCCCTTTTTTTGAAGAACCATGAGATGAAGGCTTGTTTTGCATGCATGGGATCATCATGTGTGACCTGCTCCATTTTGCAAGAAATGTGTTGTTTTGACATCAGCACTTACAAGCTGAACAAGCTACTTCACAGTTTACACTAAAAGCTGGTAGCCGCTCTCAGACATTGCGCACCCCATCACCAGAATAGCAGAAACATGTTGTTATTGACTCGTGCTGATAGTTTCCTGTCGTGAGAGGGAGAAGCTGTGATCAGGAAAGTAGCAAATGTGTCTGTGGTCTCACCTGAAATCAGCAGGTAGGCAATGCCAGTCTAGGCCCAACCTCAGGGACCACAATAACACATCAGGTTTTGTTTTTTTACAAATAACATGTACTTTTCTGTCTCCTTCTGCACTGCCACCTGCCTTCTTTTTAGCCTTCTGACTCTTGATGTGTGATTAAAAAATTGATTTAAGGTCAGATCAGACTGACAATAAAACTTCAGAAAAGAATAAAGCTCAACCACCCAGGCAGGTTTGTGTCTTTTTAATGTGTCAAATATTTTACTTTTTAGGGTGTAACTCAAAAACGCATAATAGCTTTGAATTTTCAGACATCAGAAAGTAAAGTAAACCTTCCACCAGGCTGTAGTTTTTGATTTTTTGGGATAGGGCTTACTGCTTAGGGTGGCATGGCCTGTGGGGACAGTTCAAGTACTTAAAAGCAAAACCTATGTCAATTGCATCCTAAACATGTTTTCTGTTGCTTATTTGCATGCACAGTCACTGGGGAGAAGCCCCCCGCTAGTCCTGTGCACAACCTATACACTGTAAAAAAAAATATGATCATATAGGTTAAAGCTTGTGATTTGTTAGTAAATCAAATTGTATGCAAGGGGCACAGAAGAATGGGTTCCTCCAGGACCCGTGGCACCGTGAAATGAGGGAGCAATGGTCACCCCTATAGTTGCTGCAAATTTCAATGTAATTTATTGGCATCTCATGTCATAAACCAACAAAAAAAAGATATTGCAGATCAAAGATCCCAACAGACAGAACAAGGACAAAGTTGCAGAGAAAGTATGGCTGGGTTATAAAACAATATCTCAAGCTTTCAACCTCTCGAGCTGTGTTCAGTCCATCATTTGCAGATGGAAAAATTTCAGCGCAGTGGCGTGCCTACCAATGCATGGCTGTCCGCTTGAACTGAAAGGCTAGGCAAGGAGAGCATTGATAAGATAGAGGCCCATGGTAACTCTGAAAGAGCTGCAGAGGTCCACACCTCAAGGGGAAGAACATGACAACTATTAGTCATACACTTCAAAAATCTGACCTCTATGGAAGATAAAAGCTACCATCGCATGAAAGCCATAAGAATTCTTCTTTGCAGTTTGAAAAGTTGGTTTTTCGAAGATAATTGCCATCCAAATGTTGGCTTCTAGATGTATAAAGCTGTTCCTGCAACGAGTTGCAGCTGCAATTGCAGCAAAAGGTGATTTTGCAAAGTACTGACTCAGGGTGCCAGGGGGTGAATACTTTCACAAGGTAATGTAGGGTTAATGTAGACCAAATGGGTTGAGTCAGACAAGAATCAGAGAATCAGCTTCTTATCTGCAAGTTATAGCAATGAATTTCCTTCTTAAGCTTATGCATCCTATCATTAGGTACACTACATTTTGTAGATTGAAGCTGGTGAAACTGAAATCGAATGAGTCAGGGTAAACCTGTCACCAAACATGGAAAGTTTCGAACTTGTGTGTCTGTCTGTCTTCCGTCTGAGTTGCAGCCGTTATAAGGTCAATATGAGAAATTCTTTCATCTGAGTGTAAACTGGAAAACAGTGAAACTACCAAGTCATAACCAAACTCGCTTCAACAATTGAAGAGTGTCAGCACATAGTATGGCACAGACTGGCATCACACAAAGCGGACGTCTAGTCAGATCGAAAAACATTGTGGATTGGAGCGGCCACATTGAAGCCTGTTTTACCCACCACACAGAGTACGTTACACCAGTGAAAGCAGGCAAATGCATTCTCAAAAACATACCACTGACTTCATCACTTTGCATTCATTCATTGCTCTGTTTTGCAGGGCAAAAATATAATGAAAAAAAAAGTAGTTTTTGGTATTTATTTGAAGCTTTAATGGTTGTTTTGACATTTAAACATCAAAAATACAGCGAATCTTAATCACAATACAGATGCACACAACAAATACATGATGGTAAGATAAAACAAAACAATATTTACATGTCAATACAGTTTATACAAGTATTCCAGAAAACAAATATGTCTGTAACTGTCAGAATATGAATAAAGATTGGTGGTTTTCATGAGTTATAAATGTCATTGTTCATTTGCTTGTGGCAATTAATGCATCAGGAATACAATTTAAAATTAGGATAAGAGTCTCAGGTGTAGTATTTTGGAAAACAGACATCTATATGGACAGGGCAGGGGTAGTTTCAGTATCTGACATAATAGAGGGACGTTTGGGAACTGCTTGGACTTTAATAAGCCCTCCTTTGCCCATACCGCCAACGCAAGACTTAACTATCCTCATGAGGTCTTCCCTGAACCGAACTCCAATGAAGACATACAAGAAGGGGTTGAGGCAGGCGTGAGTAAAGGCGAGACTCTTGGCGACTTGTCCAGCTACATCAACATTAATCACAGTGTTGCAGTGTGTAATCGTGGTATTGGCTGCCTGCGTTGCTTCCACAATCAGCAGGGTGTTGTGAGGAAGCTGGGAGAGGATGAACACAAACACCACAGCAAAGATGACACGGAGGGCCTTGTGCTTTTCGAAGCTTTTTGCCTGCAGGAGTGTGCGGATAATGACAGAGTAGCAGAAGAACATGACCAGCAGAGGAAGGCAGAAGCCCATGCAAATCTGCAAGGACAACACCAGGATTTTTGTACGGTTGAACGCATTGTTCCAGTAGACCATTGTGCAAAAGGATTCTTTCCCTGGGTCCAACTTCACCTCAGCAAAGATAAACTCAGGCAGTGCCAGGAGAGTGGACACGAACCAAACACAGAGGCAAGCAAGTTTGCTGTAAAACAATCTCTTCTTCTTAAAGTTCTGAGCTTTGGTTACTTGCACGATGGCGATGTAGCGGTCCACGCTAATGCAGGTGAGGAGAAGCATGCTGCTAAAGAAGTTGATCTTGTAGAGAGCGGACACTATTTTGCAAAAACTGCTTCCGAAGTCCCAGCCCTTGACGGCGTCGACCGCCCAGAAGGGCAGCGTGCACAGGAAGAGGAGGTCTGCCACAGCCAGGTTCAGCAGGTACACGTCGGTCATTGTTTTAAGGCGGTTGCGCACAGTGAGGTAAATCCAAACCACCAGCAGGTTACCCAGAGACCCAAGGATGAAGATGATCCAGAAGAGAGGTGGCTCGTACTGACCGCGAAAGTCCCTGACCCAGTCTTTCTCACACATGCCTGTGTCCAGGGTCGACCCAAGGTCGTAATCATCAGACTGTGGAAAAACAGATTTTCTTATAAGTTTCAAACAAGTATTTTACATAAGATAATAAAAATGTTTAGTATAACAAAAACTAATCCTTTCCTACCAATGTTGCAGCTTTCTGTGATACATAATTTTCTGCTGTCTTTAAGTAAACCGACCCATCAACTGCAGAAGGTTTCACAACATAACCCACATCTGGTGGGAATATAGTGAAGATACATCAAACGCTGTCTGTGACGTACACGCTAACCGAGAGTTCGCTGTCAGGTGCAGGTGTTGTGTCTGTGCAGGAGAAACCACACAACTGCACCATTTCCTGCTGCTATCCAAGCCTGAGGGGTGAATGATCCTGAGGGGCTCAAGAAAGGGGCGCTCGCTGCAGAACTCAGTACCCCACTCAGTACCCCAGCAGCTCCAGGTTTAGATGTAGGGCAGAGATAAAACAGTGGGGGTCTTAGGCTTTCACAAACAATGGAAAATGTGATGCAGAGGCGGCTGTGACGGTCCCTGTGGCATTTAACTGCACAGCAGATGTCTGCTGTCGAATACATGTAAATATTGAGAAGGAACATGCATTTCTTTTGCACAAATTAAGTTAAGTTAAGTTTTATTAATTATACAGCAGTACAATGCAATACTACAGTAAGACTCCCCATGTTGTGCTACAGGCTATTCAGCTCACTCAGACACATAATAAATGTGTCATCAAGTAGAGAAAAGCTGTCGTTCTTTTAGTTAAAATGTTCAAAGGTTTGTTATATGAAGTTGGTACTTACAGTTGACATAGATGTGTCAAGAGGTATCAAAGTAGTTGTCTCTTCCATTTGACCTAAAAAGACAGAGATGGCACAAATAGTCAACTAACACTGCTAAAAATGACTGCTACTAATAAAAAATAAAAAAACATTTAAAAAAGTCTATTTAAAAGAATTGCAATATATTTACCTAATTGTAGAAATGTGGGAAAGAGGAACCTGTAGACTGAAGTACGTCCTTGTCAGCGTTGAACAGCTGTCAACTTATTCATCTTCACTTGCTTATATGGTTTCCCTTTAACCACAGAATCACGTGCTAACGTTTATCCCCACATCTCTGTCTCAGCCCTGAAGAGAAAAACAACGCAAAACCGTTATTGCTACAATAATAATTCATGCTTGAAAAAAGGGAGAAAGATTTAGCTGTCAAATGGACACCTTTCACTAAGTGGGCTTTTGAAACATTCTCATAACTCTGCATCTAAAATGTATACATAACCAACAGAATCACAGCCCTCAGGATGGGAGTAGAGCTGAGTTTTATAATCAAGTCTTTGCTCAGTTCTGTCACATTATGTTGTCAAAGGTGAAAGACTTAACGCCACAGAAGATTGACAGTGAAACTGAAAACGTTGAGGTGTGATTAATACCTGAAAACATATGCTGGGTTGTAAGCCCACCATAGGTGGTGTTACTAGGGTCCCACAATTGAAATATTACCTTGAAATAATCAGTGAGTGTCTATTTATTGTGAAAAATAGGTTTTCCTCATAATGTTATTTCATGTGATAAGCTGATATTTTGGATTAAAGATAAAAAGGCTTCAAAATTTGGCAAATATGAGGCTAAAGACAAAGGACCCCCAAAATCTACCCTAATCACTTATTCCTGGTCCCACTGCGGACATTTCCTGAAAATTTTATCAAAATCACTCAATAACCTTTTGAGTTATGTTGCTAACAGACAGACAAACAAACCCTGAAGAAAACATAACCTCCTTGGAAAAGGTAATAAACAGCCACACTAGAAAGCTAATGCGTTCCTTTTCTTTGTACTCAGACCCTGGACTTATCAAGTTCCAAATAGGAAAATAACAACAAAGCCACCCTAAAGTCAGAATTTCGAGTCGTAAAGTTGGAGCTCTCTGAAGGGACCCTGAGTTTAGTATCCAAAATGGCTGCCGTACAAAATGTAGTGATCTTTGCCAGTATAGCTATTCAAATTGTTTGTAGCTCACTAAACCAGTGTTTCAAAAAGTACTGTACAATATAAATTTTCTTAAAAGATCCTTCAGGTTTTGAAAACATAAAATGGAAAAAAAAAATTATCGGGTTGTGCTGCTAATAGTATTTAGCATCAAAACGAATGGCGAATTCCTCTCTTGTCCAAATCAGAACGCACCTAACTCAGTTGTGGCGTCATACCCCAGGTCTGACATCTGATCAATCAAACTGGGCACAATTGTTGTTGGGTTAGCTTAAAAAAGAAAGCAGAAGATTTTACAAAAAACTAAATATGTCATTATATGCTACTGATTAAATGTTTTTTAAATGAAAAACCTCATAACAAATGGGAAGTTAAACTCAATAGTTTGGTTAGCTTACCATAGACAATTGAAGGTTTCACACCTTACAAATATAAAAATATAAAAATAAATAATGTAAACCGTAAAATATATAATTTTGAATTTTAACTTTTTAAATAAAAAGACTAATGACAAATGTAAAAACAGACTAGGAAAATAGCAATTTATTGTCGCTATGCTAAACTACCTGGCTCCAGGATTAGAGTTGTTGTAATTTAATAGTAGTTTAACAGATTTTAGTAAAAACTGTGTTTTTTTCTACTAGTCTTTTTATAACACCATACAGCATAGCAACTGATCATGTCATGCTTCCACCAGCCTGTATGTTTATGTTGAGAAGCAAGAAACGGATTTGTTCAGTGCGCAAAGTAACCTCATATGTTCAAGTAAAGACTCTAGCATTAACATAAGACAAACATGTCAGGCTATGATAGAGATCATTGCCTTTTTAATGTTATCTTGTCACTAAAGCTTCTATACTTGAGTGCTTGTTCTGCTACCTGTAAGCTACTACTTTTTTGGATTCATTTGTGTTAATGAACCAACCTAAAGGTACATTTTGCCACCAACTGGGTCTTCATCAGCATAAAAATAGATGAAAAAGAAGATTATTTTAACTTCTATTGTTCTCAAGCAGTATACCTTCACATAGCTGGTTAGATGTATCTGGCATCTGATCAGGCTACCAAATAGATACCTCTAATTGGATGCTTTTTCCATGCACATCCCACCACTAGATCCATAACTCGCAAGAGAACCTTCTGATTAGGGAACGTCTTGGATTTCCCTAGAACAAGCTGGAGAATGTCATGGATTTACATCAAAGTTTTCCTTCTGGGACCCATTCCTTAGAAGACCTAGCTCAAAAAGTAGAAGATACTGGACACCTGGATAAAGCATGGCAAATTATATCAATTTAGTTCAGTAGTCCATCAAATGTGTATAGCTGTGTAAAGGAATAAATATGAGAGATTTCTAACAGTTTGAATACAGAGATGGGCATGTGCATCTTCTGGCATTTAAAGGAAATATTTTACCTACATGGTCTATTATGAGATAGTATCAATGATCCTGAAGAGGACTAGTTGAAGAATCGAACCTAGTTTGGTTAAAAACAGTTATAACATTTGGGGGGAAAAATCGGGTTCGAACTCAAATAATCAGGTATAACATTATGACCTATCATTCCTTGGCCTTTGCATCCATGCACCTTTTTTACCTTTGAACCTGTTGGTGATTCATCAGTGTTGCTAGATACTGAGGTGCTGTGATGAAGAGATAATCTGTGCTATTTATTTCATTTGTCAATGGTCATAATGTTATACCTGATATTTTCTTGTAGCTGCCATTTGGGAAGTCCTGTAAATGCAACTTTGTTTGAGTAAGAGGAAGTTAAAATTTTATTTGATAGTACCTAGAACAAAAGTAAACTAATGACAAAAGTACGTCATTTGGCTAACCACAATGAAAAATGAAAACATGATAGAGAAAGTCCCTATCTTACCTTAAGGGGGGTTAAAACTTTATTGTTTAGACAACATGAAAGATAATCAACGTGAAAAGTGTTAAAATCCGTTTTTTTTTTTTGGTTGCAGTCTCTTTTGAGTAGAAACACTTGCAGGGCCTTGGCTCTCTGTAAGGGTTAGCAGGTTTATGTTTTCACAGTTTCACTTCCCGGCCTCATGAAGTGTCTGAAACACTGCATGCATGCGGATGAGAGTGTGGGACATCACCTCTTAAGATTTCTACCAATTTCTGGTTGCGTTTCTCGGTTTTGATCAGAGAAAGGCACAGAGAAACGGCTTAAGTGATGATCAGATCAGTGTTTACCTTCTGGGAAAAGACTTAAACGGTGACATGTTTTGCACACTGCTTTCTATTTTAATAACTCCACATTCACATTTCTGACTGCATTCTTCTAACCAGTGACTAGAAACGGCACATAAAAGCAGAAAGCCATTCTCCAGAAAGTTAACCAACTCTATATATTAAATGCATAAGATATAGATGTACAATTTGAGAAAATGTTTGTTAATTGGATTATAGCTTTCTAAGCAGACAAAAGCAACGGTTCAGTTTGACAGAGCTATTTATTTGTCATTAATTATAAAGTAAATATGCTGTATTTTAAATTCACATATGACTAGACCTGTCCAAATCTGGTCCTCAAGGCCCAGTGTCCTGCATATTTAGAACGTGCGTGTCTGATTGAAATGATTCAATTAACTTATCAACATGTAGTCAAGCTCTGCAGAATCCATCTAAAGATCCACTTATTTGAGTTAGATGTTGAACCAGCTCAAATTTCTAAAACCAAGCAGGACATTAACCCTTTGAAGACTGACATTGGACACCACTGAATTATGTCAAAGACAAAAAAAAAAAGTCAAGTCGTGGATACAGTGGGGCAAAAACATTTTTGGCAGCCACCGATTGTGCAAGTTGTCCCACTTAAAAAGATGAGAGAGGCCTGTAATTTTCATCATAGGTACACTTCAACTGTGAGAGACGGAATGTGGAAAAAAATCCAGGAAATCACATAGTATGATTGTTTCAGAACTTATTTGTATAAGGGTGCAGAAAATAAGCACTTAGCACCTACAACCCTCACAGACCTGTTACTTCTTCTTCAAGAAGCTCTTCTATGCTGCACCTGTTACCTCTATTAATGGCACCTTTTAGAATTCGTCATCTGTATAACAATATCAGATAAGTATAAATAGTGTGTGCGTGTTTTATTGCTCACAGATCCAGTAGGCCAGAGTGCCAGGCTTTTAAATCAGCCAGTAAATACTGAAAAAAATATTTTGAAAAGGATTTTCTTCTGTTCTCTAGTCTGTTTGCTTTTTGTTTAGTTTGCAGGGTTTTTTGTTGAGTTAGAGTCTACGTCAACTGTTGCTTGTCACGACACACTGAAAGTGTAGTGTTTGGACAAACATCAGTGTACCCAGGGAAATCCCAGAAATCTTTCTGACCTAATGTTGAAACATGACAGTTATGAAACCCAGTTTGTGATTGTTACCATGAGGTTGCAGCTTTTATGGTCATTTTGATTCACCTGACAAATGTGGACATCTCAATGAAAGATGAGGTTGGGAGAACTTCCAGGAATCTTAAAGGAGAACAGAAGTTGAGATGATGTATATTAGTCATCAGTGTACGGCAGTAAAGGCAGAAGGATTTGATCAAGCAGATTGCTGTGCATCACAGTAAAAGGCCTAAGGATTTCTGTATTTAACTCCATCCATCTTCCCATTAACTCTGACCAACTGTCCTATCCTTGGTGAACAAAAGCATTTCCTCACCATGATGCTGCCAACCCCATGTTATAAGGTAAAGATCATACTCAAGTGGTCCATTATGGACTCATTGGACCACAACACTAATTTCCACATGTTTCCTGGGAGCTTTAATAGTAAAAGTTTCAGAACCTCCTTAAAGGCCATGTATTGGATTCCGAAACCCTGATTTTAATCTGATATGTTTTTGAGTGGCAGACACACCAAGCATCAGCTGCTGCTAGCAATGATAAGCTAACCTTTTAAAAATGACATCACTGCTCTCTTTTGTCTGTAGCAGGCAGGGTCAACGAGATGAAAATAAGAACCAAAGACAAGTGAGAAGAATCAGGAAATATGGAAGCAACAATTATCTGCAGCTTTCAGTAAAAACCGAAGTGGGTTATGCAGATGGGTCACTCTGTTAGCACCCAAAGCTATTAGAAGTCAAACTACTTTTGATGCTGAAAGTTCTATAATTGAATTTCTATAAGAGATATTAAAAGTATTAATTTTCCCCTTATAATATTTCTGACTAATGTGATTGTCTTTCTTCTTTTTTATGAGCACCCTAAAGCGCAGGCCATGCTAACTAGGATGCCCTTGAGATGAATAACTTTGCTCTTTAGGGGGTTCATTTGATTTTCATACAAAAAGTAAAACTACAACCGACGTTGTTTTGCTTTTTGTTTTGTTTTTCCTTCTCTTAAATTGAGAAAGAAATCACGCTGCACATCTCCCCGTGTTGTGAAATTCTGCCGAAATCCTAGCTGGCAAAAATCTGCTTTATGATTCTGTAGAAAAACCAAACAGAAGCTTCTACCCTGCTAGTGAAACTGTGAAAACCCCTTTGATGCCAAGTCAGAAAGCAGATCTGAATTGAGTGCACTACACTTGAATTTATTAACTGTTGCCCCATGTTGTGGGAAAGTACTGTTACTGTCACAGCTTTCGACAATACGTGAGATTGCATTTGGTAATGAGAGAAAGCTGTCACCACTTCCTGTATCTGCTGGCTGTGATTTATTTCATGCACAAAGATTGTAACTGCTAAGCTGTGGCATCCTATCTGAAATGGTAATCAGTTTCCCCCCCTTGTTTCAGCTGCCTACACACATGCAAGTGTTAGTTCAAATTTATACACGGCCCTTTGTTTCCACAGATAGACAAATATGTGTGATAAGGTTGTTTTTGCTGTTAATTATTGTGTTAACACCTCTTTTTTTTTTTCAAAATTCGACGGCTTGGAAAAGTTTTTACAACGCTCAAACCTTTTACAATGTTGAGTATTTTGTGTAGGGTGGTGGGATTTTTTGCTGTTGTTGTTCATTTCCTTTTTTATGTTCAAATTTGGCCTCGTGCAATCAGAAGACATTCTTCCCTTTGTCACCAGGCTGTTCCACCTGATTTGTTGGTCTTTTTAGCTCCTCCAGAGTTAAAATGGACCCCTTGGCCACTTCTCTGATTGATGCTCTCCATGCCCAGCGTGTCGGTTTAGGCAGAACGGGCAACTCTTGGTAGGTTGGCAGTTGTGCCTTACTCTTTCTCCACAACTTAATCTATGATCTCCCTGCTGTGTTTACATATGCTCTCCAACAAACCCGCTGAGGCCTTCACAGAATAACTGGATGTAAACTGAGATTAAATCACACACAAATGGACTCTTTTTAGTAACTGGGTGGCTTTTAAAGCCAACTTGCTTTATATGTTATTTAAGGGTGTTAGAGAAAAGGGATTTGAATACAAATATGTGAAACAAAGTGTTTTCTTAAACTTAGCAGTTATGCACTACTTTGTGTCAATCACATAAAATCCCAGTGAAATACAATGAAATGTGTTGTTTTTTTTGTCCTAAAAAAGCTCAATTAGGATGAGTCCTTTTGCAAGGCACTGTATATCATGCATGCAACCCCTCTACTCGATGCAAAACTAACACTAGTTTAAGCCAAGACATTGTGGCTTTGTTAGTTTCAGTGCCAACAACGGGGAGTTGACGGTTGACTGACTATTGACCACTTTGCATCTTATTTTGTCACATTCTCAGTTCTCATGGTGTATTTGTCACAAGAAACAAGAGAGGTGATAAAGAACATGGTGCAGGTGTATTTTAGGCAGTTAATGTTAAAACTGTTCCCTACTTCTGAAAAGTCTGACCTCATCTACTGTAGTTTCCTCATAGCAAATAATATATCCTGTAATAGTTGCTTAACTTCTAATTAGATCTGATAAGATGTGGCAATAAACATCATGGCCTCTGTTGTTGCAGTAGATTAATTACAGTGCAATCAGACATTTAATGTGAAGTAACCTTAACGTCTACTATATTCCATGGTGATTGTAGCATGAACATCTACAGCAGCAATAAAAATAACGTCAACATAATGTCTGAAATCAATCAAAACGGTAGTAATGATGCAATCAAATGTTTGCATGCTTGGTATTTTTGCAGTTTGGCGCCCCCTTGTTGAATCTAACACTTTTTGATTTTACAACTCTATATTCTTCTTTCTCTACATTTTTTTGCAACCAACACAGAGTTCAAAATAAAAAAACGACACCATACATTTGATCACACTTTTTTATTATCCCATTAAATTTTCACAACCCAGTTAAATACACACTCTACAAGAGCATTTTTTTAATCATGAAAATCATTTATGTACAGCAATACAAAAAATATGCAAGGATTCAACACCAAAAATATCCTAGGCCCTCTAGATCTAGATGTAAAAGCAGAAAGAAGATACATTGTAGCTATGGATTATTGGAAATATTTTAGAGTGAAATACTAATAGACAGTTAGATAAGCAAGAGCGTCCTAAAATGATCTTAAAGCATCACCTTTTAATAAAGTGGTTTGGAGTTTACCTGGAACCTCGTCTCAAAACTGGATCTTGGACTTTAAGGTGCTGCTAAAGTTAAGACTGATGGGAAAAAACGTATTTATTTACCTGGTCTTAACCTGTTATATATGTTGTGCCTGGCAAATGTATTTTTATTCTTAGAATATTTTTCACACCTCGATGCATTGCAACAAAAAAAAAATCTATGTACTGTATTTTACTGGGATTTTATGTGATAGAACGACACAAAGTGGTGCATAATTGACTTTTAATATGAAAAACATGTGGTTCTAAAATTGCTTCCAAATAAATAATCTGAAAAGTGTGGCGTGCATTTGTTTTGAGCCCCTTTTGCTATGACACCCTAAGCAAACTCTAGCAGAACCGACTGAATCCAAGTAAATAGAGTTCACCTGTAAGTATTCTTATCTCAGTATAAATCCAGCAGCTCTGTGAATGCCTCAGAGGTTTGTTAGAGAATATTAGAGAACAAACCGCATCATGTAGACCAAGAAACACAGCAGACAGGTCAGGGAGAAAGATGTGGAGATGTTTGAAGCAAGTTTGGGTTATAAAATAATATCTCAGCCTTTCAACATCTCACAGAGCTCTGTCCAGTCCATCATCTGGAAATGGGAATACTACGCAACATCACTAAACCTACTAAAACATGGGAGTTCACCTGATTTGGCAGGCCAGACATGTAGAGCAAATATTCAGAAGTGCAGTCAAGAGGGTCATGATAACTCTAGAGGAGCTGCAGAAATCCATAGCTCAGGTGAGAGAATCTGTCAACAAGACAACTATTAGATATGGACTAAATCGGCTCGGCAAGAAGAAAGCCGTTGAGGCAATTGTGGAGTTTTTAGCTACTTTTTAACAACTATGCTTAAATTGTTGGATTACTTAACTTAATCATCCTAATGTTAAATAACTGTAAATTTAATGTTAATCACTGTGAGTCTGGTTTAACACTGAAAACACTGTATCAACATGAGCCAGGTGAGTCAGTTTAGTGACAGCAGGCAGAACCTCAGAGACAGAGAGCAGAAGTAGACTGACAGATAGAACCTTTTTGCAGGTCACTGGTTCGAGCCATTTGAGGAGTGGAGAAGTTTCTGGAAGAAGAGGCTCCAGGGGTTGAACCTCTCAACCCAACAAAGAGGCTCTGAAAGCTAAAACATGCCGTGCCTCCAACAGTTCTAGCCAATGAAGATAGGCGCACTTTTCCTTTATAACATTGTGTAACATTAAGTAAGTTACCCCTTTCGGAGGTCCATGTTGATTAGGGGTAACCCTAAAATATGCAGCCGGAGCTATAAATGAAAACAACAGAAGGGTAGAGTCAAAGATCTAAATCCAATTAAGAACATGTGGCAAGAAAGACGTGAAATCTAAAATTCACAGATGATCTCCATCCGATCTCAGGCAGAAGGTTCTCCTTAAACACACAGATACCCTGAAATGCCTGCATCTATATGCTGACTCTAGGGGCCTGAATTTAAAACATTTTGTGTTTTGGCCATCACATAAAATCCCAATAAAACGTGTTGATAAAATGTGAAAGAGCTGAAGAACTATGAATACGTTTGCAAGACATTGTCAGACTACAAAGCTTCAAGCAGGCGGTATATTTCTGTCGACTAGAGCAGAAGGACAAGGCCCCTTCGAACAGGAAAATGTTACTTATTGCATAGAGCACTGAGGGAAATCTACCGGCTACTAGCATTTTCACCAGCTCACGAGCTCAAAGTTGACACAGTGAATGGAAAAAGGAAAAAACACACATCCATCATCAGATGCTCTGTGTTCAGTTGTGAGTTCCCCCAACTGAGCGACCTGCTGTTTACTGAAGCTAACAGGGACAGAGAACGCCGGATAAAGCAGAAATAAAAATAGAAAACACTGGAACTGATGGTTTCTTGTCCCAAACCAATCAGAAAAATTGTGGTCCTGTATTTCTAATGAATACATGCGGAACCTCAGTCGTCTGGCTCGTATCTGGAACAGAAAGCAAAAGGCATGTGATGGTACATTGAACATAACGGTACCGATAAATGTTTTCCAAAACGGGTTGTTAAAACTACACTAAATGAGAATACTCACTTCTGCAGTCGTTTCCTAATTTCTTTAATCTGCTCGTTCTTCTTGGTTAGGATCTCCTTCATGTTGCGGTATGCCGCAGTTTGCTGGAACTTCTTCTCCAACTCCTACACACAATCCACAAATATCCAAACATTAACAGGGGAAAGAAAGGACAAACAATGATACTATGAATTAGGAATTCCACTAAGACTGGACTTTAAATGTGATGTAAACAGTTCAGGGGGAAGTGCAGCAGAAAATAACTCATTTACTTGGACTTCAGCTTTTGCGTGCTTTTTACACTCACAAAAACACCTAAGGTAAAAGGGAAAACCACTAAACTATAATATGACTTCCTGAGATGAAGTCAGCTGTCTGATCTTATGATGTGAGTAATCATGGAAAATCCTTGCTTCCTCCATGTCACTGTCAAAAAGAGGAAGGCTAAGAGTCTTAGCAAAAACTTCCAAGATGCGCAAATGTATTCATTTTTCCATTTATCTTTTTATATATTTGTTGTGTTAAAAACACATTTTATTCTCCATTTTATTGGAGTTTTATGTGATACGCCAACATAAAGGAAAATGGAACATGGTTATTAAAGTTGCGGAGTATATTTGTGTCAAACCACCATGAGTAAATACTACGAACCACCCCTCTACCAGTTTGAACATCTATAAACTGAAATTATTGGAAAATAGTTCAGGTAGATTTAGTGTAGAGCAGGCGTCAGCTCTGTCAGCTCTGCAGAGGCCCGGTAATGAGGCCTTCGTTTGATTCAGCATGCTATGAGAAAGGATGCACCTAAAAGTTGCTGGATGGTAGATCTCGAGGACCAAGGTTGGACACCCCTGGTGTATAGTGTTCTGTGAACATTAATTTTCATGTCTTGACTAGTCACCAACTAGAAAACTGATGTTAGACTTAAGTCTGGATTTTTACCAGGCCTTTCTAACCCATGATGTGCTTGGATCTAAACATGTCCAGCTAAGAAGCGAAGCTCCTCCACAGTCTCATTCTTTTTGCAGTTTTCTTCCATGTCTGTTCTGTATTTAGTTCCATCCGTCTTTCTCATCAACTCTGACCATCTTCCACGTATCTGCTGAAGATTTTTTTTAAACGAATCTGCACAGCATGATGCTGCCACCACACATACAAATTTTCATGTAAGCTAAATAAATCAATTTTGATCAGAGCTGATTCTTCCTCATGTTTGCTATGTCCCCTACATGGCATCTGCAAACAGGACTTCTTATGGCTTTCTTGACTAATGGTTGTTTTGTCAACTTGAGCTTCAGTTTCTCTAGACTTACCATGGGCCTCTTGGATGCTTCTCTGGTTAATGCCCAGCCTTTCAGATCTAGGGGTCTCCAACTTCAGTCCTGTATGTTTTTAATGTGGTCCTTGAGTCTGATGTGTAGAACCAGCCGAAATATCTACATTAGGCAGGACACTGACACCTATAGTTTGACCTTTGACACCAATGGTTTAGATGGACGGCCAATGTCTTAGTAGGTGTACAGTAGCTTGGGTTGTTGTTTTATAACCTAACCCTGTTTTAACCTTCTCCACAGATTTCTCCCTGATCTTCCTGCTGTGTTCATCGGTCTCCTTGATGCCGTTTGTCCTGTAACAAACCTCCAAGGCCTTCACAGAACACCTGGATTTATGGTGAGATAAAATCCCCCAAAATTATTTTTACTTGATAAAAAAAGTGTGAAAGGTGTGCATAACTTTAACTATGCATAGCTTTTACCAACATTTCCTCATTACATAATTGGATTCCGTCAGTTCCTCATCGTCAGTAATAGTTCAATTTATATACACTGCTCAAAGAAATAAAGGGAACACCTAAATAACACAATGAAACTCCAAGTTAATCACACTTCTGTGAAATCAAACTGTCCACTTAGGAAGCAACACTGATTGACAATCAGTTTCACATCCTGTTGTGCAAATGGAATGGACAACAGGTGGAAATTATAGGCAATTAGCAAGACACCCTCAATAAAGCAGTGGTTCTGGAGGTGGTGACCACAGACCACTTCTCAGTTCTTATGCTTTATGTCTGATGTTTTGGTCACTTTTGAATGCTGGCGGTGCTTTCACTCTAGTGGTAGCATGAGACGGAGTCTACAACCCACACAAGTGGCTCAGGTAGTGCAGCTCATCCAGGATGGCACATCAATGAGCTGTGACCAGAAGGTTTGCTGTGTCTGTCAGCGTAGCGTCCAGAGCAGGGAGGCACAACCAGGAGACAGGCCAGTACATCAGGAGACGTGGAGGGGGGCAACAACTGGGCAGCAGGACCACTACGTCCACCTTTGTGCAAAGAGGAACAGGAGTATTGCCAGAGCCCTGCAAAATGACCTCCAGCAGGCCACAAATGTGTTTCTGACCGTTTGAGCAGACACATGCAGACTCCATGAGGGTGGTATGAGGGTCCGACATCCACAGGTGGAGGTCGCGCTTACAGCCCAACACAAATTCCCGACTGGCGCCCTGTGCTCTTCAGAGATGAAAGCAGACTCAGACTGAACACATGTGACAGACGTGACAGAGTCTGGAGACGCCATGGAGAACGTTCTGCTGCCTGCAACATCCTCCAGCATGACGGGTTTGGCAGTGGGTCAGTAATGGTGTTGGGTGGCATTTCTTTGGGGGGCCGCACAGCCCTCAATGTGCTCGCCAGAGGTAGCCTGACTGTCATTAGGTACCGAGATGAGATCCTCAGACCCCTTGTGAGACCATATACTGGTGCGGTTGGCCCTGGGTTCCTCCTAGTGCAAGACAATGCTAGACCTCATGTGGCTGGAGTGTGTCAGCAGTTCCTTAAAGAAGAAGGCCTTAATGCTATAGACTGACCCGGCCGTTTCCCAGACCGGAATCCAATTGAGCACATCTGGGACATCATGTCTCCATCCACCAACAGACTGTCCAGGAGTTGACAGATACTTTAGTCCAGGTCTGGGAGGAGATCCCTCGGGAGACCATCTGCCACCTCACCAGGAGCATGCCCAGGCATTGTAGAGAGGTCATACAAGCAAGTGGAGGTCACACCCACTACTGAGCCTCATTTTGACTTGTTTTGAGGACATCAAAGTTGGATCAGCCTGTAGTTTGTTTTTCCACTTTAATTTAGAGTGTGACTCCAAATCCAGACCTTCATGGGTTGATAAATTTAATTTCCATTGATAATTTTTGTGTGATTTTGTTGTCAGCACAATGAACCATGTAAAGAACAAAGTATTTAATAATAATATTTCATTCATTCAGATTTAGGATGTGTTATTTTAGTGTTCCTTTTATTTTTTTGAGCAGTGTACATTTGTTTTTGTTACATGCTTTAATTTGTTTCTGCTCATCCGTTTTTAACCTCTGTGCAGCACTTCGTGTTACAGCTCTCTGTATCTCTACTATTCCTGCCTCATACGTTAAGGCACTGTCTCATCTGTGGCTACAAAGATGCTCTAACAGACTGAATTAAAAAATATCTTGTGTGGAACAGAAGGTAACATCCA
This sequence comes from Valencia hispanica, assembly GCA_963556495.2. Taxonomy (NCBI): domain Eukaryota; kingdom Metazoa; phylum Chordata; class Actinopteri; order Cyprinodontiformes; family Valenciidae; genus Valencia; species Valencia hispanica. The sequence continues at coordinate 37,150,417 of OY747716.1, read as the reverse complement.
CAGAATCTTGTCCAAGTGCTTGTTGCATTAATTTACCAGAAAGAGAAAGGGGTCTATAGCTGGTACCTTCTCTGCCAAGGCCAGCTGCTCCTGCACTCGCAGAAGTTCGTGCTTGGCACTGATCAGATTCTCCTTCAGGTCCTTCTGAGATGCAGCATTGGCACTAAGCGATCTTTCATAATCCTCCTTCAGCGCTGCTACTGTGTCCTCCAGGCTGCTGATCTCCTTTGTTTGAGCAGAAAGCTGAAACGTAGAAAACAAAAAGTTGTTAGAGACCACACGAGCTGACAGGCAGTCACTGGTATACCATGGCAATACACGTCTATACTGTTCATTCAGGTTCATACATACCATGCAGGCCAGCATAAGCAGATAATAGCAAGTCGTGGCAAGCATTCAGATGACAAAAATCAAAATGGTTGTAAAGATAAAAATAATGAACATAAAAAGCAGAAGTGAAGCGTAACAGCTTTCTAAATGGAAACCAAACAGTACCTGTTGATCCCCTTGTGTCCTCTGGAGATCTTTCAGAGCTCTCTCTGCTTTTGTTTTCTCATCTAGTGCACTCATAGCCTGGTGAAATTAGTCACATAACAAGAAAAAAAAAACACATTAACAACAATAACAAGTAGGACTATGTTTAAAAGGCCCCTTTTATACCTGTGATTCTAAAGTCCGCAGCCTGGATTTGAGTTTGTCGTTCTCCTCTTGTAGTCTCACTATCTCCTGAAAGAGGATACAAAAATAGATTTGTTGGTCTGAACATTTTTGATGAACTTTGCAAGCAGTCTGTGCAAGTAATAGACTGCTGTTTAGAAGCTAACATACATATATGTTAGGCTTTTAATTATGCATTCAAGAATTTGATCACTCTTCACATTAGAAATGGTAGCTAGTTTACTTTTAACCATAGCATGAGGCTTTTCCAGAGGCTTAAGGTTAGCCTGCGACTGTGAGTCAGAGGGAGTAGGAGTTCGTCCCGTAACCAGTGGGTTGCCGGTTCGAACCATCCGTCTCAGTCGAAGTGTCCTTGGTGGTCAGAGGGCCCGGTGACTGACAGGTCGCTTCTGTCAGTCTGCCCTGGGGCAGCTGTGGCTACAATGTAGCTTACCACCATCAGCGTGTGAATGTAGCCTTGCACTTTGGACTAGATAAAGCGTTATACAAGTGCCAGTATAGGAAACCTAGTTTTTGTTGTGTCGTGTCCTGTGTAAACCCAACTGTATATAAGTTTCAACCGTCTGATCAAATGGTAAAATTTTATGAAAGGAAATTGTTCAGGACAACCCATTAACTAACTGTGAAACATGGTGGTGGCAGCATCATGCTGAAGGTCTGTTTTGTTGCCAGCAGTACTGGTGAATTGCACCAACTGAGAGGACTGATGAAGAAGGATGGGCTACTCCTGTAAATTCATCGACTTCACCTGAAAGCAACAACTAGGCAGTTGAAACTTGGAAAGTTTTCCAAGAGAAAAAATAAATGAATAACCTCAAACATGCTGTCAGGAATTTACATGATCAGGACCTTGTATCCCACTCAGCTTGGACTGCACATGGTCCTGATGTTTCTTCATGTAGGTGGTGGAGCGGCTTCTTGATAATTGTTTGGATCCAGGTCTCCGCTGCCGGAGGACCTCAGGGCCGCAGAGAACGTTCATGTTTTTAAGAGCAGGCTCAAGACTCAACATTTTAGCCTAGCTTTTAACTGATTATTATTTATTATAGTCTTTTTAACTGCTATGCATGTTTTACTTGCTTATAGTTTATCAGTGTTTTACTACTTAGTCTTATCAAATTTATAACCTGTTATTTAATCTTCCTTCCAGTGTTTCCTCTATGGGAGCCCTTTGCCTCGGGAGCGGTGGTCGGCTGTGGCTGCCTTGGTGCTCTCCAGGTAGTAGTTGGATGGAGGTGGGGGTCTCAACCTTGCCTCCTCTGGACGCCCCGTGTCAGTGCCTTGGCTGCTGCTGTTGATGTGCTGCTGCCGGTAAAGATGGCTCCTTTGATGACATTTCCTTACCTTACCTAGCTCATCTGTACTTGGCCAGATGTCCGTTTTAATTTTGCTCTTGAGTGTGTGTGGCCATTGGGGTTGGGTTGGGAGGAGGGGGGTATAACTGTGATCATGCTTTTAAATCTGTGGGGGAGGGATGGGAATCTGGTTTATGTGGGGTCATTTTTTCTGTAAAGCAGTTTGAGTTGTAATATTTGTATGAAAAGCGTTTCATAAATAAAGTTTGATTTGATTTGGACATTTACCTCACTGAGCGTTTATGGACAACACTTAAAAGTCAGCTCTGTTGCAGGAAACCAACTAATTTACAGGTGCTCTACAATTTCTGACAAGAAGAGTGGTCAAGCATCCCGAGAGAATTATGTCAGAATCCAACTTTCTAGAAGTTAGATGATAAATATCATTGAAGTCTGAAACAGGACAAAGGTTAAACAAGTCTTAGAGTAGTTGAGGTGTTCAGGACTATAATTTTACCTTGTTCAGAAGCTCAGAGACCCCACCTTCATTCAGTGGTGCCAACTTGGGTTTACTTGTTTCCTGGTTTATCTAGAAACAAATTCAACATTTCAAACAGTCATGCAAGAGCATTGCACTGCAAGATTTATTTATTCTTTTTAGACAAAGTAGCATTAAACCACAGGTGAACCTCAGTGACGCGTGACTTCTAAACCACACTCCTACAAATATAGCCTAACATTTAAAACCTGTAAAAACGTTGGGGGAGGTAATCTAAGAAAAGATGAAATTTTGCCTGTGGCTTAAATGGTGATGTATGAAGAAAAAGGCACTTTGCAAACCTTATTGGTTGTTTTAAAGTCAGTCTTCTCAAATTCAGCCACTTGCTCTAACAGCTCCCTAAAAGGGCGAGAGAAGAAATGTATTAGACGATTAATTGGATTAAAATGTGGTTTAGTGGAAAAACGAAAGCTTCCAGGGTAAACTGATTCTACAACCTACCATAATTCATTACCAACACTGAAACAACAACACTGATAAGACAATCATTTCACAACATCTGCGTAGCCTCAGTGTTGATGTTCATCTCTGCTAACCATACAATCTGCTATTTGTCGGTAGTGAATGTTTGGCAAAGGAAAAGTGAACTCCCTTGGTCCTGATGGCAGTTTAGCACTTATGTTGTAAGATACATGCTTGTGGTGAGCAGCACTGTTCCCTGCAAAGCTTATATGTGGTTTTTTAAAAAGCAGCTGAAGACACGTAGCCCCATGACAAGGGGCGTTTTCCTAGCTTTAGACACCTATTCAGTCACGTACAGCTGTAGCCTGCGGAGAACAAAAAGGGTTCATGAGTTGCTCATCCACCCACCATGAGCCTAGTGTACTGTAAACAAAGTATTTTCATCAAAACAGTGTGTTTTATAAGGTGAGAGGTCATGAGGGCAAAAGTTATATCAAGTTCAGTGAGTTTGAATCTCAATATATTCAGATAAAACAGGCCAACAGCATTAAATATGATGAACAGCAGGATGTGTGACATTTTGTTTGCGTTTTATGTAACTAGCCGGTTTATAAGTGCTTTTATTCAATTTAAAAATACTGTATTAATCCCAAAGGAAAATTAAATATTATAAGTCATATTTTCCAAGTTCCTTTAAAATGTTGTAGATGCTGATAGCTGGGTGCAGGAAGGACCTGCTGTAGCGGTCTGTATTACAGAGATCCAAAGAAGCCTCTGACTAAAGAAGTATAACCGTAAATTATTTCCCTAATATTTGACCAAACATTTTTAATCGCCACTTGCCTCCTAATTATTGAAGAGTTACATTTATTTCAGTTAATCTGTTTTAGTCCGTGAGGCAGACACTCTGTTTACTTTTAAGGCCAGGCTTAAAACTTTCCTTTTTGATAAAGCTTATAGTTAGAGTGGCTTAGGTCATCCTGAGCTATCTCTGTAGTTATGCTGCTATAGGCTTAGACTGCTGGAGGACAGACTTACCAATTTTCTTCACTCTGCTACTTCCTTTTCTCCTACGACTCTCCAGTTGTATTACAATACATTCTGTTATTTCGACTGTTAACTTTGTTTTCTCTCAGTGTTTTTCTCCCCATCGAAGATACACCTGGTCTGGTATCCTGCTTGGCTGCAATGCCCTGTTGGACGGGGGGCATCGACTGGAATGATCCTCTCAGTAACTGAAGATCCACTGTGTCCTGTTATCAACTTTTTCCTTTCTGTAACATAGAAAGTTCTCTTATATCGGATCTTCTGTTCCTTCTGTGTTCTGCTCTGTCTTCTCAAACCCCCAGACGGTCGTGGCAGATGGCCGCTCCTACTGAGCCTGGTTCTGTTGGAGGTTTCTTCCTGTTAAAGGGGAGTTTTTCCTCTCCACTGTCGCTACATGCTTGCTCAGTATGAGGGATTGCTGAAGGATTGCTGTGGTTGGAAATCTGCCCAACCTCACGCCAATGACTGACGCAATCTGCTGGGATTCCTTAAATAGGAAACTTTTTAACTGATTGGAATGTTGGTATAATTGTATTGAAATGACTTCTTGTTAAGTGCCTTGAGATGACATCTGTTGTGAATTGGCGCTATATAAATAAACTGAATTGAATTGAATTGAATTAAAAAGGTACACTGTCATATTATGAAGATTTGGATTGATGTATTTCAAATATTTGCGTTACTATTGATGATTTTGGCTAACAGCTGATGAAAAACTAAAATTCTGTTTCTTCAAAAATAAAAATATTCAACAAAACAATTTGAAAGCAATTTTTCTATTACATAAATGTCTGCTTTAGACTTAATAAAACACAGTGGACCAACATTAGTCGATAACATGGCTGCTTTAACAGTGTTCAGGTTTTGCTTCAAAAAACAAGTTATCTCAAGTATTTTTTTCATCAAGATGTGGTGTACAGTGGATCAAAACTGCCATGTTAAAGAAGCAGGGGGCAGAATGAAGAAACGAAACTCACGAGCGACGCGGCCGGCGCTGCAAGTAACTGCAGCCAGCCGCACGGGACGCTTCACAAGAGAACATGCCTTTTCACAGTGACATACTTCTTTTTTTTTTGTGCCACTTTTTAGTGGGCTGTGAGTCGTCCTTGGTCGTTTCCTAGTTTCAGAAGAGGAGAATCCATTCTCACAATTATATCAATGGAGGTCTGCGACCATTTTTTTCCTCTTTTAAAGCTGTCGAGAACGCGCAAGCCGTGTCAATTGACGTCACATCCGTAGGACAGCGCGGGAAATTCTGGCCTGAACTGCAGCACATTTTGCAGCACACAGCCAGTTTAAGAAAATGGAGCGATACGTGGGTGGACTCATTCTTTTTGGTTTATAACGCTTCATCACCCAACAGCATTAAAAAACTGGACATGGATGTTTATTTTATTTACAAATCCTGCCCCCTGTTCCTTTAAACCTAATTCAAGTGCCACCGTTTTTTTATTTTTTATTTCAAAAGGAAACTTTTGTTTCCTTTTTACATGCAAAACTATAAACAAAACACAACATTTTAAGTAAAGAAGTCAGATTTCTGTAGAAAAAGAGAGCTGTAGATATTTGTAGATCTGAAACACAACACCAGTAGGTTTCGTTGTTTAAAAGGAGCACAAAACCTGCATTGTTTAAAACTCATTTTATTGTCTACATCTGGGTTTTTGTTTTCATTCTCAACAACAAGAACAAGGTAAATGACTGTTTGTGGTCCGGTTTACTATGAATTGGATTAAAAGCAATGACAAAAAAAACATGGTTGATTATAAAATGATTACTTTGTGTTGTACTTTTCATTTTTAGAAAACTTTATAATGTCTTTGTCTCTTTTAAAGTAATTTTCTTTTAACTGTGTCAACCTTCAGTTGGGAAACGAAATTTGTGCCAATTTTGTATGGCGGTCGAAGGCTGCAAAAAAATTTATTGGAGGGCCGCAAATGACCCCTGGACACCACTGTACTAATGCATAATTGACCAAATAGCAACAATCTCAATTACTGCAGTTTTCACCTGAAAATGTTTAGCTTTTGTCTGAAATACAGTGACACACTGACAGGCGATGGAGTGTAAATGTGGGGATATCATTTAAATTATTTTTTTCTGGTACAAACCTATATTTAACTTAAATGAGATACAAGTCCCTTCTGCGAATTAACCTCCAAAACATAAGCTTCTGTTTTTGTCAAGCAATTCAGTCTGGATGAAACCAAATTGAATATATAGCTTCTAATCTGAATAAATAAAGAAAATACACAGAAAAAGGTGACAGTTTGTGGCTTTTAGCCCAGCTGAATGTAGATCTAAAGGGATACCGACATGGCGCGGTGAAAGAAAGCGGTATAATGGAAACCTTGGTTGCATGAATCTTGATCAGTAAAAGACTGCTGGCCTTTTTACCCCGCGAATGACATGTTAAGAGATCTGGATCTGAAAAGAACTGAAGAGGAAGTGAGATGTGGTACAGTACAAAGCAGCTGTTGACAGTTTGTGTTTCTATGAAAACGGTTTATAGAAATAAAAAATAAAAATCCACCAATGCAATGAGTACGATTAAAACCTTCTAAGATTTTAATAGCTTCCCATGCTATAATTGTCAAAAATATGTTTGCAGCTTCAAAGATTTTTTACAGCTCACCTGTTTTCCAGCTCGGATATATCACTCTGGAGTCGAAGGTAAAACTTCTCAGCCTGAGAGAAGAGTTGCCTGAGCAGCAGCACGTTAGTGTGGGCCGTGTTGATCAGTTCCATCTCCACCTCCCCCCGGACCACCATCTGCAGCCCGTCCAGCATCTCTCTAACCTCGTCCACAGTGAACGTCTCCTCCACCAACCTTCAGAGGAAAAGTCAGGCATAGAAATGCATGTACAGAGCTGTCCACATCAACCTATTGCCACCAATGATATATATATATATATATATATACACACACATTTTGTTGCTCTAGCATGATTTCACATTGTTTTTATTCAACCTTTATTTTGAGTACAATGATTGGGTGAGTTAAGAATATTCTAGATTTTGATATGGCCATGGTAGAAGGTTAATTTTGTGTCTGGTGATCATTACCATGCTAAAAGATCCAATTACACCAGAGCTCCTGTTTAATTTATTCCTTATTAAGATTTTTTTTCAAACCTCCCAGTATTTCAAAGTGTTCATGAAGCAAATTTTAAATGTGAAACAGGCCCACAGCATCACAGATCCCCCCACTGAAGTTAACAGTGAGCGGGAGGTGATACCACCCTCTTAGTTTCATACCAAACCCACATGGAGTGTTTGTTGCCAATAAGATCAATCTAAGTCTCATATGACAAAGTGCACAGTTCCTGGAACTAGAACATTTTTGTGGAAAGATTTTATTTTTTCAGGCATCCCTCCCAAAAAGTGGTTAAAGTTGATTTTTGGTTTTTCAGCACTTTTCAGTTTTGTAGATTTTTGTCTTTTGTTCTTGACCTAAAAAGATCAGTTCCATCCATCCTTATTTTAAAACCATTTTCACCAGTCCTTTCCATTTTTAGTGATTACTAAGAAAAATCGTGGATTAAAAGAGTACAACTTCCTCAATAGTCTGATCAACTTTAAAGGGTAAAATATAAATTTCCCTTTTTACTCCAATAGTTATGAGGTACCAGTAAAAAAAAAAATTTTTTTTATAGCATTGGACGCCCCCCCCACTCCACATTAAAGGTTGGATTTTTATGCAGTGCCTTGTAGCAATATTCATACCCATTGAACTTTTCCACATGGAGTTACATTACAACCATAAGCTTTAATGTATTTTATTGGAGTTTACATGAATGAAATGTATGTCGGCCCCCCATGAGTCTTTGTAGAACTGCTTTCACTATAATTACAACTGCAAATTTTTTTGTCATTTGCCTCGTCTAGCTTTACACATCTAAATACTTACATGTATGTCTGTTCTTCCATGCAAATCAGCTCCAGCTCATTCAGATTGGATGGAGATCATTTTTGAACATCAACCTTTAAGTTTTGCTATAGATTCTTGACAGGGTTTAGGTCTTGATTTAGGCCAGGATATGTTTAGGGTCATTGTCTGGCTGAAGGATGAACCTCCACCCAGGTCTCCAGTGTTTCCCAGCCTTTCGTTTCTTTCAGAATTGCGCTGTATGTAGCTCCACCCATCTCCCTGTCAACAATGAGCAGCTCCACTGTACATGCTGACGAAAGGCAACCCTGCAGCTTAATGCTGCCCCCACTGTGTTTCACTGTAGCATTTAGCCCAAAAAAGTTAGATTTTTTTATTCTTCCACATGTTTGCTGTGTCCCAAACAGACACCCTAGACACTGTTTGGAAGAAGGTCCAGAAGAGACTGTACGGCAACTCGAGAAGTACAACCTGCCACAGGAGTTGCTAGCCATCTTCTACACGGCTGTTATTCAGTCAGTCCTGTGTTCATCCATCACTCTGTGGTTTGGCTCATCCACAAAACAGGTGAGGTCCAAACTGCCATCAACAATCAGCTGCAGAGAGGAACATCAGGGCTGACCTTCCCTCCATCCAGGACTTGTACAGGTCTAGGGTCAGGAAAAGGGCGGCTAACATCTCTGCAGACCCAACATATCCTGGACACAAACTGTTTAGACTATTACCTTCAGGTCAGCGCTACAGAGAGGTATTTCCAAAAACAAGAGGCCGCATTCACCTTTGTCTTCCTCTTTTGCACAAACACTGCACATATATTCAATTTTACATGAAAGAAAATGCGTTTATTTTTTATTTTGCCTTTAATGAGAGCAAAGCAAAACTGTAATCTGCTGTGCTCCCTGATCTTCCTGATGCTGTTTGTTCACTAACCTCTGAGACCTTTGGTTTATCTTACGGCAGCTCAATTAAACAATTTAAAGTTTTTGGTTGTAATATGACAAAAATGTTCAAGAGATCAAGGGGTGTGAATATTCGCATGGGACAGTAATTTGTTTGCAGTGTGTGCAATATGAATTTATGATGAGGCAATACTTTCACATCATCGCTCTTTCCAGTATAACCTCTCTCTGTGGATATGCATAAAAATCTAAATTAAAGTACATAATCACAATGACAGAGAAGTTCAAACTCAATCACCTGCTGTCTTTGAGTTCCTCAAAACATGAGTCAATAGTCTTGAGCCTTAAGAGCCTCTTTGAACGAGCAAATCGCATGTAGTTGATGACTTCAGTCTGATGGTATTCATTAAACCCCAAGTCAGCCTTTTGTGGAGACAGGAAGAAAGTATATTAGCAAATAAATGGAGCATCAGGGGAAAAAAAGTGCATATGAAAACAGAGGGTTGATGTAATAGTAACCCCAATTAGCTTATCAGCTAACTTGAAGAGGATTTCCTCTTGCCAATATGTTACAAGGCCTTTCCACATGAGCTGGTAATGCAATAGAGCTGCATGCTAGCTATAGCTTTCTACTGTAATTGAGCGTTTTTTATTTAAAAGCTAGATCATTCGGCACTTCCACAAGCTAGGAGCGAAGCTCACAGCAGCTACTTACCATAATGGCTGTCTGGCAACGTTAACGTAACCAAGTTAGCTTGAGCTGATCCCAAAAGGGGAAAAAAAGAGGATAAATCTATCTAATTTAGAAAACGCACGGAAAAAAGACTAAAGGCCAGAGTTGATATAATGGGTTCGAAATCCAGTAAAATCCTTTGAATGTTTGTTTAACTAAACAAAAAGAGCCGAATTCCCGGATTGCCACAGCTGTAAGATTATCCTGCAGACCTGCTAACCTAGCTAACCAGCTAGTGTTTGCCTTGAGAATGCCTTGGTAACGGAATATAGCGTCATCACCTTGGTTACGGGAGGTGCGTTCAGGGGCGCCACGGACAGGTTGAAACAACAAAAAAGAGCTCACTAAAAAACTGAAGATTTTTTAAATATAAAATCTAGATTTTCATGTCAAATATTAAATAAAAAAAGGGCAGAATTTCTATTTTTAAGCCGTAATAATGTGTACGTAAAGGTTCAATTTAAATTTTTAGTCTAGTTCAGGGGTCTGTAACCAGAATGTGGCTCTTTATGCGGCTAACTTTTCAATTCAATTTTCAATTCAGTTTATTTATATAGCGCCGATTCACAACAGATATCATCTCAAGGCACTTTACAAGAAAAGTAATCCCCATGCAATCTTACAAACATTCCAATCAGTTTAAAGTTTTAGTAAGTTTTCTATCTAAGGAATCCAAGCAGATTGCATCTAGTCATTGACTGGCAGATGCACTCCGTTGATGCAGACTCCAACCACAGCAATCCCTCATACTGAGCAAGCATGTAGCAACAGTGGAGAGGAAAAACTCCCCTTTAATAGCAAGAAACTTCCAGCAGAACCTGGCTCAGCATGAGTGGCCATCTGCCACGACCATTTGGGGGTTCGAGAAGACAGGACAGAAACACAGAAAGAACAAAAGAACTGATGTAAGAGTACTTTATTAAAGAAAGTAAAAAGTTGATAATAGGATTCAGTTACTGGGAGCATCATCCCAGTCTACGCCTCCCGTTTAACAGGGCACAGCTAACAGGATAACAGACCAGGCGTACTTTCTATGGAAAGAAAAACAACGAGAGAAAACAAAGTTAACAGTTGAAATAACAGCAAATAATACAACTGGAGAGTAGTAGAAGAGAAAAGTAGTAGAGTGAAGAAAAGTGATCAGTCTATCCTCAAGTTGTCTAAGCCTATAGCAGCATAACTACAGAGCTAGCTCAGGATGACCTTAGCCACTCTAACTATAAGCTTGATCAAAAACGAAAGTTTTAAGTCTGGCTTTAAAAGTAAACAGAGTGTCTGCCTCACGGACTAAAACTGGGAGCTGGTTCCACAGGAGAGGAGCCTGATAACTAAAAGATCTGCCTCCCATTGTACTTTTAGAAATCCGAGGAACTACAAGTAAACCTGCAGTCTGAGAGCGAAGTGCTCTGTTAGGAACAGAACAATCAGATCTCTGATGTATGATGGAGCTTTATTATTACAGGCTTTATATTCAATTCAATTCAATTCAATTCAATTCAATTCAAATTCAATTCAAAAATACTTTATTGATCCCAGAGGGAAATTAAGTGTTGGTATAGCTCATATAATTAATTCTTTAAGGAGTTGTTGTAGATGATGATGGCTGTGGGCAGGAAGGATTTCCTGTAGCGGTCTGTTTTGCAGCGAAACTGAAGAAGCCTCCGACTGAAGACGCTCTGTTGTTGTATGACTGTCTCATGGAGAGGATGCTCAGGGTTGTCCATAATTTTTTTGATTTTATGAAGAATCCTTCTTTGCATCATCATCTCCAGATTTTCCACAGTTGTCCCAAGAACAGAACCAGCCTTCTTTATCAGGTTGTTTAGCCTTTTTAAATCCCTGGCTCTGATGCTGCTACCCCAACAGATGACGGCTGAAGAGATTACACTCTCCACAACAGACTTGTAGAAGATCTGCAGCATCTTGCTGCAAACCTTGAAGGACCTAAGCTTCCTCAAGAAGTACAGTCTGCTCTGTCCCTTCTTGTAGACGGCTTTACTGTTGCGCCTCCAGTCCAGTCTGTTGTCAAGGTGAACTCCGAGGTATTTATATTCCTCAACCACCTCCACTTCTTCTCCCATGATGGAAACAGTTTTTGACTTATCCCTGTTTCTTCTGAAATCTACAATCATCTCCTTTGTTTTGTTCACATTCAAGGTGAGACGATTGTTTCCACACCATGTCACAAAGCGGTCCACCAGCTCTCTGTATTCAGCTTCTTGTCCATCTCTGATACACCCGACAATTGCAGAGTCATCTGAGTATTTCTGCAGATGACAGGTCTCTGATTTGTACTGGAAGTCTGAGGTGTACAGAGTAAAAAGGAATGGTGAGAGTACGGTCCCCTGTGGCGCTCCTGTGCTGCTGACCACCTGGGTTGACACACAATTCTTCAGTCTCACAAATTGTGGTCTGTTGGTCAGGTAGTCATTGATCCAGGCGATTGTTGAGGGCTCCACCTGTGTCTTCAGGAGTTTCTGACAAAGCAAATCAGGCTGAATTGTGTTAAATGCACTAGAGAAATCAAAGAACATGATCCTCACAGTGCTGCCTGCTTTGTCCAGATGACAGTGGGTTGGTTGAAGTAGGTGGATGATGGCATCTTCAACTCCAACTCCACAGCGATAAGCAAACTGCAGTGGGTCCTGATACGTTCTTGTTTGCTTACTCAGGGGTGCCAACAGGAGTCTCTCTAGGACCTTCATGATGTGGGATGTCAGGGCAACGGGTCTATAGTCATTGATGACTGATGGGTGAGTTCTTTTGGGTACTGGAACAAGGCAGGATGTCTTCCACAACACTGGAACCTTCTCCTGAGTTAAGCTAAGGTTGAAGAGGTGCTGGAGAATCCCACAGAGCTGCTCTGCACAGGCCTTCAGGACTCTGGGGCTGACACCATCTGGACCTGCAGCCTTGTTCCGGTTCAGTTTCTCCAGCTGCCTCTTCACCTGACTTTTGGAGACAGACAAGTGGGAGGGGGAGGCCAAGGGGGTAGCAGCATTTCCTGTTGTGAGTGAAGTCAAACTTGTGGAATTAGAAGAGTCCATGGCTGAGGTGAAGGATAACACATCCGAGGTGTAACAGGAAAGCCGTTGATCAGAGGAGGGTGGGATGTCTTATATGTAAGAACGAGGATCTTAAACTATATTCTGTGTTTAACAGGGAGTCAGTAAAGGGAATATAAAACAAGATAAATGTGATCTCTATTTTTAATATTAATCAGAACTCTTGCTGCCGCATTTTGGATCAACTGAAGGCTTTTAATTACATTTTGTGGACTTCCTGATATTCCTCAAGGCAGTAGTCCACCCTTGAGGTAACAAATGCTTGGACTAGTTTCTCATCATCACTCCTGGACAGGATGTTTCTAATTTTAGCAATATTCCGTAAGTGAAAGAAGGAAATCCTAGAAACCTGTTTAATATGGGATTTGAATGTCATGTCTTGGTCAGAAATAACGCAGAGGTTCTATGTTATTACTGAAGGTCAATTTAATGCCATCCAGATGAAGAAATTGACTAAGCAGTTTCTTTTTTAAAGCCTCTGGTCCAAAGACGACAACTTTAAGAGCAAAAGGTTTTGAGTCATCCATGTTTTTATGTCTTCCAGACATTCCTATTCAATCTACCTGTTTGGATTCATCAGGATTTATGGATAAATATAGTTGTGTATCATCACCATAGCTGTGGAAATTTATCCCACGCTGTCTAATGATTTTACCAAATGGAAGCATATATATACTAAAAAGAATTGGTCCAAGCACATAACCCTGTGGTACTCCACAAGTAACCCTTGAGTGTGAAGATTTATCATTTACATGAACAAACTGGAATCTGTCGGACAAATATGATTTAAACCAGCCTGGTGCTGTTCCTTTGATCCCTGCTTGAACACCTTTCTAAGAGAATATTGTGATCAACTGTTTCAAAAGCAGCACTGAGCTCTAACAAGACCAGAACAGTCACAAGTCCATTATCTGAGGCCAATAGAATATCATTAGTAACCTTTACCAGTGCTGTTTCGGTGCTATGATGAGCTCTAAAACCTGACTGAAACTCTTCAAACAGGTTGTTACTGTTTAGATGTTCACAGACTTGATTGGCAACTATTTTCTCAAGGATTTTAAATAAGAAAGGAAGGTTAGATATAGGTCTGTAATTCACCAAGTCATCTTGATCGAGGGAAGGTAAAGGTTCTAAAGTAAAGGTTTAATTACAGCAACCTTAAATTCCTATGGTACGTATCAATTTACTACAGATACAGTAGAGTCATCATATCTAAGATGGGGCCAGGAACCAAAGGGAACACTTTCTTAAATAATTTGATTGGGATTGGGTCCAACATACAAGTTGAAGGATTATGATGAGGCTAATATTTTTGAGAATTCCGAAAGCTCGACTTTCATTTTTATTTTTTCTATTTAACCGTTATTTAACCAGGAATGTCCCATTGAGATTGACAACCTCTTTTTCAATGAAGTCCTGGCCAAGAGGCAGCAAGGGAGCTACAAATGACACACAATTACATACACATCTTGAAAAACAGTTACAATGTAAAAAGGTCGACTCAATTGCTCTCAATCTGGATTTAAGTGTTCAATTAAATAAGTTCAGTTAATTTCCTGTCTTTTTGCAACATGTTCCATGTAGAAGGTGCAGAGTGAACAAAAGGCCTTTTTCACAGTTCTGTACGCGAAAAATGGAACAGCAAGCAACAAATGCTCATTTGAACGCAAACAGTAAGAGCCAACACTCCTCCGTGTGATTAAGTTACAGATGTAGGAGGGCAGTAGACCAAGCATGGCCTTATAAATAAAAGTATACCAATGACCTAGCTTCCTGGAGGACAAAGAAGGCCATCCCACTCGAGAATACAGTTCACAATGATGGGTCAAGGCCCTGCAGTTAATGAAAGTCAGAGAAACATGATATAGAGTGTCAATCTTATGGAGACATTGAGCAGAGGCATTCATGTACAACAGGTCTTCATAGTCTAAAATAAATAAAAATGTTGCATTAACAAGGCACTTTTTTGTCTCAAAGAAAAACAAAATTTATTTAGAAAGAAAAGCCCAATTTGAGTTTAAGTTTTTTCACAAGATTGTCTATTTGGGGCTTGAAAGTCAGGGAGTCATCAAGTAAAATACCAACCTACTTGTAAGTGTAAACGGCCTCTATGATAGGACTGATTCAACACAGTCCAAACACAAATGAGTTTCTACAGTTCTCTTCGATGCTGCCTCACTTATTTTTAATAGAATTAATTTTAATTTATTAAGTTTATTTATGAAGAATCCCATAAAGTCGTCACTCCTAAGAGCAGGGGAAATAGTTTGCTCAACAGACCTATGACTATGTGTAAGTTTGGCAACTGTACTAAAAAGAAACCTAGGATTGATCATATTCGCCTCTATTAATTATGAAAAATATGCTGCTCTAGCTTGTCGAAGGGTCTTTCAAACCAAAATAACCAAATAGGCAAAAAATGGATCAATGTTTTAAAATGTAAAGGTAATTTAAAATGCCAGTTTTTTCTTTGGCGTTTTCATACAAGATATATATGACATTTCAAGAAACAATGACACTCCTAGTGTAAGGAATAATCCTTTTAAGAAGTAAAATTTTTTGATCAATAGAGCACAAATTTGCATGCTTATTTGTCATTTTCTATCAGAACATAATTTCCCATTAAAGAAAATGTATCAAACCTCAAAGCAAAAATAAAGATTGTTCTTTCTTTCAAAAATCTAAACAATTTTCCGATAGTGGATACCATAAAAACAAGCTATTTTGTTTTAGTGTCGTGTTGCTTTAGTGGCTCTAAACCCATTTTGTTTAACTCGACTGAAAGCAAAAAATGGCATTTCGGTTGTAAAGGGATCTGACCCCCAGTGTAGTTAAATATGTGACAAATCGTTTCAATCTGAACAGTTTATTTGTTTCTGTTACATGTTACAGTCTAATATTATGTTTAGTTGAGTATTTTTAAATCAATAATAATAATACAACTCTTTTCTTTCGTATTTTGGGCTCATAATTGTTATTACCACTCTGTAAGGTTGCATAGATACATTGGTTCTATTAGAATGTAAAATATTTTTCATTTTATGCTTTATTTATTTACTTTACTATTCATTTACTTTAGTAACTATGCCTGCTGCAAGTTGTGTAAGGGTACAGTAGATGGCAATGTAGTGCAAGAAAAATGAGAGTAGCAGGGTCTTGAAAATCTTCAATCCCATTACATTGGAGTTATAGTCCCATGACACACAGTAAATAATTTTATTCACTTTGAGGCTGTATTTATTTCTATTGCAGGGTATTTCTACTGTACAATGACAAACACTTTTGCAAATCAGTAGCAGAATTCATATAAATATAAGGAATGTAATTTTTTTTTTGATAGCATGAAACTTAGAATAGCTGTTTCTCTGCTGCAGAAAGCCCTCCGACTTTACTTGAGCCATATCAAGTCTACAGAGTAATTGTGTGGGAAAGTCTTGTCATCCTAACGAAAGCCTAAAATGCTTTTCTCTCCAGCCTGTTAAGACAAGATTCAAATGGGAAAAGAAGAAGGAAACTTTTCTTTTCCTCATGCCTCTCTTGCTGTAATTGAATTAGACTAACAGGCAGCGCATGGTTTGTCACCCAGACATATGCCTTATAACATGACCACTCTGAGCTGTTCCACTCAAGTTTTAGTGTAACACATCAGTCATACAAGACGCCAGGATGTTTCCCCTTTATCTTCAGTCACGGTGAGTTGCTTACAGTTCAAGAGAAGGATCAATCGCTGTTGGGTTTAACCACATGCTTATTTTTGCTTATCATTTTTCTGTTATTATTACGTTTCAGTGCTTCTCTACTTCTCAGATGACAGTATCTTGTGATAGTTGCATCTAGTTTTGATGTTATGGCATCAATTGCACAAAGACATCCATTGGGAAAAATGTTAAAAAGCAATTTTATTATAGAATAAAAAGGTCAGAACAATAAAATATTTATAATTATGATAAATTACAGATGTAGAATAAGTGATGAAACTTCAAAAGTAGAAGAAATAATACATAAAATGGTTAGAATTGAATAATCAGAATAAATATGTAGCCTACTTTTATATATGAACATTTGTAGATATTAAATGTTATTTATAAGTAGATGAGCTTAACTTATTCCCAAATCAACTTTATTGATCACACTTGACTGTGAACTTCACTCTATATTCGGATAAATATAGATTCAGCTACTGTTAATGGTAATAAATAAGTTGCATCTTGATGCTTAAAGTAGTTTTTATTGATGTCTAAATGCAAAATATGTGCACTGTAGCATCCTGTAAGATGCATGCATTGATGGGGAACTGTCGCTAGATGGCACAGTAGTCAGTTTTTTAGCAAATGCTTTTTATTTACGTTTTTACCCACATTTATTGGTGCTTTCATACTGTCTATTATTAGTTAAGGTGACTTAGATGACAGCCTTCAGAGTTTTTGTTATTAGGTACCAACATACAAAAGCAGAGCAGAACTATTTCAACATCTGTTTAGTATGGTTGTTGTCGTCCAATAAGTTACTCAAGTAAGAGTAAAAAAAGTGTTTGTGAAAAAGTACCGAGTAACTGATCATAACATCTGACTTAATATTTTAAAATGATGTCATCAGACAGACTAAAACATAAACTTATGTGGAAATTCTGGTATGTTAAAGCCTAAAATTACAAAAAACTAAAGTACAAAATAAAAAATTCAGGCAGAAGAAATAGGTACTTCTCCAAAGCAACATTTTTCAAAATAACATTTAATTACAGTAGGTATTTATGTTAAAAAGGTTAGAAAAAACTAGTGACAATATATATTAATATAAACTGTAGGTGTGTTTCTATATCTCATACAGTTTTGCTGAAAAAACGTTTGTTCTTCATTTTATGAAGTTACTTGGTACAGTAATCAGAAATTTTACTCAAGTAAGAGTAGCCAGCCATACCTTATAATAATACTACTCAACTAAAAGTAAAAAGTACAGTGTAGTAAAGCTACTCCTAGATGTACATGTTTTGTCCAAAACGTTACTCAAGTAAATTTACCTGTGTAAATGAAACAAATTACTACCCGCCTCTGGCTAAAACAGCGGATAATCTTTTAACAGAAAGATTCCGGACTACCCCTTTTTATACACGCTGTGTTTTGACAACTTCCAAATAACTGCTTCCAGGTCGGATCCGGTAGTAGCCATCCATTCAAACGTCGTGTGAAAAACGAAAAACACACTGATCTGAGGTCAGCTTCACGCTTCCGCACTCGCCAATCAGCTGACAGCCGCATG
This sequence comes from Valencia hispanica, assembly GCA_963556495.2. Lineage (NCBI taxonomy): Eukaryota > Metazoa > Chordata > Actinopteri > Cyprinodontiformes > Valenciidae > Valencia > Valencia hispanica. The sequence continues at coordinate 37,132,594 of OY747716.1, read as the reverse complement.
ACAGGGCAGGCCTCGCGCCTGCGCAGTATATCGCCTTTTGGTGTCAGGAATATGGCAGCGTCCTGAGTCTTGTTGGGGGGGTGGGAGAAACACAGCGGAACGGAGTAGGTACCTGTCTTCAGCATCAGAGTGGGAAAACCGAGGAGCACTGGCCGCTCTCAGAGGAGGGAGGGTGGCTGAGGGACGGCTACAACTAACACCCATTAGCGATTTAACAGGTAAATGCTACCATTAGCACGTGCCACTGCTTTCTTCTTCGTGTTTGCTTGATTGAGCTCCAGTGCGAGGATCTAATTGATGCGCTAGTTAGCCGCTAACCTGTAGCTAACTCCATCTTAGCCTGCCGCAGCCTCCACCTTTTTTTTTTCCCACCCCCACTGCATTTGACCAACAAACGCTCATTTAAAATGTCTTTAGAGTGAGGCTATTGTCCCCGTTAGATGAAGCACTGGCGTCGGACATGACGAAAGAAGAGCGGCTTGTGTTTGTTTTTAGCCAAGCAGTTGACGGCGGAGGCCTGCTGCAGTGAAGTAGCTTCCTGAGAGACGGGTAACGTTAATGCTGCCTGTCATGGATTTATTGCAGCGCAGGCGCTTAAACAAGTGGCGTTAAGCCTGAAAACGCTTTAATGGTACTTAGATTGTTGCTTCGTTGTGTAAAAAAAAAACACACAAAAAAAAAAAAACTCAGCGTGTAAATTATTTGCAAGTCGCTCAGAATCCTCACTGAGCCCCAAAAATGAAGTTCCTGGCCTTCGTGTTCCAGCGTTGGAAGAACGATTGATATTCCTGTAATGTTTTACTTTATTCATGTCATCCTGAATGTCTAAATTCGCTCTTAAAAACCCAGTTTAGTTTGTAACCCAGGTGTCACGAGTTTAATACTGTTTTAATTGGAGATATGAAAACAGTTAGGGCCACTAAACTGGTGTAAAGGCGCATGACAGTGTGAACCTTGTCCTCACGCTGGTGCTAGAGTACTTCTCCGGTAATATTCTCTAAATTAATGCCCTTCCCACACAAAGCTCTGGGAATTCCAGCTGTTGAACATCTACGAGCAAGTTTAACACCGACGGGCTTCTTCTGGGATAGACTGCTGCTTCCTAGGTGTACAAAGGAGCGTTACCGCAGATCCTTCTGATGTTTGGACATTCCTGGTGCTGTTTGCACAATCCTTTTTCTTCTGGACATCTATATACATGCACATCTCAGCTGCGCATTACTTTAATCCGAGTATGCTATTTTTAATATCTGCACAGTTTCATATTTCCTATGATGTAAATGTGTCCTTACTGTACAGTCTCTTAGTCGTATTTTTAGGTTTTCTTTTTACCTATCCATGCTCCCACTTACCTTAAGCTGCTACTGTCACACCTGAGTTTTCTCACTATTTTAAGTGTCGGGACACACAAAACCTGTAGCTTGTGTGAATCATGTCTGCTGTGTCAAGTTTATTGCAGCCATTCAGATTAGACCTGGGCCTTGGTTGCATTACACACAATGAGCCTGTGGTATCTGTCCCAACGTTTTGTTTTCATGTATTGTTTATTTCTTGGGTTATGTGTTAAGCATACCATAACCCGGAGATAATGGTTTTCACTGGTGGTAAAGCAAAAATCTTTGGCTAGATTATTTGCAAGATAAATACAAACAAACAGATTTTGATGTAAAGCTAACAGGCACAAGCAGCCCAAAAAATATTAAGAATTCCCTTTGCAAACTAAATGGGTGGGGGGGGACTGTGAATTGGTCCGTTTTAGCTCTCAAGTCAGAATGTGGATCTGGGAATGAGATCAAACCCAACTAAGCACTGTAAAGTTTCCAGAATAGCCCAGTGCAACGGCTGTGAACGACGTTTTTCAAGTCTTGTCTCAGATTCTTAATTTCAATTCAGCTAAATTTAAAAAATGCTTTATTCATCCCAAAGGGGGAAAAAATGTTGCCACTCATATCCAAGTATCTTCAAGGAGCTCCATTAGCACCAGTCAGTCTTGCAACGAATCTGAAGAAGCCTCTGACTGAAGACTGAAGGTTGTATGATGATCTCCTGACTGCCTTGGCATGCTAACAGCTCAATATCTGGGCAGCAAACACAGTATTCCACAGTAACATGTCCTGGGTGACACTATCAGTTGTTGGTGAGCTCTGCTAATCCACCTCATTTGCTTTTGCAAAGGACTCCTTAAACCTCTGATTCTCTGTCTGGATGTATGGGGAGAAAGCCAGGCATGAGAGACGTTGGAGTCAGGGATATGCTGCTTGCCCGTTATGATTGGAGATGGAAGAGATGGTTTGAACTTTCTCCTCCTCTCTCTGCATCCATGAAGTCTCCTTTTCGAACGACCAGTACCAAATTCTCTACTAACTGTTTTTTAAAAATTCATTTTCTGTCTCGTGCATTTTTTGTACAGCACTTTGGTGAGCTGTAAGGTATAGTACAAGCAGATTACAATGTATTTTCCTTAATGTTGTACTTTTAGCAACGTGTTCAGTGAAGAAGGTTGTATTCTGTCGAGTGAAGGATTTAATGAGACAGAAATAAAAATACTTTTTTGCAACTTTAAACTTGAAATAGAAGGAAAGTAACCTTCATCTGTTAACAAATTCTGCAAGTCCAGTCTTTCTTTTTGTCTTAGGACATAACGCAGCATTATTACAGTTTTCTAACATGTCTGTTGATATAATGCAACACAGATATAGCTTCTACTGAGGTGGTACACATTACAAACATTTAAAAACACATTTTGAACAGCATTTAGAGTAAGTTGAAACACATTCTTGGCTCAGTTGAATTATTAACTTCTTTGTTGTGGCCTATGGCTACACAAAGTTTTCTCCTCTGTTCTCTAGTCACTGTATTTCTTTTGAAAGAATAGCCTGAGAGTTATGCAGAAGGAGTGGGAAGGGCAATCACATGACCCGGCCCTGATAACTGGCCACACTCATCACAGGAAATGTATGGCAGTCAACTCCCGCTGGAAGGAGCAAACTAACACCAAAATATCTTGTTGTGCATGCAGAACGCCCCCTGCTTTCCATCTTGTTATGAAGGCAGTTCTGTGAATCCACATTTTAATAAAACCGGATGTCATTTCTGTAACAAAAGTGACAGCTGAATGTTGTTGTTTTTTAACCAGTTCTTGTCCAAGAAATAAGACCTATAAAAAAACTCACTTTGCAGCACTCTCCGAATTTCTGACCATTCAGCCAATAGGATGTAGCTTCACGTGCGCACTGGAATGAGGAGGAAGGAAAACTGTAGTTTGACTTTTCCATGATCCTGACTGAGTGCTGACACAGGTTCCCCTTGTCACAGTCCAGCTAGCAGCAGCGAGTTACTGTACTCTGAATATGAAACGCAGTCGTTTCCTCCTTTTGCTCAACTTATGTCCTGGTTTCTTTGAATGCTTAATCTTTCACATGTTCCAATCAGTCTGTCAGAAGCTTAACTTAATCATGTAGCTGCTGGGTGATTCACAAAGCGTGGGCTTTCTACTTTTAATCAGACACGTAGACAAACATGTTTTTTTATCTTGAACCAATCAACAGCTATCGCTTGATTGACTCGTATCTTTCTGTTTCACTGTTAGTTTGCAGTTAGTTGATCAATTCTATGACTTGTGACTGTGGACTCAGACAGCCATGGAGGGATGGCTCCCTCTCTGTTAGATAACAGCTGTTTACAGTGTTTCCTCTTTGATTTGAGACTCTCCCTGTGAGCTAAAAAATTATGAATGACCATGTGAAGTGTGTGGCACAGTGTGTTGGAATGTATCTGGTAAATAAACTTGAAGTAGTAATGACTTGTAAAGACCGATTTTTCTTTTTTTCTTCTTCTTTTTTTGTGGCATAACAAAAAATTTAATCCACGCTAACTGTTTTTTTTTTTTTTCTGCTTCTGTGTTTTTAGGTCTTGGGAAAAGATGAATATCCTGAAAGACAACAAAGACCTGGCCTGTTTCTACACCACCAAACACTCCTGGAGAGGAAAGTAAGACCCATGTTTTGATTTTGTTTTTTAAATCAGACTGATAAAATATTAAAAACTTCAACAAAATCTATATTTTTTGTGCTTGGGGAGAAAATCCTGAATCAGTCCTTTTATTGTGTATATTTTGCTATCTGCGTTTTGGTTAAAAGGTCATCAGACCTCAGTCTGCAGACATGTGATTGATCTGTTTTGCTTCGCTTCTGGGTGATGCATATCTCTAAGAAATAGATAGCAGTGCACAGAGGACATAACTTTTTATGTATTGACACTTAGTTGTTTTCTGGATTGTAAATTATGTACACCTTTTTTTCCCAACATGACATTTTTAGCACTTTTTTTTTTTGCTTTTCAAAATCTATTGAAATAATTGGTTGCGAAACATTGTCTACATCAGTGTTATGAAACATAATAAGTTGTAATTGCTATTTACCACCTACAGTAATCTGGGGATAACAACAATTTCCTGCTGTCAGAAGCTACACAGTGATAGAACAGCATGTAATGTCTTGCAGAAGTGTTCCTACTCTTAAATATTTTCAGATTTTGTCATGTTGCAACCACAAACAGTTGCTTTTTTTATTGGTTTTATGATAGACCAACACAAAGCTGTGCATAACTGTGAAGTTAAGGTAATTGTTACAAATTTCGTTGCATCTGCCAATCTTTTGGGCGGTGTTCCCTCACACATCTGAATTATTTAATGACTCCTATTGGTCCGATATTTGAAGCTCAGTCAGATTGGGTTGGAGAGCATCTGTGAACATTAAACGTTAAAGCAACACTAAGTAAGTTTTGGTCCCCTACAGTTGGGAAAAATGTATTGTTTTCTACTACTGTCGCAAAATCTGTTATGGTTACACCAGGGGATTCACATTTACAAGCGATACCCTCTAACGTTACAGATTGTCACGTCTTGGGCAGCCTTTGTGTCAAATGTCTTCATCCCAGGTACATTTTCTATATTTCAGCATGTCATATGTACGGCGGCGTAGAGCTGTCAGCCATATAATAAAGAAATTAGACCGTATCACGTTGTAACGTTATGTAAAAACGTGAAAACCACTTGAAACTAAAACGTTATAACGTGATAGTTTCACGTTTTTGAAATAAACTATCATGTTATAACGCGATACGGTCTAATTTCTTTATTATATGGCTGACAGCACTGTTCTGACGATCTGTGCTACCTCCTCAGAATGTCCTACCGTAGCGCGCATCTGTCAGTGCTACCCCTCGAAAAGTATGTTTACATGCCGAAAACAACAACTGTTAGCTTTGATGTTGAACATAATCATCGGAAAATATTTTTCAAGTGACTGGATTGAAGTGGCAGTTTAGCAGTAATGCCTAACATAGCAAAAAATTATGAATAACGAAAACTTTTCTTTCAATCCACAGAACATGCTACCTGTTTAATATAAAGCTAAAACTAGCACATAAAGATGCACTAAAAACCTTGATCAGAATATCCTACCTGTTAAATAGGCCTAAAGATGAATAGCACACTCTGGAAATCTGTTAGTTTGTAAAGCAGCTAATGAATATATACCAAGCCAGTAAGACGTAGAGCAGATAGCAGTATTATTACTCCAAAATATTAAAATGTAGTAGCCTATGATTATAAGCACAAATAGCCCGCAAAATGCACCGCATTTACTGTACGACTCTAATTAATGGGACTTGTTTACATGCAGTGTAACAATATCACAGAAGTGAAACTAACATACGGCTGTCATGTAAACTTGAAACTAGTAGCTTAAAGAAAGCCTTAAAATATTTTGAATAAAAATTAGCCCGTAATAAAATAATTTGAATAAAGCTCACCGTAAACTTCAAAGAAATTAAACAGACAAAATGGATCTTCCAGGTAGGAATTCTTGATGACAGATTTGCTGAGTAAATGAATTGTGACGTAACATCGAAATGTACATGCGGGTAGCACAGATAGTCGGAACACCGGTGTACAGATGAATACAATTTCGGCTCCATCATGATGACAATTGTTCAAGCTAGCTGCTGCTAGGTATCTTCCATTTATATGTACCTGAGTACGCTGCACCTATCGGCTTCTGTGAAGCCTGCCGTAAAGCAAGTCGCATTTGAACTACAAAACCGCTACCGGACTACCCAAAGTTACATAGTGCTGTTATGGCCGATAGAGGGCCGCAAAGCAAATGCAGAAGTGCCGTTTCACCCTGTTATGAGTTGATCAACCACTGACACAAGATCGGAAACATTATTTTAAGGGGAAAAAAACTCTTTAGTGTTGCTTTAAAGTTTTGTTTTAGACTCTCATTTGTATTTAGAGCTGGACTTTGATTGAGCCATTGTATAAGACTATACAGTGGAGCCCCGGTATAGCTTGAGACCCCTTCTAAAAACTCATAACTGATTATTTTAATTGTTCAAACACCAAATATACATTATTATGCATTAATACACACTGTGGAAACCATCTTAGCACGACTGCAGAAGCTACCGTCTGCAGTCTTGAGGGTACAGCCAATCAGCGCCAAAGATGTACAAATACAAATGCATGGCAAACTTTTCAGATTAAAGAATAAATGAATAAAACCACGTTTAATTTCCTTTCACTTATCAATTATGTTATACTATGAATTTAGAAAATCTAAAAAAAATGTTGTGGCTGTAAGGTTCTCTATTGCTCTGCATAGGTGAATGTATTCTTTTAGGCCAATATATAAGGCTGTTAACATGTGGCTTATGCATCTATCACCTATAGATTTAAAGCATTAGACTAGGTATGCACGACATATGGGCAGTAACGTCGGCTTAGTTCTGACGAGTAAAATTGGGTCGATATTAACAACCGGTGTTTTCTTCCATCTTGTTGCCGTCTGTGTTTCAGGAAGAGGAGGAGGGGTTTGGTCATGTGGTGTTTTGTTGGTCATGTGGCCGTGGTGCAGTGCCGTTTTGTGGGGAGCAATTTTAATATCTGGTATCGACATCGGTCCAAATTGTTCTATCGGCGCATCCCTACATTAGACATTATGTACTGTGGTGTATGAATTCTAGAAATGGATCAAATGCGTTACAAACTGTCCTTTTAAATAATGGAGACCCTTTATGCTGACAGAATCGACACGCTCCACTTTGAGCCATGAGTCGGCCAGATCACATTACCAGTACCTGCTTTCTAAATGTTTTTGTCCCGTTGAGGCCTCTCATTGACTTGAGTAATTTAAGCAGGGCTGCAAGGCATGTGCAGTCATCACTCGCTCATCCTACTAATGCTTCCTGACGTGTCCGGCAGAAGCCAGCGTTGACGTGCGGCGTATTTGAGAGAAACAGCGGCGCAGTTGCAGGTCCTTGTGTTGATCTAAATTGCTCTATATGTCTCCGGCTTGTCACCAGCGAAATGCAGCTCCCCCAGTTTTGGTTAAATGTTCTCACTGATAGGAAACTGATGGCGCTACGCTCTCTCTCTAAAGAGACGCAGGGTTTAAGAATGACCGAAAGTGGACATGTCTGAACAAGCCAGAGAGCCGAAAGAAATGAAAATGAAACCTGACTTTGGTGCATGTGTAATACATCTGTTAGGGCTTAGCAAAGATTGGTAGTTTTATTCACTGACATGAAAGTATGAAGGCTGCTCAACCACACCTTGGGTGAAGCAGGATTTTATGAACAGGGTCCAGTACAATAGAGTGGATCTGTCTGGTTTATACTATTCATCTGACTTTATAATGATCTCAGATTCTCTAGGACACTCTTATATGTGACATGTTATGTAATATGTAGATTTGATCTGATTGTTTGCTAAACCTAAACTGCTCTGTCAACAATTTTTTTATTGAAGTTTTTAATTTGCTTTAGTTTTTTTTCTTAGGGTTCTGGTTGAAGGAATAAAACTGTTTTCTGCTATAAGGCAGTTTTTATATAGATACAGTGAGGCAGACAAAAATCAGGAATATTCTGGTGCTTGATTTTTTTTACATGCTTAAAATTGGAGATATAATTAAATGTGTAAACATTGCTGCATGTCTGACCGGCCTAATCATGACCTCTTGCCTGTGATCATAGTTTCCTGAAGTCCTGTGACTGTCCTGGAATTATGTTTGTGTCCTCTGAATGGAGGGCTTTTCCTTTTTTTCCTTTTCTGTAAAAAGGGATTCTCCATATGTTCTTGGTTACATTTAAGAGTTTATCAGACATCCATCCATTAATTGTTCCGCCCTTCCATCTTTGTGTTCATCCAATCATCTATTTGTCTGTCTTTCGACCCATAAATCCACCCGTTTGTAAATGAATCCAACCATCAATTCATCCACTCATCTATCCGTCTATTCATCTGCCAATCTTTTCTTTCTTTCTTTCTTTCTTTCTTTCTTTCTTTCTTTCTTTCTTTCTTTCTTTCTTTCTTTCTTTCTTTCTTTCTTTCTTTCTTTCTTTCTTTCTTTCTTTCTTTCTTTCTTTCTTTCTTTCTTTCTTTCTTTCTTTCTTTCTTTCTTTCTTTCTTTCTTTCTTTCTTTCTTTCTTTCTTTCTTTCTTTCTTTCTTTCTTTCTTTCTTTCTTTCTTTCTTTCTTTCTTTCTTTCTTTCTTTCTTTCTTTCTTTCTTTCTTTCTTTCTTTCTTTCTTTCTTTCTTTCTTTCTTTCTTTCTTTCTTTCTTTCTTGTGGTCGAAACATCTGCCATAAAATCAAAATAATTCCTAAATCTTTTATACCTTAAAGATCTAGCAAGCACTGATAATTATGAAAAGATTATTTTGGAAAATTATTAAACTTCAACGTGAAATAATTTTAGGCTGCTCTCACTCTTCTCTAAATGCTGTCATGCTTTAGTGTTACTAGAAAAACTTTGTATCCTGACGGTTTATTGCTGCATGTTTTGTTTGTCCTGCAGCTAAAATATTGTTTTGTCTTAGATTCTCTTCATTGATCAATCATATGTATGGAGTGGTTACTAAACTTCTTTTTCTCTTTTTTTAAATTTATATTTATTTTTTAGTTATTCTTTGGTTCCCTCTTTGTGACCAGTGTTGAATTGTTCAATACAACACAGTGTTGTACTTCTCTATGCAGCTCAGTCTGTGTTATTAGTGCAAAATGGGGGATTATTTGCTTATAGATGAGAGGCGGGAGTGAGGAGTCCACTACAGGAACTTGCTTAATGCGAATCGTTATGAAACTTTGGAAGGAAAGAAGGGCTTTAGAGATGTAATGAAGTAGGAGCATGTCAAGGATAAAGCATTACTTTATCTGTAGATATAGCTTGTCGTATAATGTACTTAAATGAAGTATGTAGGGAAACTAGACACAACACACGAGCTCTTTATGCTTTGGTGTCTTGCTGGTAAGTAAAGAAGTGAAAAATGCATTTCAGAATTGATTCACTCTTCTACCTTTCCAGTTGGAGCAGAGGTAGTAATAAGGCCGAAAAGAGGACTCTGCTCCATTAAAATCTCCCCTCTCACAATCCTGCCACTGCTTTCCTTCTGTGTAATCGAATAACACGGTTTATGCAGATATAGTGGAATAAGGCTTGTAAGATACTCAGATTTCTGCAGGTAGATTTTCATATCTTACAGGGAATGCAAATCTGAGTCTCTGCAGCTTTGCTTGTGAAATGAAACACCAGTGTCGCTTTCGTCTGATTGGTTGCAAAATCGGTGAGTTAACTGAATAAACCGAAGCTGTGCAGAAATGTTTAAAGCGGTATTCACATCTTGGGTCTTTTTAGTGCTGTTATTGGTGCTTTATTAGGTGTAGAAAGCTAATTCTGGGTGAAGTGTGGACAAGGACTCAGCTTCTCAAAAGAATTAGTCGAGGATATTTGGATTTAGTCAATGTACTAAAATAGAAAGTCAGCCCACAGTGTATGAATAATTAACTAGCTCTGTGTCGACATTTGGTTTGGCCTGATCTGAACCAAGGTCAAGACTGGAGAGGAGATGCACGGTCTCACACTTAGTGCCCCAAAATATCTAAACCAGAAGCGGCTCAGTGAGGGCAGGTGCATTTTAAAAAGATGAGTGATTGAATGTTAATTAGCAGCTTTATAAAGCCACCTGCTTTATAGTGATTCTGATTCTGGGCTGTCTTGTATTCTGCTCATGGTCAGCTATCAACTGGGATGAAGCTCCCAGTAACTGAACGTCCTCTGTGTCCTGTTACCAACGTTTTACTTTCTTCAACATAGAAAGTACTCCTGAATCAGCGCTTCTGTTTCTTTTCTGTCTCTCTGCCCTGTCTTGTTAACCCATCAGTCGGTCGTTGCAGATGGCCGCTCGTACTGAGCCAGGTTCGGGTTGTGCTGGACGTTTCATCCTGTTAAACGAGAGTTTTTCTTCTCCACTGTCGCTACATGCTTGATCAGTATGAGGGATTGCTGTGAAGTCAACAACGTGTAGTGACAGTAGACAGTCGCTACACGTTCGTCGAAGAGGAGTGAATGCTGCAAGTCAATGAATCGATGGAATCTGCTGGGTTTCCTTAGATAGAAAACTTTTAAACTTATTGGAATGTATGTATGATTGAATTGAAATTATTTGTAAAGTGCCTTGAGATGAGGTGTTGTGAATTGGCGCTATATAATTAAACTGAATTGAATTGTTGTTTAAAACCCTAAATGGTAATATGCGTACAGTCACGTTACTTCAACGTAACTATGTGAAACCGAGATCTGTCTTTGTCTGATTATGGCAGATGGTACTAGAAATCATTCTCATGGCTTGATTACATAATGGTGCTTACACAAACTCATGTATATAATCTTTTTGCTTTTATTTCATGCAAAAAAAACACAATGTGTTTATTTTGCCCAGAAAGTCTGGTTCGTATGGAGAGGTGTGAATACGCCATCAAACTCAGATGCGGACCAAAACAGTGAACTCTGGTCTGCCTAAAAACCTCGACTCGGTTGAGGTGAATTCTGGTGCGGTTAGATTGCATATGTGAATACCAAGCGGGCTGGGGGCAGAGGTGGGTAATGTGCCCAAAAATTGTACTCAAGTAAGAGTAGGACTACTTCAGCATATTTTTACTCAAGTAATAGTAAAAGAAAGTAGCTGTCCAAAAAATTGCTTGAGTACTGAGTAACATCTGGTTTGCTAAAATTATGTCATCAGACAGACAAAAGTATAACGTTATGGGCAAATTCTGATAATTTAAAGATCAAAGTGGGAAAACAATATTTCAAATAAATCACATATTTACAAAATAGCACATTTTAAGCAGAAGAAACACTTTTCTAAGTCAGTGTTTTTCAATATAATACCAATACTTATTGTAGATAATGTACATATACATCTTAGAACAAAGTAAAGAAGTTCTTCCAGTGAAAGTGTATGGTGTTCAGTGTGTATTCACCTGACCTCAAAATGCAACGACGAGATCAGCAGATGGAAAATTACATTAGAAAAACAAAGTTTTGTGTAGAAACTTGTGGTCTCCTTTGATAAACTAGGTGTGTGCCTGTCTGGTGTATTTAAAAAAAAAACCATGTTTCGTCTTCATTCAGTAAATTTACACACAGTGCGTAAAGCATCTAGAAATTTTACTCAAGTAAGAGTAGTGATACTTCATAATAATATTACTGAAGTAAAATTAAAAAGTACTGTGTAGTAAAGCTACTCTTAAAAGTACATATGTTCCCCCCAAAAATTACTTAAGTAAATGTAATTAGTTACCACCCACCTCTGGATGCGGGACACTCCAAAAGCAGGAACAGACCATAGTGCAAGGCATTCTGGGTAAATGCGACCAAAACAACCGCGCAACAACTCCTCTGCCTTGTTCTCTGCTCATGCTGATCTTATTGCTGCAACGTATTTGTCTGGAACATTTGCCAAAGACGACTAGGGAATCCTAAAACTGCTCAAATCTGATGCTACGCCACGTTAGCTTACGCTTCAGGAAGTTTCCCTGTGTTCAGTGCTCCTTGGTGAACTGCCACCACAGGCGATGAGGTAAATCTGTAGCTCAAAAGGTTCGCTTCATTTGACAAATTGCAGTGTGAAAGCCAACCGCACCAGCTAAAAAAAGCAACAATGTTGTTTTGGTCTCCAAAAGAACCGGGTCTACCAGATTATCAGGCAAGAAAACGACCATAGACCTAAACGGCATTATAGAATAAACACCCGCTAAATGCAGTACTAGTTCTCAAGTGCTTATAGTGCAAAATACCTTTTTGTTGTTACAATGTAACCTAAATGTTGCGCTCACTTTGTTTTCACACAATAGCTGTCTTTTGTTTTTTGATACTGGAGATATTTCAAAACCAATAGGAATGTGTAGAGTCCCTCTTTCAGCCAGCTGACTGACCGTGTTCAGCAACAGGTGGAGGAGGGGAAATGCTGCATCACAAAAACATTTTGGTCAATCCGGCTTTTAACCGTGGAAACAATGAGTTTTGCTGGTATACCTTGAGACTGATCACCAGCAAGGGTCTTCAACTCCAGTCCTCAAGAGCTAGTGGAGCAGGGATGCATCTCAAATTTGCAGGACGGTAGCCGCCTCACCATGTCATAACGTTTTGCTGTCAGTGCACTTTAATCTGCCGCAAAGATGAATCACTTAGCCGCTGATTTTTATCATCAGTTCATTGTTGATAGTAATTTCATCCAGCGTAGGAAACCATGCCAAGTGTTCCACTTTAGCCTCGCTTCAGGTCACTGCCTGTCCTGTCTGTTTGTATTTGTCAGGCACTTCAGCCGCAGCTGCAAATGCATTTTGTAGAAGTAGCCTCTCAATTATACCCACCCACGCACGCGCACACACACACAAACACACTGCTCAGTAGTTTAACAGCTGTTGAAACAGTCTCTGTGCCAGACCTCCTGTTGTCTTGGCTTAATGAGGATGTGCAAAAAGGAAAGATGCCCAGTCAGCACGTTCTGTTCAGGGTAACAATATTTTAAAAAGCGTTGTACATGTAGAACCAATTGACACATCGATCTATCGCAATCTAGCTCTCTCTATCGCTGTCTCTCTATCTAGCTCTTTATATATATATACACTTGAAAAGCTCTCGATGTCTTACCCTATAAAAGATGTCATGTTATTAATTTTCAAATCAGTCAACAGTGTGTGATGAAGTCAAGCGTGGCAAGGGAAACTATTGCCTAACCGCAACAACGCACACTTCGATATGGCTGTTGGCTTCCCCCCCCAACCACTGTGTAACAGACACACACATTTCAGACTTCCTTCCTGCTGTGTGAGGAAGACCAACCTTCATAACTGTTAATAAATTGGTGTGTGATGCTTTCGTGTCAGTGACTCATGTCACAACAACCAAATTCGCCGACATCAAGCCGTTGCCACTTCCCCACTTCTTAATTTATCTCTCATCTGCAAAATATTGTCCATAAAGGCTCAGATGTATAAATACACCCTACTAACACAATGCCTGGCCAAAAGAGAAGTCGCCATCTTGATTTGGCAAACTACTGCCTGGGCAATTATCTTTCAGCTGGCGACAAGTTGTTTAACCCCAACTGATGCAATGAGTATCTTCTTATTTCTTGAACAACCATGTCGAAAGACTCATCCTGTGGTTGTGGAAAAATGTTAGTTGTTTATGAAGAATTGAGTCATTGGCATCAAGCAGAGAAAACATCAAAGGAGAAAGCAGAAACTACCAAAATTGGGTTAAGAACTGTCCAACGCATTATTAAAAACTGGATCAAAAGCTTTTCATAATGTCATCATTGTAAAGGAAGAGATGTGGTCAGATAGAAAAAAATCTTGAATGAACGTGATAGGCGATCACTTAAAGCATTGAAATTAAATCAGAGAAAAACAGTCGAACTCAGGTCTCTGTTTAATAGTGACCGTAAGGGCATTTCCACACGCACAATGTGACGGGAATTCAAGCGATTGGGACTAAACAGCCTGTGTTTCCATAAGAAAACCACTGATCAGTGAGGCTAAACGGAGAAAAAGGTTTAGTTTGCAAGGGAGCATAAAAATTTAATTCTGGTGTAATGGAAGAAGGTCCTGTGGTCTGATGAGTCCAGCTTTACTCTCTTACAGACCTTAACTACGTTGAGAATTTTTGGGATGTGCTGAGGAAGGCTTGACGCAGTGTTCAGACTCTCCCATCATCAATACAAGGTCTTGGTGAAAAATGTATGCAACGCTGGATGGAAAAAAAAAATATTTTGACACTGCAGATGATTATCGAAACAGCGCCACAGTGAATGTGTGCCGTAATCAAAGCTAAAGGCGGTCCAACGAAATATTTACCTTTTTTTTGGTGGCAATTTTATATTTTGTGTATTTGGATAAATGTCGCCTAATAAGTGGCAGCTTAACCACAAACCATCAACAAACGTCTGGGATAATCCTGGCTAGATGTTTCTTCGCTCTTCTTGACAGAATCTGTAGAGCTCGGTTGAGTTGGCACAGATCTGTCAGATAAACACACTCTCTAAATAGACAATAGGATTAAGGTTTAAGACGTTCCAGAAGCTTTATTCATCCCCTAGCCAGTTTTGATGTGTTCGAGATGATTCTTCTGTTGCAACTCTCAATTCTGTCCAAATTCAACCGTCTCTCTCTGTTTGTCTTCCCTCCTCATTATCCCGTTTACTCTGGTGCAGTACTGGCAGCAAAGGAGACGCCACAGCTTATACAGTGTCCTTGGGTTTGAAAGCTGCATCTTGACATTGTTCTTGTCATTGTGGACCAATAGCTCAGTCTTTGTCTCGTCTCACTATGGAACATTTCTCTGAAAGGCCACCTTTGTCCAGCTGCAATTTTCAGACCAGTTTGAAGGTGTTCATGGTGGAGCAGGGACTTATCTCTAGGGCTGTAAAGTCCTAGTCGACTTATTGGTCGATGCGTTCTGAGTCGACCAAAATTCTGATTGGCGGATTTTAATCCGTGTTAATTTTTGAAATTTGATTGGACAAGAGACATTCCATGAGAGCTGATCGGTGCTGATGTTAGAGTAGGCTACAACAGCGCTGCCTCTGTGATATTGCTTTAACAGTCTACAGGGAGATCGAAGAACGTCCACGTTATTCAACGTGCCGTGGCTTCAGTGCTTGATTTGTAAATCATTAGGTGCCGGAACGAAAAGTACATGATACCGCAGGCATGACCAAAGACGCGCACAGGTCCCGGAACGCAATAAATGGTAGCGGGGGAAAAAACGTGTAAAAACATGATGGGGCCTTACAGGCCTGAATCTTTTAAATATTGTAATATTCTCCGATAAATGCAGACAATGGTTGTAATCGAATGATTTAATGCTGACTGCTGTTGGCCGCAATCACGCCGTACAAAACAGTAATCAAACCAACTCTCACATAAACCGGTTGTCTGTCTAGCTCCATTTACAGACACACACCAGTTCCCCGGCACTCAACTGCGCACTCCCCCGCGCGCAGCCTGCAGTTTTTATTTTATTTTTTATATAATATTTTATACATGAGAGGGGTGCCAGATCAGCCAAAATAGGTCAGAATCAACAGGTGGGGGATCCTGTTCCGGCAGGATCCGGCTCAAATTAAGCCCTGTGTGGCTTGCTGAATATTTTTGTTTAGCGTTTACTACAGTGAGTCCTCTACCATGTCAAAGACATCGGCAGTGTGGCAGAATTTAATTGATTACAGCCCTATTTATTTTGTTTCATTTTATTGCTAATAATAACGAACATATGGTTCCCTTTTATTATTGTGCAGATTTATTTCTGTTTACTGGATTTGGTCGGGTTTTTTATTTTTGTTTATTTTATTGTCTAATGCGCAATTGCGCTGTGCCCACAGTCTTTGTTTTGAGCCCAATGCACCAAGAATTTCTTTGGTTGATTACAGCCCTACTTATCTCTTCGTCGGAACTTTGTCGGTCCATTGTTATGTAAAACTAGCTTCAGAGTGTACACTGATATCTGATTTCTGGTGGCTTTCCAGTTCAGTGCATCCTTGATTGTACTTAAACATCCTAACCAGTCTTCTTCCATCGAAGGCTGACAGTTGGGGTTCGATGGTTGAAACTTTAGACACGATCTGGTGTCCAATAGGACAATAATTCCAAACACACTTCATGACTGGTTTGGAATGGCTCAAGCAACCTAAGATTACGCATCTGGGATGGCTTGTCAACCCATCCCCCCCAACCTCAATTTTATTGACATTTTATAGGCTACCCTATATTTGAATGAATGCTACAAATGGTGCCAAGAAGATCGGTCAAATGTCCAGGCAAGATTATGTCAGAAGCTTGTAAATGCTTACAAAAAGTGTCTGGAAAAAGTGATGCTTCCTAAAAGGCTATTAACCAAATGGTGAAGGGTGTATGTATATATGCTTGCTTTAGTAATGCTGTGACCCCGTGTGGATTTAAAACAGTCTGAAATGTAGTCCACGTTCACTGATGTTAAATGGCCGCTTATGTTGCAGTGTTCTGTTGCTTCTAAGTTCAGCTAGATCATGTTTTCTGACTCATCTCCTCTTTGTGTTGCAGATACAAGCGAGTCTTTTCAGTGGGGACGCATGGCATTACCACTTACAACCCGACCACGCTAGAAGTAACAAATCAGGTTAGTACATAAAAAATCCAAGTCTTACAGCAGCCTTAGTTTGCTGCCACGGGCTCAATGTTACTGTTAAAAACCCATTTGAGGTACATTACTTCTTTGCAGAAAGCTGTGGTAAAGGTTTAGTATTCTACAGCCTGCAGGCAAAGATATGTTTCAGTTCTGATCAGATCAGGATATGAACTATCGATTATCATCAATACCTATTACGCAGCTCCTCATTAAACCTGTCATTCAAACAGAAGATGGGATCATTTCTAAAAAGATATTCTGTAAAGTGCTGTAAATGGTTTAAAAGATGAAAAGGTATATAAATAATTCTAATGTAGTTTTTCAAAGATAACTATTGTAAACATTTATTGATCCAGTGTATTGATGAGAAATAGTTTTCCTGTAAAGACTGTTTTTTTTAAATTTTATTCATCCATATTAAATATTAATTACCTACTATGCTTATTTTTTCATTCGAGATGCACCGAGAAAATGTGTAGCGATCAGTATGGGACAATTTTTATGCAATTTATATTTATGCCACCAAGCTGAGCTTGTGACGAGACAGATCTGCACATATCTATGTGAACCAACAATCATTTGTAGGGATGCATTGATAGGAAAATTTGGGCCGATATTAATATCCAGTATTAATACAACTGTTATGCTCGATAACCGATATTTACCGATATTGTATATATTTCCCTACCGTGTAAAAGCGACCAAACCAGTAACATTATTTCTCAGATAAACCCCCCACAATCCTGTGCTGCATCACTATCATTGTCACATAATTAAACAAAAACCAACTGACCAACGTCCATCCACTCCTCCTTCTGAAGCACAATGGAAACAACATGGAAATAAACATTGGTTGTTAATACGGAAGGCACAATATATCACCCCTGTTGTTGTTATTTCTTAATAGTGTTAAAGGGGTAGGGGAAAAAAAAAAATATATATATATATATATATATATATATATATATATATATATATATATATATATATATATATATATATATATATATATATATATATATATATATCGATCGGTTCTCGGCCGTAACAGCAGTATTAATATTGGATATCAATATCGGCCCAGATTTTCATGTTGCCTCATCTATAGTTGTTAATATCGGTCCAGTTCTACTCATCGGACCAATACCGATAGGTCAAAAGGGTGACTAACATGGGTGTTTACCGACCATCAATTAATTCCTAATTTGCATGTATTAGTTTGTCATCATTGGAAAGCATAACTGTTTTACTCAGTTAGGTGTTGATTTATGTACCATTTACTTTCTCTGTTGCCAGTGGCCTTATGGGGACATCTGTGGCATCGGTCCAGTTGGGAAAGGCCAAGGGACAGAATTCAGCCTCACGTTCCGCAAAGGCAGCGGCAAGAAGTCGGAAACGCTCAAGTTCTCGACGGAGCACCGGACAGAGCTACTCACAGAAGCACTGGTCAGGAGAAAAACGCTCTGCCATCAAAATTCTCTTGAAATAGGCTGTATGGACGATATTCTGTCTAATGTTCTCATCTGTGCAGAATTCAGTCGAGTTTTCCAGAGATTTTTATGAATGAGCAAATGATTGTATAGTTGTGAAACACAAACATGACTCATATGCAGATAAAGCAGTTCTAGATCATAGATTAGTTAATTTAGCGTTTGAAAACGGCGACAAGAATGAGTTTTATTTGTGTCTTTGTGTTTTTTGATTTGCAGAGATTCAGAACTGAGTTTTCAGAAGGGAAGATAACTGGTAGGGTAAGTACTGATATCTAATGAAGAAACAAAAATTTAAGTCAAATGACACTCTAGGTTTTTACTAAGTAAATAAACACACTCACTTTGAAATCTAAGGTTTAAAAAAAATCTTCAAAATTATCTGGTCCTTATAAGGTCTTAACATTAGATGACCTTAGATGAATAACAACACAGCTTTATGTAACAAAAACGAAACCAGAAAAAACCAGCATGTTGAAACACTGAGTAGAAGTTTAGGCTAACCAGTAGAAATGAAGTTCTTTGTAAATGTATAAAAATTATAATTTTTTAACTCATGTAAAGACCTCTATGAAACTTAAATCTGTGGAAATGAAGGCCTGTACCATTCAAATGCATTTTTACACTATTCTAATGACAGATATCTCCATATTCTTGTCGTGTCTGTTGTCTCAAAAAGGTTATAATGCACTTTTCAACCAAAGTGGATTCCATAAATATACTCCCAGAAAAAAAAATCAGCAAGTGGAAAGCATTAAAGACAGCTGTCAATCTTCCATGTACTGGTTGGATCCAAAAGCTGCAGGCCACTGGCACTCGAGGACTGGAGTTGCATACCCCCGGGTTAAATCATTCATGATAAATTTGCAAAGAAACTAAATGTTTGTCAATGTTGGTAGAAGAAAGCTGCTTCTGTTTTTCTGTAGAGAATATGGAAGCATAACTCTCATCTGAACATAACTTGATACGTCTGTAACATTTTTCTCTGAATAATCCAATTAAAGTTAAGCTGTGGGACAGTTGGGTACACTAAAGTGCAGTAAAACATGGGTTAGCATAATGTATTGTAGCTGGGGATGTTCCAATCACATTTTTTGCCGCCGAATCGTGTCCGAGTCATTTGATTTTCAGTATCTGTTGATAACAAGTCCCGATCCTTCTGCAATGCATTAAAATAGTTAAAAACACATCCAAGTTGTCCTTTTAAGTTTTTTGCTAAAGTGTTTCGCATGCAAGGTCACACGTTGTTAATTAGTGATGGGAATTCTGCTCTTTTAGGAGCTTACAGCTCTGCTCACTAAAAAAAAGCAGCTCTCAAGCGGCTCTTCACATTTTTTGTTTCTTAAATTAATTTATTACAAAGTACAAAAACAAACTGTATGTAAAATATGTATAAACTTTAAACAATTTACAGTGAACAACATAGAAAAGCTAAGATAATGTAGATAACTGCAGAGTCTGCTCGATATATTTTAACTTTAAATGCTCTATATTCTTCCTTTGAATTTTCAGTCTAATTGAAATGCATCCGAATTTAGCTGCGTTACCTGCTGTCATTCTCATCTTTCCAGGACGTTTTTTTTTCTTCTCTCCTTTTGCACCCTGCCGTTTCTCTGTGTGTTTGTGGCGTTACCTGTGTCCGCCTTCCTCTCCCTCCTTCTCCCTCTCTCGGCATGCAGCTTGAACAGAAGAGGAAAAAAGAAGGGCTCCTGCTCCGATCGGTCACTTCAAAGAGCCGCTTTCTTCTCAACCTACACATCACTTTTGTACATAAAATTTCTGTCGACTCATTGTGCAGTAAAGCTTAGCAATGACATCGGACAGACAAACATCATATGTCTGTGGTAACCCCAAAAGCAGACACCTTCGATAAAAGAACTAGCAGGTCGTCACGTGATCGGATCGAGACATAGATAATTGGAGCACACGGTGGTGAAAGTTTAACGATTGTTTTTTTTTTTTTTTGGAGCCATTAACTTGATAATGGACGTCAGATTGGGTGATGCAACAGTAGTATTATCCCAAGACTGACCTAAATCAGCCTGAAGTATTTGCCAACGTCCTATCAGAGTTTAGATCTCAGTCTTTATTCAGATGCTGTGGTGGAATCCTTAGGAAGAGTGTGCATAAACACACAAATAAACTGAAGCATCATTTAGTTTGCTGAAATTCCTGGACAACAGTCTCTGAAACTGAAAAGGTCAAAGAAAAAATGTATAAGGCTAGAAAAATTGTTCCACGAGCTGTGGAATCAGAGCTGATGCTAAGAAAATATGTGCTGTTCTTTGTCTTAAAATAGAAGAAACTAATCCTGAGAAACAAAATCTTGAGCTGAATTTTTTCCACATTTACTTTTATTGTTACAGTTTCATAACGTACCTGTGCCTTTATATTTCACAGCGTTACAATTGCTACAAGCATCACTGGAGTGACGCAAGGAAACCGGTGAATTTAGAGGTGACCCCTGGTGGCATCGACCAGATCGACCCTCAAACTAACCGAGTGGTGTGTTCTTACGACTACCGAAACGTCGAGGGCTTTGTCGAAGTTTCTGATTACCAGGGAGGATTTTGCATCGTTTACGGTGGCTTCAGCAGACTAGTATGTATTATTACAAAGTTTTGTTATGTGCTGGCTATACAATTTCAGGATTTTAGGTCCTGTCAGTTTTAGCCTCCTCTTACTTGTTTCTCTTAGCATCTGTTCGCCTCCGAGCATCGAGATGACATCATCCGCAGCGCCATCGAACATGCCGGAAACTACATCGGCATCATGCTACGCCTGAGGAAGGAGGCTCTGACCTTTGAGGGCTTTGTGACGGACAGGTTGGGGAAGTACAGCTCAGACGAGAGCATTACTTCTCTGGCCGAGTTCGTGGTTCAGAAGATCACCACACGCCACTCGGTAGGAAATGTGCAAAGAAGCCAACAAATTACAAGATAACCTATTAGTTTGATATTCTACTTAGAAATGCACAGCAAATTAATGTACCAGTTAGTTTGGATGGATTCTTTTATTCTAGGGTAAAATGGCATCAGATTTGATTGAATAGAACCAACGTGGAAAAGGCAATTAAAGATTATTTTTAGTCCTCTACAGAAGGGGAAAAAGGCTAGTAGTAATGATAATAATAAAATAATCTTTGACCTTTTATGATAAAGCTGCAGTAAAAATATTTTCAGTCATCACCTAGACTGCTGTGATCTGGTCCATATTTGTTGATATTAGTGTGTACTCTGAAACACCTTTTTGGAAGAGCTACAGCTGCCAGACCTGCAATGACTCCATTACAACCTACTGAGCATAAAAGCAAAGCATGTACCAATTTTTTTACATTCAGTTTTGACATAATATGGACACACTCACTGAAAGAGATCTAAAGTTGTCATCAGCATACGTACGGTAAGGGATGTTGTAATTCTCTATAATCTGAGCTAGGCGCAGCATATAGCTATTAAAAAAAAGTGGCCCGAGGATGAAGCCTTGAGAAACCTTACAAGCTATCCCTGTTTGCTCTGATTTGAAATGTCAAATGATGAAAGAAGCAAGTAGGATTTAAATCAATTTATCGCAGAGTTGGACAATCCTAGCTTGTTTCTCCGGTGTTTTTGTCAGTATGTCCTGTTTAATTGTGTCAAAGGCAGCACCAAGATCCAGTAAGCCTCTAAATCACAAAGATCAGTTACAAACTAATTTTTGACTTAAAATTAATAACAAATATCCTTATGTTTCTTTTTTTTATTTAAACATTCAGATGAAAACTGGGGCTATGATGAACACTAACAGCAATAGCTTTGCTAGAGAAACAACACATTTATGAAAACTTGTCCACATCCCACCTGGAACTGGTCAGTCCTACAGCCGTTAAATTGAACAAGGTGCTTACAAATCTCTGCAAAGATGGGGTGTGTGTCAGCACAGCTGATGTTAATTGGAGGCTGATTAACAGGCTTTTAAAGCAGGTAAACACTTAAAACATGCAGGGCAGCGTGACTTGAGGACCAGGGCTGGGAGGCACTGCCCTAGATGATGGAGTCTGGGTTTGGGGATTTACAACATTCAGTAGGAAAGGTCCCCACACTCTGAAACTTATCACAAGAGTTTATCACTAAGTAGCAAATCTTTTGAAGGCTTAAGAAGGACATGAGATACTTTAAACTATTTGGCATGAGTGGAGGGAGTTGTCCTTCCATTTTTATCAGAATTCTGCATCCAGCGAGAAAAGAGGCAAATGATAACGTGCTGCATTTTGAAGGTGGAAAGTGAGTTTCAATCTTTCTTACGGTGTAGAGGAGTACCATTAGTGGGTTGGGTTCTATGTGGTGCCTAAAGACGAGAGACGGGGTTTGAAGTATGTCTTACCAGCACTCTTGAAGAGTTGTCCAAAACATAAATAAGGGCCTATCCACCACTGGATTTTTGCACCCAGGGCTCACATCTTGAAAAATGACAGCCTCACTTTAGACAAATAAAATCTATCACAACTTTAAACTGCAACAAACAATGTTGTGGACATAATTATGAATTAACCAACCTAAGAATTATAGCCCACATTTACCCTATCGACAAACCCAAATCCTTCTCCCAGGCAGTCTAATGGTGTCCATAGAGGAACATTTCATAGCTGCAAGTTTATTGCGTAAAACTGATACAAGCCTTCTGTTGTTAGGACCCTAGGTAAGGAAGACATCTGTATTGTCTTTGAAGCCTCATGAAAATTTATTAATCGATACTGAAGTGTCGTACCTGTAAATATCCGTACCAGACTTGGATATAGGATCAGATACAGAGGGTCGAACATGATAGGACTTAAAAGGGAGAACTTCCCCAAACCAAAGTGTTCTCATCTGGACCCAGACCCTCGCAGGATGTAGAGTTACTGGATTATCAATACCTTTTTAGTTTTGGGAAAGAGGAAGTTTCTCACAAAACTTTTACAATTTTCTAACAGAATGAAATTATGTAGAAAATACATTTCCAATGCGAACCGATCAGCTACATTATACAGTGTAACCTTTTAAAAAACCTTTTTATTGGGCATTATTTAATACAGTAAACATAGGAGAAAATGATCATATTTCAGTTTTACTTGCTTGATGATACTCCTTCCTGTTGTGCTGCCTGGTACTGTTTGTTCATCAAGACCTGGTGGAACATATCAGTGTACTATATGCTAATATGTACAGAAAGGCCTTCCGAAAAAGATATTGGCTCATTTGGCGAATTGAAAACTTGTCTCTAAACTGCAAACTTCACTGATGGAGGAAGAAAAGAAATTCTGTGCAGAGATTTTATGCAATTTTCTAGACTGGATTTATCCTTTCCAGTTTTTCATAACTTACGTTTTCAGACAAATTTCTGAAGCCTAGATAAAATATTTTGTTTTTTAATACATTTCTGTTATGTTTAAAGTTTCTTAAACCCACATTGCTTCCACTTATACTCGATTTAAAGGTTAATTCTCCAAATTTGAGTTTTTATGCTTTTGATGTAGCAGCATGAAATATTGAATCCAGTGTCGGCTATTTACTTCAGCAGCTTATTCTCTCTATTGGTATTATGATCTTCCAGGAGCCGGTGAAGCGAATCCTTGCTCTCACAGAAACTTGTCTAGTGGAGCGAGACCCTGCTTCATACAACATAGTCACAATCAAACCTTTTGGAGAGGTGAGCTGTTACACAAACATCATAAAGTCATAAAAATACTAGACGTTCCTGCCCTGTGCCGTTTAGTTTTTACCAACCAATCTAAACGTTGAAATGTATTTGCTCCATTGTGATAAACGGCATGATTCCAAGTAATCAGCTAGAATAATAAAGCTTCTCTCCTACTGTGTTGCTGCTGGACTCGTGTTCCCTCAGGTATTCGCACTCATCTGTGACGCAGAGAACCCTCAGGTGTTTACAGTGGAATTCATCCGAGGCCAGATTAGGAAGTACTCCTCCACTGAAAGGTGTGCAAACAAAAATCTCTTTCTGTGTTTGCGTTAGATTAATAACCCTGCGTGTTTTTTATTTTGCATGGATGGGGTTTTGCTTCACGGCCTTTAATCTGCTTTGCACCCGATAACACAAGCCACTATCCCTGAATTTAGCTAGACAGTTGTTGTTTCTTACCCTTGTGTTTGCAGGGACTCCCTTTTAGCCAGCCTGCTAGATGGAGTCCGAGCGTCGGGCAACAGGGACGTATGTGTCAAGATGGCCCCCACGCAGAGAGGGCAGAGATGGGGTTTGCTGAGTATGCCAGTGGATGAGGAGGTGGAGAGTTTGCATCTCAAATTTCTGGCAGCACCTCCTAGTGAGTTAAAGCTATCTCTTATTGTGAAACTGGCTTGATAAACCGGTTTTATGTAGTCTGTCTTTTCATATGCATTACTGTGCACACTTTTTTTTTCCTTTTAGTCCTTTTAATTTCAGACAAACATACTGAGCTTCACAATGAGTAGAAAGACAAATTTATGGATTTGGTTGTAAAACGGATCATAATAAATTTCAAACCTGTTTTTTTTTTTTTTCAGACCACTAAATCTTTCAGGAACAGATGATAGATTTTAAAAGCATTTATTCCCTTGTCTTTGAGGTTTTTAATCTTATTCGTATGGTTTGAAAAAAAGATGATTGCTGACTAAACATGTGCTGGTTATTTTGGTAAACCTCCCAAAAGTCTTTCAATTGAAATTTAATTCTGGATAAGTTTGAAATATTTTAGAAAGTCCATCTTGCTTTCTAAGCGCTTTTAGGGTAATTTTTTAAATAAAGATTGTTCCTTACCTCTCTGCTTTGCTCAGGTGGAAACTTTGCAGATGCCGTCTTCAGATTCAATGCCAATATATCGTACAGTGGAGTTCTCCATGCAGTTACCCAAGACGTGAGTGTGATCCGTTTGTGTTTCTCCCTCTGTTCAGCTTGAGTTCAGACTGAACCCTGTCATGTTTTTTTGGTCCAGGGTCTTTTTTCTGAGAACAAAGAGAAGCTGATCAACAACGCCATCCTGGCCCTCCTAGCCCAGGAGATCGAGCTGCCGGCTCTGAACTCCGAGCTGGAAAGCCAATTCCAGGCCATCCGACGCTTGGTGGCCTCCAAGGCCGGCTTCCAGGCCTTCACCCAGCTGCCAAAGTAAGACCGCAGCACATGTGTCTTCTTTTATTTCTTTACCTGGCTGTGATGAGCTGCTGGTAACAGGCATGCTCTGTTATTCCAAGGTCTGGTCAAGGGTCTGGACTCACAGATGCAACGTAAATATGAATCCATGCATCTCAGTCTGCCCTTTTGTCCTTCTGTTGTTTTTTTACCTTTCCCGTCTTTTTCACCATTATCCGTCACTTTTTTCATCATTTATTTTTGCTTTCATCTAAAGCTTTTAGATAAGCAAGTCAGTTATGAGCTCTTTTTTAGCCTGACTGTCTGCCTTAACACGTCTTGGCCTCCTGTCAGTATTTTAGCATCTTTTTTTCTTTTTGCTGCTTTCATCTCACTTCCCATTATTCTCTGTTGCTCGTTTTGTTTTCTGCTTCTCTTTATCTAATTAGGCATTGGCGTTCTTCTCGGGTCACTGAGATGTATGAGAGAAACTGTAACTGACCATTTTTCCTCGTAGCTTGTGAGACTGATGAGCCAGAATTGGCTTCCCTGAAAGATTCATTGCTGTAGTAGCTTGCTGTTTCCCCTCAAAGATTGATAAAAAAACATCAAACCTTTCAAAAATGTAGATTTTGTTTAAGGAAAAGAAACAACAAGTCACTTAAGAAGCAATGAATTATTTGTGTATCCAACCCCAGACCTGCATTTATATTATTCCGTTTTGTTATTATCGTTAAAGTTGTTGAATTTATTAGAGCAAGGTCATTTTCTTGTGTTAATTTAAATCTGTAAATGTGTTTGTGTGTTTCAGGTTCAGGGAAAAATTGGGAGTAAAAACGGTCAAAGCTTTAAAAAGGAACCACAATGGTGTGACTCATGCTGCTATAGACATGCTGTGTGCTCTTATGTGTGTAAGTATCATTGAATTCTTCTTACTACTATCTATTGGTGATTAAATATTTCTGACATCTCTGTAATTAATATTGCATTATCTGACCATTTCTGTATTTTCTTTGAAAGTACCATCTCTGCTAAATTATCCAGCCACAGTAAGACCACTATAAAAAAGCGTTTTCTAGGGGACAGTTCAGTAGAAACCTTTAAACGTATTTATCCTTCCACCACATCCCCCTCATCTCCCAACTCAAACTCAGTAAATAAGTTGGTAGATAATTTCCTTGCGAAAATCTCAGACATCATGGATTCCATTGCTCCAACTAAAGTGAAAGTAGTCTCAGGTAGAAAGAAGTCTCCGTGGACAAGTAATCCACTGGTACGTAGTGAAAAAAGAGAGTGTCGACGAGCCGAGAGAAAATGGCGGAAAACTCGACTCCAGGTTCACTGTGAGATCTACATAGAGAGACTGAATAGATATCAGCTAACCATAAAAGATGCTAGGGAATCGTTCTTTTCTGAAATCATCAACAGAAACATTAATAATGCACGGACTCTATTTGCAACAGTGGAAAGATTAACTAATCCTTTAGTGACAGTAGCCCCTGAACTAAATTCTACCAGGGCCTGCAATGAATTTGCCAGCTTTTTCACTGAAAAGATTCTAACAATTAGACGGTCAATCTGTACCTCAACATCGAACCCACAACCAGTGCTATCCCCAATCAACAACAATGTAGAGATAATGTCTGAATTCCACGAATTAAACCAGAACAGCCTTGAAAAAATCATTATCCAATTAAGCTCCTCCTCCTGCTGTCTTGATATCCTACCCACAGCTTTTCTAAAGAAGGTTCTTCCTGTTATTGGTTCTGATCTTGTTCAAATAGTGAACTCATCACTGCTATCAGGTGTCTTCCCTCAGGCTTTAAAAACAGCAGTTATTAAACCACTGCTAAAGAAGACAAATCTGGACAACACGTTAATGCAGAACTACAGGCCGATCTCTAATCTCCCATTCATCAGTAAGATTATTGAAAAAGCTGTGTTTCAGCAGTTAAATGGCTTCATAACAATGACTAACCGTTTTGATGCTTTTCAGTCTGGTTTCCGCGCTCACCACAGCACCGAGACTGTCCTCGTCAAAGTATTTAATGACATCCGCATAAATACAGACTGTGGAAGAACCACAGTGCTGGTTCTGTTGGACCTCAGTGCAGCATTTGACACTGTTGATCATGATATTTTATTGGAACGACTGGAAAGCTGGGTCGGACTCTCTGGTACAGTACTTGGCTGGTTCAAGTCTTACCTAAAGAACAAGGACTTCTATGTTTCAATAGGAAACTTTTCATCAGAACGAACAGAAATCACATGTGGGGTGCCCCAGGGCTCCATCCTGGGGCCCCTCTTATTTAATATCTACATGCTCCCACTAGGCAAGATTATAGCAACCAATAACATTAGCTACCATAACTACGCAGATGACACTCAGCTCTACATTACAATGTCACCAGGTGACTCTGAACCCATTCAAACCCTAAATCAATGCATTGACCAAATAAATGGATGGATGTGCCATAACTTTCTCCAGCTGAATAGAAACAAAACTGAAGTGATTATTTTTGGACCCAAGGAGGAACGATCAAGAGTCAGCACACAGCTTCAATTAATACAGCTAGAAACTACTGATCAGCTTCGTAACCTAGGTGTAGTAATGGACTCAGACCTGAACCTCCAGGGTCACATAAAGGCAATAACAAGGTCAGCGTTCTATCACCTGAAGAACATTTCTAGGATTAAAGGAATGATTTTGCAACACGACCTAGAAAAACTCATCCATGCGTTTATCTTTAGTCGGATTGATTACTGCAACAGCATCTTCACAGGTCTGCCTAAAAAGTCAATCAGACAGCTGCAGCTGATCCAGAACGCTGCTGCTCGTGTTCCTCACTAGAACCAGGAAAGTAGAGCACATCACCCCAGTTCTAAAGTCCTTACACTGGCTCCCTGTAGCTCAGAGAATAGATTTTAAAATACTTTTACTAGTTTATAAATCATTACATGGCTTAGCACCAAAATATGTTGAAGACCTGTTGTCATGGTACCAACCACCAAGACCACTCAGGTCCTCCAACTCTAGCCTACTAAACATCCCTAGACTCAGAACTAAACATGGAGAAGCAGCTTTCAGTTTTTATGCTCCCCTTATCTGGAACAAACTTCCTGACGAGTGTAGAGCTGCTGAAACTCTGAACTGCTTTAAATCGAGACTAAAAACCCATCTGTTTAGAATTGGCTTTGAGTAAATGCTTGATGTCATATGTATGAAATGTGTTCATGCTCTCTTGCTTTTTTTTATTTTCTCTTGCTTTATTGTGTATCATGTGTAATGTGTGTTTCTTTTATGTGTTTTTTTTTTAAATCACCAAATCATGTAAAGCACCTTGAATTACCCTGCTGTTGAAAGTGTGCTATACAAATAAAATTCCCTTGCCTTGCCTATTGTATTTACAGCAGCCTCAATGATTACTGAAACCTCTGTAAACGTGTGAAAAGCCTTAAAATGGCTTAAAGCGGGAGTATTATCTAAATTTTATTTACGTGCTTTTACACAACTGGAAAAAATGTCCCACTTTGAGAAGTAATGATTTACCTTACCACAAATAAAACCCACACATGTCCAAAATATGCTTCTTATTCAAATCAAGGTCATGTTTTTCCATGAAAGTTACAGGAAATATGTGTTGGCAATAGAAGCGTAAAACACAACAACAAAGATGCTCCTTTTACAACTAAAGTGCAAAATATTTTCTGCATCAAAGTAATTAGAAAAATAAAATTATCTTGTCTTGGCACATTTCACATCGCAATTAGTCGATTAAATAGTGAATCGGCACACCACTTATGCTTAGGAGTTTAAACCTTCTGATCTGCAGCAGTGCCTCACTTTAAGCTTTAGAAAGAATAAAAACACACTAGGTTATTGAAACTGGAATTAAAAACAAAGGCTAAAATCTAATTGATCTAAGCAACTTAAAACTAGGTAATAAAAAAGACTGAGAAAAGTGTGCTTCTCTGTCTCCCTAGAGCCCAGCAACGTCTTTTAAATAAAAGACATGTATTAATGGTTTAGTAAGTTAACACCAAACTTTGGATAAAATTATTTTTGCCTATTATCTGTAAATAGAAAATAAAAAAGGTACGGCTGCTGACCAAGATGCTGCAGGTTGGTCAAGTCTAGACTGAGAAGCTGCTGCAGGCTCATCAGGAGGTGCAGTAGCTTGAAATTTAATAAACATCAGGATAGCAAAAGGGAGATTTTTAAAAACCAGGAGAAAAAAAACCCAGAAACAAATATTCGCATTTGCTTTTAAAAGCTTGTGTTATGACATTTAGTATTTTTGGTTTATAATGTAATTAAGCTTAATATATATAAAAAAAGATCAAAGACATTTCCCAGTGTTTGCCAATGTCAGACCTGTCATTCATTGATAATTTAGAATTTATTTCTGACAAAAATAACCCAGAGTTAATGAATTTAATAAATCTATGAATAAAATGTTTTTATAAATTAAAATAATACTAAAATATTTTGGAAGTAAACCAGCAACTTAGGGGCCCCTCAGTGGTCGTGGGGCGCTATATGTCTGCGTAGTCTGTATAGTGCAAGAAATGGCTCTGCAACCAAGACTGGACAAGGGCTAAAGTTTATCTTGCAACTACAAACATTAAGCAGGATGGTAGTGGAGGTAAAACCTTCATTGCTCGCTGGACCTGCAGCGAAGACCTCTTGGTGTCACCACAAAGTATCCACAACAACCATTTCACTGCCTACACGCCAATCAGTTTTTTGGGAAGCATGTCCTACAATGCAGAGTTTGATAAATGCTGCAGAAACTTTAACTAGAACTGCTTTGGTCTGGTGAAACTACGGGTGTGGCGAGAAATGAAGGATGAATATGTGGAAAAACACCTCATGCTCACTGTTAAGCATGGTGGAAGGTCTATAATGCTGTGGGCCTGTTTCTCTTCCAAAGTCTCTGGGAACCGTTTCAGTCATTTTAAATAGAAAACTGTTGTACTTTGGTAGAAAGCTTGAAAAAGAGCTAAAATGCTTAAAAATCCCTGTATCTCTGTATGCTCGGGCTTTGTGAAATGTTATAGAAGAAAAGCTGCTGGCGTAAAGGATTGCCGAAATTAACAGGAGAACAATAAATTGTTACGCATGATTTCTTGTAAAGTTTTATTTCTTGATTACCTATTTCCTCTCCTAAATGTATTGACCTTAAAGGTCGGATTTCTCCAATATTTGTTTGCATCATATTCTGTTGATGAAATGAAAGACAAAAGAGGTACAAATAATTGTTTCCATTGTTTCTTTGTAGCCCATGCACGATGACTATGACCTGAGACAAGAGCAGCTGAACAAGGCCTCTCTTCTGTCTTCCAAGAAGTTTCTGGAAAACCTTCTTGAAAAATTTATCACCAATGTGGTAAATATGCTTTTAGTCGCCAGGTTTGCTGATGCTTAAACTCTGGCATGGGTAAAATAGCAGTATTCATGTTGAGCTATGTTTTTTGTTTTTTCTCTTCTCTCATTTGTTTTCCCAGGACCATGGAACTGGGGCTTTGGTCATCAGCTCCTTATTGGACTTCTTAACGTTTGCCCTTTGCGCCCCCTACAGTGAAACCACTGAAGGGCAGCAGTTTGATATGCTGCTGGAGATGGTTGCTTCTAATGGAAGAACATTATTCAAACTATTCCAGGTAAGACAGCCAAGGCTTCAGATATTACACATTCTCTATTATTATATTTGTTTTGCAGTTGGAAGTGATTTGAATCTACCTAATCTATATCTCCAGCATCCTTCTATGGCAATCGTAAAAGGAGCAGGTCTTGTTATGAAAGCTATAATTGAGGTAACTGTTTCTTTAAGTGCACTTATTATTAATACCTTGAGCATTTTTGCCAGGTCTTGATCCATGCTGCTAAATGTTAAAATCTAGGAAGGAGACAAGGAAATTGCCACCAAGATGCAGGATTTGGCTTTGAGTGAAGGGGCCCTGCCGAGACATCTGCACACATCTCTGTTCACAGTCAGCATGGACCAGCGGATGCTCACCAACAGGTCAACCCTCCATGAATGCACACATTATTATGGTTCTTTAGAGTTGAATTATTATTTTTGAACTTATTTAGATGTGCATCAGTTAGAAAAAGTATCTATGTCTTAATTGTCTGTTTCAGACAACTGAGTCGTCACCTGGTGGGGCTGTGGACAGCAGAGAATCCTGTGGCCATGAACCTCCTCAAGAGAATCCTGGTACGCTTCTGAAAACTTTCATTGATGCTGAATGTTAAGAACGTCCACAAATGTTTGTTTGGTAGCTACCAGTACTTTGATTTGGTCTCCTTTTACAATAAATGTCACTTATTTGGTTTTGTGCTTACAGCCAACTGGCCTGCTGGCTTACTTGGACAGTCCTGACGCAGTTCCAGAGAAAGACGTGGACAGGATGCACATTCGGGACAACTTAAAAATTGCTTCGGTATGTTTTTTGTTGTTTTTTTTCACTTTGGACTTTTGCTTGTTGCTACTTCAAGCCCAGGTGTTGTTTACAACCAGATGGAGTGACAGCGAAAAGACTGCCAATCACATGTGGGCAAGAAACGAGCTTGTGGGCGGTCTAAAGGGAAACAGCTCCAGCTTGAGCGGCTGTTTTCGGCTTGGTCCTTGTGCTTGAACAGTACTCATTTAATTTAGTATATAAAAACTGAAGAGGACCTAAACTACTTTCTGGAAAAGCGCAGGGGGACATGTCATAGCTCCAAAGGATATATTTATGTAGTAGAAGTGCATTTTAAAATTTTATTTAGTTATGTCACTTTATTGATGTATTTTAGCCTTTCTGGATCTGAAATATTTTTCGTTTAAATTAAAATTGGTTATTAAAAAAATGAGTTGATTTGTTGTTTTTTATTCTTTTGCTCTTCCTGCCTCTAGGATCAGCTGAATCGCAACAAGGTGCCTGATTGGCAGAGGATTGCAGGTAAAGCAGCCAAAGAGGTGGAGAAGTTTGCCAAGGAGAAGGCTGACCTGGTGCTGATGCACTGGAGAGATAAAATGGGCATCGCCCAGAAGGAGGTGAACATTTATTTATTTCTATTTTTTTTCCTTTTTTATTAGAGAGCAAACGTAGCTTTTGCGTTCAAGACGAATCACTGCTACCTTTGCCGACGTTGGCTGCTAAGATGTTCCTTCCTGCTGCAGATCGCAGAGCCAAACTCATTTCTGCTGTTGTTTTGCATGAAAGCAGTGTGTGCTATGGTGCTGCCTGACGCTGGAAATACAGGGAATCTCAATGTAGAGTAATTTTTTTAGAGGCATTAATTCAGTTCAGTTTATTTGTATAGCAACAAGTCACAACACATGTCATCTCAAGGCACTTTACAAAAAAGTTGGACGGGCGGGTGGGGCAGGTGCATGTGGGCGGGGCGCACGGCGTCTCCTCAGTGCTGGCAAAGCGGTGGTGGTGGAGGTGGTGCAGGTGATGGTGGCAGCGGGAGTTTTCTAACTAACTTCATTAATGTGAAGTTCTTTGAGGTTAGCTTTAAATGCAATCCAAGTGTTTCTAAAAATGCCTTGCTTTTGGGCCTTTATGTGTTTCTGCAGGAATGTGTTGGTTGGGTGGTGTCATTGAGACTGGTTCATAAAACCCTGGTTCATGTTTGCCTGTTCACATGTTGTCTCTGTGGCTTAAATCCATTCTTCTTTCAAGTTTAACTCTAACAATCTGACTTATTTTGCTCTCTTTAGTGTTCCTCAACCACATGCATCCGTTTCTTACCTTAAGCTGTTGATTTGTTTTGTCGTGATTGAAAACACAGAAAATCTACTCACCATTTGAATATTAAAGATCTAGTTACAGCTTTGCACGTTCGTCTCTTTAATATTCACAAAGTAGTGACCTGTGACCCTTATTGTGATTGATCTGTTTGATCTGAGGAACAATAACCTCTCTGTCTCTATCCCCCATCCGCCCCCCTGTCTCCTCTGGTTTCTGTGCTGTCAAACAATGCAGCAGGACAGAAACAACTTGGTAAGTAGGACTAACAAATCGGTTTCATGTGTTCCTTTTAATTTTGTTTTCTCCCAATTCATAAACCTTTTTCCAAGTTTCATGTCACATTTTGGGGCCTTTTCTTCCGTTCTATTCTGCCAGTTACCAATTAGTATCCAAACAAATGGAACCAACCAGATAAAAGTACAGTAGAGACAATAAAACATATTCTACTCGTATTACTGGCAGCTTCCAGGGAATAACACTGATTTAATTTGTTGTTTGTAACTTTCAGAAACTCACCGAAGGCTTGGGTCATAAATAAAAACTTACTACATTCAGTTTACTCAAAGCAGTAAGGCCAGAGCAGCCTGTAAATTTCCCATGGGGCACTGTTTTTTTATACTTATACCATCATTTTTGTTTAATGTTTTCCTTTATGACTCCGTTTGGAAAAACCTTTTGGGCTCTGTAGCAAGTAGGGAAACTAGTAAAGCAGTAAGAATTTTTTTTTTATGCTCTGCTCTGCTTATAGCTTTTAGTAGCACAAATGTCACAAAATCCATTACAGGTATCGAGGTCCTATAGTGAAATCACAATAATAAATTTGTGATTTATTGTGCAGCCCTAATGTCCGTGTTTTAGGGTGTTTTCCCCATTTTAAAGACAAACATTTGCCATTTCTTTTCTTTTTGTTTTCTTTTCATTCTTTCTAACCAAACGATCTCATTCAAGTTCTGGTCATTTCGCCCCTTCGCCATTTCAGAGTTTTTCAGTTTTGGGGTATTTATTATCCAACATTTTTCTATTTATTTATTTTTATTTATTTATTGTGAACCTCTGCAAGTGACATCAGAATACTGTACAGGAGATGGACATTTGAAAGAACCTTAATGTCATTAACAGCCCTCAATAAGCACCTTAACTTCAGATACAGAAAAGAAGTTGGACAGTTTCTTCTTCTTTCCTCTTCTCTTTCTGTCTTCAACCTCTTCTGATGCATAAAAGAAAAGTGTTTTGTACAAAAAAAGTCAACCTTCAAATAATTATGTTCAGTTATGCACTCAATACTTGGTCGGGAATCCTTTTGCAGAAATGACTGCTTCAATGCGGCGTGGCATGGAGGCAATCAGCCTGTGGCACTGCTGAGGTGTTATGGAGGCCCAGGATGCTTCGATAGCGGCCTGAAGCTCATCCAGAGTGTTGGGTCTTGCGTCTCTCAACTTCCTCTTAACAATATCCCACAGATTCTCTATGGGGTATGAGAGTTAGCAGGCCAATTGAGCACAGTAATACCATGGTCAGTAAACCATTTACCAGTGGTTTTGGCACTGTGAGCAGGTGCCAGGTCGTGCTGAAAAATGAAATCTTCATCTCCATAAAGCTTTTCAGCAGATGGAAGCATGAAGTGCTCCAAAATCTCCTGATAGCTAGCTGCATTGACCCTGCCCTTGATAAAACACAGTGGACCAACACCAGCAGCTGACATGGCACCCCAGACCATCACTGATTGTGGGTACTTGACACTGGACTTCAGGCATTTTGGCATTTCCTTCTCCCGTCTTCCTCCAGACTCTGGCACCTTGATTTCCGAATGACATGCAAAATTTGCTTTCATCCGAAAAAAGTACTTTGGACCACTGAGCAACAGTCCAGTGCTGCTTCTCTGTAGCCCAGGTCAGGCGCTTCTGCCGCTGTTTCTGGTTCAAAAGTGGCTTGTAGCCTATTTCCTGCACACGCCTGTGCACGGTGGCTCTGGATGTTTCTACTCCAGACTCAGTCCACTGCTTCCGCAGGTCCCCCAAGGTCTGGAATCGGTCCTTCTCCACAATCTTCCTCAGGGTCTGGTCACCTCTTCTCGTTGTGCAGCGTTTTCTGCCACACTTTTTCCTTCCCACTGACGTGCCTTGATACAGCACTCTGGGAACAGCCTATTCGTTCAGAAATTTCTTTCTGTGTCTTACCCTCTTGCTTGAGGGTGTCAATGATGGCCTTCTGGGCAGCAGTCAGGTCGGCAGTCTTACCCATGATTGCGGTTTTGAGTAATGAACCAGGCTGGGAGTTTTTAAAAGCCTCAGGATTTTATTGTTTATAATTAAAGTTTTTATTCATCTTTTTAAACTGAGGGGAGCAGTCTGTGTCCGTTTTAAGTGCCTTTGTCTTGCACTCAAAAAGCACTTTCTGAACACGCTATCAAAGCAGGTAGATTGTGTTCACTTTATTGTTACTCCCTTGTGGTGAAATCCCTTCAGTGTTTGACATTTTGTTTTCATCTGGGTGAATCTATTTTTTCACATTAATATTGAAATTACATTATCTGTACTCTAAATCCAACAATTTGTATTTATGGGGTGTGGAAAAATAGTAAAAACGTCATTTTTTTATGACTTTGCTGGAAAATAATGTCCAGAGTTAATCAAATCAAACAATATTTATAAAGCGCTTTTGATACAAGAAGTTGCATCACAAAGTGCTTTACAGATTAAAATGACCCCACATAAAACCACATTCCCTTCCCTCCCCCACAGATTTAAAAGCATGTTAATGTTACTGCCAATTTTCAACATTACTATTACACACTACTCTGAAAATACCCTCCTAAAAATTTAGATTTACACATAAGGATGGAGATATATCAACTTTGTGTCTTTATTTGTTTTTAAAACTGTTTATAATTATTCAAACTGCCCTTTTATGCATTGACTTTAGCAAAAATATTGCTATTGATATTACTTAGTATTAATAATATTGATATTTCCAAATAGCTAAGAGGAAAAAGTGTAGCAACCTTTCAGCCAGCTGAAGGGGCAGTAATGTGCAAGTCTAACTAGATGGATAATAATTTGTTTACAGGAACAAAAATAAAAGGTAGTGCAGACAAATATGAGTATAAGTTGGCGAAGTGGCAAATTGACCCTCAAGTGTTTCATTTGTATTGTCTTTTTTTTTTCCTGCTCAAGTCTACTCACGTTGCCGTTTCAACTTCATTTGACTAAAATTTTGGCAATCTGATGCTGTGCAAAGCAATGGATGCTAAACAACTAAAACAAGCTGTAAAAGGTTTGTTGTTTGTTTTCAGAATCCAAACCAAAAGCCTGTCATCCTGAGAAAGAGAAGACAGAGAATTAAGATTGAAGCAAACTGGGAGCTTTTTTATTACAGGTAGATAATTTTTTTTTACAAATAGCCCAAGTTTGACATATGAAGGATGTCCATATTTTTTTACACCAGACTTTGTAGCTGAGGAGCTCTGTGTTTGATTCTCAACTTCCCTAAACTAAATGATACTTTAGAAGCAAGAATAAAATCATTACCTTTCAGTTATTGAGACAGCTTTTTTCAACTAATTCCTAAAGATTCCAGCTCGACCACGCACGCTCCAATCTCATTTGGAACTTTAAAACGAGAGAGGAGCTGCGGGACGCTCTGGAGGGGGAGATGCGTGCTTTCAGTGTGGACCGCGAACTCGGCAATGTCACCGTCATCTCCTGGAATCATCAGGAGTTTGAGGTTTGGGCACACTTCCGCCCCACATGTGTATTTGTCTTTTTAGTGTTTGTTCAGAAATCTCGCAAGAATTTTCCATGTAAATCTGAAGTATGCACGTCCAATTCCATAACGTATACAGTATAAATTGTTTCTGTGCCCTGATGTTTTTCTGTTTTTTTTGCAGGTGAAATATGAGTGCCTTTCTGATGAGATAAAAATAGGGGATTATTACCTGCGTCTGCTGCTGGAAGAGGATGAAAATGAAGAATCGAGTGCCATCAAAAGATCGTAAGACCCCAATTCTCCCATCTGTCAACAATTATTGCTCCACCCCAATTCCTTAAAGTATGATTCACATTCATGCTTCTTTTTGTTTGTAGATATGAGTTTTTCAATGAACTCTACCATCGCTTTCTGCTCACACCCAAAGTTGTGATGAAGTGCCTGTGCCTGCAAGCGCTTGCAATTGTGTACGGCAAGTGCTACGAGGAGATTGGTCCTTTCACTGACACAAAATACATTGTCGGCATGCTGGACCGGGTATGTGCAGGCAGGCAGTGTAGGTGTTATTTATTTGTTTAAGGTCACTGAATCCTGAAATCTTGATTATGTTCATAGTGCACAGACAAGCTGGAGAGGGACAGGCTGATTGCTTTCCTGAACAAGCTAATTCTAAATAAGGTAACCTGGAAAAAAAGGAATATGTAATACAAATTTGCATAATAGTGTTATTTTACCCACATTTTTTAAATTTGTTGTAGAAAAATGTGAAGGACGTGATGGATTCGAATGGAGTTCGTATCTTGGTGGACTTGCTTACCTTAGCCCATTTGCACACCAGCAGAGCTACGGTTCCACTTCAGGTAAAAACTGTAAACTTGTGAGTTTGGGTTAGAAAGAAAATCTGAGACGGCAATAATTCATTCCAAATGTTTTTCCAATTTTTTAACTTGACTAAAATCCTACAATAAAACTCAGTTAAAAAACATAAACCATTAGAATGTAACGAAATAAAAAGCTACTAAAACCTTAAAGTTCAACTCTGCATTGGTCAACATGTATTACAGTTTAACACCTTGTTTTTGTTTTTTTACATAACATTCCTTGCAAAAAACTTGAAATATCCATTTGATATCAAGGACATCTCTTTCATGCAGGCCTCAGATTTGCATCTTTACTTAAAAATTTGAACTTTCTTTAAACTAAAATTAGTTTGTGCAGCTTTGCTTCACCCAAACATTTTTTTTTTCAAAGAGATGTGGAAGCTTAAAATTAAAAGTAATATATCATCAGCATAGAGGGAAACTTTATGTTCAGTGTGATGTTTGTAAACAGGTGTTAATGGCCTTTTTTCCCCCTCAGGTCATCTGCAGTCCTGTAGATCAGTGGTCCCCAAACTTTTTTCCACCACAAACCGGTTTAATATCAAACAATATTAACACAGACCGGCAGATAAATGCAACAAAATAAAAAGAAACGACCAACTTAAAAAAACTGGGTTATTTTGAAATATAATAATAAATGCAAATCTGACATTTACTCCTAACTTTATTAGGGTTTCTGTATCATCGAGCCAACAACATAACATGAGTAACATCCTCTCTGCCCCCTAACGCTCTCTGGTTGCTATGGTAATGTTTAAACATGCCTTTCAAATGAGATTTACCACAAAAGCAAATATAAAGTGCACGAGAAATAGAACCTGCCACCATGCTAAATCAGTGGGAGCCCTGTGGCTGTTTCCCTGTCAGGAGACGATGCCGTCTGGGGCCGTTTTAAAGGCTTCATCGCCTCATTAGAAAGCCAGTTGCCACATATTATACAGAGTGGTGGTCTTGGTGCTTGGATAAATCCTTATTTTAAGTATGACTCTATCTTTTTTGTAGAAGTTTTAGGCTCTTCTGTCTCTTCACTAAGCTTTTCCTACTTTTCAGAGACCTCTGTTTTTAATCTTTTCTGCAAACTTGTGGGTTTGTTTTTGGCTGTCATATCACGTGACCGAGGCAAGCGTCTTTGCATGTATCAAGAATGAGTTTTAGACTGATGTAATGGAGAGAATCCAGTCATTTTCAAAACAAAACATCGTTCAGACTCGGCTAATGAATAAAACGGAAATGCACTAAGTTATATAATCTTTCTGTGCAGCCCACAGCCCGGTACCAACTGACCGACTGCTTGGTACCAGTCCAGGGCCCGGTGGTTTGGGACCTCTTCTGTAGAGCAGAAAAATAAGCACAATCTTTAACAGTAGCGTTTGGCACTTCATGCTGAAAGACTTTGGATAATCACATCCATGTTATTTTTGACCTATGCTCAAAACTTATTTTTATTTTATTGCTGTATTTACACAGAAACTTCAATTTTAATTGAATAGATTCCCTTTAAAGTATATTTAAAAAAATCCTGGTCCTGCTAAAATAAAACATTCATTATTACACTTATTTCTATATGATTTCTTGTTACATATTAATACATCTTCACACCAGGACTATTTTGTAATCAGAAAGATTTACACACAAAAAAAATTCTCTTATAAACGAGGTAAAACTATCGTACCCTTCTTTCAGCCAGCTGACTAGTAGTGTGCAGCAACAGTTGGGGGAGGGAAAGTACTGCTTTACTCTAGCTTTACACAGTCAAAGTAAATCCCAGACACTGACTTTTTTAGGCATCTCATTAAAAGGACTTTTAATCGTAGGATTGATGCATTACTGCAGTGTTTCCCAACCCTGGTCCTCAAGGTAATCTGTCCATATTTTAGGTGTTTCTCTTCTTTTTACACGTCTGATTCAGATAACTGCAGTTCAACAAAAGCCTCTTAATCAGACTTCCTTGAAACCAGGTGTACTGAACCAGGGAAAGAACTAAAACATGCAATATACCATCCCTCGAAGACTGACTTTGGTCTCGACTGCATTATGCTTTAAACCCCACTATTGTTTGATACCAGTAACGAGCTTATGTCTTATAGAGAACAAATGACCCCAGCTTTGGAACCAATGAATTAAATATCGACTCTGCAATGTTTAACATAACTCTTCTATGTTTCCGCAGAGCAACGTTCTGGAGGCATCACCAGACATGAAGAGGGAGGGTGAGAAAGAGTGGTACTTTGGTAATGCGGACAAAGAAAGAAGAGGACCTTTTAGTTTTGAGGAGGTAAGTGGGAGTAAAAATTGTTCTTCTTTTTTTTTTTTTTTTTTTTTTTAAGTAAAATAAAATCAAAATCGGTACAAACAGTGAATTTAATTTGACGTTATCTAACATCGGGAAACGCATTAGTTTTGAGTTGGTTTTAATTAATTTTCAATCTAATCTGTTTTTTCCAGATGCAAGAGTTTTGGAACACAGGTGTCTTGACAGCAAAAACACGCTGCTGGGCTCAAGGGATGGACGGTTGGCGCCCCCTACAGGCCATCCCTCAGCTGAAGTGGTGCCTCCTGGCCACCGGGCAGCCAGTGATGAACGAGTCCGACCTGGCTACATTGATCCTCAACATGCTCATCACCATGTGCTCGTATTACCCCAGCAGGTGAGCGCTGCTTCTTTTCTGGTTTGTTGGCGCACAGGAATGATCATCCAGACATATAACATCGACCCTTCATTTTATTTTGTATGCAGGGACCAGGATAACGCCATCATACGACCTTTACCTAAAATCAAGAGGATGATTAGCGACAACGCCTGTCTCCCTCATATTGTCCAGGTAGATGTACAGTTTGACTCCTACAGGTGTATCACACCTGGGTAGAGGTTTATTTGTTGACTTCTCTTGTTTTTACTTGCCCCTTCCAGTTGCTGCTGACTTTTGACCCCATTCTGGTGGAAAAGGTTGCCAATCTTTTGTACCTGGTGATGCAGGACAACCCCAATCTGCAGCGGCTCTATTTAACAGGGGTCTTCTTCTTCATCATGATGTACACAGGTTCCAACGTGCTTCCTGTAGCCAGGTATTAACACCTCAAGGATTATTATTGGAGGCATGCGTTACCATCTTGGAATATTTTCAGGGGTACTTGCTTTTTTCAGCCTGCCTGCCTACTTGTAGATGAAACTTCGGGTGTTGTACTAAACATTTGGACTTGGTCTCATATATTTAGAGCTGAAAAAGTCAGTAGAAGAGTGTGGAATTTGAAATATTTTCCAGATCTGGATAAATATAGGAGAAGCAGATAGAGTATGGAGAAATATTTAAATTTTCTAAGGAATCCATCCACTCACTCACTCTGTAATTTTCACACCAAAGAGCTTGGAACCCCTGGTGTTTAGGGTGCATGAAATAAACTCTATGAAATTCTTCTTTTTAGGTTCCTGAAGTACACTCATTTAAAACAAGCCTTCAAATCAGAGGAGGTGATTGTTACATTCACCCTTTAATTCAAGATTCTCTATCTTCAATAAATAAAAAGAGATCAAACTGGATCAATGAAAATGTATTTTATGTTGATTGAGCAGTCTAAGGGTCAGGACATCGTGCAGCGCAGCGTTCTGGGACCAGCTCTACCAGAAGCCATGGTGTGTTATCTGGAGAACTACGAGGCTGAGCGCTTCTCTGAGATTTTTCTCGGGGAATTCGACACACCTGAGGCCATTTGGAGCAGTGAGATGAGGTGGGACATGACCCCTGTTCTGTAAAATTCGACGATTTGCTACATTACTGTTACAGCAATGAACGACTCCATGTCGTCGGTTGATGTGATTGTGATATGTGTCTGCTTTTTATTTTGTTTTAGGCGAATGATGATCGAGAAGATAGCAGCCCATATTGCTGACTTTAGCCCCAGGCTGCAGAGCAACACCCGGGCTCTCTACCAGTACTGCCCCATTCCTGCGATCAGCTTCCCTCAGCTAGACAATGAGCTCTTCTGCAATATTTACTACCTCAGGCATCTGTGTGACACCATCCGCTTCCCCAACTGGCCTATTAGAGACGCTGTGAGTTTTTTTTCTTTACCTCAAATTATTTACCGGCAGTGTTTTTAACGTATTTTAATTGATTGCTGTGATTGCTAATGCAGGTGAAGCTGCTGAAAGACACTCTTGAAGCCTGGAAGAGGGAGGTGGAGAAGAAGCCACCCTCCATGTCTGTGGACGATGCCTACGATGTGCTAAACCTCCCCAAAGGACAGGGCCAGTGAGTGAAAGACATTTACTGGTTTTATTTTCAAGTTAGCTAGAGAAATACTTTGGTTTATTTACATTTACATTTGGGGCCTTTGTAATTTTTGACATCCTACAATCACAACCTTCTATATAGTTTGGATTTATGCGACAGACCCCCTTGACCTGCTGCCTTATTGCAAAATTGATTAAAAGAAATAAAAAAAAGATGCATATCTTTATACAAATAAATCTAAAACATGTGGTGTATATTTGTATTTAGCCTCCCAGAGTAAATACTTTCTGAACCATCTTTTTGGTGCAACTACAGCTGCAAGAGATCAGCTTTGCACATCCAGAATCTGAATTTTTGTCCATTTGTTCTTTAAAAATTAGCTGTGTCTCAGTCAGATTGGAAATAGAGCATCTGTGCACAGTATTTTTTAAGTCTTGCCGCAGATTAAGAATGAAGTAAGCTTTGTTCTAAACTATTGCCATGTAAATCTGGACGGCATATTGCCCCAGCCTCAGTCCTCGAACAGGTTTTCTTTCAGGATTTCTCCAACCTGCTTCTCTGTCCCGGACCACTAATAGTTGTCCTCTCAATAGATTTTCTCACCTGAGCTATGTATCTCTGCAGCTCCTCTAGAGTTACCATGGGCCCAGAGGTCACGCTACACTTTTCCGGTGTCAGTAATTTTGACTGACGGGGTCAAAAAAATCAAGTCAAAATCAGTTTTTACCCGTCATTTTTAAAAATGATAATAATGAGATACAAACAATGAAATGAAACCATTGCACTTAAAATATGAACAGTTCACCTCCTGTGGCCTGAACGCACAGTCTCACAACTTCCTCCTGGTCTGCGTGGACCACTTGTGCATAATGAAATTTCCGAAGTGGGATTGCTGCATAGGTTATTCTCATGGAGGTTTAGATGTTGTTTTGGAGGCTGAATCTGCACTCTGCTGCCACATTGAAGAGTGTGTGGTCAGGGGTGTGAATAGCAATCTGTCAAAATGACAGACAAACTTTTCCGTCACCGTTTAAAAAAAACAACTAAAAAAACAATCAAAGATGGAAAATATACGGTTAACATGAAACCTGCATGGGGGTATTGTCTACATGTGATTAATGCTCTTGTGGCCTGGCGTGTCTGTTTAGGTAGATGGAACTTTCTTGGGAGGTCCGTTTTCAGATGATTGATTGAACAGAGCTCTGTGAAATGTTCAAAGCTTGGTGTTTATAGAGATTTATAAACCCTCACCCTGCTTTAAACTTCTCCACAGCTTTTTCCCTGACTTGTCTGTTGTATTCTGTGGTCTTCATGATGCCGTTTCTTCTCTAATGTTCTCTAACAAACCACTGAGTCCTTCAGAGAGCAGCTGGATTCATGCTGAGGTGGACTCTATAAAGTCTGAATAGAAATGGACATCACAATTCTAAGGCTTTTATTTGTGTAAGATGTTTAGAACCATGTAAAAAGTTATTTAATCCAGCGCTTTGTGTTGTCAGGCATGAGGAGAGTAAAATCAGGAAGGCCTACTTCAGACTGGCACAGAAGTACCATCCTGACAAAAACCCAGAAGGAAGGGTGTGTAAAATCCTCCTCATCATGGTAAAAGTTTGTTTAGGCTGAGGATAATTCTTGTATTTACTCTCGTCTTCCAGGATATGTTTGAGAAAGTCAACAAAGCGTACGAGTTCCTTTGCACAAAGTCTGCCCGAATCGTAGACGGTCCTGACCCAGAAAATATAATTCTCATCCTCAAAACTCAGAGCATCCTTTTCAATCGACATCAGCAAGGTTTGAATATGGATTTTGGAGTCATCTCTACCCATCTAAAAGAAACTAACTCTGATATGTTTTGATATGTTCTGCTAAAACTGCTGCTTTGACTTTTTCTCCAGAACTGGAGCCTTACAAGTATGCCGGTTATCCCATGCTCATCAAAACGATCAAAATGGAGACCGATGATGAGCAGCTTTTCTCCAAAACGTCGCCTCTGCTCCCAGCCGCTGCTGAACTGGCCTTCCACACGGTGAACTGCTCAGCTCTTAATGCAGAGGAGCTGCGGCGGGAGAACGGGATTGAGGTATCGGTATTTTAACAAACTCTGAAATGTTCCCATCTTTGTATAAAACTTTCCCTTCCACCCTGGCAGGTTGGCTAATGAGGGAATAAACGATGAACTGTGTTTGTTCAGATATTACTGGAGGCGCTTTCTCGGTGTGTTGCTGTATTGACTGCATCCAGTAAGCCTGATGACATGGCTGTACAGGTAACTCCATCTGTGTTTAATTTCACACTCGTTCAGGGTTTCTGCACAGAAAACAGAGTAGGGGTAGGGGGGCACTGGGGCCCCAGCTGCAATGAACCAACTTTGGGGGGGC
The DNA here is from genome assembly GCA_963556495.2 of Valencia hispanica. Classification (NCBI taxonomy): domain Eukaryota; kingdom Metazoa; phylum Chordata; class Actinopteri; order Cyprinodontiformes; family Valenciidae; genus Valencia; species Valencia hispanica. The sequence goes on along the minus strand of OY747716.1, from coordinate 37,088,573 downwards.
CCAGCTTGCAAAAGGTTGAGAACCCCTGATCTAAAGGTTTCATCCATCCACTGCTTAAACATCCATCATGCATTCATCTCTCCCTCCATTTATCTTTCTGTCCATCCATCCGATTATTATTCTGTCCATCTGTTTGCCTATCCATTCATCTATCCGCCCGCCCATCTGTCCACCCATTCGGTAATCTATCCATCCATCTTTCCGTACATTCATCCATCCCTTTGTTTGTCCATCATCAGTCCATCTATCCACCCGTCCATCTGTCCATTTATCCATCCTATCATCCAGCCTTCTGTCAATTCATCCGTCCATTTATTTGTCCATCGTCTCTCCATCCATCCAGTGTGTGTTTTACTTTTTTACTGGTTCCACAGTTCTTGCCTGACCACTGTTAACATGTCTTCTATAACTTTATACAGATTATTTTTCAATTCATGTTTAAACATTTTATTAAATCAATTGCGAACTGGAAATTTCCAGTCTTTAAAAGTTTAAAGATTTACATAAAACTGTGTACGAAACCTGAAAGTGATGTATCTTTGTTTGCTGTAATTTCTTCACCCCTGCTTTCTCCAACGCCTCGTTGCAGGTGTGCGGGCACATCTGCAGGTGCTACAGTGTGGCGGCCCAGTTTGAGGAATGTAGGGAAAAGATAATCGAGCTGCCGAACATCATCCGGGACCTCTGTCACATTTTGTTCTACGGAAAGGTGTGCGTCCTGCATGTTCTGTTCCTATTTGCTAATGAGCTACTGAATATTTAAGGGGGGTGGGGGTGGAAGTATTGTCTCATAGGGGAAAAGATGATTTTGTATTATTTAACATAAATTTTTGGACAGCTTCATATTTTACTGCACCATTAATTGACCAAATATATTAAGGATATTACCTTTTTTAAGAGTTTTCCTTTTTCCTGATTATATCAGGAAGTCAAGTAGGGCTTTATCTCCTCCTTAAATGCATCCTAACTGCAAACTAACACTTTCAGCCTAGAAATGCATCAACTTTCAACACTTAAACATGTTTTTTAAAGTTTGGTTTAATGCATAAATGGAGATAATCTTGCAAACCCCTTAACTGTCTTCCTTTAAAAACTTATATCTCTACCAACGAAGCTTAAATGTCCCGTTCACTGAGAAACCGTTTAATACTTTTCTTTTTGAAATACGATGGGTCACTCTGAGCTGCATATGCATGCTGCACGTCAATATTTTCTCCAACCTCCATTGCCTGCATTAGCCACAGAAAGGAAATAGACGACAAAAACGAGCGAGTCAGAAAAAGCCAGTTCCTTCTACGTCACAGAGAAAATTAGTATTTATTGTCTTGCCTACCTTGGCTTGTGACCGCGCATGGGAACGCTGTATTGATTTTGAGGCCAGGAGACAGCAGAGCACGTCTCTGCTAGTAGAAGCTAACCGCTAGCAACTCCACAACATGGTGGAACACGTTTGGGCTTGTGTTATTTGTGTGGCATTTTTTTACCCAAAAAATGAGGGACTGAGGAAGAAATTGTCTTTGGAACACCACTAGCGAAGTAAGTTAAGTTAATTATTTGTTTGAAGGCAGCACAACAGTCGAATTGCTGTTAGCCAGAGACAAGACGTTTCCTTGTCATGAATATTAATGAGTTAGACTCATAATCCTGTCGATTTCCGCCGATAAACTGCAACCTCCTGAAAGTGGAGCGCCAGAGCATTTCTTCCACAGAAAATGACTCGAGGCTTTCATTCATACCAGAGACCACAGCAAATTTATTGAAAAGATTCAGACCTTTAAGCACATTTTTCCTTTTATGGTCAATGGTCAAATTTATGTTGAATCTTTAGTATGAAAACCAAAATGAGCAGCTCAGACTAAAGAAACTGCATCAACTAGTAAAAGTCACTGTTATGTTGTCTTGTTTTTTTATTCACATTTATTAATGCTCCATTTTAGTTTGAGATCAGTGCTTTTTTTAGATCTTTGACTCCAAAACATCAGCAGTAAATCTGTTACTTTTATTGAGCAGTTTTAACTATTTTTACATTTCTTGCTGTCACATTTTCGACAACTTCACTTTTTAAATATTTTTATATTGCTATTATGTGATTGTGACTAATATTTGTGACTGTAAAGAGCTCCATAATACATCGTACCTCTCCCTCATTTCCTTTCAGGGTCTCCCAAAGACGGCGGCCCTGACAGTCCAGTGCGTCAGCTCCTTCGCCATAGATTTCTTCCTACAGACCCATCTGTACCATGCGGGTGTGCTTTGGCATCTTCTGGTCTACCTGTTTAACTACGACTACACCCTGGAGGAGAGCGGCGTGCAGGCCAACCAGGACACGAACCAGCAGGAGGTCGCTAACAACTTGGCCAAGCTCAGCCTTGTGGCCCTCAGCCGGCTGGGAGGCTACGCTCAAACACCAAGCATCCTGGATGGCAGCAATCCTGTTGCAGAGACCAACGGCGTGGACGGCACCCCTCCAGAAAACCCCACCATTCGCAAGAGCTTGGCTGCAATGCTCACGCCTTACATTTCAAGGAAGCTTGGAACAGGGTGTCCCGCTGAGGTCAGTTGAAAAGGTTTTAAAAATATATTTTTTAACTATTAAGTTTCTCAAGAACTAATGTGAGTTTGACTTACTGGGGGTTTAGGTGCTGAAGCTGCTGAATAGTAATTCAGAGAATCCCTACCTAATCTGGAACAATGGAACTCGAGCCGAGCTGCTGGAGTTCCTGGAGGGTCAACAGGAGGGAAACATCAAGAGAGTAAGAATTAAAATTCATCGTTCCTCGCTTAATGAGTTGTCAAGTGCAGTTGTTTATTCAGCAGCTTTGTGGTTTCATCCCAGGGAGAAAACGCTAAAGGTTTTGGTGCAGATTTCATTTTCAGCGATCACAATAAAGAGCTCATAGTGGGAGAGATTTTTGTCCGGGTTTACAACGAGCAGCCTACTTTCCCACTAGAGGTGAGCATTACAACCTAACCACATCTTATTTCTTAAATAAAAGTTACTTTATAATCTTACTTAAGCCTCCGCTATGTTTAGTACCCCAAAGCATTTGCTGCCAGTCTGCTGGACTACGTCGGCTCTCAGGCTCAGTACCTCCACACGTTGCTGGCCATGAGTCAGAGTAACAAAGTAGAGTCCCAGCAGCACGCCGAGAGGCTCCGCTTCGCTGAGATGGCTTTAGAGGCTCTCCGCAACGTAATTAAGAACAATCCTGGTGAGAGATTACTCAGATGAAAGCCATGTTATTAGTTTTCTTTTTCCTCTATTAATATCACTTCATTCCTAATAATTTCAGGTTCGGAGTCGGAGTGTATTGGTCACTTCAAGCTGCTCTTCTCTTTGTTGCGGGTTCATGGAGCGGGCAGAGTCCAACAGCTCGTTTTGGAGGTAATGTGGAATAATTCTTGTTCCCTGTAATTTATGTTTGTGCATAAATATCTGATTTATTATCTTTGCTTAATTGATATGCAGTAGTAATAAATACCAAATTAACCACTTATAAATGAAAATATATTTTATTATATTATAATACATGTAATACATGCTTAATTGGTGTAAAAAAAATCCCCTCATTGCCAGTATTTTGGATTGTCAGGTTCTGGTTTGCTTAAAAAGTCTGTAGTAATAATAATAATAAATAAACTTAAGTAACCACTCAGAAATCTATTCTTTAAACAATTAAGTCATATTTAATTTTGATCAAATAAGGCTGAATTGATATTGAATTAAATAGTAATAAAAGTATTATGTATTTTAATCTAAACATTAAATTAGATATATATTTTTATTATATATTAATGTTGTAATATTTAATAATGTATTTATTGAGCAATATTTAAAAATAAACTCAAATTTTAATAATAAATATTTACAGTTAATTTCATTATTATTAAATATAAACAGATTAAAACATATAAATTAAGGCCCTTATTCATACTTAATTGTTGTAATGCATCCCTGGATTGTCATTATTTTAGTCTTGTTTTTTCTGGTTGTAGTTTGCTTAATTATTATGTGATGTAATAAACAAATGCCTAAATAACCACTAATAAATGGAGACTCAAAACTCTAAGCAGGCTTAATTGATACAATTATTAAAAGTTTATATTTAGTTGTTGTTGCCTGATTTAATTGCAGTTGAAATTTAACAAATTCTAGATATTGATTTGTAAATGATTGATATTAAATTGAAATTGATCTTTATAGTTGAATGTTTAAATATGATTTAATAAATGTTAAATATTTTCAGTTAATTACATTATGAAATATTATTTACATATTAGTTTTTGCTTTATTTTATATTCATTGAGGGTTAATTTATCCCTAATTGATGTAAAGCTATTGACTTATTTTGCAGGTTGTGAACACAGTGACATCAAACCAGGAATGTGTGAGCAACATTGCTGAGTCCCTGGTGTTGTCCAACCTTTTGTTGCTTCTGCATTCACTTCCCTCCAGTAAGAGCACAAACATATTCAACTCACTGCCATACTTGTTGTTTTTCATCATGCAACTTTCCATGACGTATTTGTAGGACTGACATTGTTGATGCTGTTTACTTTAGGCAGACAAATGGTGCTGGAGACCCTCCATGCACTAACTTCAAACACAAAGATAGTCAAAGAGGCTATGGCCAAAGGTTAGTAAGTCCACTAAGTTTCTTAAAATCTGTTCATATCTGTCTAAATGTTATATTATCAAGTGCTTTTGTTGATCTGTGTCTCTTACAGGTGCTCTGATTTATTTGCTGGACCTCTTCTGTAACTGCACACACCCCCAGGTTCGCACCCAGACTGCAGAGCTTTTCTCCAAGATGACCTCAGACAAGCTGGTTGGACCAAAGGTCGGCCTAAACAGATATCAGTATAGCCTCTAAAGGTGCTCCCGCTATATTTATATCTTTAACTCAGTTAACCTTTGAAATGTTTTAGGTGCGTCTGACACTGATGCGCTTCCTTCCCGGTGTGTTTATGGATGCGATGCGAGACAACGCGGAGGCGGCGGTGCAGATATTTGAGGGAACACATGAAAACCCCGAGCTCATCTGGAATGACACCTCAAGAGAGAAAGTGTCCACCACAGTGCGAGAGATGATGCTTGAGTATGTGTTATAGTTGGCTTTGAGTTGACATTTAAACAGAAGGATGGAAACTTTACATTAAATACTTTTTTTCAGACACTTTAAACAACAGAAAGACAATCCTGACGTGAACTGGAAAGTAAGTACGAGATGTTGGTAAATAGGCCTTTTGGGGGTTTTCTGTACTCTGCATTTGAATTCATTTGTGTTGTGCACAGTTGCCAGATGACTTTACTGTGGCGTATGGAGCTGGACAGAGTGAGGTTGAAGTTGGTGGAGTCTTCTTGCGCATCTTCATCGCTCAGCCCGGATGGGTTCTGCGAAAGCCTCGAGAGTTCCTGGTGTCGCTGCTGGAAACTCTGAGTGAGCTGCTGGAGAAGAACAACCCTAATGTGAGCACCAAGATGTACCAAGATAAAAAAAGAATGTCTGGTATTTATGATCATCTACCTGACATGCTGTTTCCTGCAGGGTGAGAGCCTGGAGACGGTTACCACGGCGGCTGTTTGCCTTTTCAGCACCCAAAGCCATCTGGCTGACCAGGTTCCCCCTCTGGGTCACCTGCCTCGCATCCTGGCAGCGCTCAACCACAAAAACAACGCTGTGCCTAAGAGCTCCATCCGCCTCATCCACGTTCTGTCGGACAACGAGGTGAGACACTCGAATGCATCATTTGTGCAGCAGCGTTGCATATTTTTGAACCTTAACACTGATCTGCAGAAAGCCAAGTTGCAAGTTTGGAAAAATATTTGTATATTCCAGATATTGTCTCCTGTCCTCATTGTCTCAGCGTTATAACCATCAGATGTCCATTTATCTGTTTTTCTAAGTAACTAATCATCAGTCCATCCATTTGTCCATAGACCAATCTTCCATTTGGGATCAATAAAGGCAGGACTATATAAATAAACTGAAATGACTGTCCAACCTGAAATATCTATCCAGTGTTTGTAGGGTTCGAACTGAGAACTCGGGTAACTCTGGTTTGAGTCTGAAAAGGTTTTGAATTTGGACATGAAAAACGTGCAGGAACCATGTAATCACCTAGCTTTCCGCCTCTTTCTTGTCTCTGCACATCGTACAGCTGTGTGTACGCTCCATGGCGTCTTTGGAGACAATCGGACCTCTGATGACTGGGATGAAGTCTCGAGCAGACATGGCCGGGCTGGCGTGTGAAGCCCTCAACCGGATGTTTCAGAAAGAACAGACTGAACTGGTGGCTCAGGTAAGCCGTGAGGGTTTCTTTGGGTTTCCCTGTTATTGTTAAAAATAACACTTCTTATAACTGATCTATAGGCTTTACGGGTGGAGCTGGTTCCATACCTCCTAAAGTTACTGGAAGGCATTGGCCTGGAGACGTTAGAAAACCCTTCAGCTACTAAAGCCCAGATAGTTAAAGCGCTCAAGTCCATGACTCGCAGTCTGCAGTATGGAGAGCAGGTATTATATTTAATAACGAATCAAATGAAATGAAAATAGTTGTTTATCAATTAAATCATCTTCTAATTGCTGCTTCATAGGTGAATGAAATTCTTGCGAGGTCCTCAGTATGGAGTGCCTTCAAAGACCAGAAACATGATCTTTTCATCTCAGAGTCTCAGACTGCAGGCTACCTGACAGGTGAGTCTAGCTTTTGTCAAACTGCTAACAATAATAACAAGCAATGATAGCTCCTCCTTGCTTCTTTCTCAGCTGTCAAAGAAACGTAATGCTTTGCTTTAACCTAAAAATCACTTGGCTGATTCCTCCAAGCAATCCTTTTTCTGTCCAATCCCTGTAACTTCCCGGCTCTGCGCTTCCCTTCCCTCTTTGTCCTCTACATTTCCTCCTCAGGGGTTTCCACTCCCTCTCTCCTGGCCGCCAGCAGCCCTCTGCGAGGTGGGCTCTAGACTCCAGAGCTGGGCCCTCACAGCTCTCCTCTTTCTTGTTTTGATGCAGGTAGACTCTCACCTGGCTCATACTATCCCATAATTATCCTTCCCTTCTTACCTCCATCCCTGTTCTATCAGGCTTTTTTCCATTCTCACCTCTTCATCTAACAGTGGTAAAAAAAAAAAATAAAAATCATGTCGGCTTGTGAATGATTGAGGAATGAAGAGTTTCCCTTAAAATTGAGCTTCCCACGCAGTTCCTTATCGCCCATTCCTACTTTTGTTTCGTTCTCGTGAATAAACCTTTTTGTATCTTTTTATAGTTAAATCATTGCCTATTTAAGTTGATTGGTCATTTTAGGTACAAGGCAAGAGTTTTTCTTTTATTGGCCATGTTTTTCATGTTTTTCATTTTAATGTCATAGTAAGTAGGGCCACAAATCTTCCAATGATTAAAAAATGCTAAATGTTATGGGTGTAACGGTACTTAAAAATCACGGTTCAGTATCTATTTGTGGTTTTAAAGTCACACTTGGACATTTATTTATTTTTTAAAGAACTTTGTTTCCTGAATATAAGTAGCTGCCTGAGAAACCATTAATGTTCCCAAATAGCAGAGTTTAGTGATAGGTGAGTCCTTTATGCTTTGTTTTGGAAAGTTGCGCTGCAGAACGTCAAGCACATAAACATTCTGCATGTGTTCAGGTAGAAAACAGCTGTAGTTGTTTGGTACACATGCGTTCTGAACCGAGATGGTCCTCATTGTATTTGCTGGGAATAAATAAAAAAACCGCACTGCTAACAACACCCGCTGCTTTTAAAATGTCTACCCGGTTCTCCACCACGTCCTCAGAAGCAAAAACGCTTTAAAAAATAGAAACGTGGGTGGAAAGAGCTGCTGGCTTCAGCACTCAGTCACTGGACTGGGCTCCAGTGTTTTGGGCTCCGTCTACACTCAGCCATCAGTGAGTAGCTGCTTAGCTTCAGTAGCTGAACTGAGAATCAGCTTTATTGACCCGGTTTTTACACAGAAACTAAACCAAAGGTCTGAGCCATTAACATAATAGTGTCAAAAGAATAAAAAAAGGCATCAAGATAAGCCTTCAATTTAAATTACTGACATAATTTAAAAAGAAAGATAACGTAATTGTTAATGACATTACTTTTCTTTGTATTTACTGGTGTCCCTCAGGTCTCTTAACTTGATTTGTTTTTGTTTCTTGGAAACTTTGAGTTATGGCAAAAAAAAAAAAGCAGGTGTTTGAATAACAGGCTAAATTGAATTCTTAATTAAAATTAGTTAATTAAAGAATAGCATGAAACTTAATGCACTTAAAATAGATTTTTTTGATAGTAATAAATATTTATCGATATCGATCAGTATGACTATTCCCTTTATCGATGAGCTCTTTTTTTCTATATCGTCCGACCCTACTCAGATGGCACCTGATTAGTAAATAGGTCAAATACAGGGCAGTTCTGGAGGAAGATTTATAGAGACAAACCCCCAAAGACATCGACAAAGTAATGACTCACATAAAATCCCAGTAGAATACACCGTTTGTGGTTGCAGTGTTACTAAAACGTTGCAGGATGTGAATGCTTTTGCATGGGACTGAATGATTTGACTCCTGAAAAGTGGAACATTGTGAAAAAAGTGCTACAGTTTTCTACCTGTTCCATATTCTAACTTTCTTGGTTCCAACTTGAGAAAAGTAGATAGATAAACTCTTCTGTGGACAATCAGTCTTTAATCATTATAGCTCACCTTTAGCGCTTTAATCGCTACTTCTAAGTCCCATCTTGTCCCCACTCCAACCCATGTCCCTGTGGCCTGCAGGTCCAGGAGTTGCTGGTTACCTCACAGCAGGAACTGGCTCGACGGTATTGTCCAGCGTCCCACCCCCTGTAGACAACGACAGCGGAGACCAAGGCTGAAGGACCCACAGACAGTCACGCTAAGGCTCCCAGACTGCCCTCTGTGGCTCTGAGAGGGGAACGTCCAGCTCCCCAAACATCAGAGAGGAAAGACCGGGGGAGATCGCCACCAAGTTCTCTGCAACACGTCCTGCAGCATCACTCTCCTTCCCCTGGCTTACAGATGACAATGGAGTCTAAAAAAATTGCTTTCGTTTAACAAATGACTATACTTGCTTTTCTCCCCCCTGTGCTACCGATTCTTCTAATGACAGGAAAAGGTTTACTTTTTTGTATGAATATATTTTTTACTCTACATTTTTTTTTTCATTAGAAAGATGCAGGAAGTCTTATTATTGGGGGATTTTCTCTCCTCTCCTTTCAGTCTGTTCCTGACCATCATATCCAAAAACCTGCTTCTCATCTCAGGATATTTGGCCTAGTTTGTTAACTCACCTTTAACATAAACTTCACAGTATTATGACTTAGAAAAGAGAAACAAAAATGCATCAGAATAAAAACATGTCATTAGTTTTGCAATCTCCCCAGGAGAAAAACTCCAAAACTGATGTGGACCTCTCAGATTTTGCTTGTCCAGCTCTGATAGCCAGCCTTTTATTCCTCTGATCTTCATACTTTTCTCTCTGACAGCCCGTCTTCTTCCCCGCCTCCCATGTTTTGAGCAATTCTCTCCCCAGAATGCAAAAAGCACTAGAGTATTTAAGTACAACAATAAAAACTAAAGTAACCACAGGAAATGAGCTTCTGCAGACATGACGAATGACTTTGACTCTGATTTTGAATCATATGTGAAAGACTAGTGCAATTTGTGAGATGTTCAATGTAATATTACGTATATAAACTTTCTATATTGAATGTACATTTAAAAATAAAATCAGTGACAAACTTGTACATAAAATTTTAAGAATAAAAGGGAACCTAAAGTGGTCTTTTGTATTTAGATTTGTGAAGGTCAGCCTAACTCAAAGCAAGGCAAGTTGATTTACATACCACATTTCAGCAACAAGGCAATTTAAAGTGCTTTACATGATGAAATTCAGAGTAAAATTATGTTCCAGTTATGAATTAAATAAAACTCAACAAATGGGTTTTTAGACTCAATTTAAAGGAATTCTGTTTAAGCAGTTTTGGAGTCTTCTGGAAGTTTTTTCCAGATAAGAGAAGCATAAAAACGGAATCTTGCTTCTCCAATGTTGGTTCTTTTTTTTAAACGTGTCCTGCCATGCAGTGGACCTCAGAATTGGTGTCTGAGTACCAAGTAGAAGCCCGACAGATGTACTATCACAAGTGGAGCACTACAGCTTTTGCTATAGTACTCCGCTTGATATATATGTGTAAGAAATCTTTATTAAAAATTACTGTGTATTTTTTTTCCATGCGCCAGGGACACGGAGACGGAAAATAAAGAGGAAGAAAGAAAGTAGAAGAAGAGAGGTAGGGAAAAAAGGTTAAGAGAGAGGATGAGTAGATATGAGAGGAATGGGAACAAAGAAAACATCCCACTCCACACTTACAGGACAGCAGGGAGAAGGAAAAAACAACAAATCAAACAATGCAAACAGAACTACACAACCCACAAATGGATATATGAATACAATAACAGCGTCACTGAAAAGCTCATGGTACTGATTATTGCAAGATTTAGGAATGGTCACTTCAGCCCAAGAATGAATCTGTAAACGCCTATATCCCCACGTGTGTGTGTGTGTGTATGAGCATGCTGGTGCATATAAGGTTTCTCCATACGAGTGTTAAATAGCTGGTGTGAGGAGCCATCAATACGCCTCCCAGGAATCGACGCAGACACAAAGGAGATTGGAGCTATAGAAACCCAAAGGACCCCCAGAGCACAGAAGCCCAAGGCGGACCAACGAATGGCTGACCGCACACCCAAGGCCGCAGCGACGGCAACCAGCTACGCTAGGGCAGATCCAGTCATGGGCCCGGAGGCTCGAGGGCATCCCACCCCCTAGCAGGGACCTGACCAAGGAGTGGCCGACAATGGCCAGCCAATGGCCGACATGCGCAGCCCCCACCCCAGGCCAATCCCCACAGCCGACATCGCAGAAATAAGAAATAGGCCCCTCATTTGGTGGGGGGCCTGAGATGTGCCAGGCTAGAAGGCAGCCCAAGACCCAACCTGACAGATACACACATACACAGTCATACGTTCCCTCCCTCTTACACACATACATTCTCATCTGCACACTAAGACACACAAAAAAAGACGCTGTACACCCACTCATACTCCCCATACACACTCTATACTCCCAGGTACTGATACCCCAGCAGAGCAACCAGCTCTTGGACCCAGAAGGTGGTCCCCCTACCCTCTAGGATGGAGACAAGCAGACTGCCAAAGCCAACACAGTGGCAAAGCAGACCACCAGCCCAGACCCCGACCAGACCTCCTGTTCCTCCTCCCGGATGTTGGTTCTGATTCTGGGGATGTAGCATAGAAAACTTGAATGGTCTGGAAGGTTGATACGATAACAGATCATTAGTGTATTTTGGTGCTAAGCCATTCAGTGATTTATAAGCTAACAAGTATTTTGAAGTCTATTCTCTGATCTACAGGGAGCCAGTTGTAAAGACTTTAGAACTGCGGTGATGTGCTCTGCTTTCTTGGTTAAAGTGAGGACACGAGCAGCAGGTTTCTGGATCAGCAGCAGCTGTCTGACTTTTTAGGCAGACCTGTGATGACACTGTTGCAGTAATCAATTCTACTAAAGATAAATGCATGGATGAGTTTCTCTACTTTTTGGGACAGTAGTCCTTTAATCCCTGAAATGTTCTTCCGGTGATAGAAGGCTGACTTTTTAGTTATCTTTATGCGTCTGAAGGTTCAGGTCTGAGTCCATCACTACACCTAGATTTCGCTGACTTGATCGTTCCTCTTTAGGTCCAAAAATAATTATTTTAGTTTTGTTTCTGTTCAACTGAAGAAAATTATGGCACAATCACATTTTTGTTCTGTGCATCTGTTAAACGTTTGAATGGGTTCAGTCACTTGGTGACATTGTAAATTAGAGCTGTGTATTATTTGTATCGTTATGGTAAAAAACGTACTTGGAGCATGTAGATATTAAATAGAAGGGGCCTGGGATAGAGCCCAGAGGTACCCCGCATGTGATTGATGTCCGATCCAATAAAAAAAGTTACCCATTGACACAAAGAAGTCCCTGTTGAAGATTTGAGCCAGTCAAGTACTGTACTACAGTCCAAACCAGTTCTCTGGTTAAATCCTGCGAATTATACCAGCACTGTAGTTGTTCCACAGTCTGCATTTATGCAGATGTAGGTTATAAGACGTCTGATATTACATTTTCAAATATGCAGTTGAAAAACATGATCTAAGCAGGTCAAGTTTTGGTTGAGCATTAGGAGGAAGCAGTTTAGCGCCGTGACAAGAGATGTTTAGCGAGCTTCAGTCGGATTCAGTTGTGACTACACTGTAAAAAAAATAAAATACTGCATACTACTTAATTTAGTGTAACATTTTTACACTTAAAAATATTGAGTTCATTTGAAAGCACACAAATGGGTTATAATAAAACATAAGTAATAAGTAGATCTAAGTAATAGTTTCAATTACACCTGAATGACTTATTTAAGCAGAAATACTCAAATGAGTAAATGCAACTAAAAATACTATGTAAACCAGATTGAAAAACTTGAGAAGTTATTAAAGGAAATAAGTAAATATAATGATAAACATTTGTAGGATATAAGTGCAAATTTACCTTTGGCATATTTTAAAAATTGTGTTGCGACAGATTTTTTTTAAATTAAGACAAAAACCAATATTTCACAGAACATGAAAACTTTTATTTAAAACACTCTTCCCATAGAAAAATATAACTATTTTAGAACTACCAACAGTATCTTTCTGTCTAAATAGGGACAAACACATATAAGTTTACAAGAACAAGAGACTGTTTAAACTGTTTAGTGCTCTGAACCATTAACTGTCCTCCGTTTTTAGTACTGAAATTACGTGGACACATCTTATAACATATTTAACATTGCTAAAGAAAAGGCTATTAAGTTTACTCAGGTTGAAGCACCTCTAAACTAAAATAGTTCTTGCCAAATGGCAACAAAAAACACTGCATTTGTGCATAGTTTGCACATTAATGCAAGGCAATATCTTCACACGCAACAAATTTTGTGACTAGTAGTAAAAGATATTCTGTGGTATAAGGGTAAGAAATCTCTGCAGCATGTATTGCTGAACATTTAGATATTAAAATACTCTCCAAATCTTGTGATTTTTTTTTTAAACATTTGAATTTCTAAAGGCAGAAAATGCAAGAACATCTTTCTTAAGTAACTTTGTGTAAACTGTACTGAAATTCTAAATTGAATGCCTCACACCTTACGTTAGTGATAAAGGAAAGAACGAAATGTTCATCAATGCAAAATATAAATGTGCAACCAGAACATCAGATCACACATTCAGACAACATTTTGGTATGATTTGGTGAATTAATCCAAAGATGGGCTATGCTTCTAGAATAGCCTCACAAATTCTTTAGGGTACTCTGTCTAATTTGTGATCAACAGCACAGCAGTCAACTAGGGCATTAACGTGATTTTTAGTCTTTGCACCTTTGTTGACAGCTTTCCAGGATCGACTACAGCAAGAATCTTTTGAAAGACTTCAAATATGTATCTCAGTGTTTTGGGGTATTTAAAGTCCAATGCATAAGTTAGTCCAAGCAATTAGCAGCAAGGTCTGCTGAAATCCCCGATGTGGTCGAGTACGTTGGAGCCCTCAATGACAACCCCCACATTCCCAACTTGTCTACTTTCATTCCGCACAAGGAACACAGTCATCGTCTCTGCTGCCAGCTCTTCTTCCACATTTATGGTTCGATGGCTTTAATCATTCTGTAGACAGTAAAAGGAAACATGGGTGTCACCAAAAGAGAATAGGAAACCAGAAATTAGCTATAAATATGAGTATGCCGACACTTCTTTGTTAGCTTAACTAGCATATTGGACAATAATTGGCAACTATGATAAGAACCAACATCTAATGACAATATTTTTGCATATTTTCATACCTTCATTGATATTTCTAAAATAATGAATTAAGTCAGCTGTACTCAGCTATACGGATGTAAGAAAATATCGATGCACCAATATACTGAGATATTTTGTCACAATATTGTATTAATATTCAAAAGTTTGGTTATCGAGTTTTATGTTCTTTTTTAGAATTTGAATAGAACCATTAATGATAGCAATATTTGTAGTAAAATTAAAAGTATTACTGGTAGTTTGTGGCTGTTTTCAGCTTCTTTCTTCCAGTGGATCAACTAGATCGAGTAATAAAACTGGATGTGTTAAAGTATGAAACAGGTTGGATTGTTTAGAGTGACGGGACAGTTTTCCTACAGTTAAATTCAGTTTTAAAAATCACAATATATCTTATCGTCCCCCCGGTATTGTGATACATATCGTATCACCAGATTCTTGCCAATACACATCCCTACTCAGCTATAAGTACAGTGCTATATTACACCGTACAGTAGTTTTTTGTTTGACCACTGAGTGATCTTTAGTTTAGCAAAATGTAGACAAGTAACAGTCAGGTTTCCCTGAACTCACCTCAAATTCCTTGATTAAGGAACCCACATCTTCACCCAGGTGATCAATCAGACATCGGATGACAACTTCTCTGGTTTTCTTAACAGGATTTCCATTCTGTAGAATACAGTAAATGCATTACAACAACTGACTTGAAATAGAAGTCACTCACCTCAGTGTTTTAGCCATTTAACTTTACTATAAACAGCTTTGGCTATACCAAATAAGTAAAACAATATCAGAATATACCCAAAGTTTAAACAGTGGAAAAAGGATTGAAACAGGAACCATTATGCTTGGCAGACGGGTAGAGGAAAGAATGTGGAAAGTGAAGCATGTGTTACGACCAAGATCGTAGGTTCCTGAATGTTCTGAAATTTGACATGCAAATCTCAGTGTAAACAAAGTACAAATAAATAGTATTGAGAAACACCATTGCAATACAAATGAAGGCCACGTAGGGTATATGATCTTGTGGTGAATGCAAGAGCACAGAGGACCCAGTTGAGAGAAGGTAAATAAGTTTAGATTAAAAAAGATTTTTTGGAAATTAAAATATGTTCACCCTAAGATATGTATCGGATTTAGTAGCGCCTATGAATGGCAAATGACATGAGTGGCATGAGTTGGACTTGTTAACGCTATAACAAATGTCGGATATGGGTCGCATACCGTTTTTAAAAAAGTCGGATGTTTGGCACTTATACCCGCAGTGTGAACATAACCTTAGTTATAAAAATCACGAACACGCATTCTGCGCATGCACAATAAACCAGTAGGGCCGAGCTCAATTTGTGGCACTGGCAGGTCGGATTGGCACTTCCGGTGACAGCTTCCGGGTGCCACGGCAGGTGCCACAGAAATTAGAGGCACTTGCTGCCTGGAACGGCACTTCTGGCGGCCGACAGAGGTTGCCACTACGGCTGCCAGAAGAATTTGAGGCAGTTACGGCTGGGGCAGCCTCTGGGTGCAAACGATTAAAAATAATAAAGTGAGAAATAATAAATGAATTAAATAAATAAATAAAATATATAAAAATGCATACCGCCACCTTCTGGTTTAGAGTGTGTGTCACTATGACGTTTCAGCAATCTCATGAAAAACTGGTTGTGTAAAGCAATCCCGCACCCATTAATTCATCTAATTAAAAATGCCGTAATATACTCAGCAAAAAAAGAAACGTCCTCTGACTTTCAACTGTTTTTACTTTCAGTAAACTTAATGTGTGTAAATATTTGTATGAACACTAAAAGAGTCAACACCATAAGACATAAACTAAAAATGTTTCACAGACATGTGACTAACAGAAATAGAATAATGTGTCCTTGAATGAAGTGAGGCTCAACATCAAAAGTACCAGTCAGTATCTGGTTTGGCCACCAGCCGCTTGAAGTACTGCAGTGCATCTCCTCCTCATGGACTGGACCAGATTTGTCAGTTCTTGCTGTGAGATGTTACCCCACTCTTCCACCAAGGCACTTGCAAGTTCCTGGACATTTCTGGGGGGAATGGCCCTAGCCCTCATCCTGCGATCCAACAGGTCCCAGACGTGCTCAATGGGATTGAGATCCGGGCTCTTCGCTGGCCATGGCAGAACACTGACATTGCTGTCATGCAGAAACTCACGCACAGAACGAGCAGTATGGCTGGTGGCATCGTCCTGCTGGAGGATCATGTCCGGATGAGCATGAATAAAGGGTACCACATGAGGGAGAAGGATGTCTTCCCTGTACCGCAAGGCATTGAGATTGCCTGCAATGACAACAAGCTCAGTCCGATGGTGATGTGAGGGATTGTGTGTTCCTGGTGTGACTCGGGCAGTTGTTGTGGCCATCCTGTACCTGTCACGTAGGTGTGATATTCGGATGTACCGATCCTGTGCAGGTGTTGTTACACGTGGTCTTCCACTGCGAGGATGATCAGCTGTCCTTCCTGTCTCCCTGTAGCGCTGTCTTAGGCGTCTCACAGTGCGGACATGGCAATTTATTGCCCTAGCCACATCAGCAGTCCTCATGCCTCCCTGCAGCATGCCTAATGCACTTTCACGCAGATGAGCAGGGACCCTGGGCATCTTTCTTTGGGTGTTTTTCACAGTCAGTAGACAAGTCTCTTTAGTGTCCTGCGTTTATAGAACTGTGACCTTAAATGCCTACTTTCTGTAAGCTGTTAAGGTCTTAATGACCATTCC
This sequence comes from Valencia hispanica, assembly GCA_963556495.2. NCBI lineage: Eukaryota > Metazoa > Chordata > Actinopteri > Cyprinodontiformes > Valenciidae > Valencia > Valencia hispanica. The sequence goes on along the minus strand of OY747716.1, from coordinate 37,071,903 downwards.
ACAGGTGCATGTTAATTAATTGATTATGGTTAATTGAACATGCATGGAAAACATTGTTTAAACCCTTTACAATGAAGATCTGTAAAGTTATTTGGATTTTTACAACATTATTGTTGAAATACACAGTCCTGAAAAAGGACTTTTTTGCTGAGTTTATATTCCAAAGTGTCTGCTAAACTACCAAAGTTACAAATTGGGAAATTTAACTTAGGCCTATTGGAAAAAAGTAATAACCAATTCATTAAAAATACATTTAAAACTCTTCCATTCTCATGTTTTTATAATCCCGGGAGGGTATGCTTGCTAGACTACACTGTCCCAAAAAATAATATTTACAGTTACGTTAAATGCCCCCCCAAAGTCAAATAAATCCAATTTAATAATTACTACCCTTATCAGAAACCTTAGGAGACGGTTTAAATTTGAAATGGAAGTATGTGTTTTTTGTGAAGAAAGTGATGAAATATTAATACACTTGTTCTTTTCTTGTCGTTTCACCTTAGGTTTCCAAAAAGAAATTATTACCTAGTTGAGAATTGGCTATAACATTGTACTGGATCCTCTACAAGCGCTGTCTTATGTTGGAAATATACCCCAAAAGTACCAGAAACTAATACATACAATTTTTAGTTTAGGGAAATACCACGTTCACTGTAAAAAAATTTACTTTAGAGATTGTGTAAGTCTGTGTCTATGCATAGTTGGTTAAATCTGTTGAGCTTTCTGTTTTATAGTGTATAATTCAAATTCAAAAATACTTTATTCATCCCAGAGGGAAATTAAGTGTTGTTGTAGCTCATATAATTCTTTAAGGAGTTGTTGTAGATGATTATGGCTGTGGTCTGTTTGTCAGGTGGTCACTGATCCAGGTGATTGTTGAGGGCTCCACCTGTGTCTTCAGGAGTTTCTGAATAAAGTGTACTGAGCCTCTCCATTGTGTGGTTCCTGAGATAAATCCAAGAACCCTTTATGTAGTTTGATAAATTCTTTGATTTCTGATATGAAAGTTAACTGTAACATATACATACATTCTATTATACAGTTAATCATCTCTCAAAAAACATTTTGTAAGACAGTTTCATTTAGTTTAATCAAAGTTCAATAACATTCACATCTGTATAAACATGTTTTGATTAGATCATCAGGTAGAGTCATATGTAACAGATCTGTAGTTTTGCTGCATTTAAAACATGTTACTAAAAGTAGAATTGTAAAAAATACTTTTCTTCTTCATGGTTAGGTGTGAAGTGGACAGGTTAAAGTCAATAGCCAATGTCTTATTGGCAGAAAGGGACATTGGATGAGTGATACATAAAAAAATATTTAGTGACTTTGTGACTAACTTCCGAATAAATCGGATAACTCTTCGTGTTTTTTATTATTTTTTGTTGTTGAATGGTTAAGCTACCATCAGTTCTGTCCATGGAAGAAGAAGAGCAACTTCAAATCCTCCAGGCTGTTCGGAGTTGGGAGGAAGAACATGATTAAAGCTCTCCAGCTGAACATCTGACTTTTGTTTTTTTAAATGACTATGAAAAGTTCTGCTCCACAATCCTTGATCAGAAAAACTTAGAAGTCTTTACAAGATTTGAGGAAGACTGGCCAGTAGGCTAGAAGTCTTGTGACAAATAAAGTTTTATGTTGGTGTAGCCTGTCTTTGTTGGAGTCTCTCCTCCTTACAGACAGTGTGGTATGAAGGTATGTGTTTATACAAATTCAATTCAAATTCAAAATTACTTTATTAATCCCAAAGGGAAATTAAATGTTGTAACTCATTATGCAAGTTCCTTCAAAGATTTGTTGTAGATGCTGATGGCTGTGGGTAGGGATGATCTCCTGTAGCGCTCTGCAGATCTGAAGAAGCCTCTGACTGAAGACGCTCTGTAGTTGTAGGACAGTCTGATGTAGAGGATGCTCTGGATCTATGGCGTCTTCTTTTCAACTCATCAGGGTTTTGTGGCTGTAGTTGAGGGTATTATTTGAGCTTTTGTGATGTTAATCAGCTGCTGCCAGTTGTAAACCACCTTGTTGCCATGGTTATGCATCATAACAAATGTCCAAAAATAAAGAGTATCAGCAAAAATCCTTCCAGCTGCACAGCATTCAAAACCAGAGAGAACAGTTGTCCACAAAAACAATGTTTCTACCAGAAATGGAAGAATAAAAGTTTTAAAAAAGAACAAAATATGAACCAAAGTAACAGAGCTACTCCAACATGCTGCCACCTTGAGCGGCGCAATTCCAGACACAGTATATATATCATATTAAATAACTACATTTATTTCAGATCCACAATATCTATTAACAATACATGTCAATAACATTAACAAATCAATTAAGACTGGTGTAAGCAAAGCTAACAACACTGACAACTTGTTTTTTAAATTAGATTGCATAAACGTTATTGTGACACACACTCTAAACCAGAAGGTGGCTGTAATGGGCGCCAACTGCCATGGCAAACTGAGAAGAAACCGTTTTTATCTTCCACAAACCACATTAGTAGCAATGGAAAGGTTGTCCCGTCTTATTTCAGACGTTTACAGCTGCTCTGCTAGCCCCTGGCACCCTGCAACAGCCTGTGACACACTCTGGCAGCCTCTGGCACATCTGAAGCCAGTGGCCGTTGCCGAGGCAGCAACCCGGAAGTGCAACTCCGACCTGCCATAGCTGCCATGACAACAATAATGTTGTGAAAAAATAAATGCATTAAAGCTTCTGATTGAGTAACACTGTATATGAACCGATTGCCTGAGACATTTATTTTTATATATTTTATTTAATTCATTTATTATTTCTCACTTTATTATTTTTAATCTTTTGCACCCAGAGGCTGCCGCTGCCGTAACTGCCTCAGATTCTTCTGGCAGCCGTAGCGGCAAACTCTGTCGGCCGCCAGAAGTGCCGTTGCCTTACAGAAAACCACTGTTGCGTGCATAAAAATGCTGCTCTATGCAAGAGCATTTCTACTGAGAATATTGCACTAGACATAACAAATAGTATCAGAGATGTTGGGTTGTAGTGAATAAGGGTCAAGGATTTTCTAGTGCCTGTTAATACCCATTGCTTCAATGAATTTGCCAGCTTTTTCACTGAAAAGATTCTAACAATCAGACAGTAAATCTGTACCTCAATACCGAACCCACAACCAGTGCCATCCCCAATCAACAACAATGTGGAGAAGATATCTTAATTCCACGAAATAAACCAAAACACCCTTGAAAAAATCATTATCCAATTAAGCTCTTCCTCCTGCTGTCTTGATATCCTACCCACAGCTTTTCTAAAGAAAGTTCTTCCTGTTATTGAGTTTGATCTTGTTTAAATAGTGAACTCATCCCTGCTATCAGGTGTCTTCCCTCAGGCCTTAAAAACAGCACTTATTAAACCGCTACTAAAGAAGAAGAATCTGGACAACACGTTAATGCAGAACTACAGGCCAATCTCTAATCTCCCATTCATCAGTAAGATTATTGAAAAAGCTGTTTCAGCAGTTAAATAGCTTCCCAACAATGACAAACCGTTTTGATGTTTTTCAGTCTGGTTTCCGTGCTCACCACAGCACCGAGACTGCCCTCGTCAAAGTATTCAATGACATCCGCATAAATACAGACTGTGATAGAACCACAGTGCTGGTTCTGTTGGACCTCAGTGCAGCATTTGACACTGTTGATCATGATATACTATTGGAATGACTGAAGAGCTGGGTCCGACTCTCTGGTACAGTACTTGGCTGGTTTGGATCTTACCTAAAGAACAGGGACTTCTATGTTTCAATAGGAAACTTTTCATCAGAACAAACAGAAATCACATGTGGGGTGCCCTAGGGCTCCATCTTAGGGCCCCTTCTATTTAATATCTACATGCTCCCACTAGGCAAGATTATAGCAACCAATAACATTAGCTACCATAACTATGGAGATGATACTCAGCTTTACATTACAATGTCACCAGGTGACTCTGAACCCATTCAAACCCTAAATCAGTGCATTGACCAAATAAATGGATGGATGTGCCATAACTTTCTCTAGCTGAATAGAAACAAAACTGAAGTAATTATTTTTGGACCCAAAGAGGAAGGATCAAGAGTCAGCACACAGCTTCAATTAATACAGCTAGAAACTACTGATCAGGCTCGAAACCTAGGTGTAGTAATGGACTCAGACCTGAACCTCCAGGGTCACATAAAGACAATAACAAGCTCAGCCTTCTATCACCTGAAGAACATTTCTACGATTAAAAGACTAATGTTGCAACAGGACCTAGAAAAACTCATACATGCGTTTATCTTTAGGCGGATAGATTACTGCATCAGCATCTTCACAGGTCTGCCTAAAAAGTAAATCAGACAGCTGCAGCTGATCTAGAACACTGCCGCTCGCGTCGTCACTAGAAACAGGAAAGTAGAGCACATCACCCCAGTTCTAAAGTCCTTACACTGGCTCCCTGTAGCTCAGAGAAAAGACTTCAAAATACTCCTACTAAACTCAGCAAAAAAAGAAACGTCCCTTTTTCAGGACTGTGTATTTCAACAATAATGTTCTAAAAATCCAAATAACTTTACAGATCTTAATGGTAAAGGCTTTAAACAATGTTTTCCATGCATGTTCAATTAACCATAATCAATTAATTAACATGCACCTGTGTAATGGTCGTTAAGACCTTAACAGCTTACAGAGAGTAGGCATTTAAGGTCACAGTTCCAAAAACGCAGGACACTAAAGAGACTTGTCTACCGACTGTGAAAAACACCCAAAGATGCCCAGGGTCCCTGCTCATCTGCGTGAACGTGCATTAGGCATGCTGCAGGGAGGCATGAGGACTGCTGATGTGGCTAATGTCCGCACTGTGAGATGCCTAAGACAGCGCTACAGGGAGACAGGAAGGACAGCTGATCATCCTCGCAGTGAAAGACCACGTGTAACAACACCTGCACAGGATCGGTACATCCAAATATCACACCTGCGTGACAGGTACAGGATGGCCACAACAACTGCCCGAGTCACACCAGGAACACACAATCCCTCCATCAGTGCTCAGACTGTCCGCAATAGGCTGAGAGAGGCTGGACTGAGGGCTTGTAGGCCTGTTTTAAGGCAGGTCCTTACCAGACGTCACCAGCAACAATGGGCACAAACCCACCTTCGCTGGACCAGACAGGAGTGGCAAAAAGTGCTCTTCACTGATTAGTCACGGTTTTGTCTCACCGGGGGTGATGGACGGATTCGTGTTTATCGTCGAAGGAATGAGCGTTACACCGAGGCCTGTACCCTGGAGCGGGATCGATTTGGAGGTGGGGGGTCCGTCATGGTCTGGGGCGGTATATCACATCACCATCAGACTGAGCTTGTTGTCATTGCAGGCAATCTCAATGCCTTGCAGTACAGGGAAGACATCCTCCTCCCTCATGTGGTACCCTTTATGCATGCTCATCTGGACATGATCCTCCAGCAGGACAATGCCACCAGCCATACTGCTCGTTCTGTGCGTGAGTTTCTGCATGACAGCAATGTCAGTGTTCTGCCATGGCCAGCGAAGAGCCCGGATCTCAATCCCAATGAGCACGTCTGGAACCTGTTGGATCGCAGGGTGAGGGCCAGGGCCATTCCCCCCAGAAATGTCCAGGAACTTGCAAGTGCCTTGGTGGAAGAGTGGGGTAACATCTCACAGCAAGAACTGACAAATCTGGTCCAGTCCATGAGGAGGAGATGCACTGCAGTACTTCAAGCAGCTGGTGGCTACACCAGATACTGACTGGTACTTTTGATTTTGAGCCTCACTTCATTCAAGGACACATTATTCTATTTCTGTTAGTCAAATGTCTGTGAAACATTTTTAGTTTATGTCTTATGGTGTTGACTCTTTTAGTGTTCATACAAATATTTACACACATTAAGTTTACTAAAAGTAAAAACAGTTGAAAGTCAGAGGACGTTTCTTTTTTTGCTGAGTTTAGTTTATATATCATTACATGGCTTAGCACCAAAATATGTTGAAGACCTGTTGTCACGGTACCAACCACCAAGACCACTAAGGTCCTCCAACTCTAGCCTACTAAACATCCCTAGACTCAGAATTAAACATGGAGAAGCAGCTTTCAGTTTCTTTGCTCCCCTTATCTGGAACAGACTTCCTGACGAGTGTAGAGCTACTGAAACTCTGAACTGCTTTAAATCGAGACTAAAAACCCATCTGTTTAGAATTGCCTTCGAGTAAATGATTGATGTCATATGTATGAAATGTGTTCATGCTCTCTTGGTTTATTGATCTTTCTCTTGCTTTTTCTTGTGTATCATGTGTAATGTCTGTTTCTTTTACTTTTAATTTCCAATGTTATATTCAATGTCTGTTTGTTTTGTTTTTTGTTTTTTTAAATAACCTAATCATGTAAAGCACCTTGAATTACCCTGCTGTTGAAAGTGTGCTATACAAATAAAATTGCCTTGCCTTCTGAGGAATGTGCTACAGATTCATGTTGCCACCACTGCAGAGCAGCAGGTGGATGTGAATGCACAGTTGAGAAGACTTTGGCATTGTTAGAAGAAGAAGAAACTCTTTAGTCCCCAAAAACAACTTCTACAGAAGACTGATAAAAAGTTGTTTTGCTTTTTTTCACGAATGAATCTTCAATCTGACTTCATTCATTTCCAGAAATTGGGCTAGCCATGAGACATAATAAAGCCCATGGGTGGGTGGCTGTGTTTTATCCAAAGGACCTTGCAGTCAGTCTTGAAACAAATCTAAAGAAGCCTCTGACTGAAGACTGTTGCTGTATTGCGGTGTCATACACTTTTGACCTCAAAGATGTTCAGAGGAATTGTCTGGCACTACGTAAATAATACTAATGTACTTAAATCAGTGTTGCTTATTTTTCACATATGCAAAACTTGAATCACCATAAAGGCCCCACTACCTACTATTTATGTTTTATTATAAATAAATGATGGGATAGTCTGCGATAGACTGGCGACCTGTCCAGGGTATACCCTGCCTCTCACCCGATGACTGCTAGAGATTGGCACCAGCGACCCTGCATAGGATAGACGATATAGATAATGGATGGATGGATGTTGGGATAGTTAAACTGACAAAGGATTCAGAACTTGAGAATAACTTATTCAGTAGTTTTGACGTTTGTTTAATAAACTTCAGGCAAAAAATGCTGAGAAAAATGTTCATATATGATGATTTAAACTGTTTTTCTGATGATGTAACGTTGTCATTAAGGTTTTTAGAGGTGAGCAATACTGAGAAAGACTGTGGGTTAAAATATGTGGAAAAACTGACTTTGTAAACCAGTGTAAAAGAAAAAAGAGGGAAGATGTAAAATGCTACGCATCAGTGATATGTCCAGCAAGAGGCTGCATATCTTCAATAAATCTGTTGTGGAAAGTGTCATTTCTTTTGCCATCATCTGTTGGGGTAGCAGCATCAGAGTCAGGGACTAAAAAAGGCTCAAAAACCTGATAAAGAAGGCTGGTTCTGTTCTGGGGAAGGCTGTAGAACCACGGGAAAGTATTGTGCAAAGAGAGATTCTTAATAAAATCAACAAAATCATGAGACAACTTTAAACATCCTTTTCATGAGACTGTTATACAACTGCAGTGGTGTCTTCAGGACAGTGTTGTAGTTAAGTCACCATCTCTCAAGTCTAAATCACACTCAAGTCCTGAGTGTTCGAGTCCGAGTCCAAGTTCAAGTCCTATAGGATTAGTCCAAGTCGAGTCACTATGTCCTACTGATCAAGTCCGACTCCCAAAAATAATCTTCCAGTCCAAGACATGACATTATCACCTGAGAGCAAGTCAAAGATAAGTTAGCAGGGTGAAGATTTTAAGACTAAAATAATGGCAGTCATACATGGTTTACTTTATTTAAAAAATAAATTGTACTCAATGTCACCGTGTTAACACAGTGGCATGTACAAAACAATACAATATACTTTAAATACATTTGAAAACAATAAATAATCAACATGTAACCCATACACTTACAAAGGTTTTGGGAAGTCATTGAATTTGTCTAGTAATCTGACCTAATATAAGAAGCTAGCATTAGCACAGGCTACATGCTAATTCCAACAATAACAATTTAATGGTAAATGGTAAATGGCCTGCATTTGTATAGGCTTTTTCAGTCAGAGGAGCACAAAGCGCTTTACACTACATTCAGTCATTCACCCATTCACGAACACATTCACACGCTGTTTACATTTAGTTCAAGTTCAAGTCCTGCTGTTGCAATTCCGAGTCCAAGACATCGGCGTGCTGCTAAAGCAAATTCACAAGTCCCTGTAAAGTGACTCTGAGTCAGGACTGGAGTACTCCATCCCTGCTTCAGGGGGCTTCTGCAGAGCCACTGTAATATTGACTGCTATAGGAGATCCTTCCATCCCACAGCCATCAGTGTCTACAACAACATTCTGAAAAACCTTGAATAATATGAATATTATAATTTATATTCCCACTGAGGTTCATAAAGTATTTATGAAATGAATTGAACTGAACTGAACTGAAATGAATGCGGACATGTCGGTGCAGCTGCTTCGTTCCACTCGAACGGATTAGCTTGTTACACAGGAAGTTGCGCCAAAGGCGCGCGAAGAGTGTCAACAATAATAACTCCGGTTCAAATTAGCCAAACTGTAACAAGATAACATCTAATTTATGTGTTTTTATTTTATTTAACTTTGTAAATAGTATTAACTGCGTAGCGTTGATGCTTAAAATGTTAAATAATTCTGACGCTTTTAAAGTTGTACCAATAACCTGTTAACGTATTTAAGGTAACGCTAGATGTCCAGAGTGTGAAAAGCTGGTGTTTAAATTGCCACAGAGTCCAGAATATGTCTTTAAATGAGCTGATAGTCTGACTCTTTATGCAAGAGGTAAGTACTTGTGGTCTTTTCTTACTGACTTGAATAAATGCAGGCTGTAGTTTGTGCTAAGCCTAAAAAGTCTTTTTGGTGTTTGCGTCCTTGATAAGGATCTGGATTCACCTGAATTTCGGCCAGTAAGAAGCTTTCGAAGCTCATGTCAAGTCTCCTCACTGCTCAGATATCGAGGGCCAGTTCAACATGTCTAAAGCGGATAAGGAAGACTTTATTGTGAAGTTTGTGGAAAGTAAAGGATCCAAATCAGAGTATGCAGTCAGAGCATATGAGGTAAACATCCCTGTGGCTTAGGCTTTGTTTCTCTTCGGAGTTCATGGTTTGTTTTTTGTTATCTTAACGTTTCTGTTTGCTACTCTAACTGTGAGTCACATTTATACAGGCCATTCTGGAGCTGCAGTCTGAAAAGTATTTAAAAACCATCCAGGAGGAGGATGTGTTACAGATGGACCAGAAGGACAGGTCTTTGTTTGTTTTCAGCTGCTTCACCTCACCAGCTTTCCTGCACTGCAAGAAGGTCTGAACCCAATATGATCATATAATCCAATTGTTTTTTATTAGCAACACTAAAGCAATATATTATTGTAATGATCATACTGTCATATATAACACATATTAAGTATTATTTGAGTTTGATGCATATAATTAAATGCAAATATTGAATAAACATCTGCTAATTTTAATTGTTGTGTTGTAACAATCAGATCTCTGGTTTTCTTTGAGGTCTAACTTCTCCAATCTGATTTTGATATGTTTTAGGGCTTTAGCAGTTAAGTAGAAAATGTGTAGTTTTATTTAGATTGTGTGACACCTATGGCCTTTATTTGCTATGCTCAGGTTAAAACCTACATTAAATATCCTGAGGTCGAAGCCCAGACAGCTACTAAGTAAAAATGTTCTATAAGCCAAAAAATGGCACGAGTTGCTCTTTATATATATATGTATGTATGTATGTATGTATGTATGTATGTGTGTATATGTGTATATATATATATAAACTTTTTAGTACTTGACCTGCAGGTCAGTAGTGTTAGACTTAAAAAAAAACCATACAGGCTATATACCAGAAACCATACATACATCAAATAAAAACACACATACACCTTACTTTCTCACTGTCTGAAGTTAGATCAGACCAAACTTTTCTTTTCTTTTTTGAGTCAGTTAGAATCACCAGAACTACTTCTATTTGCTAAATGCCACAATTATGAGAGCCACTTTTGGCTGTATGCTTAGTGTCATTGTCCACCTGGAAGACTCATTTGGACCTGAACTTTAACCTCATGGCTAATGTTTGTAGATGTTTCTTCAATAGTTCCTCATAATGTTCTTTCCTCATGATCCCATCTATTTTATGAAGTGCATCGGTTCCTTCTGCAGTAAAACAGCAACATGATGCTGCCACCACCATACTTAACAGCTGAGATGGTGTCCCAAGCTTACATGGGTCCCTCTTTTTCCTCCAAACGTAATGATGGTCATTATGTCCAAACAGTTTCACTTTAGTCTCATCAGACCTCAGGACATGTCTCCAGAAATGAAGGTATTTGTCCCTGTGTGGATTTGGAAACTGCAATCTGGCCTTTTTATGTTTATTTTGGAGTAATGGCTTCCGCCTTACTGAGTGGCCTTTCAGCCCATCTTGGTATGTGTTTCACCATGAATAAAGACGTTGTCTTACCAACTTCAGCCAGCCTCCTCACAAGGTCTTTACCTTCTGTTCTGGGGTTGATTTGCACATTTCAGACCAAAACATGTTCATCTCTGGGACACAGAACTTGTCTCCTACCTGAATGACATGATTGGTAGACATTCCCATCATGTCTATGCTTACGTATAATTGTCTGAACAGATAAACGTGGCACCTTCATCTAAAAATTGTTCACAAGGATCAACCAGATTTGAGCAGCTCCACAATTCTCTTTCTGATATTTTGGCTGTTTTCTTTTGACTTTCCCATCGTGTCAAACCAGAAAGCAGTGTGTTCCAGGTGTGGCTTAAAAATACATCCACAGATGTGCCTCCAATTAATTAAAATGTGTCGGTTAACCTATCAGAAGTTTCCAAAGCCATGACATGATCATCTGGGCTTTCCCTCGTTGTTTAAAGAAACCGTACTGATTTTGAAAACTTTAATAGATAATTCTGATATATTCTTTGATTATTTTTTTTTGGCAATTAGCAAATCTAAATAATTTTATTAATTCTAACAGACCAAAAAAAAAATGTTTGGTTTGATTTAACTTCAGACAGGGGAAAAAAGGTGTGTGTTTCTTTTTTTTTCAGTGTATGTAAACTTCTGGTTTCAACTGTAAATAAAAATGACTAACTTACTATCTGATCAGAAAACCGGCCTGCATTTGGCTTTTTAATAGAGAATCCTCATTTAAAGCAGTAATGAGAATTAAGTTGCATTTTAAAAATAAGGTGTGGTAAAAAAAAAATTCCAGCCAGCTGACAGGTGCAGCAACAGTTGAGAAAGAGGCAGTGCTGTGTTACTTTACACTCTTTGCTTTACACAGTTGGGGAAAACACTCTGGCCTTTTTATTGACTTTGTATGAAATTTTTATTAGTTTAGAAACTACATATTTAAATTCATGTCATACGCTGAGCTCTGTAACTGATCCATGTCGAAACTGTTTCAACTTCACATTTCTTTTTTGCTATACAGCTTGGCTGCAGAGTGGTGAGTCCACTGGTGGTGTTGTACTGCCTGCAGCAACAACGTTGTGTCCCTAAGGCAGAAAATCCTGTGTATAACATGGCAATGGCTGATATTACTGTTTCCTGCACCAGCCTGGACAAAGCAACTCGGGTTGGTTCTGATGATCTTATGCTTTGAACATGCTTCCTTTTACTCTATGGTTCATTTTCTGAGTGCATGACTACAGAATCTTTTTTAAAGTTTGAATTATAATTTTGTTTGTGTATGTATTTTCTCCCTCTGCAGGGAGAGGTGATGGATCTGGTGCAGCTCATGGGTGGACGGGTTTATCTTGACCTTAATGTGTCTGTCACACACCTCATTGCTGGGGAGGTAGGAAGCAAAAAATACCTAGTGGCTGCCAACCTGGGAAAACCCATCCTGCTACCCACATGGGTCAAAGCCTGCTGGGAAAAATCACAAGATAGGTAAGCACTTTAATGAACCCGGTTGCTTTATGAAAGGATAGGTTCTGTTAATTAGTTTGGAAATGTTAGATTTGATTGCTGAACTGTAAACACATTTTCACTCCTCTTTACAATCCTTTCTTTTTAAATTTGAAGCCCCCTTTTTTTTCTGACTGACATTTTTTCACCAATTGGTATTAGTTGATGCAATGGCATCATCACTTCTGGAACCACAGGTTAAGATGTAAAAGAGAGATGGGCCGGGAAGAAATCCAAGAATTGTGCCGCTCATGGTGGCAGCATGTTGCAGTAGCTGTTAGCTCTAATTTATTTATTTTCTAGAATTTTGTTCAACATTTTTTGTTGTTTGGACAATTATTGCCTCAGGTTGTAGATGTTGTCCATACTTTCAGACAGTTATGTTGCACAACCACGGGAGCAAGTTATTGTTTTTTTGTACAACCGGGAGCAGCTGTTTAGCATCTCAAAAGCTCCAATAAGACCTGAAGTACGACCCCAAATCTAAGAGGAGTTGAGAAGGAGGCTGCATGAATGCAGAGAGAGAAGAAGGAAGTTTAAACTATCTCTTCTGTTAATTGTAATGGGTCATATCCCTGAGTCCAGGGTCTCTCTAACCATATGATCCGAGAGAGATTTAAAGAGGAGCGGCAAAAACAAATGAGATGGCCAACAAGGACATGTTACTGTTGAATATCGTCTCTGGTGCCTGGATAGTGAGCTGTCAACATGTCATGACAGTCGTGAGACTGTCTTACAGCAACAGTCGTTTTCTGTCAGAGTCCTCTTTATATTTGCTGCAAGACTGACTGCTACTGGGGATCCGTCCTGCCCACAGCGTCACCTTCCACAACAACTCTTTGAAGATACTTTGACGATATGAGTTACGGCAACATAATTTTCCTTGGAGCTTTAAAAACTCTCTTTCATTTATGGTCTCCAGTCTTTTCAGGTACACGGACCTGCCAGTTGAGGACTTCCTGTGCCCCGTGCTGCTCGGCTGTACCATTTGTGTGACGGGCCTCTCCAGCACAGAGCGCAAAGAGGTGCAGAGGCTGTGTGAGCAGCACGGGGCCAAGTACACCGGCCAGCTCAAAATGAACGAGTGCACACACCTCATTGTTAGTGAACCGACAGGTAAAATCTCTGGTCTTTTTTTATTCGTTTTTAAATTCCTAAACATGACACTTTCATTGGTGTTACTGTTGTGCTGAGATGAGACGTTTCATTTGCAGGTCAGAAGTACGAATGTGCCATGAAGTGGAACGTTTATTGTGTGTCTTTGCACTGGCTGTTTGATAGCATAGAGAAAGGCTTCTGTCAGGATGAGAGCAGGTACACAGTGCAGCGCAATGCATCAGCAACATCAACTCGGCCTCACACTTCAACTCCTACGGGCATCGGCAAGAGAGAAGGTACCCTGCTAATGCTTGTGTGTTTTTTTTTGATGGATTTATAAATAGACAATCAAAAATCTACTCTACGACAGAGTATTAGGGCCATTTTAGCTAAAAGAAAATCAATAGAGTAAATCTCTGCCAAAAAACTCTAAAATAAAATTGCAATATTTAAATTAAGATATTTTCTTACATTGTAATATCAGAAATTTGCAAGATAAAAGGGACATAAATCCTCTGAGATTTAAATGTTAAATTTGCGCTTCTGGATATTTTCCAAAGTGGAAGTGGTACACGGAGCTCTTTTCCTGAATCAGAACACCGGGTGCAGACATCATCCACCTGAGACTGTGCTGGAGAAGCTGTAACATGGCTGCATAAAGTAGGTGTTATTATGGTGCAATAAAGTTGCCTACTTGCATTGTGCGTAATAACTCCTACTTGATGCAGCCATGTGGCAGCTTCTTTTTCACAGTTTCGGCGGATCCGAATCGAGGCGTGTATGGCAAGTCTGAACCCGGTAGAAGTCATTCTGATCCAGTGTCACTTACACTTTGGAAAATATCCAGGCGCTCATCTCATAAATTTCACACTTCATCTAATAGGACGTCTTGTACATTCAGTTGGAATTAGCTGATTTAAAATCTCAGCAAACATCCAGTTTTTCTGATAAATGTAAGCATTAAATCTTGCACATTTCTGATTTTACAATGTCAGAAAATATCTTTGTTTAAATAACGTCAATTTATGCCTTTAATCGTGGAAATTTCTGAGGTTTTTTTGTAGCAAATTTACGACTTCAGATTACTACTTTTTGGGGGGGAAATGTGTAAAATTAATCTAAACATTTCTGCATTTCTTGACGGAAATGTACTCCAATAGTTTTTTTTTTTACTACAATAACCCTAATACTCAGTCGTACATTGTCAAAAAAATTGGTCATAGAGGTGTGCATTTTTGCAATTCATTTTACATATTTACAAGAAACAACATGGAAATTCTCTGTCGAAAAGTTGGAAGTTTGGGAGAACGAATGTAGTTTTCCATGATTTCAGGCATACATTTACGATTTTTACTAAGACATTCTCTGACATCGTAAAGTTTAAAATTTGCAGTTTTCCTCAATTTTTTTTCTTTTTTCCTTTGTCTACAATAGCTGTAACACTCCTTCTGACAGACTCAACTGAATCCAGTGTCTGGTTTTCTTTCAAGTCTTGCCTGATGATTTTTTTGCCTGCAGATTTGTATATTCGAGAGACTATAACCAATAAAGATAAAAAAACATGCTGCAGGTATTTTGATAGAGGTAGTATGATACAAGGTTATCAACGTTTGAGTATTAGTTCATATTTCTCTGACCTTTTATAATAATGACCCAAAAAATTCATAAAATGGCTTATTTATTGGTCATAAATGGTTGTAGTTCTCAGTTTTGATCAATTAATTAATTGGAGATTAAGAAAATCAACTTTTTCAGTATTTGACTTGGCAATAACTGTATAACCTACAAATTGGTGCATCTCTATTTAAAGGCTTAGTCTTCGTTGTGTTTCACTTAGGTATAAGTCATCACTACCCCTTATTGAGGTTTGTCCTTTAAGGTGTTGTGCATTTTCTCTTTAGACGGCCCATCTCTGTTGGGCCTGAGCAGCATTTCTGTCAACGCCAGCGCAGCAATAAACGACACAGCGCTCACTAATGTCACCATCAGTCGCCTGGAGACGCCAGATCCCATAGACAGTGTAGACCTCACCGTGTGCCCAGCAGATGATGTGTTGGACGGTTGTAAGGTAGCGAAATGTCGAGCCAACTCCGCATTCTCACAAAACAAAGTTGTTGTTGTGATCTTCAGGCCTTATTTGCCATGTGTTTATCGTTGCACAGCTATATTTAAGTGGTTTCCCGGAGAAGAAGCTGGAGAAGTTGCGGCGGCTTGTAAACGCCGCAGGAGGCCTGCGCTTTAACCAGCCCAGCGAGGATCTCACCCATGTTGTTGTGAGAGAAGTGGACCAGGAGCTCCAGAGGTTTCTCGCCACAGCAACTCACAGGTTTAAAATTCAACGCATCATTTTTCTGAAAATAATTCTGTCTACTGATCTTGTTCTTTTGGTGGTAAATTTGGCTGGTTGTAATCTTTTAAACTCTCAAACTGTTAAAAATAAAGGAGAACAAGTCCACCAAATATGTTAAGGTATGTTCTATGCAAAAGAAAGGAATGCTCGTTGTCTCAGTCCAGGAAGGATTCATAACTATTAAAAACAAAGGTCTAGAAGCACTTTAGCGGTCCAATACCTCAGACAACAGCACCATCCAGGAAAGAGACATAGCCAGACATGGAAGCACTGAAATAGGAGTACTTTCTATGGCAAAATAAAGAGAATACATTAAGTTACTGTCATCAATAGCTCTGTCCAGATAAGAGATGTAGCCTAAACATAGAAACACTGAGTCAGCGGTACTTTAATTGTCAAAGAGAGTTGAGGACAGAGGTAAACTTAGAAGCACTGGGCCTGGAGTACTTTTTGTAGCTTAGAAAATGAAAAGTATAGAGTCATTTTCCACCATTTACTGTTATTTGCTCTGACCAGAAAAGAAACAAAAGGAAGGTAAACAAAGAACTCCCTAAGCCAGGGGTACTTTCTACGACAACAAAAAAACAAAAACGAGTACATTAAGTTAACAGCACCAAAAACTCTGGTAGTAGCAAGAGTATGGAGTACGGCTGGATGGATTATTAGGAGGCTGAGAAAACTGTTGAGGTTTCCTAAATGAAATATATTCCTGTTTTACATCTCAGGCCCCATGTGGTAACAGTGCAGTGGCTGCTGGACTGCTTTTCCAAAGGCAGGCTGCTCCCTGAGGAAGGATTCCTCCACCCTGACTGTCTTCCTCCAGCGTCACCTGCTGTCTCTATCCCAGTTCATCCTGTGGCGAGACCTCGCTCATCTGTTGGTCCACCTGTCACCGACCCGAGCACTCCCAGGGAACCAATAACAGACGAGGATCTTCTCTCACAATACATGGACGACGACCCTACAGTGGGTAAGAATCTGTTGCTGCAGGTATTAATTACTGCTCAGTTCGAATAATTCAGATTTAAATGATTTTGATTTTTCTTTTCTTTAAGTTGATATGCCACCACCAGCAGCAGAGAGTAGCACCATGAAGTCCTTCGGTGTAGCTGCAGAGTGCCAGCCTGAATCCTGGACGACCAACCACACCAGAGGACCAGAACAAGAGTCCCTGCTGCAGGATGGCCTGTTTCCTGGGAGATCGTTCCTGCTCGTGGGTTTCGGTTCAGAGGCTGAGGCTCAGCTCTCGATGCTGGTGAAAGAGCAAGGAGGCAAGGTGCTGACGGGCCGTAATCGAGTAGTAGCAGACTTTGCTGTGGTCCCTCAGCTGGGGTGCACAGTGGAGGCCACCGTGGATGAGGTGGTCACTGACACGTGGCTGGTAGGAGCTCAGGTTGTCCTGGTCTTGTCCTGCAGATCTAAGAAAATCGTTTAGAGCTAACATTTATGTTTTTATCTATTTGTCACAGGCCATGTGTGTGGAGAAGGAGTGTGTTCTGCTACTGTCCTCCAACCCTTTGTTTACCCCTGTTCCTGTGAGGGAGGGGTATCTTCCTCTCAAAGACTGCGTTCTGTCAGTTAGCCAGTTTACAGGAGCAGAGAGGGAATCTTTGGTTGAGCTGGCCAAGCATCTCGGAGCCAAGTATGTGTCTGCAAAAGTGTTTTTATTTGCAGGTTTTACGCAATTATTGCTGCATATTTTTACCATGTTTAGCTTAATTTTGAATCGATTTTACTTTTGATGGGTTTTGTGAATGTTCCCTGTTTAAAAAGCAAAAATAGATGAGTATTTCTGGCCTCTGGTCCTGTCGGTCAGGGTTTCTAAGGTCAAATCCGGACATGTGTGTGAAACGAACCTACTGGAATTTTACCATAATGTTGGTTTAATTTGACCAAGTTTTTACATGTTGGGGTTAATATAACAGGTGCCAAGTTGTTGTGATGTAAAACTGAGACAATAGTGAATCATTTCAATGCCTTTTCCACCTTTAATTTGACAAATTTACACATCTACTGAAAAACAAAGAAAACTGTGATTTTGGCTGCAGAAGTGTGTACACCCATAAAAGAATACTTTAACAAATCATCTTTTCATTCAAGTTCTGGCTTTAGTTTTATATTGGTGGTGGTCTCATCAGCAGCCTGTATCCTGACATTGTGGTATTTATTCATTCCATTCGTCCATTATCCTCCGCTAAATGTGGGGTCAGGTAGCGGGGACAGCAGCCTAAGCAGAGAGACACAGACTTCACTCTCCCATATATATTTCTGTCTCTACCCAGAGCTTGTGACCATAGATGAGGGTAGGAACGTAGGTCGACTGGTGCAGCGCTCGCATTTTAATCCCTCTGCTTTCGTAAAGTTCTCACAATTTGTGGGGTTAACTAACTAGAATTTGAAACTGATTTTAATTACATTCACCTTGATTAAAAACACAGGTTCCATGACCCCACAGCATGACACTGCCACCACCATGTTTCACTCTGGGTACGAATTTTGGTGTTGTTATTTGTGCCAGATATACCTCTTCTAGTTAGTGGAGCAGTCTCCTCAAGGCCTGGACGTCTGTTAGATATCTTGGTGCTCTGACGTCCGTCGCCCGCTGATCTGACACATCTCTATCCAGAAATATTATGCTGGAACAACATGCTTGTTCGCTTTTACTCTACCTGGATGTTATCCACACTAAGACATGGAATATAGTCAAATACTAAATCATTTCAATATTCCCACTACAGTTTCATTGACCCATTTTGATGTTCCTACAACACAATGATGATTTTAGCCTTTGAAGAAAAGGCTTCCAACTTGCTCCCCAGAACCTTGTTCCAGACATATGAGGGGCTGTGGTCGCATGTGGGACACAACCGCTCCTCGCTAGCACTGTTTCCAGCTTGCCTCTGTTAATTTTAGTGAAACATCTATAGCTTATACAGCTAGTGAGTGTTTAGTCAGGATATTGGATGCATGGAAATGAAGTGGGATTACCTGTGTTCTCCTGCTTGCTGTGAGCTACTTAAACAAATCCTTTGCCTTCCTCCCTTTGCTCCTGCAGTGTCCAGGATTACTTTGTGCGCCTGGCCAGCCACAGGAAAGGCATGCTGGCCAGCACTCATCTGGTGTTACAGACTCCTGACGGAACAAAGTACCAGGCAGCTAAGAAGTGGGGGCTTCCTGCTGTCACCATGCACTGGATACTTGAGTCTGCTCGGACAGGGAAGAGAGCGGCAGAGGAGAAGTACTTGGTGGAGCTGCCTGCCTCTCCAGGTGATATTTGTATTACCTCTAGCTAGGCATGGGCCGGTATGAGATTCTGTCGGTATGATAATCGTAGGCAAAAATATCACGGTTTCACTACATTATGATTACAGCTCTAAAATGTGTATTTTGAATGTCTGTATCTTTTTTTTAAAGGAAAAAACACTTTTTACTGAGGCAGATATTTTAACTAACTAACATGCTAAGATAAATCATCGTTAGCATGCTAGTTACCATTATCTGCCTCAGTTTAAAAAAAGTTACTAAAAGGACTACTAAGGATAGAGATGAAGAAAAGATAAGATAGTTACCATATCTGCCAAGGTAACAAGTTCATTTCACTAATGTCTGACGCTAATACGCTCGTTCATTTCAAGTCAGCATTAACTTTACCTTGAATTTATCATACAATGATGGGTGGTGCTCCCGAACATGTGCAGTCATATGCGATGTATTGTCTCCTCGGGCTGCCACTGTTCTCAAGCATGTTTTGCACGTCGGGCGACCTTCCTCCAAGCTGTGAACGTCTGGCTTTTTACGGTAGCCGAAGTATTCCCAAACATCCGCTTAGAGACGGTGGAAAAAGTTCTGGGGGCTCGCCTCCGTCAGCCATCACACAGCCTGCAGCGCAGCCCGTTTGTCACTCACAACACACGCAGGTGTGCGGGGGGGGGGGGGGGGGGGGGGATGTTTACTTTCTTCCTGACGAGACGTCACATAAAAATATTTAAAAAACGTTTATACCGCAGGGACAGTATGACGGAAAATTTTTGTGGTTTTGAAACCTTGACTTTTTTATACCGCGCTATACCTTGAAACCGGCCCATGCCTACTTCTAGCCACATGGTTACCCGGCTTACAGCGCCTTGCAATTTTTTGTCTTCACATTTTGTCTTGTTATAATCACAACAATGCCTTGTTGTACTATGGTTTGTTTTGTGTTAGATTAGCACCAGAAAGTGAATGATTTTAACGTAGGTGGAAGGAAAATGGGAAAGTAAAAGCTGGAAGTCATTTTCTGGATGTGTCTACACCAGCTTTGCACATTTAGAGAGTGAAATGGTCCCATATTTCATACAAAATACCTTGAGAGCAACAGCAGTTTTCAAGTCTTGCCACAGATTCTCAATTGAACCTGGGTCTGGACTTTGACTGGACCATTTTTACACATGAATATGGTTTGATCTAAATCTGGGTTTCTTAACCATGTTTCCCTGCCCCTACTGAAGAAAATCATCCCCACAGCATGGTGCTTCCCCCACCATGTTTCACCATGTGGATGGTGTATTTAGGGTCAAGGGTTAGTATTCTGCCACACACTGTGTTTTACATGCTGGCCAAAAAGCTCAGTTTTAGTTTGAGGTGACCAGAGCACGTTCCTCCACATGTTTGCATCTTACCACTTTTCACATAATGTATTAACTAGTTCTCTGTTGGTTATTCAATTTGCATATTGTTTTATTTGTGCCTTTGTTTATTCATTGCTTCTTATTTTCTTTTATGGCTTGAGAAATGTGCTGGTGGCATTGCTGAATTTTAGTTAGTTGAAATCCATGATCAATTACTGTTTGCCTGTGTTGAAAAAAATACAAATTTATGTTTGCAAAGTTATGCTTAAATTGCTTAAAGGGGTTCTAGAATTCAAACAGCTTGTACCTAGTTGTTGACATCTCCGACCGGCTTTCCTATGCAAATTTGTAATTTTGTAATTATTAGTGGGTGATATAAAAGGTATAAGGTTGAAATGACATCAATTTAGCCAAATGTAGAGATTTTGACTATACCGGCCCATCGCGCTTGCGCATTTTGATGATGTCATCAAGGAGGATAAATACTGATGTTCAGTGTTCGTCTTCACAATACATATTACAAGTTTAAAATGTGTTGTTTTCCATTTAATTGAAAAGACACCTGTTGAACTTGAACATTTTTTATTTAAATATGTCCAGGTTTATTTTTGTGCGAAATTAAATTTAGAGGTAAGTAACAGGAAAGCAGAGTATTTTGTACTGTTTTCATAACATTTAGCTTTTAATTTATTTAAAATATCTTCATCATGTGAGAATTATAGCGCTAACATGTCATAGGAGCTGTAGCCCACTTAGACACACCAACCAATGTCGGCAATTAAGAAGAAAATATCGATACGCCACTATAGCGCAATATTTTATGTCACGATATTGTATTGATATTCAAAAGCAATGTACCGGTAATTTTTTTTTAAACTTTTTATTTTATTTTATTTGAATGGAACCATTATTGATGACAGTAATGTTTGTAGTAAAATTTAAAGTATGATCGCTGGTTTGTGGCAGTTTTCACCTTCTTTGTTCCAGTGAATCAACTAGATCTAGTAATAAAACTGGATGTGTTAAAGTATGAAACAGGTTGGAGTGCTTAGAATGATGGGACAGTTTTTCTACAGCTAAATTGAGTTTTAAAAATCACAATATATTGTTTTACTCATAGTATTGTAATATATTGTATCGTCTCCCCTGTATCGTGATACAAATTGTATCGCCACATTTTTACCAATACACATCCCGATCGGCAACATATAAATGTGTTGTGGCGGTAATGGAACTCATCGTTGTTTGCCAACCGCAGAACAACGTTAGCCCAAGTTAATGCTAACTTCCTTGTTGAGAGGAAAACGGCTCTACACAAGACTTTCTAGCTTCAGGCAGCGTCAGAGATCCATCACAGGTAAACCGGCCAATCAGCGCGCAGCTCATTTAATATTCATATCCTGCCGAGCGAGCGGGGAAAACCAGTTTTCCATCGTAGGGCCTTATTATGGGGTTGTATTTGGCCATTTATCAGGGCTCATGGGCCATTTTCAGCCCCAACAAAGTTTCATGCTATATAGAGGCTGGAAGAACAGTTTCCAATTGTCAAAAAACATTCTGGAACCCATTTCAGCTTTCAAGTTAAATAAAAGTTACATTAGTTGTTATGGTATTTTTCATTATTCATATAGGTCTTCACTAATGTGCTCTAATAAACCTCTGAGGCCTTGACAGAACAGTTTGATTTATACTGCCAACAAATCACACACAACTGGGCTCTATTTAGTAATTAGGTGACTTGACTTCTAAAGGATTTTATTTAAGGGCGTCTAAATGAGGGCTGTACAGTGACGCAGTTGGTAGCACTGTTGCCCTGCTGCAAGAAGGTCCCAGTCTGGGGTCTTTATACATGACGTTTACATGTTCTCCTTAAGCATGGGTGGGTTCCCTCTGGGTACTCCAGCTTCCTCCCACAGTCCAAAACATGACTGTTGGGTTGGATGGTCTCTCTAAATTGCCCTTAGCTGTGTTTGCGTGCGTGCGTGTGTGTGCGTGCGTGGTTGTTTCCCCTGTTTGTCTCTGTGATGGACCTATCCAGGGTGTACCCCGCCTCTCGCCTAATGACTGCTGGAGATGGGCACCAGCCCCTGCGAGCCTGCAAGGATAAGCAGTATAGACAATTGTTGGATGGAAAGTTTTAAAATAAAAGAGGCTGAGAATGAAAGGCATAAATGATTTTCCTTCTACTTTGTGTTTGTCTGTTGGATTAAACTCGTTGAAACTTGAGGATGTAAAATGACAAAATGTGAAAAAGTCCAATACTTTTGCCAGGCGCTGCATTTCAAGTAAGATATGGAAAAGATGTTGTTGAATTAGTTGTGCTGATTGTAAAGTCTGTTTTCTACTACGTCACATTTTCCAATCCCACAGAGAGAGAAGAAGAGAGCTTTGTCAGTGGATCCCAAAAACCAGCCCTGCTTCCACCGGCTCATTCTTCTCCAGAGGTCCCGTTGCTGGGTCCACGGAGTGGTAAAGCAGTCACGCCGCTTGATTCCGGTCGCTTTCAGAGCAAAGTGTTTAGATCTGTGTTGGATGAGCTGAAACCCAAAGAAAACCAGAGCACACCAAAGCCAAACCAGGAGGGTGGCAGAAGGAAACCAGCCCAGAAGGAGCAGGCTCTGCAACTGGACACTCCCTCTCGATTCCTAGTCAGAGATCAGCTCTTCAGGCCGTCTTTTAACGTCAAGGTCAGAACTCTTATAGTAGTTAAAGCAAAATAGACCTCTAGCTTTAACTTTCAAAAAAGGCATCTGACAGATGAATCTGTTTATGTTTTAAGGACGCACTCGGAGATTTGGAGACTCCTAGAGGAATATCTAAACCAGGAGAAAGAGTGGAGACTCCACTTACTGACGTTATCAACAGGAACCTGAAAGTTGCGCTGGCCAACAGCTCACGCAGTAACGTCTCAGAAATGCAGGAAGTCTCTGCTAGCCCCCAGCTAGTAAAGACAACAGAGAAGGAGGTAAACTGCTGTTCAGATTGATCACAAGCTCATCGTGCAGGATTTCTTTTGGCTGTGTGAGACTTTATAAAACTGACAATGTGCATATATTGTTGTAGAAACAATAACAGATTTGTTTTATCAAGATACCGCAGAAAGACTCTGGACCCCTGGCTGGTGTTGTGATCTGCGTCGGGAAGAAACTGAGCAAAATGCAAAGTGAGCTGAATGCGATTGCTGCTTCACTTGGAGCTGACTTCAGGTACTTAGCAATTTTTGCAAATTTGACCTAAGCGTATCTTTCATTTGAAAAATCAATTTACTTATATTTATGGATTTCTGAATCACTTTTATACAGAAACATGATAGACAGATGATGATTTGTTTTGCACATCAGGCCTTTTTATTCCAACTAAGAGGTTGATTATAATTTGCATAAAAAAATTACAGCCCCCTCTAGTACTGGTTGATATAAACAGTATAAAATTTAAATTTAAATTTAGCCAACAGTAGAGATTTTTATGGTACCGGCCTACCTAAATTGCACATTTTGATGATGTCATCAAGCTTTGCCTGCTAACTTTGTACCAGGTACGCAAGGAGGATAAATGCTGATTTTCAGTGTTTGTCTTTACACTAGATATTGCAAGTTTAAAATTTGTTAAGAAATCTCTTGCACTTGAAGCAATTTTAATTCAAATATGTGCAGCTTTATTTTGGGTGATAGTAATTTTATAAATGAACATCAGGAAAGCAGAAAGAAATTTTTCTCTTTTTACGTTTTGCACTTCAGTTTAAACCATTTTGAACTTTGTGTTTTCATAACATCTAGCTTTTATTTTATTTAAAATATCTTCGTTATTTATGTTGTGTGAATTTTTTTGTTGCATTTTTTGGAAAAATATTAGAATATTTTTTTTAATGCATTTTGCACAATAAATGTTCTTTAAATGGCATTCTAAACTTTTTTTGAAGTTGTTGTTCTGCTGCAATACATCTGGAAGGTGAGAATGTTCAAAGAGTCATTTTGACATATATAAACAGAAGAAAATAATATATCACAATAAATATCGTTACCACACATGCTTTAGATTATATCACAATTTAGATTTGAGGCCATATCGCTCAGCCCTAGCCCGCTCCATTTGTATTGGCTGTTAAAAATTAGTAAAAAGGTTTATAATAAATGTCTTCCTTTTTTTGCTGTATTATAATTTTAGTAGAAAATCCAAACTTTAATCTCAGCACATTTATTCAGTGGGTAAAAATACTAATCTTTAATAAAGTAAACTAAAACACGTTTTAAAACTGATACTTTACCTTTATAGGTTAGTCAGGAGTTTTATGAACTTCTCATTAATAATCAAAAATGTCCTGCTTCCCAGGGTTTATAAATATGATTTGACACAGAGGTCCATTTATTTTAGACTCATTTAGTTTTACCTTAACCTGCTCTAACGTATGTACATTAACTACTATAAGCATTGGTTCCATTAGACCTTGAAAAAATTGATTTGGGAAAAATGTGTCTTCTACTGAAATTTGTTTTTTTTTTTTTCTCTCCAATTACATCATTTTGAATATCATATGCTATCATCTCAAAACAAGTACTCAATACTTATCCAAAGAATGACTCAAGTAAGAGTAAAAAAGTATTTTGGGAAAAAGGCTAACTACTTTTTACTCTTGAGTAAAAATATGTTGTTGTGCTACTTGTTCTTGAGTACAATTTTTGGATACTCTACCCACCTCTGCGAATGACTCACTGTTGGAGAAGTGCAGCAAAAAGATGGAGTCACCAGGTCTCTCAAACAGCCATTAAATATCTACATGCTACTGGGCTTGTTTAGGAAGCATGCCTGGAAAGGCCCTTCCTGTCCCAACATTCCAGGAGTTTGCTAAACTCTTTGGGTGTGCTATGGTCAGAGAATAAAGGTGCCGTTGCACTGTTTCCTATTGTGCCATCTCTTCTAGCATTTAGAAAAACATGTGTTATGTGGATCTGCCCATGAGGAGGTGAGGGGGATGTTGTCTGTCATGTCTTTGGAATATGCGTGTCACTTTTGGAGCACTTCCGTTATAAAAAGGTGGCGTATACTCTAGCTTAATTGGGTGCAATTCACACTGTTCTGCTGAGTCATAACGCAAAGAAGTTACTTTTCTGTGAGGTCACTGTTTATTTGTCATCTCAGTGATTCAATTAACCATTTAGAAATGGTATTAATGCTCTATGAGAAAATTATTAGTGATATTATTCAGTTAGTCAGTGATGACTGAAGGTTTGACCTCAATTAGGTGATGTTATTATTGGATCATTGCTGGGACATGATTGGATTTTTCAACAAAAGACCTTTGCCAGCTTGTTTATCTGATGATGACTTTATGTATCATTAATTTTTTTATTTTGTGGGGCTTGTGGCCTTTATTGATCAGTAATTTGACAAGAAGAGGGGCAGAGAGAGAATGGGAAGATGTGCAGGAAAGGGGCCAGATTTGGGGAATTGAACTCAGGTTGGCTGAGCACTGTAGCCTCCCTATATGTTGCGTCTGCACTACCATTGAGCCCAACCATGTCCCTGCGGCCTTCAGTAGGATATGACCCATAAAATATAGTCTGATTACGATAAATTTTTCATCAGACACTAAATCCACCTTCTGCCACAACCTTCTCAGTCCATTGACCTAAAAACTATAGAAAACCTGTGGAGTAGATGGAAGAGAAGAAAGTATTTGGAGATATCGTGCACAGAAAAATGGGCAAAGATTGTTCTCTGTAGGACCTAAACTCTTGCAATCTAATAGGATGACCCTACATGTTATCTTGTTGGCCAACAAGTGTTGGACAAAGCATTAAAGGTTCATCTTTTTGTACAGTGCAATTAGATTTGTCAAAAGCAATACACTTGGTTTTTATGCTATATGTGACAATTACTACCTACTTGAAGTTCAAGGAGAACCCTTAAGGATGCTTTGGATGGTATTTTCCCAACTTTTTTGTGTGTGAAAACACTCCTAAATGTTTCTTCTTTATCTTGTCTTTAGGTGGGCCTGTGACAACACAGTGACACACTACATCTACCAAGGTCGTGTTGGGGACAACTCCCGGGAATACAAAGCGGCGAAGGAGAGGGGGTTGCATGTTGTCTCCCAGTACTGGCTGCATGCTGTAAGTTTCCCATCAGTAAAAATATAGTTTTACCTCAATTAACTTTTTTTTTTTTTTGCAATATAGAGTAACTCCTTATCAAATAAAAATACAAACCTAACTATTGATTACCGCAATAGTCTAGATTCAGGAGAGTAGAGCACATCACCCCAGTTCTAAAGTCATTACACTTTCTCCGTGTAGCTAAGAGAATTCAAAATAGTTTAACTAGTTTATAAATCCCTGAATTGCTTAGCACCAAACTTTGTTGAAGACTTGTTTTCATTGTACCAACCCCCCAGATCACTCAGGTCGTCCAACTCTAGTCTACTAATCATCCCTAGAATTATAACCCAACATGGAGAAGCAGCTTTCAGTTTCTATGCTGCCCTTATCTGGGACAAACTTCCAAACCACTGCAATGCTGCGGAAACACTGAGTTTATTTAAATCAAAGCTAAAAACCCATCTGTTTAGATCTGCCTTTGAGTAGGCGACTAATACCTGGAAAGTCATAGGTTTTAAAAATGAGACAATGTTATGCATGCAATGTTGTGTTTTATCCTTTTACTGTTGTTTTTATTTCATCCCCTAATCACCCAAAGCACTTTAAATTGCCTTGCTGTTGAAAGTGTGCTTTACAAAGAAAGTTGCCTTGCCTAAACAAGGGGTGTCCAAGGCAGGGCCCGGGGGCCATTTGTGGCCCTTGATATAATTATGTGGTCCCTGACTGTACCTCAAGAATGGTACAAACTTGGCGCTCCAGCAAATAGATTTGATGCAGATGGATGCTTCTTGTAATAGTTAGGATAAGATTTTCAATTAAAAATGTAGCTCTTCTTAAATGGAAAGTATTAAATACGACATAATTTCTTTCATTTTAAAATAATGGCAAGTTAGGGCCACAAATATCCATCACTTTTTATTCAAAAACAGACTTTGAAAAGACCCCAACCCCCATTGATTAACCTTGGCTAAATACAGCAAAGGGTTTTCAAAGAAAGTTCCTGTTGTTGCTGCTGCTGGGAATTAGTTAAAAACATTTTCTAGAAAAAGTCAAGTCAACCAAGTCGGACTAGTTCCCAGTGAGAGTTTCCCTTAGTCACCAGTTCTGTTTATAACCTTTATGGACAGGATTTCTAGGTACACCCAAGTTGTGGAGGGGATCCTTTTTTGGGGTCTTGTTCACGATAGGGAGGGGGGGTTGAGCCAAGGATTGACAGACTGAGTGGTGCTTCACCTCCAGTGAAGTCAGTGCTGTACTGGTCTGTCGTGGTAAAGAGAGAGCTGAGCCGAAAGGCTTACCTTTCAATTTACTGGTTGATATACGTTCATACCCTCATCTATGGTCAGGAGCTCTGGGTAGGTACCAAGAGAACGAGATCACGGATACTAGCAGCTGAAATTAGTTTCCTCTGCAGGGTGTCTGGGCTCTCCCTTTAGGACGGTGTGGTTTGGAAAATTCCTACATAATTAGGATTTAAGTATATATTCTCTGTTTAGTGAATGTATCTAGGGCGAGATGACAAAGTTAGGGGAAGCAAGCTTAATGTCTCTGACAAAGATGTGTCAGATCACCAGAGAGACAGACGCCGGGGCAGCAAGATAACTTAACAGTCTGACCTCGGATGAGCTGGTTCATGCTTTGCTATCAGACTAGCATGAACCAGTTCTCCAGAGGCTGGGCATGAAGATTGGAGAAGACGTGCTGCAGAGATTAACAGTGATTGCTGAATACTATTTAAACAGTTAGTCAGAAATGTTGGGTAGGGTGATGCATGAGTGATCTCTGTCCCCTCCATGTTTTGGCCAAACATGTTTGTATTAAATACTTAAAGAGTAGAGCCTCCGCTCCTCCACATCTTGAGGAGTCAGTTGACGCTTTGGGATTCCCTCAGGAGGAGCTGGCCCAAGTGGCTGGAGAGAGGGAAGTCTGGGCTTCTCTGGCATTCTAGACTTTCTTTGCCATCAAATGTTTTTACTAAATCATACGTAGAATAAATAATTATATATTAAGAAAACAGCTTTTAACTTGCTTTTGTTCTGTGCTTAAAACTGCATTTCTCTTTGCTGTTTTCTGTTTCCCGTTGTCCAGTGTGCTGAGGAGCAGAGGCACGTCCCAGAGTCTCTGTATCCTTCCACCTATAATCCCAAAATGAGTCTGAACCTGAGCCAGGTCCCCAGCTGCTCCCAGAGGTCTCCCCCTTTAACACGAACACAACTCAAAGACACGATTGAATCGAGGCACAAGGTGGGTCTGAATATGTAAGATATCTTCATGTGAATGTCCATGTTAGTGTTTTTGTCTCTATCTTATCAATAATGTGATTCATTTATATATTTATGTTTCAGTCTGGGCTTGTTGCTGCAGAGGGAAGCGTAGTCATGCATCCTGTAAGTAATGGATGCGTTGATCAAGAAGAGGTGAACGACACTACAGAGAAAAAAGGTGAGGAGCTGTTAGTCGACTCCACTAAACTGTTCTCAGAAGAACACGATGATTCAAGCGTGTTCAATATTGCAGATACTCTGGAAATGAGAGAGAACCTGCAAAGACAGCTTCAGGAGATCATGTCTGCCACCAAAATGAAAACAGGCAGGCGGACTTCTGTCAGACTTGCCAGGATGGGATCGGGGGGGAATGACTCGGGGCCAAACACGCCCGAAGGGAGCCGGGTTGGACGCAGTGGGAGCAGACGGACTCTGGAAGCTCTGAGGTATATATAAAAAAATAAAAATCAAGGACTCTATTTACCTCAGGTTGGTTTGGGTAAATTTTTCTTTTAATTAATTAAATAATAAGTTGTATCAAAAGTTATCTTTAACCAATATAAAAATTAGTTTTAGCTTACACCTGCCGATACAGAGCTTCTTACGGTGTCAAAAGGGTAAACAAATATATTTTTGGTGTAAATAACAGAGAAAACCGGAAGCCGTTGCTCTTTTCTTTTCTTTTTTTTTTTTTTACACTAAC
Source organism: Valencia hispanica (assembly GCA_963556495.2). NCBI lineage: Eukaryota > Metazoa > Chordata > Actinopteri > Cyprinodontiformes > Valenciidae > Valencia > Valencia hispanica. The sequence continues at coordinate 37,042,745 of OY747716.1, read as the reverse complement.
CTATTCGTCTTTTAGCCAGTTGCTAAGGCAAACTAACTGGGTAACTTTTTCTGAATGTAAAGCGGGCTATTTCTTATTAATATTGGACAACCCTGAGCATCCTCTTTATGGGACAAACCTACAGCAACAGTGTGTCTTTAGTCAGAGGCTTCAACAGTCTTGCTGCAACACAGACTGTTACAGGAGATCCTTCCTGCTCACAGCCATCAAGATCTACAAAAGCTCCTTGAAGAGTTAAATAGTAACTCCGGTTCCCACTGTTATTTGCAGTTATCTTGCAGCTGCAGCGCTGGTTAGCCATATTAGCTTGTTTGTTAGACAAAGAGGCTTACCTGATGAGAAGTGATTGCTGCAGATTGTTGCATTTAAAAAAAACATGTTAACATGTTAATTTTATTTATTTATTATATAGGTAACTATCAGTTATCAGCCAGAACAGCAATATTAATATCGGATATCGATATCTGCCTACATTTCCATTTTGGTGCATCCATGGTGGATATGGTTAGTTGACTGGAACAATAGCCTGAACTGGCCTTTTACCGGGGCTGATTAAGCTCATACTCGCTCCAAAATGTACTCTTAGCCTAAAAGTTTGAACTACAATTTATAAATAATTAAATACAATTAACTGCATTTCCTGGCAACCAGAGCAGGCAAGCCAAGACTGGAGTGATAGCCCCTTCTGTTTGAACCAGTTATAAATAAAGGAACTGATAATGCTGAGATTTTCTCTTTATTGCATGACTCACATTATCAAGACATTGTATATTTGTATAGCACACTTTCAGCATGAAGGCAATTGTAAGTGGAGGTGCAAAGATCAATGTCTCAGATTTATCGTTGTTTAAACGAAGAAATTTGTCATGGAAACTTTGCTTAAATTCCATCAGGCAGTCTATTTAAAATAGACGTTTTTTGAATGTCATAAGACCCATTAGAGCATCAGAGTTGGATGTTATCATCTGGAGATGACAGGTATTCACAGAGCAGCTTAAAATCTGTCCCAGTGGAAAAAGAAAAGTGCCTTGAGGAACCCCTAAAGGACAAAAAAAAAATCTGTCAGAACGGTAGGATGCGAACCATTTATTGTTTCTTACTGTTGCGTTTTCAGGATGTCCAGAGAAGCCGTAATGGACATGAACACTGAGCCGTCTCAGAGTGAGCAGATAGTTTGGGATGATCCTACAGCCAGGGAGGAGAGAGCAAAGCTGGCCGATAATTTACAGTGGCCTGGGAGTCCGTCGCAGCATTCAGAGCCGCTCGCGGCACCACCTCCTCCCACAGCAGAAAATGCACCACACTTGAAGGACTCAATGACAGACTCTGAGCTGGTGGAGATGGGTAAGAACTTCCTGTTATGTCTGTGGAATAAAGATGCAACTTAATGTCTGCATTTACGCTAAAGATGCTCCTTTTATTCCCTCACAGCTGCTTGTGACGTTATAAACCAGCAAATGGGTCTGAAGGTTATGACACCTCCATCAGGGCATCCAGAAGAGGAGATCCTAACTCCTAAAGCTCCGAGCATCGCCTTCCCTCTTGCCAAGCCGCTTGTAGCACCAGAGCCACAGGTAAGGTTTACTGTAACCCTCCTGATTATTTCAAGCGAGCCGGTGCAGCTGTAAAATCGTTTCCTCTTTGTCAGGAAGGGAAAAAGGTGGAAAAACAGCCGCCTAGATTTCAGCTGTCCTCCCTCAGCCCTCAGGAGCGCATCGATTACAGTCACCTCATAGAGGAGCTCGGTGAGTCTCTCATCTTTGTTGGGGATCAAATGTCAGAATGCAATGGTGTTACATTTGTGCTACTAACTTGAGCACACGGTGACCAATCTACATCTACATCAGAATGATTTGAGCACACATATCTATGTGAATGAACAATCGTTTTAGGTGTGCGTTTAAATCTATTATGGATTAGGAGTGCTTGGCAACTACTGATGGTGTCATCCAGGGCATATCACTGTGGAATATCGTAATATTGACATGTTAGCGTGTCATGACAGTCAGAAGACTGTCATACAATAACAGTCTTCTGTCAGAGGCCTCTTCAGATTTGTTGCAAGACTGACATCACCATGCACGACGACTCTTTGAAGATACTTGGATGAAATGAGGTGTAGTTTACTTATCCATTCGCTCTCTTTGTCCTGTAGGGGGCATTGTCCTAGACAAGCAGTCTTTTGACCCCAGCTGCTCCCACATCATCGTAGGGAGTCCGCTGCGAAACGAGAAGTATCTAGCCGCCATGGCAGCCGGCAAATGGATCCTGCATCGCTCGTACCTGGAGGCCTGTCGCTCAGTGGGGCACTTCATTCAGGTGAGAACCTGAAGACAATTCTCCAGTGTTTAATCACCCACACAGGGGTAGAATAATGTAGCTTCATTTGTCAGTGATTGTTTTGCTAAATGTAGTCAGTCCTCAAGAGCCGGTGTCCTGCATGTTTCAGTTCAGCACACCTGAATCAAATGATGGTTCATTAGCAGAACCTCTATAGATCTTTACAACATGCAGAGGAGGTAGTTGGACCATTTGAATCAGTTGTGTTGGAGTAGAGGCACATCTAAAGCTGGCTGGACACCCATGTTCTATAACAACAGACTGGATCAACACGGCCTCTTCTGCCTCCGGGAGGAGGTATCTGTGCCAGCAACACCAGACTTAGAAACAGCTTAATTCATCTGGCAGTTTGATTGCTGAACACTCAAAAAAATTGGATTCACTTTTGTCCTTGTACATATGGCAAAAATAACAATAAAACAGATTTTATTTGACTTTGTTATAGTTTTGGTGATCCAAACAGGAAATGTTTAGTAGGTTATGAATCTTTTATAGAGTGTATGTAAATATCCGGAATCAGCTGTCTTTGTTATATTATCAGACGGCCACAATGCTAGCTCTGAAACTCTGCAACCATTTTTCTAATCGGTTCAGATATGTCGACTTGTCTGCATCAAGATCATTATTTCTGTTGAGTATGATTTCTCTCTCCTTTTGTCTCTCCCTGTGATGCAGGAGGATGATTATGAATGGGGCAGCAGCTCCATCTTGGATGCTCTACCCTCCATCACCTCTCAGCAAAAGAGACTGGCCTTAGCTGCGATGCGCTGGAGAACAGCTTTGCAGGGAAGCTCTGAACACGGCGTACGTACCAGATCAAAACAGAACAACCAAGGATAATTATCGCTGTCACTAAGCATGAGAAATAGATTTCCTCTAAATGCCAGAGATGCTTTTTTTTAAAGATCCTCTGAATATTATTAGAACATTTTTGTAAAGCCACAGATTAGGAAAGAACTATATTTTTCGCATTGCCTAGAACCAACACTTGAGGGGAAATTCTACAGTAGGGCTCGGCGATACGGCCTCAAATCTATATTGCGATATAATCTAAGGCATGTGCAGCAACGATATCTATTGCATTATGTTCTTTTCTTTATATATGTCAAAATGAGTGTTTATGAAAATTCTCACTTTCCAGATACATAACAGCTTAACAACCACTTCAAAAAAGTTTAGAATGCCATTTAAAGAACATTTATTGTGAAAAATGCATTTAGAAAATATTCTAATCTTTTTCCCAAAAATTACTACACAAAAATTCTCACAAGCTAAATGTTATGAAAACAGTACAAAATTGTCTGCTTTCCTGGTTACTCATTTATAAATTTAATATCGCACAAAGATAAACCTGCACATATTTAAATTGAAAATGTTCAAGTTCAACAGGTTTCTTTTCCGTTAAATAGAAAACAACAAATTTCAAACTTGCCATGTATAGTGTAAAGACGAACACTGAACTCTTTGATGACATCATACACTATAAAAAATAAAAGTTGAACAATCTTAAAAAAGTAAGGCAACCAGCCGCACAACTTTTATGAATAAATTAAACAAAGGGTGCTGTTGTTGTGTGAACCATAATTAAGAAATTAACTCAAAGTTGAATCAAAAGCTGAACAATTTTAAAATGGCTATTCAGTTCTACTCCTTTCGTTTTAAAACAACCAATGTTAAGTTGAAAACACCCAGGGAGAAGTTGAGGCAACCTATGTATGTATTTTGCCTCAACTCACTGGTACAGTATAAGTAAATATGAGTTTTTCCAGCTGGTTTGTCAACTGGTCATCATACAAACGAAGGAGAAACAAAAGACTAAAAGGTGTGCCTTTTAAAGCCAGTCCCTGAAGGTGATTGGTCAGCGCTGAAGCTCAACGGACCAATGGGAAGCAGAGAGGGGAGTTCCAAGCAGTTGAAACTCAGGGATCCTGCACCTGGGAACCAAAACAGTTAAATACAAAAAAAACATGCTGGCATGTAACAGTTGCTTTAACTTAAAGGTTCTTTTTAGTAATTCAATCAACAATTGTTTGATTTCAGAAATGCTTTTGAATGATGATAAGAGCATGAAACGACTTGAATAATAATCTATCCCATTTTCAGGGAGCTTTTAGTGGCTGGACCGTGATGCTGAACATTGACCAGAGCAGAGAGTCGGGCTTCAGGCGATTACTACAGTCTGGTGGAGCGAAGGTTTGTCCCTGCTTTTATTTTACAAGCCACACGCTGCAAGAGCTGCCAAAACGTACACTCACACACCCATTAATGTTATTTGTTTAAACACTTCTTTGATATTAATATGATCCTCTTGTTGCTAGCAGTTTTTCACAGCAGCTCTCCAGACAGCCAGGGCTTCATGTTTCCCACATTAACATTACAATACCTCTTTACCTTTGGACAGTTGTTACGGTGCGTAACCATAGCAGCAAGTGATTGTTGTTACAACTTGGAGTGGCTAATTAGCATCTCAAAAGTTGGAATAATACCTGAAAAGTTGACCCCAAATACCAGAGGAGCTGAAAAGGAGGCTTCATGGATGCAGAGCAGGACCAAAGAGCAGAGAGAGAAGGAGGAAGTTCAAACCATCTCTTTCTACCCTGCTTTATAACCCTACGGCCAGAAAGAGATGTAAAAAGGAGCAGCAAAAGGAAATGAGGTGGATTAGCAGTGCTTTCTCACAACTGAAATCGAGCTCTTAGTATGTCATCAGACTGTCATACAGCAACAAGTCTTCAGTCAGAGGCTTTTTCAGACTGGTTGCAAGACTAAGTGCTACTGGAGATCCTTTCATCCCACAGCATCACTATCCACAATGACTTTGGAGATACCTTGGATGATATGAGTTACGATGACATTTAATTTCCCTTTGGGATAAATAAAGTACTTTTAAACTGAGTTGAATCCATCTTCTTATGTTCAGTCTGTGGGTTTTTCATTCTGATATCTAAAATTCTAACCTCAATTCAATTCAGTTTACAGATTCACCCCACATGTTGCCCCAAGGCACTTTACAAGACAAACAAGTCGGATCATTCTATTCGGAATGAATTGTTTCTCAGTTTCTCTTGCTAATTAGTAAAAGGTTTCTACCTAAGAAAACCCAGCTGATTGCATTGAGTTGTTCATTTTTAAGGAATTGCTCATACTGAGCATGCATGCAACTTCTGTATGAATGTCTTCCATGAATTCATAGAGAAAATGTTGTTTCTGTATGCTAATAATGGGTCATAAAAGAACGTTGCTATTTTGAGTCTGCATGAAATATGTGTAGGAACCCTGGTTCATTAAAGACATATAATCAAGAATGAAAAAGCAAACATGTAACTAACAGCAGAAAGGTTGTATTACCTAAGTACAAAAAGGAGCAGCTTCTGACTAAATTAATAAATTAGCAACAAAAAAACAGATGGCCTAATTTCTTCCTTTTTTTACATATAAATGTAAAATTTATTTAAAACGCGTTTGACATGGCAGCTTCTCAAATCTGTTTTTCCTTCAGGTGCTGCCCGGTCCCTCCCCGTCGCTCTACAGAGAGGCCACACATCTGTTTGCAGACTTCAGTCGTCTCAAACCTGGAGACTTCAGAGTGGACGTAGCTGAGGCCGCGGCACAAGGAGTTACATGCTTGAAACCCGAGTACATCGCAGATTACCTCATGCAGGTTATTTCCGCTTTTGAACTAAAACTCTAATTTCTTTAAGTTTCCTAAATCTGTTGGATGTCGTGGTAAAGAATGGTGTTTTTGCAGTTAATGTTTATATTCTTTCTGTCTAATCCCTAAGGAGCCTACACCATCCATCGAGCTGTACTGTCTGACTGCAGCTCCGCTTGAGGAAGCTCCAGGCACACCGTCTCGTAAACGTAAAGCAGCAGCAGACACCTCCAAGCTGAAAAAGAGCCGTCTAAACTGAGACCTTTGCACCTGCATGTCTGCAACATTTCCATTTCAGTGGAAAAAAAACTGTAAATAAGATTTTTTTATGTTTTATGAACATGAAATAAAATTCTGCAACCTATTGTCATTTGTGCTGCTTCTGCTTTAACCACTGCAGTTGCTGCTGCTCATACCGAGTCTGCAGTGACGGATGACTGAAATACGGTGTGCCTAAAATGTTGAGTCATGGTTTGTAACTGGGTGCAGTAAAATGCTACAGCCTTCAGAGGGCAGTGCAGGGGTTGCATTGAATCAGACGGGCAAACTTTACTAACTGTATAAACGTGTCTACTAAACTCGGCAAAAAACGAAACGTCCTCTGACTTTCAACAGTTTTTACTTCCAGTAAACTTAATGTGTGTAAATATTTGTATGAACACTAAAAGAGTCAACACCATAAGACATAAACTAAAAATGTTTCACAGACATGTGACTAACAGAAATAGAATAATGTGTCCTTGAATGAAGGGAGGCTCAACATCAAAAGTACCAGTCAGTATCTGGTGTGGCCACCAGCTGCTTGAAGTACTGCAGTGCATCTCCTCCTCATGGACTGGACCAGATTTGTCAGTTCTTGATGTGAGATGTTACCCCACTCTTCCACCAAGGCACTTGCAAGTTCCTGGACATTTCTGGGGGGAATGGCCCTAGCCCTCACCCTGCGATCCAACAGGTCCCAGACGTGCTCAATGGGATTGAGATCCGGGCTCTTCGCTGGCCATGGCAGAACACTGACATTGCTGTCATGCAGAAACTCACGCACAGAACCAGCAGTATGGCTGGTGGCATTGTCCTGCTGGAGGATCATGTCCGGATGAGCATGCATAAAGGGTACCACATGAGGGAGGAGGAGGTCTTCCCTGTACCGCAAGGCATTGAGATTGCCTGCAATGACAACAAGCTCAGTCCGATGGTGATGTGATATACCACCCCAGACCATGATGGACCCCCCCACCTCCAAATCGATCCAGCTCCAGGGTACAGGCCTCGGTGTAACGCTCATTACTTCGACAATAAACACAAAGTGAGACAAAACCGTGACTCATCAGTGAAGAGCACTTTTTGCCACTCCTGTCTGGTCCAGCGAAGGTGGGTTTGTGCCCATAGGCGGTGTTGTTGCTGGTGATGTCTGGTAAAGACCTGCCTTACAACAGGCCTACAAGTCCTCAGTCCAGCCTCTCTCAGCCTATTGCGGACAGTCTGAGCACTGATGGAGGGATTGTGTGTTCCTGGTGTGACTCGGGCAGTTGTTGTGGCCATCCTGTACTTGTCACGCGGGTGTGATATTCGGATGTACTGATCCTGTGCAGGTGTTGTTAAACGTGGTCTTCCACTGCGAGGATGATCAGCTGTCCTTCCTGTCTCCCTGTAGCGCTGTCTTAGGCGTCTCAAAGTGCGGACATGGCAATTTATTGCCCTAGCCACATCAGCAGTCCTCATGCCTCCCTGCAGCATGCCTAATGGACGTTCACGCAGATGAGCAGGGACCCTGGGCATCTTTCTTTGGGTGTTTTTCACAGTCGGTAGACAAGTCTCTTTAGTGTCCTGCGTTTTTAGAACATTGACCTTAAATGCCTACTTTCTGTAAGCTGTTAAGGTCTTAACGACCATTCCACAGGTGCATGTTATATAATGGATTATAGTTAATTGAACATGCATGGAAAACATTGTTTAAACCCTTTGCAATGAAGATCTGTAAAGTTATTTGGATTTTTACAACATTATTGTTGAAATACACAGTCCTGAAAAAGGGAAGTTTATTTTTTTGCTGTTTTTATTTTAAGACTTGTGATTAAATATTTCCACTTTGAAACTGCAGAATGCTTGGAATAAAAAGTAAATCTAACACTAAACTTTTCCTGTTATATTTAAACACCTAAAATAAACAGCTTACAGTTATTTTAAATGCTTGATCAAAGATTTAGCAACCATGTTGAAACTGTAATCCTAAAATCGGTTTCTGTGATGAAGCCATTCCTGTGTTTTTCATGTATTTCCAGAGTGGTTAAACAATGTGCTGTTTCATGCCAGATTGCCAGCTGAGGTTGGTTGTTCCTGTTCCCTACCATATGGACAGATAAGTGGTTTAACCTTCTAATAGTTGAACCAGCTGCCCTGCAGACTCAGGCTTGATCTGTTAGAGAAGGATGGTGATTACAAGACAAAGAGCTGCCATGACTCAGACTTCAGGGCCTTAAACAAATAGTGGAGTCCCTCGAAGGCACTTACAGAGCTTTGCTGCCTGTCCATGTTCTACCCAGTCCTTTTATCTGAGAGTTACAGCGTCATTCAGCCTTATGATTGGCTATCGACATTTGGGGATTGTGCCAAAAAAATGCAATTTTCTGTCTGTCGGACTGTCTTTGTGTAACCAGTTGTAGTAAAATGCCAGAAAATCAAATTTAGGAATAGTTGTTCAGTTGTCTTCCAGCCCACATTTATATGTGGACCTCATATGGCTATAAAGTGGGGAGAAAAATGACTTCAATTAAGATGATCTAAGGCATAACATATTGTTCCCCCTTATATTTACCTCTATAGCTTTATTCTGGGTCACTCTGAATGAAAGGGTAGTAATCGTTTGGGTCTTTTTTTTCTTTTTAACCAAACCCATTTGAGACCTAACCAAGGTCTATATAGCATACCCAGGCAAATGAATTTCAAACTAGTTTGTAAGTTTGCATCCTATGTGGCCCCATTTCGGGAGCTGATATGAACCCGTATCCAATAGCCTAGTTATTTTCCAGCAAAACCGGTTAGTGGTTTGCATGATTGTCTAAAAGGTTTTATAATGGACCTCTCTTAATTGTTTGAATAGATTTGATTCAGGACAAGTCTATGTAATAAGAGTAATATGCTATGTAAACTATTTTCATTTCCATTAGCGAGTGAGCCCAACTGGTTTTGTACATACAAGTTGTATTTACTTAGTCCCAGTGGGTAAAAAAAAGCCCATTATGAGCCGAGCACATACGGTCTGAGCAAAATCCATATAAGTACAGATGATGACTGGGGTGTTTTGTGTTGTGGCAACACTGGCTCAACATTTTAAGGTTGCCCTGTTAATTGCCTTTATAAACCCAATGTAAAAAAACTTTGAGTAAAAGAAAGTGGGACCACTTATTGTTATTAATGTTTTTCACACTATCATGCCCATTTCAGACCAAGTTAAGACATATACAGGGAGTATATAACTTATTTAGCAAATATGGACTGTATTTATTTGTATTTCTTTTGTCAGCCCACGCACATATAGTACTAATCTTCTGGACAACAAAATAACTATTATTATGGGACCTATTCAGTACCCATCCAGTCTGAAGAAAATCCATATTTGACTCCTTTTGTATCCTTTTAATCTGACCAAATCTATGTGCCCAATTAACCCATCCGAATCCAAATGGGACCAATATTACCCACCCCGTCTGGGAAGTATGCATATGGGGCTCCTTATACCCATATGGGGATCTTTAAGAACATGCCTTAGTAAAATCGATCTTGCACACCTTAGCTGGTCTGTTTTGTGCTGGCTCAGCACTGGTTTATCAATCTGAGTTATTCATAGGTATTCATCTGTTTTGAACTCAGGATTTTAAAAAGCAGCCAAAGTCCAAAGAAAATCTGGAAAGCTTGAATCAGGAACCTTTAGCCTAGTAACAATGAATTTTTAAGGACAACATATGAAGACATGGGGACTGACTCAGGACTTTTGTACACTAATAATTAAACAGTGTGTTCAGCCTAGAGCTGTTTGGCAAACTCAGCTTGGTGGGTCAGGTTGTAGGGTGGCTGTGTTATCTAATTATCAACAGGTGTCCCATAGAGGTGCTCTTTAATGCCCCCCCTCCATCCTCCATCCTCCATCCTCTGCTGGCTGCCAAAGCTCCAGGAGTTGAGTTTTCCTGACTCTTCATCATTGCATCCCTTCATCCTCATGTGAGGGACAACTACCTTAACGCCTTTAAGCCAGCGGCTGAGTTTTCACCACGATCCTCCGATCGGGGAGGAAACTGCAGCAGTCCTCATTAAAATTCTCTGCCCGTCCACACTGCCCGAGAAATCCTGCCGGTGGTGGGTGTCACCGGCATCCTGCGCACCGCTGTTTCATCACCGGCGGCGGCTGAGGTGGAGAAGGAGGGTCGCTGCTTCACGTCCGGGTCTGTTTATGGCGTCAGCATCGAGAGAGGAAAGGTGGGCTCACATGTCCGGGGGTCCGGCGAGGGGAGGCGCCCTGCGCATCTAGAGTCCGGCGCCTTGCAAACACCAGCGGGCCGGGATACCCGCACGAAGACTCGGTCCGCTTCTCTTTTTCTGCGCTTTTTTATCGGCGGGGACGGGCAACATGTGCGCCTGGACGGTGTGAAGTCCGTCAGAGCGGCTATTTGTTTTTTGGATGCGTTTTTTCTCGGATACGCCAAGTACCCGACGTTTCAGAGCACCTTGTGTCATAGGTAAGCACCTCCACTTTATCCCACTCCCTAAACCTCTTCTCTGCACCTTATTGACTCATTGCGCCTTGAATATTCCAGAGCATCCCGTATGTGGTTTTCCAAGCAATCGCGGTTTCCTGTAGGCAGGCGCAAGGTTTTGAGAATCAAATAATTAGGAATCCTGCAGAAAATGCCACCAACTTAATAATTGAGCTGATGGTATCTTCATTGTACTGAAAGATCTGAATGTTGACGGAATAAAGTAGAGAAAGATCCAGAATGAGATGCTGAGATGTTGCTGGTGAGGTATCTGGTAGATTCCTGGAGATTCCCAGTAATAGTGCACAGGAGGTGAATGGATATTATGTTTCCTTCAGGGGTTTCAACATGATCTCTGCTTCATAACTCTAAAAACAGTTCTGCAACATGAATTATTGAGAAGACCAGGCATTGAGTGATAGTTTGTGAAGATTTCCACTAGATATTGGTTTTCCTTCTGCAGTTACAGCAGTCACTGGTTTGCTTTTCCTACACAGATAAACTTTCTGGAGTTGTGGTTCTTGCAACTTGCACGCATCTGACTCAAGTATCTTCCAAATGCTTAATTGCTTTAATGACCTGGGAGAAACAAAGCAAACAAAAGGGACAACTCCCCTAAAAATGTTCAACTACATCTCCGAACATCCTATAGGCTACCAGGGCAGAACCCGTAGCTTTGTTCTTCTGAGAATAGTTGACTCACACAGAGCCCAGTTTTAAAGTGTCCACCAATTGAACCTGCCGTTCACCCATTCCCATTGTGTCAGGAATGTTTGGTCGCATGCTGTCCACCTAAACCCTTTGTTCTGTTTGGAGGGGGGACAATCCTCCAGAGCCATGTGGGTCGTGAGTGGGGGGAGGGAGCAAGGGGGACATCTGTAGCCGACAGCTCCCTCAGAGCGAGCTGACATGCTGGGATAACATGAATGGGGTATTAGGGAACGTATGAGCAAAGCACTTAACGCTAATGAGGACATTCATGCTGTGTGTACAATGCTTAGTGACCGGTTGGGTTTATGCCGAGAGACCAATGCTGATGCTGTCTCATCTTTGATTGAGTGAAAACAAAGTGAAAAATGGAGATGACTTGTGTAAACTTGTTCACTGAGAGCTTAAATCTTGCTTCAAAACTTGCTGCTTGCTTCAAACATTTAGGTCTTTTCATTAAGATGGAAAGAAACATACAATGTCCTCAACATCCTTAGTATTGAAAACTACACGGCCAATATAATCAACTTAAACGGTTTGCAAGGCAGTCCAAATCGGACGTCAGATCCTAAACATTTTCACAAGTCTTTCCATGCTCTTACAAGTTGGAAATTTCAAGCTGAAAACTTTATTGGAGAGCATCAGGATGGGCCAATTCTGACCAACCCCAAATCCAACATGGATCCGCCACTCTTATAAAATAAAGGAATAGGATATTTGTAATTGCATCACAAAAGTACCCACTGGTCACCATGGAAGATGAGCAACAAGTTTATTCATGGCAGCACGGGGATAAATATCGGACAAAGTTGGTTTGTCAAACATCTATTAAGAGAAGATCAGGTTGTTTTTGAAGAAAATGTGATGTTGAATGAATGGATTACACCCATTTCATGTGTCAAATAAGAAATACAGTCAGTATTATGTCCTTAGGCTACAGAACATTTTGTACATGAAAATGGAGAATCCTTTTATGTTGTTAGTTTGTCTAGTTGGGTCTTACTGGCCTATACAAAGGAAACCATGGCTGTCATTACCATGAAAGCCAAATGACGTTTTAGTTCTTGCATTACTTGCTTTTACTTTGAAAACCTACATCTCACTTAATTTACACTGCACTAAGCTTAAATACAACATATAACCACCCAGACTGTCCAAATTGACAGTTTCTGTCTAGATTTTTCTGCAAAAGTATAACTATATTACTAAGACATTATATTTAATAGGGAAGTGATTTGGCAAGAATCTGGTGATACAATACGAATGATTGAGATAAATAATTTGTAGGTTCTGGCCTGAAAATGAGTTTTTAGAAACCAGCCAAAGTCCAAAGAAAGAGTTATAGAAAGCCTGGAGAACTGTCGTCATATCAACCTTCCAGAACCCTCAGTGCTTCTGCTCCAAGTCTACTCTCCATCCCCAGAATCAGAACCAAACATGGAGAAGCAACATTCAGTTTTTATGCTCCTCTAGTCCAGGACAAACGTCCAGAAAACAGCAAAACCTATTTTTTTGTTTTGTTTGTTATGTTTTTAACATGTAAAGCACTTTGAACCACCTTGTTGCTGAAATGTGCTATAATAATAAATAATATGATTGTTGATGCTTTATAAGATTACCAGAATGTCTGGCTGCTCACCAGTTTATATTAAACATAACAGAATATTACATTAATTCATTACTGGATAGAAAATGAGTTTGATGTCATGCACGTCAGCTACTATTTAAATACTTTCTGAAACTTTTAATCGAATACAATTTGCCAAAGACTTGAAAAAAAATGAACAATTCAAGCCTCACTAACTGAGAATCTGAGTCTTTCAGTGCATCACAATTTCTGTCATTTCTCACTAAATGACGCAGGCCAAAAGTTGTGTCTCTCCGTCCCATTCAGCCTGACATATGCCGTCAGCTTTGGGAGGATTTTTTTCAGAGGGCCGGGGCTGAGCAGTCTCTGCAGCTGTTTTCTTATCACCAGTGTCAGGAAAAGGTCCGCATTAACAATGGAAAAACACCCGGAAAGTGTCGGCTGTCCCATCCAGCAGCAGTGGCGGGCTTCTGTGAGGTGAGCTTATCGGAGGAATTTGCAGGAAAAGGGAAACTCTGGTTTGTGACTCTTGTGGCTGAACATCCGAACTGATGGGAAAAGGGCTGACCGGGACTTAGAAAGTGGGAATTATAATTGTAAGTCGTCGTGACTTGTGCAAGTGGTACACCGTGTGGTGGAATGTGGCCCCCTGTGGGGCCTCAGTGGTACACGGTATGTGCTCAGGATGGACTTTGTGCTTTCCTTGACCAAACAGCAAAGGGTCCAAACCAGAACTGTACCCAAGCAACGAGCTTTGGGTCTTTCCCCCCGTATGTTTTCTAAATGCCACGCTTTATTAGCTGCTTTGGAAATTACTTCTATTTAAAGGGACTCATACGGTGGAACTACAGGGGGAGGATTCCAAGCTGAAAAGCAGGCAAAAGCTACTTAACAAAAAAAAGAAAAACAATTTTTTACTCCCCTAAAGCTGCTTTTGATTTTGTCGCTTGGCAAGTAGAGCAAAACCCCTCGACCTTTTCTCCCGCAAGGTGTTGATGCTCTTAGTCATAATTCCATAGGCAGCAGTTTTGTAATCGTGGTGAAAAACAGACCATGTGGTCTCTGGGGTGAACAAAAGGCCTGATAAATGCTGGCAAACACACCTGCCCACACAGAGCAGTGGCAACAGGAACTGAGAAGTAAAGTGAGATTTGGAACTGACCGTTCCTGTGATTGAAGCAGGCGATCAACGCGGGGAGATAAGACGTGCGGGAAACCATCAGAGCATGAGGTGTTTACAAGGGAGGGATTCCTGACATTCCCCAGCTGCAGCCATGCCACTCCGATCTGCACCTTCACCCACTGATGGTCACCTTCTGGGCCCACAGGGACCCAGAAAACTACTAGCGGAGAGATAATTTAAATGTGTTGCATAACAAGAGATGTTGTCCAGTGTTGCTATGGAGCCTTATAGGAAGCTGACCAATCAGACAGCTGGTTGAGGAACATCGTCTTCATTGGTTTGTTGCTTGAATCTGTAGCTTTTACACATAATAAATCTGGAACATCAACAGCTGTTACATGTGTTTAAAGAGGTTTGGTGCTTGGATAAATAAAACAAAATGACTTTCTTTTAAAGATTTGCTATATTCGCTCAAAATATCGGAATCTTCATGATTTTCAGAAGGTTTTTCCTTATGTTTTCAAATACTTTTTTATCCTCATTAACCTATTGAAACATCTTGCTTTTATATGTAATTTTGTGTTTATGGTTCTAGCATAATGAGCCCTAAAGGCATTATTGAATGGCCATTTACTGTAGAATTCAAGAATACAATCAAATATGGTTGCAAATTGTTGCAGATGAAATTATAAGAATAAAAGCATGCATCAGCGTCTCCGTATCGGCCCGAGAGAGAATGGGGCGGACTCTGGCAATGTTCTTTAGTTGATAAAAACCTATTTTAGTAATTTTTTTAATGTGAGGGATAAAAGTCACCTCAGAGTCAAAAATCACGCCCAGGTTCTTCACTTATAAAGAGGGATTAAAAGACAGTGATTGTAGTTTTGGTAAAAGTTTCTCTCTCTGAGCCTCAGGACCGATGACTAAAACTTCAGTTTAAATGCCATCCTTTTGTTCGGAAAGCCTGCCAAGAAAAAGTCTTTGCTGTCCTACCATCACAAACGTAAACGCAAAGTTTGCTAAACACCACTAAAGCTTTTTTAATGGAACCATGTGCTTTGGGGAGAGCACACCAAAGATTGATGCTTGAACATTTGCAGCTCGACACGTGTCCAAAGCGAATTGGACGTGCGTCAAAATATACAATTTTGACGCATGTCAAGCCGGAAATACGGAACTTGTGGGAGGAGCTAGTGCCAGACAGTGTTTTTGCAAGATGGCAGTTGTCGATCTAGCGTTGGAAGAGAGAGTCTCCATTCTCTGTTTGCTGTGGAGAGTACCCTGCGCCAGACCTGACCCCATGAACTGGGTCACAGCATCAAGTGACACCACGTCACCAGGCTCCTGATTGGTTGACGCGGCGCGAATTGATGCCGAAGTTCAGATTTTTCAACTTCAGCGGCAGACACAAAAATGCGGGTCACACGCGAATGCACAAAATGCACCACATAAAACAATGCCTGCTTCTGCATTGACTTTACATGTATACCTCACGCCCTTGATGCTTCAAACACGTTCGGTGTGAATGCACCGTTACAGCTGCTGGGAGGAAGGATCTGCAATACCTCTCCTTCATGCACATAGGATGAGATTGAAGATGGAGCTTTCAGACCAAACAAAGAAGGAAAGCGGTTAATTTTCTATTTTAAGTATGGTAGAGGATCTATGATGCTTTTTTTCTCCCCACAACAATTCTTGGGTCCTTATTAGCATACGAGAAATACCCGGAGGGTGTAAATAGAAAACCAGGTGGACTGAAAATGGGTTACCATTGAGTCTTTCAGCAGATTGATTCCAGATCAATCCAGACGTGGGTTGCCAGACACAAAATCAACTTAAGGAGGATATAAGAGAGGGAAAATAAATCTCCAAAGTTGGAAAACTCCAGCAAATGCAACCAAATGTAAATTCATTTCGAGGCTTTTTGTACATCTCCACCATTTGTTCCAAGAAATGTGCTGCGCATTGCGTTTTTGTTAAACCTCTTGCCTTATTTTCAGAACCTCTGCTCTGCATTGTTTTTTGACATGGTTTGTCGTGTTCAGTGGGAACATTTGGTTATTATTTTGAATCTGACATGTTATGTTTTGCAGCTCAGGGACGTGTCACCATTGTGAAGCTCAGACTTTTCCCTTCGTTGCCGGCGTGAGGTTGTTTTGAGTGAAATATCTTGACAGTTGGGGGACGGATTACTGTGACATTTTGTGCATACGTTCATGTTCCTTTTTAAGATGAACTGACCTTCTTACGCAGTAGACACTTAGACTTCTCATGCCTGGTAAGACACAGGAGGACCTAAACCACTAAGCTTTGTATATATGAGCGAGGTGAAGGCGGCAGCTTTTCCTCCCTTTTTTCCTCCACAACTGGGTTTTTCAGAACTATGCCTCTTCTGCACAGGCTATTTATATATTTGTTGTGACAATAACTTCAAAGTCAACATTTTATCCTGTCATATGCATTAAATCCTGTCCTTCAGCTGCTTCACTTTAAAAATACTAAATTCTGCAAAGATTGAAGGAAATCCCTTGTATAAGGAAGTCAGGAGTCTTGACTTTTACTTTGGTCTTTATCGCTGCGCTCTGTGAATTTACATCTTGCATCAGTTTCCTTCCTACCACATTCTGTTTGAAGAGAATTTGTTTGTGTCGCTAAGATCAGACAAGCCTTTAATCCAGCTTTCTCATTATAGAGAGAAATATTCTAGAGACCCGGGAGAAAAATCAAAGTGTGTTTTGTTGGGTGTGTTTCATAAAGAAACTGCTAAATTTTCTTTTTCTTTTGAATCAATCAGCATATTTCTTCACCATTCCGTGCAAACGCCTGGGTCCGTTGTGATTATGGTGGTGGTAGTAAGAGTGTTGTCCACTCAGGAAATGACAAAACAAGCAGGTGTTTGGCCCGTGATGGCTGGGAACACCTGTGAGGATTATTCAGAGCCTCGAATGGATGTCAAGTTGTGACCCCATCTAACCTGGAAGCAAATCGTCACTCAGTGCCCTGGAAAAGAGCAGCTCTTCTCAGGTGGAAATAAGAAGCTCAAGCTTATGGTTTCTGGGGAAATCACTGAATGTCTTTTAGAGCAAAGACTCTCCAGAAAGATTCTTTCAGTTGTGACACTTTTTTTTTTCTTAAACTCCCTGGTGGATACATTTAGCTGTTAACAGTGTGATTCTGGATTAATATAGAAAAGGAAACGATTCAACTGAAAAATCGCCAAATATATTACAGGTATAGACACGTAATTATAATGTAATTAAATCTAATTCATGTTACATTGTCAAGTTTCCATCCATCCGAACTCATACTCATTCCACTATAGAAGCTTTTTGTAGCATATTTCTTTATTTATGCTTTAAAAACATTGATGTGTAAAAATGTGTAGGGACCTAACATGTAGTCAACTAATATTAAATAGAATTCTGACAAATAAAGAGGTAAATAAATTAAAGACGTTCCGTGTTTTAAAGTTTTCATTCACTTGTTTTTGCAATGAATTTCCTGTGTCTCTAGCTCAGTGTTTCTCAAACTTTTTTTTATCATTCCCCACTTTGGACAAAGGAGCATACACAAGCCCCCCAGGCTTTTATCGCCCCAACAGAAGGGTGACCACGCCTGATTTTTTAAGTGTTTTATTTATTTAAATAGCCAAGTTAGTCTACAAGTTTTAAGGGTATAAATTAGTTGGAAAAAGGGGTTATAAAACCGGCTCAGAAATATATGCTGTCAGTAGTCGCTACATGTAGCTCACAGTTGGAGAAAATAAAAGTTGTAGTTTTATCACAAATACAAAGCTTTCAAAAATACAAAATAAAATAAAATAAATAAAGAGCAAGATACTCATCCCTGTATTTCCTCCGTGGTTGACCGTGTGATTTATCTGACTCTGAAACGTTCCCTGATCTTTTTAGATATTTGTACATTTTGTAGATGGAATCTCTGATAATGCGGCTACTTCAGCTTGTTTTGTTCTGCTGCGATATATTCCGACGTCAAACTCCCAGCCCGATGTTCCAGGTCCCGGTTCTGTTTACAATGATGATCACAATTGCTAATTTTTTTGAGTGTGTTTAATTTTGTGAGAGGGGGGAGCTGGTTGATTTAATTTACAGTGCAGTGAAACATTCACATTGATATAATTTAGGGGGAAATACTATTTAAATCCCGTTGATGTCACGCCCCAGCTGCAATACCTCTGCGCCCCACTAGTGGGGCTCGCCCCATAGTTTGAGAAACACTGCTCTAGCTTAAATGAACGTCTTGTGAGTCGTTTTCTGTGGAAATAAATGCTCTCTCGCTCCTGTTTCAGGAATTTGCAGTTTGTCAGTGGGGGGAAATGTCAGGATTATGAGTCTAACTCATTATTATTGATGATGTGCAAACATCTCACTTCTGATTACGCGTCAAGCCAGAAATACACAACTTGTGGGAGGAGCTAGTGCCAGACAGTGTTTTTGCAAGATGGCAGTTGTCGATCTAGCGTTGGAAGAGAGAGTCTCCATTCTTTATTTACTGTGGGGAGTAGCCTACCATGCGCAGGTTAGCATGGTAGTCAATAACGTGAAAACCTTCAAAAGTGAAATGAAATTACCAGGTTGTTTTATCTCCTCACTTATATTCATCCAAGCGAGGTCCTTTTTATTCCTGTCTCTGTAGAGAAAGCAACTGGTGTAGTATAGCTCCGGGTGATTAGCCAAGGCTGTTGTCAGTATTTCCTCCATGTTGAATGAAAAATTTTGCCGGAACTGACCCCGTGAACTGGGTCAAAGCATCACGTGACACCACACCAGGCTCCTGATTGGTCGACGCGGCGCGAATTGACGCCGAAGTTCAGAATTTTCAACTTCAGCGGCAGACGCAAAAATGCGGGTCATGCGGGAATGCACAAAATGCACCACATAAAATGACGCGCAAATGAAGCAGAAATGCGTCTTCACGATACAAAAATGCGCATGACGCGATGCAGAAACTCTGATTCTGCATTGACTTTACATGTAAACTTGATGCCTTTGATGTTTCAAACGCGTTCGGTGTGAACTCACTGTTATGCTGTCTTTGAATTAATAACCAATTTAACTTACTTCGCTGGTGATGTTCCAGGACAAATTCCAACAGTTTCTTCCCCAGCTCCTCTTTTTTGGGTAAAAAATGCAACCCTGATGTGCTCTGTTCACAAATAACAAGCCCAAAGGTGTTCCACCATGTTGTAGAGTTGCTAACATTTATCTTCTACTAGCCCAGTTGCTAACGTTTCCACGCTTAGTATTTCTTTTCCACACATGCAAGTACATTGTATGATTTTCTGACTCACACTAAATCTAACTTAAATGAGCAAGAAATACATGTGGGGCTTCTGAGTTTTTATACCCACCTATTTTAGTCACATGTCACATACCTTATTTCAGGGCTAGTGGTATGATTGATGGGTTTTCAGGTAAAGTGTTTGGCAAAATCACCTGAGATATAAGGAAATATAGATGATGGAGGAAGCAGAAGGATTTATTAGAGATGCAGCAAAATGTTTTCATTAAAAAATATTTTCCCCCATACAGATTGTTACCGTTTTAGTCGTTAACACCTATCAGTCTCTAAAGAGTTACAAAGCCATTACAAAGGCTTTGGGACTCCAGTGAACCACAGTGACAGCTATCCTCCACAACTGGAGAAAATGTGGAACGTGGAGAGTTCAAAGGCCAAACCTATTGCTGACCCAAAATAACAAAAAGGCCCTTCTCACATTTACCAAAAACTTCTTGGTGATCACCAACACTTTTGGGAAAATATTCTGTGGACTGGTGAGACACAAATTTGGATATTTTTCAAAGATACATCTGGTAAATTCTGCCTAAAGTTTGCACAGCCTTTCAGAAAAAGACACAGCATCTTAGTGGTAGTGTGATGGTCTGGGCCTGTTTTGCTTCCGCAGGACTTTCCTGAATGAAGTGAAGTGACGGAACCATGAATTCAGCTCTCAATCAGAAAATCCTAATATTTGTCCATCAGGTTATGACTTTAAGCTCAACTTTATTAGTATTATGTAGCAGGACAGATCAAAGAACACCAGCAAGGCAACCACTTTTTGTCTAAAATCCCCCCCAACAATCTGAAGGTTTTGGAGTGGCCTATTTAAAGTCATGGCTTTATTTCAATTTGGTTGCTGGGGCATTACATAAACATGCTTAAAGACTTCAGGTCACAAGTATTTTGACTGGAAAATATCTGAGGCGTAAAATATGCATGGAGGTAAAATTCCTAAATGTTGACCCTCCCAGTAAACATGGATCTAATAAACGGAGTAGAGAGAGAGAGAGAATAAAAGGGAACCGGACTGCCGACAATTCTGACCTGGCCGCAGTAGAAAATATTGGAGAAACTCAGAATTGGATCAATGTTCCCATACACCTAGAGATGTTTTTTTCTGTTAAAAAATGGCATAAAATTGCACCTAAACCTCTTTATGTCTTTCTTTCCTAAATACCAGAAAGTCTTGAAGGAAGATTTAGAAACATTGCACAGTGGTGATATCTTTTCTGTTTTAACTTTGTGAAGTGTTCTAGGCTTTAACCATACAAATACATTTATATTAAACTAAATATTTAACAATATTTAGTTTATTCTTCGTCACCAATTCTGTTCATAACCTTTATGGACAGGATTTCCCGGCGCAGCCAAGGTGTTTAGGGAATCCATTTTGGTGGCCTAAGGATTGGGTCTCTGCTTTTTGCAGATGATGTGGTCATGTTGGCTTCATCAGAACATCATCTCCAGCTTTTACTGGAGTGGTTTGCTGCCAACTGTGTTGTGACACATTATGAATAATTATGAATAATTGCTTCAGACAATTATCAATAAGATTAATAATTTTGTCAAAATTACCAAGTTTGGGGCACCATCCTGGGATCCAGGAAAATAATAATAGCCAAATAGTTCAGTCTCAGTTATTTTTTATGATTACCTGCCTGATAAGGCTGAGGTAATTAAACAACAGATGAAGGAATCAGTTCTTGGCGTTCTTTGAACCGCAAGTTTGTACATATGTATGTGGAATAATCACAAACAACGACTTTCCAAAATACAAGAGCTCAGCTCAGCAACATCGGGTGAGCAGCTCTCTGCTTGTGTAGCATGCAGCGTGACTCTCTCTCTGGTAGAATCTGTAATTCAATGATTCTTTCTGCAGGGTTTTGAATAAGTCAGTTTCAGGACTTACTCCATTGGCCGGATACAGTTTACCTGATCAATGATCAGCAGGCTGTTGTTTCTTTGGATCCAATTAGTTTCTTTCAGAAACTTGCTTCCTCCCCTTGCCAGCGAAGAAAGGACAATTTGAAGCGCGCGTCTCACATTTAAGGTGGCCCTGTCTGTCGTGGTGAAGAGAGAGCTGTACCGAAAGGCGAAGCTCTCAATTTACCGATCGATCTACGTTACTACCTTTATCTACGGTCACGACCTTTGGGTAGTGACCAAAAGAACTGGACTCCTCCCAGGTGAGTTGTTCCGGGCACATCCCACCGGGAGGAGACCCAGAGGTAGAACCAGGACACGCTGGAGTGACTATGTTTCTCAGCTGGCCTGGGAACATCTTGGGATTCCCCCGGAGGAGCTGGCACATTTGGCTGGGGAGAGGGAAGTCTGGGTGTCTCTGCTTAGGCTGCTGTCCCGCGACCTGACCCCGGGTTAAAACGAAAGACGATGGATGGATGGATATTGTTCATGAGACAAGTACTAAATGTATTGTGTATATACTGTCCACATCAAAAAAATGACACAATGTCTGGTTCGTTTGAATTTCCACCTTGATAGCATTTCTTGAAGTTTGCATTTCGTGTTTACTGATATTAAAATGCCTTTGGTGATCGGAAACATTCAAATGTTACAAATAAGCAAAACAAAAGAAATCTGTCAAGGGGGGTAAATATTTTTTCCCAACTTAAACTGTTGTTTTCAGCTGGAATGCCATGGTTTCTTTTGTACAAGAAGCTTTGTCGCCCATGATTTGCCAAACTGAAACCTCCAGTTTTAGCCAAACTGTTCCTCTACATGACAGCTGCTGTTAGAACCTGAGCAGAGACTGTATTTCTGATGTCTTTCTTTGCCTAATGTGTCTCGGCGTCTGACATTTCTCCATAATCGGAGTGTCAAGCACCTCTGGGAGAATACTTCGAATGTGAAACCATCAGCACTCTTCACGTTTTAATTAAAGAGCAGTGTCTTTTTTTGGTCCGTTCTCCTCCTCTAAATCTGCATCACAGTCTAGCAGATTTGTGCCTCAGGGGGGTAATCCGAGATAGACGCCCTGAATTAATTTAGACGCACAAAAACTGTAATGGTATAGTAGGATTTTGCCCCTTTTGTGTGTTTGTAAATGTGTTTGCGATGTCAGGGATGGTGGTTTGGCAGCCACATCACCATGGAGACAGTGCCACTATCATGTAGGAAGGACTTTTTTTTGGTAAGGCCACGATTGGCTTAAAAAAGGAGCAACGACAGAGCAATGTGATCTGATTGGACAAACTAATGGTTCTGGAAACAACTCCTACTCTCTAACATTTTTTAATATACCCTTACAACTTATGTGTTGAAAGGTCATTTTAACGCTCAGATTATCACTCTGATAGTGAAAACCGCTGCTAATGAGAGTGGGCATCCTTTGAAGGGAAGATACGACATGATAATTTTGGGTTTTTTAGATGCTGTAATTGAACCAGATTTTCTAATGAAACAGTGATAGATCTAAACATCTCTGGTTTTAATATGTAGACAATTAAAAATGCATGCGTGGATGCGTCAAAATTAATATTCAGGGAGGTGTAAGATCACACGAAGGTGTATTTTCAGTTTCTGCTGATGCACAAACCTTGCGAAAGCCTTCATACCCCTTAAACTTCTTCAAATGTTGCCAGTTTTATGTATTTCATTGGATATTATGTGATAAACTAGCACACATTGTAACACCTATGGTAACTCTGGAGGAGCTGCATTAGTTGACATAGCAACTAATACTTGTGCAGTTTAAAAGTCCCCTTTGGAAGAATTGGTAATCGGAGACTCACTGTTAAAAAGATAGCCACAAGAAGCCCGATTTGTTTCCCAAAAGGCATGGTGGAGGAGACCGGAGCCTGTTTCAAAAGAAACAAACTGTATCAGCTGAAATGGCCAAGTGGAGTGATGCAGAGGTCCCCGAGCTTCTGACTTTTAGAGCTGAAGACCAGATCGCCCAGACAGTTCAAGGGGACTGTGAAGGACAGCCACCTTTTGGAGCGACTCAAAAAAAGGCTTAAGGAGCGACTCGGGATAAAAACAAGCTACGCCCAAGCTATTCTATTTGTTTATCACTGACTCTTCCGTCTCACGGTTTATATGCAACCCTGCACGATGACAGCCCAGACACCACCCCCACCCCCACTTTTATCCCGCCATCGGTAATCTTTTGTGAAAACACCTGATCGCACCACATTGCCGCCACAGGCTGAACACTTATGAATGACCAAAAGGCTCACTGATTTCGGTATTGATTGCAGCATTGTCTTTTTAAACAGGCTATAGCAAACATGGGGAAGAAGGTGCTCTGGTAAAAGACCAATGAGACCAAAATGTAACTTTTTGGCTTTAGTTCGAAATGCTATATGTGGTGGAAAACTGACACTGCACATTACCCTGACCACCCCATCCTCATCGTTAAACGTGGTGGTGGCATTATCATACTGTGGGGATGCTCTTCTTGGTCTGGGGAAAAAAACAGGATTTTGGCTAGGGCTATCACAAACATACGCTTTCTGACCATACGATCAGAGATTTAAAGCGGAGCGGCAAAGCAAATGAGGTGGATTAGCAGAGTTTGCCAACAACTGATGGTGTCATCCAGGACATGTTTTTGTGAAATATTTTCTCATCAGGAGACTGTCATACAGCAAAAGTCTTCTGTCAGAGACTTTTTTAGATTCTCTGGAAGACTGACTGCTACTGGAGGACCTTTTCCCACACCATCTCCATCCACAATGACCCTTTGAAGAGACTTAGAGAATATGAGTTAAAACAACATTTTAATTACCTTTAAGAAAAAAAGTATTTTTCAACTGAATTGAAATTTGTCACTGTTTACACATCACTAAGAACTGCCTTGACTGCAACAAATGTAGTTTATTAAGTATATATAGACTTCACAAATTTCTCTCATTCTAACCAAACTAAGCTTGAGCCAGTTTTGCAAAGAAGAACAGGCAAAGATTTCAGTCTCTAGATGCGGGAAACTGGTAAAGTGGTTGAATGCTTGTTTTAATCAAATGTTTTTACATTCTCTTTGCTGGTCTGCATGTGTACCAAATTAAGTACAAACCAGAACAATCCTTCTGGCTTCTGTACTCCTTCTGTCAGGCAATATATTATTGTTTTCTTGTAGTTTTACATGAAAATATAGTTTATGGCGAGTCCCGTAGGTGGAGTCTAAATAAGAACACGTTTTAAAGTTATTTTCACAACATATTTAGGAAAATCACATGTCTAATTTATCACTGAGAAATTAATTTAAAGTGCTGAAAGGTACATTGTTTAGTTTGCATGTTTTGCACGGCACTCACTGGTGTAGATCGATATAAACAACAAGATGCAAAACCACTGGTATGGGTATTTAAATCTAGCACAATTGCCGCATGCACAGTTTTCTCTTTTGTGGTAAGATACACCCTGTCATCGCCGCAGCAACTCTGCCATCATCTCTCTGCACTCTCCTTCCCCCCGGAGAACTCGCTCTGTTCTTGACTCTTTTGCCAGTAATTTGTTCCTGCAGCTCATCCAGCCATGTTGTCCACCATCATAGAGAGGCTGCAGAGTGATGGAGGTACAGACACCTGCTAATTCACTCTCAGCCAGACCCTCTCTTCATCTCTGGCCAAGCGGCTGACATTTAGCAGGGACAGCTGTTAACAGGCCACAGTAATGTCACTGACATTCACTTTGTATGATGTGGGATAGGTCTGCCCCGTTTCATTGTCGCTGTTTTCAGGATGATGGTGATGCCCTGTCAGCCTGGTGCTCCCGGGGTTATTTCAAAATCCTGAAGCCATGAACCTATGAAACACTCCATTGCCAAGGTTTTCCCCAATTACTCTAATACCTCTAAAATCCAGTGCAACTAATTGTCTTCCGAAGTCCTTTAGTTAGTAAATAGATTCCAGTTGAGTGTAATTAAATCTCAGGATGAATACAGACGTTTCTGAGAAGGCCTGAGAGGTTTGTTGAAGAACATTGGTGAACAACTTGCATCGCAAAGCTCAAGGAACACAGCAGAGACGTCTGGGAGAAAGTTGTGAAGAAGCTTAAAGCAGGGTTAGGGTAGATACATTTTGTATGGAGGATCTGGAAACTAGGGATGGGCAATGTGGCCCCAAATCTATATTGCAATATAATCTGAAGCATGTGGGGTAGCGATATTTATTGCAGTATATTCTTTTTTTCTGTTTGTATATGTCAAAATGACATATACACATACAGACATTCTCACATTCCAGATATATTGCAGCAGAACAACAACTTTGTATAGTATAGAATCCCATTTAAAGAACATTCATTGTGCAAAATTTTATTTAAAAAAATATTAAAATCTTTTTCCAAAAAACTGCAACACAAAAATTCTAATAAAATAAAGATTTTTTTTTAGTAAAGTACAAGCTAAATGTTATGACAACTCAAGTTAGAATTGTTTAAAGTGCAAAATGTACAAAGAGAAATAAAAAAAGATTCTGCTTTCCTGATTACTTATTTAGAAATGTAATATTGCACAAAATAAAGTTTCACATATTTGAAATAAAAATGCTTCAACAGGTTTCTTTTCCGTGAAATATAGAACAACAAATTTTATACTTATATCTAGTGTAAATGCGAACACTGAACATCAGTGTTTGTACTTGTTACAAAGTACGTAGGCACAGCTAGATGACCTCCTCAAATTGTGCACTCCAGGTAGGTCGGTATAGTCAAAATCTCTACCTTTGGCTAAATTTATATCATTTCTACCTTACACCAATTATGTTGCCCACTTCTATTGGAAACCTACAAAGACAAAATCTGAACCAACTGACTGCACCAGGGAAGCATTATTCAGAGAAGCAACCAAAAGGCCCTTGCTAACTCTGGAGGAGCTGCTCAGGTGGGAGAATCAGTTGACACGAGAAGTTCTCGTGTCAACTGATCTTTGATGCGACTCCCCCCAAAAAAGCAAAATTCGTAAAATGCATTGCTAATAGTTCTCGTCGAGAACTATTAGCAATGCATTTTACGAATTTAGCTTTTTTGGGGGGAGTCGCATAAAGAAAGCCCCATGAAACACAGTTTGCAGTTTACCAGAAGCCATGCAGGGGACACAGAAAACATAGATGGAAGAAGATGTTCTGGTACGATGACTGTATGTGTGGCGGAGCACATTATCCTAAACACTTCATCCACATGGTGCAACATGGGGGTGGCAGGTTAATGCTGTGGGGGTGAGCTGTTCAGGTGAGAACCAAATTGAACAGTTTGGCGAAAGGGAAAAACAATCATCTTTATTGGCATTAAAAACATGAAGGAAATACAAATCAAATCCCAGGCCAAGTTCTCCATGATTTAAACTCCCAGGAACAGAAGTCTGACCCAGTTCCCACAGTTGTATAGTGGTTGAATGTCTATCTTTCCTTTCCTGAAATCCCCTATGAGCTCCTTGGTCTCGGCTGTGCTCAGGATTGAGTTGTTGTCTGTGCATGACGCTGTCAGTGCCCACTTTGTTCCTCTAGACAGACTCATCCCCCTTCCAGAGATGAGCCCCACCACAGTTGTGTCATCTACTGATTTGACGATGGTGCTGCTGTGGTAGCCGTAGACACAGTCATGTGTGTACAGCGTGAAGAGCACACAGCCCTGGGGAGAGCCCGGACTCTTTGTGTACTATCCGTCAGGAAGTACTCCAGCAACAGATGGAAAAGAGGAGTCCCAGATCTGCTAGTTTGCACACCAAACAAAGGCTATTTGTGGTGAAAACCATCCCCACCAAGAACCGGGGCGATAGCAGCAGCGAAATGTGGGGATTAGATGATTTGAAAACGGGGTGGAAGTTCAACTTGCAACCGAACAACGATCCAGGGCCACAGTTGAATGGTTTAGATCAAAGCATATTCATGCGTCCGAATGGCCCAGTCAAAGTCCAGACTTAAATCAAACTGAGAATCTGTGATAAGACTTCAAAACGCATGTTCACAGATGGATGCTCTACATCCTATCTGACTAAAAAGATTTACCTTCCCTTTCACAATAATACACTCGTGTGTTGGTCTTTCATATAAAATATAAATATAAAATACATTAAAGTAAAAAAGTTCAAGAAGCAAAAAAATTCTGATGATTTGGCAGAGTTGCATAACCATCTCCTCTCCCATTTAGAGTTAAAGGAATGTTCTTCAGTCTCAGATGAGAAGAATATTCGAGACGTTACATTTTCTTTTTTAATTATTTATCCATAATTTGTTCCCTCTGAGAGCAAAGGAAGATGTAAGGGAATCCTATGTTCTTCTGTAATGAAATGAAGCCATCAGATTATCCTAATGCTGTTAGCCCTTACAGGTGTTGTGAAATGAATTTGAAAACTCCAATCTTATCTATATTATTAAACCCCGATTGCTGACACTTTATGATGTAGTGTCATCTGATCCGATCCATGCCGAGTGTAACTCATTCCTCTGCTGCTTACTCTTATCATCATTTATCATTGATTCATCCATGAGAGATGAAGCGAAGCTCCTCATCCTCTGGTAATTAAACTTCTGTCACTGGGGTGTTTATTTTTCTCCAGGAAAACTGTTGCGCTTCCACGCAGACGCCCCTTTCTCTGAGAGGCCGGCGTGGATAATTAGCTCGCCGAGGGGTTTGCAGTGATTGCTTCATTATTTTTCCACCAGGCGTGTGTACGAGATGTTTGATGGATGCTCAAGAGTAATCCGGGCAAAAGCAGCTTACGGGGTATATGTACACTGCAGCCCAATACGTATAAGAACAATTCACTTAGGAGCTTACACAATGAGCTCTGTTGTTGCATGAGGGCTTCTGGTCTGTTAGAGTTGGTTCATCAGCAGGGCGCAGATTCCTCCCTGATTTCTATACGGAGTCCGAATCGTTTTTCGGCATTTTTCACAGTGGTTTAGCTGGATGCTGCGTGCAGGGCAACAATTATCCAGCCATTTTCGTTTCAAAATGATTATTTTTGTTCTCTGAGATGCAAAAATACTTTGCTGGAGAGATCTGAGTCATCAGCAACATGCTGAATCCGTCTCTTTGAAAAATATCTTCAAGATGTTTATGAAGTGGGACTGAAAAAGGATTTCTGCTATTTCTCCTTTGATTTCCATCTGCACAAAAAAAACCAAAGTTTTATCAAGGAAATGTTTGTGTGATGAGTTATAAAATTGTATTTCCCTCTGGGATTAATAAAGTATTTTTGAATTGAATTGAATGATTCAATTGATTTATTTGTGCTAAATCTTCCAAAGAAGTTTTTGCATCATTATTAAAAAAATTATAACATTTACATTTTGCTTCCTTTATAAATCTAATTTCTTTTTCCTGTTTCATATTTGTTTTGGTTGTTGGTAAGTTTTACCTTTTAAAGGTGATATATTTTTGCAAAAGGTACATTAGAAATCATCTGTTCACGTTTTTAGCACTTTACTTGCACATATTTAGATATATTACATATTAGTAATAACAATAATATTTACATATTTATCTCTCTATCCGTTATCTTTTGCTTATCTGAGATCATGTAGCAGGAGGTAACAGGTTCAGGAAGGGAATACCAGTTGTCTCTTTTCCAAGTGACAATTTCCACCTTATTCTGGAAGATCCCAAGGTGTTCACAGGCCAGAAGGGAGGTACAGTGAACCCTTGATATTCATGGGTGTTAGGGATCACAACCGTCCGCAAATAGCTGAAATCCACGGTCACTTTAGACCCCCTCTAAAAATGCTTATACGGCCTATTCTAAAAGTTTAAAACCCTTACCATGCATTAAGAAGCACAGCTGAAACCGTCTCACCATTACCACGCAAGCTAACATCCACGACTTCCTTTCCTTTTAGCCAATCAGCGGCAAGGAAAATAATTGGTGCTCCTGGATTGACTACTTTGCAAGTGCCATTTCGTGTAGGTATTTGAGCTTCCAGCTTCATTTTTTTATATATTTAAAATATACTCTACAGAAACAAATTGCAAATAGGCAAATTCTTTGAAGAATTTGGGGTTGTGTTCCACAGAAAAATCAGCGTATAGGTGGGTTTCCACTTTATATATAGTCCCTCCAGCCAGTTCTAATTCTGCTCCGAAGTTTTCTACCTCTGGGACATGCCCAGAAATCCTACAAAGGGAGGCACCCAGAAGGCATCCTGATCAGATTCCTGAACCAACTGAGCTGGTACTTTAAGATGCGGAGGAGCAGTGACTCTGCTCCGAGTTCAACACTTCTTTCTAATAACCGAGGCTTAATACAGCCATAATTTGGAGGAAGCACATGTGAGCTGCTTGTATCCATGATCTTCTGGTCATGATCCCTATCTCCTGTAAGGGTAGGAACATAGAGAGAGCGTTCTAAATCAAGAGATTTTTGGAACAGCTCTTAGTTTGCCACGACATACCAAAGTACTGCCAGCGTTACAGCAGACGAGGCCTAGATCAATCGATCGATCTCTCGCTCCATCCCACTATCACTAGTAAACAAAATACTTGAACTCCTCTGCTTGAGGAAGAGTCTGGCTGCTTGTATGCTCACTAAAAGGTGAAGGCCTGAAAATGCCAACACAGAACCACACCATCTGCACAAAGATGACTTCCAAACCAGACACCCTCCTTTTCATGACTACGCCTTCAGGTCCCATCCAAAGCAACATAAACAAGATTGTCAATTTTTAGAGTTGCACCAGTCAGAACTATATGGTCAATTTCTAATCTCTGGATTTTGTAAAGCCTTGACCAATTTAGGTTGGCTAGGATTTTTGTTTAGGAATTATCTTATAAAATATTTTAGAACACATTCTTCCAACAAGTTTTTCTTGCCTTCCTGCCCTGAGAGATCTTTTTGTCAATTATATTATTGTTGTTTTTTTTAGCACGGCTAGCCTTTAAGCTAAACTAAAACGTAGCACTTTGTCTGTATTCCCTATGGAATGTGGGTCTGAAATGTTCCCAAAATGCAAGATTCAGCATGTTCTATATAACCGAGACAGAAAGGTCAAAATGATATAACAGAGCCAATTTTCGGTAATATGTTCAAAGCAGTAGTCGCGTTAACCAAATATTTTCCATATTTGACTGGGTTTTTTAAAAAGGTGATTGAAAGATCTGAAGGCAGTCGGTCATTTTGACAGATTGCAATTCACACCCCCGACGAACAGACATGTTCAACTTTAAGCACGGAGTACAGATGACTAATCAATCAAAAAAAGATTGCCATTGAGCATCTGAGCATCATCTCAGACCTGACACCGTACTTGATGCATTTTGCTATCCGTAAACACAAATCTGTGGCTACTAGGCTTATACCTGGTAGAGTTTTTCAAAGGAGGAGCATAGTAAGTTGCAATAAAAATGACAGAATACATGTCAGACAATGATGATGACTCAAACTACGTCAATAAAACTGTGCAGCTCATGCATTTGTGTTTACAGAAGTAGGTGGCTATTGTGGGTGGTGTGTCATGTCCTTGTGCCTTGCAGCGGTGGCTTAGAGCAGCGCTTTGGCTGTAATGTAGTCCCATGTTGAATGAACATTAAATACTACTAAATGTGGTTATTGTTATTTTAAAAAAAATGACAGGTAAAAATAAATTATTACCAGATTTTTTTGACCCCATTAGTCAAGATCACAGATAACAAAAAATTGCAGCGCGACCTCTGGTTCAGAGTTCCTGTTATCTGGTTAAAGTCTTGCTTTCTTGCTCCCTTGCAGCCTGAATTAGCAGAAGACATCCGGACATGTTGAAAACAATTTTCTGTTTAAAAAGATGATCTTATCCCTTTGCTCTGGTTTTACTCTTTTTAAAAAAAAATACATCTCAGATATTTCTTTTGTCATCCTTGGGGTCCCAGTTTTGGAGCAATCAATCACAAATTTGACACATTCCATCTCTAATGATGTAGGCTTTCCCATTTTGAGGACTAACTTGCTAAAAGAAATGTTATACTGTGATATTTGTTCTTCAGGGACACAAAATCACGAATGACTAATTCTATAGTTCCTAAAAACTCAGACTAAATAAGAAAATGGTGATACAAACATAAAAAATTTTTTAATTACACTTCATAGGAATTGCTAGGGTTGCCAATATTTATGGCACCAGTGATTTTAGAATTTATTATTAATTAGGATTTTCTAACAACTGCATATATGCATTCATATTAAAGGTGGGATTTTATATAATATAAATAGTTATATAATAACTATTTTTAGGACTGGATTATGCTAGAGGGATAAAATATAAATTTCTAAAGCATATTTACCAGGGTTGCCAATAAGTGTGGAGAGTACTGGCGATTATAAAAAAATGTCAAATTCTGCCAGTTTTCCTGCTGAAATATAGCTGTCTACTGCCTGATGGTAATCCAAATAACATTTCTCAAACTCAGACCCTCGTTCACCTCGTATTCTGACTTGCTTCCCACAGGACAAATCCTTTTTAAAATGTCAGCCCTGTCAGGTCGCCACGCTGTCATATCTTCTGTCATCAGCTGAACATCAGTCCCATGGCCGCTGAGAAACTCTAGTCATTACAGCTGTGGCCGCCACTGGTCCCTGTCCATCAACCTTTACATGTCTAGCTCCAAACCAAACATCATCTCTTTATTCACTGAAGGAGAAAGAGGTCATCTGTCTGGATCGAAGACTAAAGGCTCCACTGCTTTAAAAACAAACCACCTTTAGAGAGTCCCAAACACAAACCTAGGTGTGCTGCAAAGAATACAGTGTGTTCTTCTTGTAATTGGCTGATTAGGCTTTCTGTCTGTTTTGGGAGCTGAGTAACTGAGCTGCTCATCCACTAGTAAATCCTCCAGTCTCAGGAACACAGCACTTGTGTTTTTGTCTGCCCTTGTCTGTTAGCCTGATTAAAATGGAGAGGGCCTAACTCGTTGTGTCTGTCAGCATACACAAGCCAGACACTCTCAGTACTAGCAGCTCTTGGCATTAATCCGTCTCACTAAAGGTGGGGGGATGGAGTGGGTGGTGGATGAGAACAATACAACATCTTTCCCGCTATCCTTATTGCTCTTTTGGTTCTGGCCACGTGGTAATCGCCTGGCGGGATTTCTCGGGTCTTGGACTTTTAGTACGGATGTTTCTCTTCTTGTCCACTCATCCTAGCTGGCTTTCAGCGGCCCCTGCTGCACCCCTCAAGGAAATGAGGTACAATGCTCCCCCCTCATGGCTCTGACAAACATCCTTCCACTGCCCTTTGTTCCTGCCATTGTCACCAGACAAGAGGTTGCGTCTAGAGGTTAAGTGTTGGATATGTATGTAGAGCAAGAAGTGTCATAGAGTTTCTGAAGGGTGTGTGTGTATGCGTGTGTGTGTGTGTGTGTTGTTTCTGTAGTTTGCAAGTCAATTATTGTGGCAGGAAGAGACACTGTGGAAACAAAATGTATTTTCAAATTCTGCGGTACGGTACAGGATTTCTTTGTCTCCTCCACGGACATTCCTAAAAGTGGCAAGAAGCCATATTTCCTGCCTTATGCCAGAGGTATCTGCGTGTTTCATAGATGACAAAGTAGTACGTGTGCAGGAAAGTGGGACTTCCACTCCCTCCTTGTGAAATATTTGCCCACTTAGATCTTCAAATTCCAATGTCTAGTGTTGTTCTGGAGCCACAGACATTTTAAGGGAGCCATTTCTTCACAGTAGGATCTATTTTTGCATATCTTAATTCAGTGTCAAATGTAAGAGTTAGTAGATTCAAATGCAAACTTACACACTGAAAATTGAGTGTTTTGTTTTCTGCGACAACCATCATCATCCCATCCTAAAACCACTCACCCACATAAGTTTTTATGGCTCAGAAAATGGATAGGAGTTTAC
Source organism: Valencia hispanica (assembly GCA_963556495.2). Classification (NCBI taxonomy): domain Eukaryota; kingdom Metazoa; phylum Chordata; class Actinopteri; order Cyprinodontiformes; family Valenciidae; genus Valencia; species Valencia hispanica. The sequence goes on along the minus strand of OY747716.1, from coordinate 37,009,499 downwards.
AATTCCTTGACTGTTGAACTGAAAGCACCATTTGTTCTGTCAAAATTGGGCTTCTTTCAGAGGCAGAAGCTGCCTGAGCAAATATAGTTTAAAATGTACGCCCCTGTCATTTTACTAGCAAGGAACACTCCAAAATCATTTGAGTTTAAAGGTTTATGGAAGAAAGGGGTCGCAGGGATGGATGGGCTGGATGTGGAGATGGGTCTTCTGGGGAGACTTCCTGATGAAGGCTTGGGGGTGCAGCCATCAGGAAATTACCTTTTCCCGTTCCAACTTTGGACCCCCCAGAGGGAATCTGGAACAAAAAGGAGTGGATGAAAAAAACAACAGAAAGTAGGGATGAGGGTGAGGGAATGAGGGGAAGAGAGGATTAGGGGATGAAGAAGGATGAGGAGATATCCAGTTGAGGGTAAGGGAGGATGCAGGTTGAAATAACGTGACTGTCAGTGAAGATTGGGTGAATTGGGTATAAGTAGGCTGCTGAGTAATTGGATGAGTTTTTGAGACTGAGCTAACATATTAACTGCATTTTATTAAGGTACACTTTGCTAGTACCAAGCTGAACCCAGTTTTGCCTTTAGAAACATCATCATCATTCATGACATAGATTCATCAAGGTATCTGTAACATTGTCTGCAACAACACTTAGGTTTGCTGTGGTGTTTAAAACATGCTTATTTGGTACTAGGGCTGGCCAATATATCGTTTTATCGAATATTTCTATTTATGAAGATTGAATTTTTGGAATTTCGAGAATACTGGAAAAAAAATTCACCAATGCACACCTTTGGTTTCCATATTTCAAGGTGATGTCAGCCCGCCCAAGTCCTTCCATCTTGTTTTACAGCTTAAATTTATTTGAATTTTGAATCCGGATCAACTTCGAGAAAGGATGATTGATTTTGAAACATTTTCTGTCATTTTGTAATTTCTTTTTAAGAATAGAATGGGGGAATAACAATCGATTCATATAAAAAATCTAATTTGGCATGAACAAAATTTAATATTTTATTTTTAATTGATATCTCCCAGTTGTATAATGCATGTCACCAGGCATTATACAACTGTTTTGGAAAAATGTAAAGAGGTTATCCCTTAATTTTTCCAAAAAGGTTGTAGAATGCCTGATGACATGTTCAGCTTTTGAAAATAAATCTTTAAATCAAAATAACCTTCTGATATCTTCCAATAATACCACGGAATGTTAAGTATTGACAAAAATAGTGATTTGTTTTATATTGTGATATATTTCGGTACGGACTGGTATGAACAATATTATTGTGATAAAAATGTCCATATTGCCCAGCCCTAGTGGGTACTACGATGATCAAAATGAACCAATATATCCCACACCATTACAGCACCAACAACCAGAACATTTGATAGAAAGCAGCATGGATAAACGACCAAATTCTCACCCTAATAACTGAATGTCACCACTAAAATCATGAATCAGACCAGGCTAAATGTTTATAGTCTGTTACTATCCAGTTGTGGTGAGTCTGTGTGAGTTATATTCTCAGTGTGCTGTTCTTAGAGGACAGGAGGAACACCGGTTGAGATCTGCTGCTGCTGTAGCCCATCTACTTCAGAGTTCGATATGCTGTTCGTTCAGAGAGAGTATTCAGCATACTTTGGTTGTCTCATGCTTCTTTTGCCTGCAGATCCTCAGCTTATGGAGTACTCAGACCAGCTTGTCTGGCACCAACCACCGGGCCTTAGTCAAAGTCAAATCAATCACCTTTCTTTGCTGTTGAGATCCTTGGTTTGAACTTCATCACGTTTAAATGCCTGAATATATTGATTCGGTTGATTCGCTATTTTTGGTCACATGCAAATGAACAGGTGTACCTAATAAGGTGGCTGGTGGATTTACATACAGCCAGGGCGTGGTTACAACATTTTGGGTCATATATGTTGTGTGGATAAAGATATTTTTTAGAAATAAAGCCAAGTTTATGAGGAACGCTTTATAGAGATTGGGAAAAACAAGACATAAACACCTCAAAGTTGATGTGTAACAGACACTTATAAGTGTAGGGCATCAAATTCCTAAAGCTCTGCAAACTAATAATTCATCTCTCTCCACCCAGCATGTTGAAATAGATGTATGGCTCCACCTTGTTAGCTTGATTTAAAGGAAATACGAATGTTTGTTATGTTTTTCTCTTCTATGATTAAATGATTTGCATCTACCAAAACCGAGATGAGGGGTTGTTTAAGCCCAAATCATCTTCGTTCAGCATTACATTTTTAACCTTCTCCTCTCAAGGCACGTTAGGTTACTTTCATGTTCTTGTATGACGTTTAGTTAAATGATATGCAGCATTCAAAAAAGACATACCGATTCCTCCTTTCATATACCTTCAATGTCAGCGAAGCTCTTCCGTATGAGAGGGCGGCTCAGTTCAGTCCATGTCACCGTTTTTCCCTGATGGGTAGCACTTTGACAAATGGTCCCGTTTCAGCAGTGAGCTGCAGAGTACTAATATCTCTTCAGCAAATAGTTAACATCAAAGCCAAATGGCTCACAGTGACGTGGCGAGTTTCTTTAGCAAATTCTACCTGCTCAGTTCTGAAGGGTTACTGTGATTTCTGCTGGGCAGCTGGAGGATTGATATCGGCTGACAGCCCCCTCAGTGTTGGAGTGTTATTGCTGTGTCATGTTGTTTTATCTTGTCTCAATTTAAAACTTCAGGAGAGTGCTCTGCTTTTATTACATATTATTTGGGGTTCAAAATAACATTTGCTTCAGGAAACAGAAAACACGCCGAACAGTAATTTGATTGAAGCGGGTGTTGTAAGGAGCCTGCCAATCAGCTTGAAAAATAAAAATAATATTGGTGAAATTTGCAAATGTATTACTTCCTATTTTATATTTTTGTCAACTTACTTGACAGACTGTTAGAAATAACAACTTTACTCTTTTCTTTAACTGTGTGCCAGAATTATACCTGTTCAAAATAAGCAAAACATGCAATTTAGGATGAATGATTTTTAAAAGTAGTCCTTTTCTGGTGCAGCTTGCACCAGTTCATATTAATGTTTCATGCAAATCTTATTCCAAGATTCAACAAATTTAGTATTCAGCCTCTGGGAGAAAAGCAGTAAAAAAGAAACTGGTTTTACTCATGTAGAGCATTTTGATTTGGCATTTATCTCCTGCTGAGTCACTCTCATTCTGCTCGCTTCTACTCTCAAACCAAGTCCCAAAAAAGCACTGTGTCCTCCAGCAGGTCTTCTGACAGACAGTAACGATGTGATAGGTGTTCAGCCTGCTGCAGATGGGCTGTCAGATGGAGGACAACCATTTTACTGCTTTAAGAGGAAATCTTGTGTTGGCCTAACCTCCCACCTTTCCTGAAAACGGCAGAAGATTTGCTCTGCCAATTAAAAGTTTTTCTGCATTCTGACTTCAAGATTTGCTCACCTAAAATATCAAGTGGTACAAAAAGGCTTTGGGAGCTGTGGGAGGCATGTGGAGCAGAGAAGCTGGGACCTCTGACAAAAATGACTCAATTTGTTGTCCAAGAAGCTCACTATGAAAATTCATAGGGCATAAGATTTGCACAAAGGAACACTGGATTTTGTCAATCACCCTAAAAGTGAGGTTTTTGAAGTTGAAGCAAAGGATAGTGAATCTGCTTAATTTTACATTTTTATTGTGTATATCTAGACTTTTTCCCCCAGCTATATTCTCAGTTTGACAGAGGAAGGAGAACTTTATCTTAAAAGTGTAGCTGGGAAATCTTTAAACTGGCGTGATGTGGGTTAGTGGAGGACCCCAATGCAGGCAGGAGACAGGCAGAATCCTGAAACAAGTGTAGCTTAATGAGATAATATCCAATAATGTTCAAAAAGGACAAGAAAGACAACAAAAAAAACACAAGTAGCATGAGGAGGCAACCGGTTTGGAACAAGTGAATATAGCAAGCAATGAGTAAAAAGGAGTGATTGGTGGAACAATGAACAGGTGAGTCTAATCAACTGAAGGAGCTGCAGCTGTGGAAGAGTGTGACCTGAGTGAGATTGGCTGGAAACAGTCTTAAAAAGTTTGGAAATTTGCTTTATTGATTTGCAAGGAAAATTATTGAAATCATGGAAAATATACAACTGAGTGTGGAACATTTTTGATTTTAAAAATGTCTTCCCTTCATTTTTTAAAGGGCAAAAATCTAACAACACATGGTAACTGTACAATATTTTACTTTTTATGAATTATCACAATTAAATTTTATAATTTTGCTCATCAGAGTTTCAGGTTTTGAAATACTAACTGAATGCACACTTATTCAAAAACTATAACTATTTCACCCCTTTTCTTAAAACAACTTTTTGTAACAAAGTGGAATAACGGGACAAATGTTCACATGCTGGATACTCCTTTCTTTATTTACATTTCCTTACACGTTGAGGAGTTACATATTTTAAAATAGAGCAGATAGATTTCAATCTAGATGCCAAACCAGTAGCTAAATGCCCCTGTAGCACATTTTGAAAGTTAGGCCAGTTTCAGCTTTTTCTTTCAGATTACGATTGAAACAATGAACTGTTAATATTTTGTCTCAAACGTTCAGAAGTTCCTAAAATCTCCTTTAAAGATTTTCAAATTCGAGTATGTAAAAGTGAAATTTTGAGATAAAGAATCTTCAGGAACCCTGTGGGGATGACATGGAGAATATGAATACCAAACAAAGAGAAAAATAGAAGATAAAGGTTTGCAGCTTAGGCCTTTTTTTCCTTAACATCTCATCCTGTGGTAGAACTTTACAGAACATGAAGAACATCTACCGGCTACACGGAAGGAAGAAAAATAAAGGCAATGATCCCCATATTGCCAAAGATACATGATGGAAAGAATATAAATCCATCTCCCAGCAATAAACTGTTTGTTTTAGGCTGCAGGAGTTGAAATAAAGAACTGAAGACGTCTCAGGAATACTTATTTTATTTTCAATTTAAACCTAAGAGGATGTGATTAATCAGCAAAAATGTAATATTTTAATAATTAGATAATTATAATTTATTCTTTTTTTAGTGATGTAACTCAGATTATCACCTTATTATCTGTTTCTGTGGACTTATTAAGATGCGGTCGACAGATAATCAATGTGGTGAAACAGGATCGACAGACTTTACAGATCAATTCCTCTGTTGGACTGACTGGTCTATGTATGTCTTGAGAGGTCGTTTTTTTTTTTTTACCAGCGCTAAGATTACCACCATATCAGATCATTTTCCAGATTTTCTTTATATAAAACAACAAAACAGGCTGTAAAAAGGTTGAATAGCTGGCCAGTTTACTTATGGTCAAGGTTTTCTGCTTCATAGTTGATTCTGACCGGAAAAACTATTAGTAACTTGCTCAAATTAGCTTCTTGTTTGATGAAATAGACAATATATATCTTTAGGACGTGTTAGAATTAAAAAATGTTGCATTGTCATTTTTTTGAGTCGGAATATGGAGACCACTTTAACAAGCCATTCATTTGATTCAGCTGTGTTGGAGTATGAATGCATCTAAAACTTGCAGTACAGCAGAATTAGAGGACTAGGGTTGGACACCACTTTAACAGCCGAAGATTTCACCATATCGGATTATTTTCCATACTTGCTTGATATAAAACAACAAAACAGGCAGTAAAAAGGTTGTATAGCTGGCCACTTCACTTATTCTCAAAGTTTTGTGCTTCAGAGTTGATTCTTTCAGAAAAAGAAAAGTATTACTTGCTTGGATTAGCCACTTGTTTTATGAAATAGACAATATATATCTTCAGGACGTGTGAGAATTAAAAATATTGCATTGTTATCATAATTTTGAGTCAGAATATGCGACAGATTTCCTCATAATATTTCATGGATTCAATAAGTGTCGTGAATTCACCTTTCACCTCCAAGCCCTTTTTCATTTGCTTTTGCATCAAGGTTATTTTCAGATCTTTTACTAGTTCTCAAAAGTCCCAGAAGACTTTGTGCACATTGTAGTGTCATGTTGTTCCTGATCATCAGCGAGCCGCCTGCTCAGTCTGAGGGTCACATCAGGATGAAAGGAAAAAGGAGATGGAGGGAGCGGAGGATGGAGAAGGATAGAGAGATATTTACGAGTCAGACAGCAGTGAAGGTGAGCTGCATCCCAATGTCTGTTCATTCATGGCCATAACTCTCAGGAGAAGAGGAGTGAAGCCTGTGTAAGGATTTGCAGGGGTACCGAGAGTCTTCAGGTACGTGAGAGTCTGTGCAGCGTAAATAACAGATTGAAGTATTCACCACTCAGTAGGGGGTGCAAAGGTCCTGAAGTGAAAAACCAGAAAAGCATGACAAAAATTGTAATCTCGAGACAAGTTGCTGTAAATGTGGCAACAAAAGAGACAACACTTTCAACCAGAGGTTAAAAAAACAACTTTTGGTAATACTGCAAGATGACAGGAAATAGAAGATTTAATATTTTGCAGGAATACATCTTAAAAACTAGAAACAAGTGAGTAAATATAAAATTTTAAAACGAGGTAAAAAATGTGACAAAAAATTCTTATTCAAATGTAGGCAATGAAAAAATCAAGAAAACCTAAAAAAGCCAAATATATTGTTTTAAATAGCCTACTGACTTTATACAAACATGTAAGTAAAACATAATATTGGTAAAAAGTTTACAAAAAAATCAAATTAACATATTTGACAAAAAATCTGAAATCTTTACATCAAATCAAAGAAAACAAGTTTCAAGATAGAAACCGTATAAAAACACCAATTAGAAATTATCTTTCAAGATATTACAAAAGAGAAAAAAGGATTTTTATAAAAACATTATTTTAGACAGAACTAAAACAAACCAACCATTTTTTTGAACACCTACAACCCTGGTCCTCGGGTTTTACTGTCCTGCAGGTTTTAGAAGAATCCCTGCACAAACAGCTGAACCAAAAGAATGAATTATCTCTTCAGCATGCCATCAAGTTTGGCAAAGACCTGGTAACAAGCCATTCATTTGATTCAGCTCTGTTGGAGTAGGAATTCATCTAAAACCTCCAAGACAGTAAAACTCGAGGACCAGGGTTGGAGACTACTCAGTGCATTTACATGCAGTAAGAGAAAACCAAATTATTGCCATGGTCCGACTGAGTTTGGACTTTTGAAATGCAGGTATACACATTAGTCCACTCAGGGTCAAACTAAACTGGTCTTCTCTTAATCAAGCTAACGCACCCAGATGATGCAGTTAGAATACCAAATTTCTCTGCATGTAAACCCCAACAGAGCTTAGTCGCTCACATCTTAGCCGTTCACTCCCCCTTCAGGAAGTGACGAGACCGTGGAAGCGAGAATAACAACACCGGAACGAGCAGCAACGATGAGTGTAACACAATTAAGCAGTACAGTACTTTTCTGCAGCATTGTTGTTGGCCATTTCTTCACCTATTGTGCATATCCTGCTTTTACTCCATCTGCTTCACTGCTGCCAGCATTTCTTTAATATCTGTGTGGCTCTAGACCAACCGGAAGAATGCCATCATGAAAGGAAAAAAAGGAAAGGAAAAGGAAAAGCACATGTCGCCACCTAGTGTTTCGGAGTCAAGCACACTTCATTCAATAATTCAATTCTGAGTGACATGTAAGTGGGATGAAGGGTCCCATTTTTGGGGTAAAGCATTTGCCAAAAGCTCGATATAGATGTTCATGTAAATGGACTGACTGATCTACAGTTTTAAGAAGCCGTTTTATTAAAACAGAAAATTTTTTCCAAAATGCAATTTTTTTCTCTCTTGAAGATTTGTTTTTTTGTTTTAGTTCTTATGCATTTTTTTATTGTTTTTTATTTATTAAAGTTTTGTTTCATTTTAATGCATGTTTTCAAAGTGTTGGAGTTTTAAATGAGATCCAGTAAGGTGTATTTACTACATTTTTAGGCTCTGGTCCAGTTCAGGTCTAGGTTCTCTTCATGTTTTCTAACAAAGAAGAGAAATTTAGACAATAAAACAATCTGCAAACATTTATTAAAGGAGTCACGACCTGTAATTTTCCCTTTTCCATGAGAAAAAATTTATGTTATGATTGCCTAACGATTATACACTGGCCGGGAAGCCGATATTTAAAAGTGAAGCGTTTGTTTACCCCTGGGTTCGTCAACCAGCCCACGTGCACGCGCACTCAAATACGTGGTTTTAATTTCTGGCCGACTTGACGTCAAGTTGGCGCAGGATATACCATGTGTAGACATCGCAGACCTACCTATGCTGTGGGAAGCCCGCCCTGCTCCTCTCTCCCTCATATTCAGTCAAGCGCCGCCATTACTGAATTCTGGTGATGGGAATTCCAGCTCTTTTTGGAGAGCCAGTTCTTTTGGCTTGGCTCACCATAAAGAGTCGGCTCTTTCGACTCCTCAGATTTTCTGTTGCTTAAAGTGTATTTATTACCAAAATTAATGCAAAACGATGTGTACCACATGTACCAAAACAAGCAGGGGGGAATGAAAGAAATAAAAAAAACGGCTCCCACTGACGTGCCGACTCCAATCGTTCACTTCAAAGAGTTAGCTCTTAGAGCCGGTTCATTCGCGACCGACACATCACCGATTCGAAGTACGAACTCCACCGTGAAAGATGCAGAAAGTTTCTTCACGCAATGATGCACGAAGAAGACACATTTGTGTCAGCCTTTTATTTTAATCAGCTAAAACCATTTCTACCAGAAACGTAGTGCAACATGTGGGTTGCTCTGTTGCTGACTGCCAGAATCAACATGGAAATATTTTTTCTATTTTTTTTTTTTATGCCGGAATCCTTTACGAATTTGGGACAATATCAGGCGAAGTTGGCATCGAAGAAAAAGGGGAAATTCCAACAATCAGAGGCTTGCCTGCAATTGAAACGGTAAGGCTGTGTTTTTATTGCTCTGCTGTGTGTAACAAACAGCAGCTAACTGCTAATGTGGCTATTGTAGGCTAGCAGGAGTAGTAGATATGGGTTAGATATGCTGAAGCGTTACCTGCGGTGTCAACCCCCCTCCTTCCTGCCACCAATCAACGCGCCCCTCATTTGCATTATTACAATGACCGTCTACGACAGCCAAAGTATCGCATCAGATGTCGCGAGACAATAATGCCTTCAGAAATAAGGGTCAGAGGAGCTCTGTGTTTATTTTTTTCACTTTTTTTCAACTTTTCTTTTTTAGAAGGGCCTGAAAGACTATAATAGAGCGTGGGTATCCAAGGTAATACTAGGTTATGACTCCTTTAAATTTCCCAAAAATCCAGAAATACAATATTTTTTAAAAGGAGGCACATTTTTTATGACATTATTTATTAAGATGGCAAATAAAAAAACAAAAACAAAACAACTCTTGGACGCCAGGTGGCTCAGTTGGTAGAGCAGGTGTACCATGTGTAGGTGCTATTGTCATGGGTTTGAGTCGCAGTCTCGGGTCATTGGCTCCATGTCTTTCTCTTTTTTCTCCACCCTCTTTCCTCTCAAATTATTGAATGAAAGGCACTAATTCCAAGAAAAAAAGTGAAAAAAATTTAAAAAGAAAAAATAAACTATCAAAAAGGTCCAGTGAAGAAGAAAATAATACAAAAGATATATACAACTATGACAAAACAAGTGGACAAAAAACTGGAAATTTTTTTTACAACAAAATACAATTCAAAATACAGGTTTGACTTGACATCGTTTGAACCAAAGATTTGAAAAATTTCAGAAGTGGCGAAGAAAGAGAGCTTAACCTCCTGAATAATTGACTTGGGACTTGTCTTGGTAGTTAGAGCATAATTACTTGCACTGATAGTGAACTTCCTTAACACTTTACTGGAAGTCATCACGGACCAAAGCCCAACCCATAATATGCTAAGAAGTTTAATGGAGACTTGCACATTACCATCAAACTGGACAACCAATTTAAAATCCTACATCTGATTGCTCTACTGTCGTTCTATGAAATTTCTGTGATAATGACATCAGCGTGAATTTAAATGTAACCTCAGGACAAAGAGACACATTTTTACTAACTATGCTGGAATAAGAGCTAGAGCCAGAGTGAGTACTTTCTTAAAGACCGGGGCTGGGTGTCTCACTTTTTCCTGTAGTGTATATGGCTCATCATCCATATTTCAAGATACATTTGTAGATTAAATGAAAGCCTAGAATCTTGGCTTGAATTAAACTCACCTTTCTTTCTTTATCATTCATTTTGAAAAAAGACCCACTGTGATAACCTGCCTCATGTTGGGGTTGGTTGGGTAAGGAATATACAAAGCACTATAAATAAATAGCACTCCTGGATTGGCTGCTTTGCAAATGGCAGCTAAGAGCGAGTCAAGTAGCACTGCACCTGCATTTTTTGGGAATATTTTAGATACGCGTTCTAAAAAGTCAGCGAAAAGGGAGATTTTCTGCGAATAACTTGGAGTCATGTTCAACAGAAAAATCAGAAAATTGGTGAATCCACAAATACTGAGCCACAATAGGCGGGGGTACACTGTAATTGTTTCCTCTGTTTTGAACTGTGCATTTGCTTATAGAAAAGAACATCCTTTCAAGCTTCACCTCTCCTCTCTTCCTGTTTGGCAGCATTATTGCAACATTTGAGACTAAACAGGAAGAGCAGCAGGTAGAGTCCGAAATTACCCTATAGTAGACCAATGGTATTTGCAAGCCTTAGGAACAACCACCAATGGATAGCTGAAATCTATGAATACTTGAGAACTCCTCTAAAAATGCTTATAACTCCCTATTTTATTTGTTCAAACTGAAAAATACCTTAATATGCATTAGTATGCAACAGTGGAAAATGTCTTGCGGGTACAGCCAGTCAGTGGCAAGAAAATGGAATGGCACTTCTGGATTGGTTGTTTTTGAAATGCCAGCCAATAGTGTGTCAAAAAGCATTGTGCCTTGGTATTTCAGCTTTTCAAATATTTTAGATATGCTCCACGAAAAAATATGCACATTTTCTGTGAATAATTTTGAGTTACATTCCACAGAAAAATCTGCGACTAGATGAATCCACGAATGCTGAACTACGAAGGTATAATCAGTCAGTCAATCTTTATTTGTATAGCACATTTCTCACAACCAAAACTGACCAAAGTGCTTCACAGTAGTAAAAATAGACAAGCTGTCAGAAACTTTACAAATACCAACTAGCACATTAAAACAAAGTTAAATAAATAGTAGGATAAAAGACTTTAAAAAACATTAAACGAAAGAAATATGCAAACAGGTATTATGTCCATTGGTTGCCAAATGCCATCCAGAATAAATGTGTCTCAAGAATACATTTATCAGAGTCAACTCCGTGATGCTATGGAGCTCCAAAGGAAGTGAATTCCACAGTTTTGGTCCCGCAACTGCGAAGCAGCGTTCACCCAGTTAACTTCTTCTGTGTGACCCCAAGCAGGTCAGTAGAGCGGAATGGCCTGCTGGGTTGATAAAAGCTTAAAATCTCACATAGGTAAGACGGAACAAAGACTATGTGTATATATGGCAAGAGGCCCTTCTTCATGGGCAAATTTGTGACTTTAGACTCCTTTCCCATGATATTGACTATGCTGTATGTATAAAATGTGTATTGAGGTTTTTAAAAAGTTAAGAATTCAGAAGCATTGAAGTTTTGCACCATATTATTCCAATGTTTTCCAATGTCCCTACAATGTTAGAGAAAGTGCCAGAGTGACTGAATTGTTCTCCAGCTGAATGTAGCTTAGGGATCCCCATCCCTGGTCCTCAGGGCCCACTCTCTTGCACGTTTTAGGTGTTTGCTTGCTGCCGCACATCGGACTTACATAACTGATTGATTAACCAGCCTCCACAGGACTTGATGGCACTAATTTGGATCAGATGTGCTAGAGCAGCGACACATCTAAAACGCGCAGGACAATGGGACCTAAGGGGAAGTATTGGAGAACATAGGCATAAGCTACCACTGCGGTTTCCTTCCCCCACCTGTTGTTGGTCATTGCCAGTCAGGTGGCTGAATGGAAGCTACTACATTGTTTTCATATTTAAGGAAAAGTCCAGTTTGTTTGAGAAATGCAGACTGTCAAAGTAGACACCATTGCTTTAAAATCCAGGTAGAATTAGGTTGGCTGGGTAATTTTAGTAAAAGCAAAGTGATCCATTTAACATTTGCTATAAATCTTTGTGTAAGTACAATAAAACCATGGTATTTTTACTCAAGAGAACCAACCATGAGAATCTTAGACCAGACTATGGCTAGTACTTACTTAATTTAAGATCTGTTTCCATTTGTTTGCTCTAAGGAAAAGAGCTGACTTCTTCTACATTCAAAATTAATTTTGTCACACCTTACTAACAACAAGCTTTAAAGACTTGGTTTGCCTTTTGCTCCTGATATTTACTGAACCTGAAGGACTTGTTCTGACGGAGTTGATAGAATTTAAACCAACCAAGAACATTCACAGAAAGTTCACAGTGGCAAACTTTCTGCTTGTAAATGGTCTGCAGAGCCTCTGGCTGTCTACCATTTATCTGTTTCACCAGTTCCTCGCATATTTATACACCTACAGACGTGCCTCAGTTCCTCTGATGAATTGCTTCGGTCACTGGTTTGTGTCTGCGTGTGCTGCTGAGTAATAAAGAGGCAGGTACTGTTGCTCCACTCCCACTCAGTTGCCCCTGATCTCTGGTGCTCGCTGTTCTCTGAGTGGGATTTCTTACTGAACGGGTTTCAGGCTCATTCATCCTTTGAGAGCTGCAGCAACCCAGGTTTCTGTGAAGTGGGGTTATTTAGAGAAGATTATGCAAATATTCAGTGTTTTCAGACGCATCTCAATGAGGCTTCAAAGTAAAAATGAAGAAACACTAAGAAGGTACCCACTCATATGTTCATACCTTTCCTGTTCATAGCTACATACAAATACATCATCTTTAGCACTACACCATTCTGGTTTTTGTTGATTTATCCGATTTATTCTCCTGGAAATAAAGCTAAGACATCTCGTTCAGTGAGCACAGATGTCAATCTGTATGATTCAGACATGTGAGACAATTGTACTTCAGAAATTTCAGCTTGAGATATTTTTTTCATGTGGGCATGCATAGATTTGAGTCATATGACAATATGAAATTCCCTTTAAGACAAATAATAAAAAGCTAGTGTGACAGCTTGGACACATTTCAACACTGAAATTTGCAAGACGAAAGATGCATTTTTTGTGATGCCATAATTTCAGGACAAATAGAAACACGTTTACCTGTTACAGCCTGATAAAAATAAGCAATACTAAGTTTTCAAATGTATGTATCATAGCTTATACATTAGGCTTTTATTGTAATGCAATTAATTATAGGTATATTTTTTCACATCCTGTTTCGGCATTAAGAAAGCAGATTGCCAACATGCACCAGGACAGTATTCTAATTGTGTGATTTACTTAATTAAATCCCCTGGCTGCCTCTGGTATCAAATTAGACTGGTCCCATAGTAAAATACGAACCTGTGTTGGTATGACCTTCGGGCTTCTGGTTGTGTATATGTTCACAAATAATGTTATTAATATATATTATGTGGTAATTACTATATTGACAGAGAATGTGTGAAATTTCACAACCTATTTACTCGATATTGCAAATTTTTAGAGAAAAACAAACTTTTAGAGAAAGAGGTTTCAAAATTACTTGTGTCAAAAGTGATACATTTGGCATTAAAGGAATACATTCTTAAAGAGGTTTAGTATTTTTAAGAGTACATTTTTATTATATAACCAGTGGATTCCAAGTACTGTATATAGTTGCTGTATTTTATATAGGCAATATGGTGTTTGGTTCTCTGCTTCTGATTTTGCTTAAAGGGTTGTTTCACAGTTTTCCAAGGAATCTGGATTTTTTGTTTTCTGAACTTTTCTGTGTCCAAGTAAAAAATTGTTTGACTGAAGTATTTTAATCTACAGTGGTTCACATTTTGGGATTTATTGAACAATTTCTTATTTGTGAAAACTGAACAAGAGCTGTTTTTTGGCATTTGTGACACCTTAGATTGAGACAAGCTTTTTTTAACTCGGACCATCATGTAAATAGGGTAATTTGTTTCGATATGTATATATCTGACTCTAAACATACAGCTACACTGCTTTGATTGTACTGGTGGTCATGCAGAGCAGTTTGCTGATGCTACGATGTTTACTCTCTCTTTTGAAATGACTCATTGATAATTAGGGTCATGATATATGACAGTGACAGAGACAGAGACAGGTTACTGTTAATTTTATGTAGATAAAACATACAGAAAAATTAGCTATCCTTCAAAAAAATTGCTCTTTGTTTTGAACATTGTAAGATTTTAAGAATCGAGTTTCGGCTGCTCTCTGCAAAGCTTTTCCAGGACAGTTCTGGGTGTCTGAGCGCAGAAAGGGCACTATAATGCAGCGAATATTGTCTCACTTTCACTGCCGTTATTTCAATAGTTGAAGAACACATAGATTGTAGGTGGAGAACACAGAGACGTTTGATTAAAAATTGTCCTGTGTTAAAAAAAATTGAAAAATCGATTCTGAATCGATTTTTATAAAAATAGCTGAAAATCGATTTGGACATAATTGAATTAAAGGCATATCATTAAGGTAACAGCTAAAAAAAGACATTTGTAATACCACTGACCCCATATCAATATCGAATTGTAACGGATTGGATCGGATCGTGATAATCAATTCTAACTCTTTAGAATTGGAATTAATTCTTGAAATTTGAATCAATATCCAGCTCTAATCAAAAAATAATATGGACGGCCTATAGTACAGTTTTACAAGCTTAGCAAATGGGCCATGATTTGCCTATGGGTGTAAAACCTGCTGCATGAGTCGCTGAGACTTGCTTTAACGCTATGGGTACTATTGACAAAATGACATGATACGACAGGTATTTGGACAAAGGTTTGATCATGAATTTTGATATCAATCATTTAAAAAAGCTTTTATTGGGAACCTGACCGGTCACCTTTGGAGGGGATCAGCACATTTTTATTTATTTATGCATATTTTATTTTGAAACTAATTTTAACTCTGCTTAAAATGAGGAGCTGACTGTTAAATTTTACTTTAAAAGTAAAGTGAAGTCTTACAGGGATATGAAAGTCCCAATAATTAGATTTTTACATGTTACTATTTTTAGCTATGTGGCTGGAACAGGTAAGCTTACCAGCAGAGAAATAACAAACCGGTACCCTAATGTTCTTTTAATGGTCGCTGTACTGCCAGAAGGGCCTGATGGGAGGTGAATGTGTTGACTGATAACCTGAACAGCATCTGCCAGCCTGCATGACACAGCACGAGGAACTTTCTCTGCCACGTTTATCTTCCAGGCTAACTCAGATATCCAGTGCAGCACAGCGTCATGGCCATAAAGCTTCTCAAAGAAACTAGCTCCTGCTGCTTGCTTTAATTTGAGCATGTTGTTTCATCCACTTAATAGTTGCAATCATTTATCTGGTAGCTGGTCAGACACAGAACTGCTGCTGTTACTTCAACTTTCTACTGAAGGAAAAACCAAACTTATATCAAGATTTGTTCATATGCACTTTCTCATATAAGTTGGCACTAAGTGATTTTATAAAGTGACAGTCAACCTGGCATGACTCACTAGAGTCACGGCAACAATTCTCTGCAGCTGAGGCGTCATCTTCCTCAACTCAGGAAACAAACAGAACCAAAAAGAAAACGCATCAGGCATCTTCTTATCAGGGAATGTTTGCTGATTTCCATCAAAGGGTGAAACAGCATCAAAGGAAATGTGGATGACATCTGAGATTGCACGTCCCAGTGGATTGTCGAGCAAGGGCAGGGTCGTGTAAAACTTGAAATGGAGCTGAACTCTCTGGTATCAGGCTAAGCTGGGGCTTCAATTGATTCAGCCGTGTGGAAACCAGATTTTTTACTTGCACAAAAGGTACTCCAACAGTCCAAGCACAAACCTCGGTGTATTTTATTGGGGTTTTAAATGACGGACAGTGTTGGGAGTAACGCGTTACAAAAGTAATTAATTACTGTAATGCATTGATTTTTGCTGTAACGCGGTAATGTAAGGCATTACTGGGGGAAAAATTTTAATATTTTACTCGGTACAAATGTCAGTAACGCGCGTTACAATGCATTGTTAACCGGGAATAAAGTTGTAGGTTTTCTTTTTCTCCATACAAATTCGCCAAAATCACCGCGAGATCAGCAGAGGAGAAACGTCCCCGCAAAATGTTTCACTTCCTGTAGTCAGACAGAGCAGAGATGAGTGAGCCTGCAGCTGATCTAACATCGGATAGTACATCCTCCAGATGCGATTGTTCCTTGTATTGCACCATGAACCATCACTGTGGCTATTGTATCTTACTGTTTTAAACCACAATCCAAGCTCAGTCGGATTCCAAATCACCTTCTACTGGATGTGTAATAAGCTAATTGAGCATCATGAGCTACATTTAGATTTCCAAATCCATATTTGCATTTTATTTTGGTGAGAGTAACCTAAAAGTAATGCAATAGTAGTTTAATGCCTTACATTTTAAATACAGTAATATTGGAATGTAACAAATTACTTTGAAATTACAGTAACAAGTAATAAATAATGCATTACAGTTTTGAAGTCACTTGCCCAACACTGATGACGGACCAACATAAATGAAGAGGACACATGAGTTTCCAGACGTTTTACACAATAAATTCACATGTCATGTTCCCTCGTATTCAGAATGTTTGAGTCAATACTTTGTAGAACCACTTTTTGACGCATTTACAGCTACTAACCTTTAAGATTATGTTAAGGGGTGTGACAGTTGTTGCCGATTCTTCCTTTCAAAAGCTCAAGTTAAGTCAGATTGGATGGCGAGCGTCTGTGAAGATCGGTTCTTAAGTCTTGCCACAGCTTCTTAACTGGATTTAGTTTTGGACTTTGACTGGACCATTCCAAAAATCAAGATGCTTTGTTCTAAACCACTGAGGTGTACCTTCTTACTGTATGTTTAGGGTTGCTGCACTGCCAGAGGGTGAACCTTTTCTTCATGCCACCTTTCTATAAAGAACACGTTTCGACAGTCCACTTCTGTCAACAGAATCTTCCAGACTGGCTGCTTCTCTGATTAATGCTGTCCTTGTCTGGCCTGTCAATTTAGGTCGCAGATCGCCTTTTGCAATCCACAGAACCATTCATGACCTCTCTTGTACTAAATAAAATTTGTCTTGAGCTGCTAAACCTGCGTGGCCTTTATGGAGGGGTAAAAGATAATTGATCAAATTTTAAAAATTCCCATTAAATAGAATACATTTTTCGGTCAGGTGGTTTGCAGCCCAATGACTAAAAACAAACTCTTTTCCTTGTGCCATTAGTGTTATTGTGTTGTGGAAATTCTATTCATTAAAATATACAGAAAAACTGCTAAACCTATCCTTTTCTACCTTTCATATTTAAAACAAAATCACATTTTAAAGCATTTTTGGCCAACGTTATTAGAGATATTGTGCAGAGGCTAGCAGACCTCTGGTTTAGGGGAATAGCCATGTTTGGTAGGTTTGTTGTTATGCCATATTCCATTTGCAGATGATCGATTTGAACCTTGATCTCAGGGAGCACTGCTCAGTCAGTCGTCTTCTCAACTTTATCCTTAACTTGTCGGATTTATTATTTGGTCTTCATTATGCTGTTTGTCCATAAATGTTCTTTAACAAACCCCAGAGGCCTTCACAGAACAGCTATATACTGATTCCCAAAAGCAAGTGATTGCAATACATTTAGGGGTATCTAAGTGAAAGGGGGTGTACTCAAATTGATATCACATTAAAAGCAACATTTTTCACTTTCTTTGTTTTCTCTCTTATGTTTTCCCACATTTTCTTTTTCATTTTGCACTTTTCCTCTTAGGCAGAAGCTCTTAACGGTTTATAACCGAGAAACTAGATGCATGAAAGTGTCACCTCAGAACCGGAGGGGGTGAGGGGTGAGCAATGAGTTAAGGAGTTGTTTTTGAGGGTCCACTTATCAGTTGACTGTGAGAGCACAACACTGTGTTGCACACCATCATCACTGATTCCCATACTCCCCTTTCTCCTTATCCCCCTTCTCTCCCATTGTGGAAAAACTCTCAGGCTGCAACAGACCTGCTACCCGCCCCTCCCCATGTACAGAATTGAGGGAAGTCCAAAATTAAAGCATTGTTGTCCCGGCAATCGTTGGTTGCAGAGAAATCGAGTGTGAGCCTTATTTCATTCTGCCGTCTGGGCTGACCTTGCAGCTGGGCTCTAGTCCCCTGCCGCCACCACTGCCACCCCCACCCTGCCTGCCTCCAGACACACCATTCAGAGCGGCAGCCCATGAGCTACGAGGACCAAGACCTGTCTCTGAGTACCAGGAAACAAGCACACTGTGAGTGGACTTTCCTATTTAGCTTGGGTTGTGTGAGGATTTACAAATCTCCCCCTCTTCTTCCCCCACTTCTGTCTGAGCGCTGAAACGTCCCTTTGAATGAATGTGAATTTACAGTAATGTACCATTAAGGTTGCTATGGCGAGGGCTGCCGCCTGTGAGCATGTCAGTTGCCATGCGTGGTTTTTTTTTTTCCATCTCCAGTTGAGGAATAGGCAGCATTTCAAAAGTGTATCACAGCATTTTGTTTTGTTATTTCTTTCTTTCTTTTTAAATGGATGTGGGTTTTTTTACAAACACATTGCACTGCTTATTTTTCTCCTCAGATACACCTTGTTCTGTTTTCATTTGGTGCAAGAAGTTTTGTGTGCTCGATGCTTTCAGCGTTTTCAAATCTATTTAATCTCAATAGAAAGAAGTATTAGGACAACTTTTAAGCAATGTATAAATGTGTGGTTTTCATCAGTTCGTTGCATTTAATATGTGTAGAAAAAAACTATCTTTATAGCAATAAATAATGAAAAGTCAACTGTTTTTCTTTCTTGAAGGACTTTAAGTCATTAAAAACAACAATCTTGTATCACCTTTCTACGCATTTACATCATATCATACACAGATTAATCACCACATAAGCCAGTCTGCCACAGGATTTTTTTGCATGTTGAAAAATGATGCCACACGAGTGCTGCAGCTACCCTACACCATGCATATCAGAAATGTTCATCATTGCTATATTGCCAGATCTGGCTCTCGATATTGTAACACCCAGTAGTAACATTGCTTAAACTACACTTCACAGATGTTTTAGTTTGCTGGTTAATTGAAATTGAAAGTGAAACCGACAACTTGACATTCATTTGTATTATTCTGGTTAGTAATTATCTGACCACTTGGGAGCACTCGTGAACCTTGAAGTTCATTCTCAGATGGAAAAAAGAAAGATAAATGGAAAATGGAAATTATTGCAAAACTAACTTATTTGGCAGCCTAACAAAATATACAGTAGCTTGCAAAAGTATTCGGCCCCCTTGAACTTTTCCACATTTTGTCACATTACAGCCACAAACATGAATCAATTTTATTGGAATTCCAAGTGAAAGACCAATACAAAGTGGTGTACACGTGAGAAGTGGAACAAAAATCATACATGATTCCAAACATTTTTTACAAACAAATAACTGAAAAGTGGGGTGTGCGTAATTATTCAGCCCCCTTTGGTCTGAGTGCAGTCAGTTGCCCATAGACATTGCCTGATGAGTGCTAATGACTAAATAGAGTGCACCTGTGTGTAATCTAATGTCAGTACAAATACAGCTGCCCTGTGACGGCCTCAGAGGTTGTCTAAGAGAATCTTGGGAGCAACAACACAATGAAGTCCAAAGAACACACCAGACAGGTCAGGGATAAAGTTATTGAGAAATTTAAAGCAGGCTTAGGCTACAAAAAGATTTTCCAAGCCTTGAACATCCCACGGAGCGCTGTTCAAGCGATCATTCAGAAATGGAAGGAGTATGGCACAACTGTAAACCTACCAAGACAAGGCCGTCCACCTAAACTCACAGGACGAACAAGGAGAGCGCTGATCAGAAATGCAGCCAAGAGGCCCATGGTGACTCTGGAGGAGCTGCAGAGATCTACAGCTCAGGTGGGGGAATCTGTGCATAGGACAGCTATTAGTCGTGACTGCACAAAGTTGGCCTTTATGGAAGAGCGGCAAGAAGAAAGCCATTGTTAAAAGAAAACCATAAGAAGTCCCGTTTGCAGTTTGCCACAAGCCATGTGGGGGACACAGCAAACATGTGGAAGAAGGTGCTTTGGTCAGATGAGACCAAAATGCAAAACCCTATGTGTGGTGGAAAACTAACACTGCACATCACTCTGAACACACCATCCCCTCTGTCAAATATGGTGGTGGCAGCATCATGCTCTGGGGGTGCTTCTCTTCAGCAGGGACAGGGAAGCTGGTCAGAGTTGATGGGAAGATGGATGGAGCCAAATACAGGGCAATCTTGGAAGAAAACCTCTTGGAGTCTGCAAAAGACTTGAGACTGGGGGCGGAGGTTCACCTTCCAGCAGGACAACGACCCTAAACATAAAGTCAGGGCAACAATGGAATGGTTTAAAACAAAACCTATCCATGTGTTAGAATGGCCCAGTCAAAGTCCAGATCTAAATCCAATCGAGAATCTGTGGCAATATCTGAAAGCTGCTGTTCACAAACGCTGTCCATCTAATCTGACTGAGCTGGAGCTGTTTTGCAAAGAAGAATGGGCAAGAATTTCAGTCTCTAGATGTGCAAAGCTGGTAGAGACATACCCTAAAAGACTGGCAGCTGTAATTGCAGCAAAAGGTGGTTCTACAAAGTATTGACTCAGGGGGCTGAATAATTATGCACACCCCACTTTTCAGTTATTTATTTGTAAAAAAAATTTGGAATCATGTATGATTTTCGTTCCACTTCTCACGTGTACACCAC
This sequence comes from Valencia hispanica, assembly GCA_963556495.2. NCBI lineage: Eukaryota > Metazoa > Chordata > Actinopteri > Cyprinodontiformes > Valenciidae > Valencia > Valencia hispanica. The sequence continues at coordinate 36,988,670 of OY747716.1, read as the reverse complement.
TTTGTTTTGGTCTTTCACGTGGAATTCCAATAAAATTGATTCATGTTTGTGGCTGTAATGTGACAAAATGTGGAAAAGTTCAAGGGGGCCGAATACTTTTGCAAGCCACTGTACATGGACTATTCAGTACAGTAATGCCTCAAAAGCAACACACATGCTTTAGACTGTTCCATAAAAGCTTTTTTTTATTATCACGAATGCAGCCTGCTCCCATCAGGTCAAAGTTTAATACGATTAACTGAGAAATGCTTTTGTATGTCTGTCCAAACGATAGCAGTGTAATGCGAGGCAAATTTCAGACTTGTGCTGACATTAAAGAAAAATCGTGTTGTATTATCTTTAGAGGCTGCACAGTGGTGCAGTTGGTAGCACTGTTACCTTGCAGCAAGAAGGTCCTGGGTTCAACTCCCAGTTTGGGGTCTTTCTGGATGTTCTCCCTGTGCATGAGTGAGTACCCTCAGGGTTCTCTCCCCCACAGTCCAAAAACATGACTGGCCTCTCTAAATTGCCCTTAGGCGTGTGTGTGCGTGCATGGTTGTTTGTCCTGTCTGTCTCTATGTTGTCCTGTGATGAACTGGTGACCTACCCAGGGTGTACCCCCCCCCCTCTCACCCGATGAATGCTGTAGATAGCCACCAACACCCCCTGCAGAGCATAGGTGTGTATAGAGGATGGATAGATTATTTTTAAACCCATGTAACATGCAATTTTCAATACGCCAGCTCACATGGCACAACAGGAAGCAGTGTGCTGCCATATTTAGTCTTCACAACTTTAAAAATCAGCCAGAGCGTGGATGGTCTCAGCAGGCTCTGAAATAAATCCTCTGGGGTGCATCTACAACCCAGTGTACATAAGAAGAGCCCCACTGTTTTGACAGAGCACAAAACGTTAGTGGAGAAATCATGTTTAATTTTAATGGCAGCACCCTGCATGGTGCACTGGGGAAAGCTAGCATTAGTAGTGATAGCTTATCCATGAGAGATTGTCCACACTCACTTGTGACTACCTTGGTCTCATTTTAAGTCCACGACCACGCTGGACATGCACTTCTCCATGTAGGCTGATTTATCGTCAGGATTTTTTTTTTTTTTTTGCACCACTCTTGTTATGCCATTACTTTTCTGGCTGCAATTAAAACAAAACAAACTCAGAAGAAATGCTCAGACTCCTTTGCCAAAATTGAAAAGCACTTCCTGTGGATTTGGGCTCTCCGATGGGGAGAAGCACACACACATCCAAATTGTGCATTATAGGTTGGTTGCTTTGCTCAAACCGAAGTTAAAATGCAAATGGTTTTTGTTGCAGTAATCTCGCAACCTTTGAATAGTCTTGGACGTCGAGGAGACCATAAGACGTTCTTAGTGTGCATTAATGAGACAATATATAGGGTCTGTATTGACAGTATCTGCCCTCAAGATTTATCCTAAAAATATGTGATTTTGTATCACTGCCTGTGCTTGAGTCTTGTGTTTTTAATCAATACCAGCTATTCCTGTTTTACAGTTTACAGACAACTGTAGAGATTAAACTGAGATCACTGATATAGTTCTAACTGGTAAACTCCACCTTGTAGGTTCAGTTTAATCTCAAAAGTACTCTTTCCCATCCTGGTCTGCTTCAGGGTTATTTGGCCCGTGATTCCTGCACTAGAAATTAAATGAGCAGAATAAAGCCCCCACCCCGAAAAGGCTTTGTTTCTCATAAAAGATTTCTATAGATGAAATATAGTGATTGCCTGACTTAATTTCTTGTATTACAGAAAAGGTATTAGAGTTTTTTATAAGACTGTGATTATTTTATAAGAAAAATAACAGATAAATCTTTTAATCTTATATATTAAAACTTAAAACAGGATAATAAATAAACTAAGCTTGTATATAGCTAACTATGCAGCTTTTAATATGTGAAATCTTTGACATAAATGAGAAAATAAATTCAGTTTTTCAACTTTTAACCAGAAAGTTTTCTTCCCATCTTTTACTTTAATGACAGGACAAATAGTTTTATCAGCTTTATATAAATAGATCTAGTCAGAATACAGATATCACACCAACATAGGCTTTGCACCTGCAAATAATTAGTTTTGTTTACTGAGACTGACAGCTAAGATTCTGTATGTGACAGCAGCAACAAAACCGTCTGGAAACTCTGATGGACCTTTACACATTACTGTGACTCTGCAGTCACTGAGCTACTCGTTTTATGTTCTTATATGACACTGCTGTTTAGAGCAGAAGTAAGATTCAGCCACTCAGCAGAAGACACAGAAAGCTGCCCCCTGTTCTGCTCTGTCAGAGTATTGTGTGTCAGAGTATTGGTAATGCTTGTTGGACAATTCGGGGCTTAAGTTGACGAAAAAGTTGTTAGTCGTTTTTTTTTACTTTTTCTGCTCTTCCAGGCTACATCCACTCTGGTTATCTGACCAGCCCCCTCCCCTCTTTCTGTCCAACTGCAGCTCAGGTACAGGAATATCTGGACCCCGACCAATCAAGGAGGGTCCTGCCGTTCACTATTTTTGATTAGTTTATACGACGTTTTAGGCCAAAAATATTTCTGTAAGGGGTGTAACAGTACACAAAAATCTTGGTTTGGTATGTATTTGATGTTTTAAAGCCACGGTTCGGTACGTTTTCGGTAAACTTTAATCAAGAAAAATAATACAAATGTGCATGTGATTTTTTTAAATCTTTTTTTTTACTGTGAGAAGCATTAAATAAAGAACCTTTTTTCCTGAAATTGATTAGATTTTCCTATGTTCTATAACTTTATAGAACTGACTGGAGAAGTGATTGGACTTATTTTATTTTATTTGATTGGACTTATTTTAAATAAATAAAATAGTTCAAGCAAACATAGCCAGAGTAGAAAACAATATAACCATTTGAAAACAGTGTTAATGTTTAGAAATGTTTAAATAATACTATTCCCATATCTGAGAATAAAACTTTTTTAAATTACTTTGGATTTGTTTTAGTATTTCGACAGCCTAGTCTCCCAGCTGTACTTGAATGCAGCTGTTGAGAAAATCCTTTCTTATCAATGGGGATTCCATTACTTGTGTGTTTTATTTTTTATTTTACAAAATAAGGAGTTTGGGCTGATTGGATGTTACTATTATATTTACAGCCCTTTTTAGGTTGCCCAAATGACAACTCTGTAAACAGTGTGACTCAGATGACCCCTCTTTAGTCCCTGTTCTTGAACACAGACATGAAGACGGATTCTATTTAGGTGATTTCTTAATTCTGCAACTCAGCTGGATTTGTTGCTATACTTCAAAACTGATTTTTGTGTTTATTTCAATATTCTTTATCTAATTTAAACTGTTAAAAAAATAAAGTAAGGGGCGTAAATATTTCTTCACACTTTCTTATGAATTTCTGATCTAAATCACAGGCTTCAAGTATTCTTCAATACAATGACCTCTTTGTGAAACCATATTCCTATTTTGACCAGCATATCCAGCATTTCTTGTAGTATTCTGAACTTTGAATTCATTTTTAAACAAAAGAGGCTATAAGATGCCATCTCATTAGAACTATACATGTGTCCCTTGGGGAGTCCTGTGGGGGAAACCCCAGGAGTATGGGGTACCGGGCCCTTTGATACGGGCTGTTAGTTCCCGGTACGACCAGAATCAGTGCTTGGTTCACATTGCCGGCAGTAAGTCGGGCTCGTTTTCAGTGAGAGTTGGACACCCACCAAGGTTGCCCTTTGTCACCGATTCTGTTCATAACTTTTATGAACAGGATTTCTGAGCGCAGCCAAGTTTTTGATGGATCTAATTTGGTGGCCTCAGGATCGGGTCTCTGCTTTTTACAGATGATGTGGTCCTGTTGACCTCCTCAGACTGTGATCTACAGCTTTCTCTGGAGCGTTCGTAGCAGAGTGTGAAGCAGCCAGGATGAGAATCAGCACCTCCAAATCTGAGGCCATGGTCATGAGCCAGAAAAGGGTAGAGTGCCCCCTCCTTGTTGGGGACGAGGTCCTGCCCCAATTCGAGGAGTTTAAGTATTTGGAGCAGGAGACTAATAGGCGGATGGGTGCTGCATCTGAAGTGATGCGAGTGCTGTACCGCTCTATCGTGGTGAAGAGCGAGCCGCTGCTCCTCCACATCGAGAGGAGTCAGTTGAGGTGGCTCGGGCGTCTGGTTAGGATGCCTCCTGGACGCCTCCTTGGTGAGGTGTTCCAGGCAATATGTCGCAATATATCGTATTGCAGAAACATCACATAGTGCATCCCTTTCTAGTGTGAAAGGTCAAATGAGGCATGTGAGTTGGTTTAGATTTAGCAAGAAGCCACATGTGAATCATTTTCTGATAGAACACCACTCATTACTTGCTGGGAAATAATGGTTTAGCTAAGGCTTTCAAAAGGATAGTCTTTATGTGTCTGCTCTGTAAAAATCTGCCCAGATATACAGAGTAATCACGCCACATCAGACTTAACCATGACTTAGCGGCAGGTTTCATCTTTCCTCTTGTTCTTTTTTTGCAGAGAACCATGAGCACTGTGGAGGAGGAACCGGATCACATGATATCATGAAGACAAGTGTGCAGGTCCTGCGCTGCCAGCTGCTGAGTGAGTAGATGATGGGAGGTGGGGGCTGACTGAGGCTAGTCAACATGATAATGGATATTTCATGTGTAGAATTACATCTTTTAATCTTATGTGCTTTCTTAGGTATCACAAAACAAGTTTAATTTATTTTCCCAGTAGATTTAAAGTTTAAAGGTACAACAAACTATTACAAACTCCATTTAAATAGGATTTAGGGATTTAAATTGGCTAAACAACCTGATAAAGAAGGCTGGTTCTGTTCATGGGACAACTGTGGAAAATCTGGAGATGATAATGCAAAGAAGGATTCTTCATAAAATCAAAATCAAAATTATGGACAACCCTGAGCATCCTCTTCATGAGACAGTCATACAACAACAGAGTGTCTTCAGTCAGAGGTTTCTTCCATTTCGCTGCAATACAGACCGCTACAGGAAATCCTTCCTGCCCACAGCCATCATCATCTACAACAACTCCTTAAAGAATTAATTGTATGAGCTACAACACTTAATTTCCCTCTGGGATCAATAAAGTATTTTGGAATTTGAGTTGAATTTAATAGTGATATTTACCACTTTTCTATCAGGTAGCAAAAGTGGCCAATATGTCATGATATGTGGATGTTTTAACTTTTCCTTTTTGTTTCTGTTTGGATCTTCTTTCTTGCTAACTTTTACTTTTATCTTGGCATTTTAATTCATTTATGCATTTATTCTCATTGTTTGTGCTTTAATTTCTTTAGGGTGCGTTCACACCAGCCCTGCTCAGTCCGCTCTAATCTAACTCCAGTTCGTTAGCCCAGAACGTCTGGTTCGTTTGGGAAACTTTGATGCAGACCAAAAAAGCAAACTGCCTAAAAACTTAGACTCTGTTCGGTTGGATTGAACTCTGGTGCGGTTCGATTGCATGTGTGGATGCCCAGCGGGCCGGGGCCGCTTAAAAAAGCAGGAAGCTGTCTATAGCGCAGGGCATTCTGGGTAAATACAACCAAAACAACTACACAACAACTTTGCCTCGTTCTCTGCTCATGCCGAGCCCATTGCTACAACGTATACAGAATGTCTGGAACATTTACCAAAGGCAACAGAGCAATCATAAAACTTCTCAAATCTAATGCCACTCCATGTTTGTTTACCTTTCAGTTTGTAATTTTGGTCCCCGATCAAACCGATTCTACCAGACTATCAGGTGTGAAAACAACCTAAGACAAGTGTTTTTTTCTGGTTATTGTTTAAGTTGGTTTAAGTTCCTTCCTTCATCCCTGAACCTAGTGTTTCTCAACCCTGGTCTTCAAAGAACACTGCCCTGCATGTTTTAGATGTTTCCTGCTTTAACACGCCTCATATCACTAAAGTTCAGCAAAACCTCGTTAATCGGCCAACAATAGAAATTAGGTGTGCTGAAGCAGAGAAACATTTAATATCAGCAGGGTGGCTCGAGGAGCAGGGTTGAAAAACACTGCCTTAGCCATCCACTCTGCTCCTCTTCCCAGCTGCTTTCAAACTTGTCAGGGGTGTGTGTGGAGTATGGACAGGAAGACGACACACCATGGGGATGAAGACAATCTAGTAATGATCCGCCACTGAGTGAAAGGAAGTTATGGGTTTTAAAGGCCGGAGGTGAGTAGGATCAGGTGTGGTTGATTGGACAGGTGCAAACAATGAGGAGTGAATAGGGCAGCGTGACAGGACCCCCCCCCCCTTTAAAGGCGAATTCCAGACGCCCCTGGAAGTCTGGCGGACGGCCCCTGAGGACCTGGAGGTCTGGCGGACGGCCCGGATGGCGTCCCCTTGCTGGAAGGCAGTCGGCCGGGCGGATGGCCCGGATGGCATCCCCTTGCTGGAAGGCGGTCCGGAGGACGGCCTGGTGATCCTCCCTTGAGGACCTGGAGATCGGGCGGATGGCCCGGATGGCGTCCTCTGGCTGGACGGCGGTCTGGAGGACGGCCTGGTGATCCTCCCTTGAGGACCTGGAGATCGGGCGGATGGCCCGGATGGCGTCCTCTGGCTGGACGGCGGTCTGGAGGACGGCCTGGTGATCCTCCCTTGAGGACCTGGAGATCCGGCGGACAGCCCTTAGGTCCTCTTCTGAGGGTCAGGCAGCGGCTGAGGAGTTTGGCTGGTCGGCAGCGACGAAGATGTCTGGCCGGTAGAGGTCAGCCGAGACGAAGAGAATCTGGAGGCTCGGACGCCGGCTGAGACGAAGAATCTGGAGGCTCGACTGACAGCGGTGAAGAGGCTCCAGCGACGGGGACGGACCCTCCCTGGGAGCTCTAGCGACGGGTCCTCCCTGACCCTCCCCAGGGACTCCAGCGACCCTTGTGGAAATGTCAGACGCTCGAGAGCAGCCAATGTGATGGCCAGGAAGACCGCAGGAATGGTGGAGGCTGAGACTGGCTCATGGACTGGAGCTGGAACGGGCTCACAGACTGGAGCTCTGATTTCCTCCTCAGAAGCGATCCCACCTCTGCGGTGTCAGCGTCTGCGGCGAGGCGCTAGATCTCCCCTGGAGAAGAGGTAGGCCGTCTTGTCCCCATAGAAGAACTCGAACAGCTCCTCTTCTCTGATGTGAGGAGCCCCCGAAGAGCCAGCTGGAGGAGGGACAAAGACGGCGGGGGAGAGAATCGGCGGTGCGTACAGCGCGGAGATGCAGCCGACGTTGGTGTTCCGTGTGGGAGCGCCACTCTTCTCCCCGCTCCCGGAAACTCCGGCTCGGCAGGACCGCCGCCTGCGGCCAGATGGTTTAGGGGGACTGCAGCTCCGGGCATCCGAGACCGGAGGTTGGGCGATCTGGAGGCCGTGATGTAGGACCGGCATCTGGGGAACCGGGAAGTCGTCCACCGGACCCTCCTGCAAGGCTGCGGAAGCAGCCCGTGGACGGCGACGACGGCTGCGGCTTGAGGCATGGAGGGCGGAGGTGCTGTTCGCCTTGAGCCTGCGTGGACCGATGCCGGGAGGACAATATGCCTGTCGGGTTCCGATATACCGTGAGTCCTGGGTAGGGATATGCTCTGCTGGGTCCATTTCAGGGCCGGATCATTCTTTCAGGGATGTGTGTGGAGTATGGACCCAAACGCAGACGCTGAAGGAAGGTGCAAGATGTTTATTAAATGAGGTGATTATGATGATGGTGGTGGTGGTGGTGGTGGTGAAGAGGACGACGGCAGGAACGGAGAGGCAGGAAGACGACACACCATGGGGATGAAGACAATCTAGTAATGATCCGGCACTGAGTGAAAGGAAGTGATGGGTTTTGAAGGCCAGAGGTGAGTCGGATCAGGTGTGGTTGATTGAACAGGTGCAAACAATGAGGAGTGAATAGGGCAGCATGACAAAACTCCTATTTCCCACTGCTTGCTCTCTTCCCCAGCTGTTTCTACTTACCTCTGATTAGCTCTTCCAGTTCCTTTGTCACCTCTACCTCTCCCTCTCTTAGTAAAGAATTATTGTAAAGTTAGGTGGAAGGATAAAGTGTATTAGAAAAAGTAATTGCTTTAAGGGCCACCGCACATGTATATTAACAGAAATCAGCATTTGAAATGTATCACTCAGTGTGTAATAACTCTATACAAAACTTTTTGACTTCAATCACTTAAATTGAATTTTTATGATTTTATTTTTCCTAAATGAATCTTTACCTATGAAAGTATACCCAACCAAAACCAACTGGGGAGAATTAAACGTTTAAAATATTCTTGCGCTTTCCTTTGATTTCTACATCCAGAACCCTGCAGTTTGCATACAATCCCTTCACTGCTTGTCAGGTCTGTGCTGTTTGAAATGTAAAAGCTCAGGGAGAAGATGCACTGAGCTGTGGCAGGATCCCAGCGTAGAATGTCACATGAATATGGAACATTGAGGTCAGACTGAGAGCCCCCAGCGCTTCAAGACAGTTTGCTAAAATGGACGATGATATCTGGTATTTACCCCCTGAACAGCACCTCGGGGCAGAGGAGCCACAGGCAGTCTCTGACAAATCTGCCTCAATCCCTCAGAGGAGATAAACCACTGTGAGTGCCCTAAGCTGTCGCAGAGCTGGAAAAAAAAGCAATGTTGAAAAGAAAAAGTCTGGGTTAAAACTGTAGATTAGTTGTGTTCAAAGTTAATATCACAACCATATTTTGGGGAAACATTTTTTTCCTTCAAATAAATCCTTTCTTTGAAATTATAATCCCAAGTTTCTTTCATATTTTCCGTTAGAAGTCAAGCTGAGCCCCATGTTTCCTCAGGCACACTTTCATTAGGTTTTTCTTTTTAGGTTAGCTGGGGCTCAAGGGCCCACCTGAGATCAATGTCTCTAAGCAGTGTTAAGATTTCTTTCTGTGGAAAAGACACAGAAAGAACGAAAAGAGAGGGTGCAGATATAACGACTGAAGGATCATTTATCTTGTAATCTGTCAGTGGAGGACATTTCTCTCCTCTCACATCATAATAGCCTTTTAATTAGAGATTAACAAACCAAATGACCTGTTGCTCAGTCCTGCTCAGCCCTGTCCCCCGAACGCAAACAAACCAATAACAGTTTCTTGGAAGCAAACAGACTCGGACATTCTCACCGTCTCACTCCATAAAGAAGCATTAGCATTTTGTGGTTTTCTCTGCTGTTTTTGTATTTTAAGGCACACATATGGTTAAACATAGGGCCTGGGGCACATGCAAAAGTGATACACAGTATCCTGAGAGTATGAATTAAGGAGTTTATTTTATTCCCTTTCCCAAATTGAAAAAAAAACATAAGCAAATGTCTCCGTTGGATAAACCTGTGTGGCAGACTGCACAGTCAAATCAATGTGACAATTATAAACAAGAATGTACGTTTGTTTACCTTTTTGGTAAGACAATGGTATTCCATTATAATAATAATGTAATACCAATCACATAAAGCCTAGCTGTAATGAGGTTTCTTAAGCTAGCCACCTAGCAGGCTAGTGTTATGTTAATTGTTGGTAAAAGCATTTAACACATTACCCTTCTGTACATGAAGAATGCTGGTCTTCAATGATGTTTCCTTTGTCAAAGACGATCAATGCCAGATGAGGCATTTGGATAGTGGGACTGACCGACAGGTCAATTGGTGCTTTTTTTTAGATACATACAGCTAAATAAATAGTTATTTTAAATGTATTATTATAGAACTGCACCCTCTTGTTTTGGCTGCTGTGCATTTGACTCTTTGTTTTTACTTTTTTTGACATTCGAACAGTTATGATATGTAATCATGGCAACAATGGGCTTTTTTCCCCCTTTTTTTTCACACCTTGGAGCAGCTGATTGGCATCCCCAAAGCTCAAATAATACCTGAACTATAACCCCCAATCCCAGAGGAGTTGAAAAGGCTTCATGGATGCAGAGCAGGATCACAGATCAGAGAGGGAAGGAGAAATTTCAAACACATCCTCAACTCAACCTTCTCTCTGCCCAAGTTTCTAGTTCCACGGCTGGACAGAGATTTAAAGAGGAGCGGCAAAAGCAAATGGGATGGATTATCTGTGTTTATCAACAACTAATGATGTAATCCAGGACATGTTACTGTGGAATATTGTCTCTGCTAATGCAAGCAATGGGAGCTGAAGAAAATGTTCACGTGTGGCATGCATATCCAACTCAGAGTGACCGATCAAATTTCACGAAGAATAGGTATTACACTGTTTCTCAGTGAATGAGACCTTTAAAGTTTCCATTACTAGTGAACATGTTTACATTTTTTGTAAGTAGAGAAGCATAACTGTGAACTAGTCCAGAGTGACTCAGTATTTTGCCCAGATTCCAGAGAACTTCCTGTTTAATGTCTCTCCTTCCTGTCACATTACAGTGCTGCTGTGACAGCAGCTAAATCGTTCCCCAAGTAAACAGCGCAGGAACTCTTTGTTGCTCTTGTTTCTGCATTCTCTCACTGCCTGATTCTCAGATAAACAAGTTCAAAGCTGCTGTAACCTGACAAACAATTCCTGAACCATTCAAACAGGAAGTCATTACCCTGCACCGAGAGCTTTGGCTCTTATCTCAGAGCTCACATCTGTGGAGTCTCCCCGGCTCCCTCCTCCCTCACGAACTGCATCTTCGCCACGCCGCCCATCCAGGCCTCCTCTGGTGCGTTTCAGACGTCCACAGGATGTGCCCTATCTATCTGTGTCCACCCATGGGACAGAGATCTACCCAGAATGGTAGACATCCACGCCCAGAAGCAAACAAGAGGAATTTGCCTGTTTGTGTCTTTGCTAGGATGACGCTGTGTAGGAGTTTCCATCAAGATGGATTCCAGAAGCATCTACTTTTGTCTCCTTGAACTTCACTGAAACATATCTGATGAAGAAGACATGAATATCTGTACAATCAAGCCTCTAAAAGGAGAATCACTGCCACCTTTCATAGTCTCAGAGCACCTGTAAATTGAAATATTGAAATATCACACAGAAATAAAAGCACAGAAAGAAAGAGGTAAACAATGTTAGTGTCTGTAGCCTGTTTAAAAAAAAAAGGGTGCAAATTTGCTGTAAAGCGGAGGCGGCATCAGGGAGCCTTTGCTCAGTCATGAGTGGTCAAGTCTGGCGTTACGGTAATGTTACTATCAAGCTTGTCGGCACGAATGGCGCAATGACGTTTTTTAAATCCTAGTGTTATGAATTATGATGGGATCAATGGCAGACACTTATTTTTGAAGCTTTCAACAGCTGTTCAATGACTAGTTGTAACAAAGGTCGTGAGATCGCCACATCCCCTTTTTTTTCCAAGACCTGCATGTAATGCATAGCTGCCACCACAAGGAGATGATGTTGAGAAGACCTTTTCTACTGCAAGGCTAATTCGTAGTTGTAATTCATAGCTGCTATCACAAGGGGGAGGCATTGCAACAGCTAGAGAAAATAGGGGAAGCTTGAGGTGAACAAAGTAGTGTGGTGCTCCATCCATCCAGCCATCCATCCATCCATCGGCTATACCCGCTTATCTTTGCACGGTCACCGGTGGGTGGTGCATAACTTTAGCACTTATTGGGCGAGGGGTGCCGTACACCCTGAACAGGTTGCCAGTCCATCGCAGTAGCGTTGAGTTAATTTAAAAGGAATTCAAGTTGAGAGGTTTTGTTTCTGTCTAGTTTGTATGTTGCTGACAGTTAAATTATTCTCGATAAACTCAATTTTAACCCAACCTTCAAGGCTTAGTTTTATTTTGACATGTTTCAGCATTTGCTTTCAGTTGATAAAGTAACATTTCAGTAATTTTTTTGTTGTTCTTAGTGGGTACACTAACTTCTGAAACTGTCGGATAACTCGGTTGTGTAGCAGCTGCAAAAAGCTTAAAACGACGAAACTAATCTACAGGTCTACAAAAGGCGAAGTAGATATACTCGAGAAATGCCTTTCATGTTCGCAGAACAATAAATATGTTTTCGGCAAAAGGAAGAGCTACAACAACTGTTTAGATGAAAAACTGAAACACAGGTTTCATTTATATTGCTGTCTTTTGCTCCCAGACGGCTAGTAAGAGTCTAGATTTGAACCAAAGGCAAGCTGACCTACAGGTTTTCTGCTTGACAAAGTCAGCAGATCTGTCTCCTCATGTATGTTGACAGAATGAAAGTACTAGGCTCCCCTTTTACACCAGACCAAATACAAAAAAATCACCCAGGATGAGGATGATTTCTGAGAGACCTTTGAGAGGTCTTTTGAGGGTGCATCAAGCACGTAGTGCACTTTCCAATTATGCATGGTGGAGTGTGAGAGTTCTCTTGACTCTTTTTAACATTCACCCAACATCTATGGTGAGATCAGGTGGTTCATGATCATAATGCCAGCATGGTAGAACTTGGTAGCAGCAGGAGTGGCTTACCTATGACGTGCGGCTCAGGCAAATCGACGTGATCCCACTGAGCTAGCGTTAATCCAAGTAATGTAATGGTTCTGAGCTAAAGAGAAGCTTGCATGCCTTTAAATTGAGGAAAGACTGAAGGAAGTTGTACATTTTTCAGTCTTTTTTCTTCCACAATAAGACTGAAACTGATGGCGGGGGTGCAGAAACCTGTCACATATAAATATACATAGGGAATTTCCGAAGATTGTGAGGAAACATCCTAGTGTAGATGTGATACCCATGGCCTTGTGGTATGATGGAAGAAGCAGGGGAAGATCTGCTCTAATAATTACCTTAACTCTGATGGACATTTCAAATTCGGAGCGACCCACTGATACGCTAATGGTTGCTGAGCTCCTAGACCTTATGTGGATTTGATCTCACGTTTTTAAGAATAGCATGCAACCTTTAGATAGTATTTTTGTTCTCATCCCTCAGTTAAGTTGAAGGTATTAGTAATGTTATAGTTCTTTTAATGTGATTAATGGGAACAACGTAAGACTGTAATAAAAGTTAATTTCCAAGTTGACAGTTGTTGAGCATCTTGTCATAGTTTGGTATGTGGCAAACAATTGTTGATTAATTTTTAAATTAAAGGTAATTAATTAAGAAATGAATCAAGGCTTAATCACTTGTGGACTTACACTGTAGGGGCTTTTGTGGTACAACAGAGCAGAGTTCTAAAAAATAAAATATTAAAAGATGAAGTTAAAGATCTGAGTCCAAATCCTTTTAGTGATTCAATATTATTCATGAACCTCTGTAAGTTGTCAAATGTGATTTATCTCAGGGTTGCATGGGATTGCAGTTGTTGGCACCGTTGCCTTGCAGCAAGAAGATCCTGAGTTCGAATATCAGCCAGGGACCTTTTTGCATGTATTTTGCATGTTCTCCTATTGCATGCATCGGTTCTTTGGCTTCCTCCCACAGTCCAAAAAAACATTTATTTCATCATTAGGTGCTTATTGTCTCAGTCTCTCTAGGAAACCAGTGCTGAAGAAGCTTGAAGGTGATTGTAGGGACTAACAAGTGACCCTGATTCAATTTTAAAATGAGGAGCGACTAATACAGGAATAATAATATATGCAGTGCTGGTAAAGCAACCTATTATTTGTATGTTTCTTAACTAGTCTTAGCAGACATACTGTTACAAATTACAGATCATAGTGGGATCCGTTGAAGTCAGCCAAGGTCACTATTGCCGTCTAGGTGCAATAATTCAATCTTAACAACAGTTGGCCAACAGCTCTTCAGTCACCCTCCTGATAAAAGGTTTTGTCTGCCTGAAGCTGATGGATCTGTTCTGTTTCTGTGTCATCCTGACTGCTTCCTCAAAGCTTTGAATTAGAAGCTCCCACTGCTTTCAGCAAAGCTCCACATTTAAGGTCTACTTTGATTTGAGTCTGTCAGCCTTTATTCCTTAAAAGCGTGTTATGAATTCATAATATGTCAAGGAATATACAGCAGTAGTGTGCTGGTATGACGTGATATTGGCTCAGTGGTATTTGGATCTATGCTGTAGATATGCCTCTCCTTTTGCCTCTGGGGTCTTAGTGAGTATCCCACAGAGATTTGTTTTTCTATTACTGTGGAGTGGATATGATCAGCATAAATGAAACGAAATGTGTTTGTGTGTGCGAAGTGCTGGCTTGGTGGTGGGGACATCTTTCAATACTGCCTTTAGTTTGGTGCCTTTTGTGTCTAAAAGACACATGGTTACATGGTTACATACAGACAAGAAGTAGGCTACATTTTCTTTTATAAGGAATTAATTTTTTAATGACTTGATTAGTGGAAAAATACAGTCAAACGATAAAGGTTCTTACTAGGGATGTCCCGATCTCAAGATCAGATCGGGCCGATATTTTTCACATTTTCAGTGATCAGAGATCGGCTATATTAGGTAACGAGTCCTGCCGATTTTTACAAAAGTACCTCCTAGTTACATTTAACAGTGATTGCGCAATAATTCAAACCTCCATAGCGGTGCAGACAAGGACTCAGCATAGCAGATTAAACACAATTCTACTATGGGTAAACTTCAACAAATGTGCTTAACCGTACCTTAACCTGTAAAATAAAGGCACAGAAACTCCCCTTCTGGCATTTACACGCAACAATCAACTGAAATAAACATAGAAAAACTCTCTCAGCTCCCGCAGCAAGGAAGAGGAAAAAAGCCAGACGCTGAGCAGCAGCTGTGCTGCATTCAAATAGTGTAGGAAATCTATGCTGAGTTCAGGAGCATATCTCAGGTTTTAGTGAAAACACCAATAATATTACTGCAACTTACAAACTTAGAACAATGTGGGCTTTCTAACACTGGTGTTTACTCAAAAATATATGGTGAATGAGATCCCATGAAAGTGGAGGGCAGCGTTGTGCATACCAGCTATATATATATATATATATATATATATATATATATATATATATATATATATATATATATATATATATATATATATATATATATATAAAGCCTGCCGGAATTTTTTTTTTTTTAATGTATAATACTGTGTTTTGCATTTTACTTTTGTCAGAAATATTAAACTGAGTTGACCTTTAATTCTCTGTAAGATTTTAATTTCATGGGATTTACAAATATGGTAATGCTTATTAATGAAATTGGTCTTATTAAAAGGTTAAGTAGAGTTACTTTTTAAAAATATATTTCACTTTTATAAATTTCAATACTAAAGGCCAAATATCAAATCGGGACTCGAAATTGGATCGGATTTGAGGTTAAAAGATCGGATCGGGATCGGAGGCCCAAGATGCTGATCGGGACATCCCTAGTTCTTACCTTTACCACGGGGGTTTAGATGTGGTTGATTATCCCATTTTAGATTTGGACATCTTTGCTTATAGATTATGATGATGAGATTTTTCTCACAATATGTTATTAGAAGGGAGCTTATTACTTCATAGTTTGTGCTTCAGATTAGAAGATATAGAAGAGAACTAGGACCATTGAAAAAAAAAAGATTTTTTGCCTTAATCTGAGGAAAAAGTCGGAATTCTCAGATAAAAGTCCGAAATCTGAGGTTGAATTCAGAATTAACATTAATGTCAAATTTCTGACTTCTTGTTTTCTCAGAATTCTGATTTTTTTTCCCCCCTCAGAATACAGAATTTTATTTTCTCAGGATTCTGATTTTTTTGTATTTATTAAAAATTTCAGGATTCTGATTTTTGTTCCCTCTCTCTGAGATAGGAGATAGGGACCAGTCCCCCCACAACCCTGCATGGATAAGAGAGGATACATGATGGATGGCTTTAGAGAGATACAGACCATCAGAAGTTGTGTTAAATAGCCTAAAATAGGTTTTGAAAACTGGTGGCATGTTGGACATTGAACTCGGGGCTACCTGAAGACCTCCAGCCTTGAAAGATGGAACTCCTGTTGATAAAAACCCACAAAACACCTTCAGATTGTGTGTTTTTTTTAATTCTGCATCTAAAAACCAATGACTATTTATCCAAACATCATGAAGAATAAAGTTAGAGAGTGAACAGAATGTCAGGCGATTTATTTAAATTCCTTGGCACGTTCTCGGTGGATCTGTATTTCGTTTCTTCCACATACAGTGAAGTCATTTCCTGTCATGCAGCTGAGCAGAGATGACAGAGTAGTAGCAGTTCAGGATCAGAGATAAACCGTCACCATTATGATGATGGATGACTTTCCAGTGCCTATTTTTGGCTCCTTGTAGAGCATCCAGTTGGAGTGAGCTACTGCCAGCTATTCTCTGATGATGCTACGAAATCAGCTCCAATTCTCGCTTCATAGACAGACTCTCTATGCGCAGTAGAGAGTGAGGTGACCCTTGGAAAACAAGATAAATACCCAGTCATATTAGTGCATAACCACTGGTAGCTTGCACATACCAGGTTAAACACTTAACGATTTGGGATGAATCAGCTGCATTTAATCAAAAGCTTGGAGGGGAAATGTGATAGTTACCGTTCCACCGGTGTGAGTTGAGATCCACAGACCCCCACTCTGGACCCATGACATTGAGTCTAATGTTGAGTGATTGGTGGGACAAAGCCCTTCCCTGGATCAGCAGGCAGGATCCTGCTTTACACCATGATTTATTGATGTCCTAGAAAGCATCAATGGATGACTTCAGCGGACGACGCTGGCCTCCCATGCATTCAGAATAGCTTAATTCAGCAGGTTTGTTGCATAAATCGCCTCGCACTCCATTTATCTATGTAGTTGTATAATGCAAAACAAGTTAAAGCCATTATTTAACTAAATGAGGATAAGATTGTATAACAATTATGCACAGGCATTGTTTTTCAGTTATTTTAGCACGTTCTGTTTTTAGATGATAGGCCGGGTCATAGAAACTGTAAACTCATAAAGTAAAACTCACAGCCAGTAAACTCATACAGGATGTCTAGGAAGGACAAAGAGTAGCCTTCAGCTTAGTGTCACCATTAAAATCCACTTGTTTGGCCTTGTAGTTTTGTGGGTTGTGTGGGAAAACTGAAAATTCTGCTCAATAGATGTTTTTAGGTGAAGAGGATAAATGAAATACAATGTGCCTCCTACATTCTCCTTTCTCTCAAATTCTTTTTTTTTTTTTTTGTCAAATCAAGCTTTTTTCATTTTGTCCATGAAGCACCCACACAACTCTCTCCGTTTTTCTGCACTGCACGTCCAGCCTCCTCTTTACATATTTTCCCACCCTGTCTGACTCCATGTCTTTTCTTCTTCCAGGTGTTTTGGCACAATAATGGATGTTCATAAAGCTCATATTACTTCTTGGGTCTTTCAATCATCTCTCTTATTAATTCGTATCTGTTGGGGGGGCATGCCTGGTTTTCTGTCTCCATTCATCTTGCTTTTTATCTCACAAATACCAGCTGGAAGAAGTTCTACCAACATTTACATGTGCATACAAAAAGCTGCAACATATATGATTGTATGCTTAAATAACAGATAATAGGGATGTTTAAACACACGTTTTAGATTGTCTTTTTTTCCACTTGTTGAGAGGCAGCGTACACCCTGGACAGATCGCCAGTCCATCACATATTTAGACATGTTAAAGAGATATTTGTGTGTTTTCTGAGGATGCTCCAAGTTGTTCGTAATGTTCTTGTTGTTAAATAAAGATGTTAAACGAAATAGTCTCTGTGGGACTGTAGATGCTTTGTTATCCCGACTTTATCCAGACTACAATTTGAATGTATTTTATTTGTATTTTATGTGATAGATCAACACAAAGTGTTGCATAATTGTGAAGTGGAACAAAAAATTTTTATATTTTACATCTATTTCCTTTTTTTGCAGCTCTATCATATAAAATCTCAATTAAAATCTTTGTGGTTTTAGTGTGATTAAATGTGGAAAAGTTCAAGGGATGTGAATGCTTTTGAGTAATACCTTTCCTACTCCTTTCAAGCTCCAGACACTTTTTGTGGCTCTTTATCTTATCTTCAATATTTGTCCAAAGCAGTTATGATTTACATCATCCACAATCAGGAAAACTTGGACAATGTTAAAAAAGGACAATCATAAATCAGCAACACCTTTGCGTTTTGCACCTGCGGATACTAATCTGTCATGAACATTTCAGACATTTGACTTGGTTGGTGGAAAACTCTGTCCTGACCCTTTAATCTGTATGCCTGTGTGATTGATTATAGAAGAGTATGATTAATGATTCAAAAGCTGAGTTTGAATCGTCATTGCTTTGAGTTTCTGCCGGTCAGGCGTTCTTGCACAGATGTCAGATGTAACTGTTTCCCTCTGCTGATTTGGTCGTTTTTGGTTGTATATTCGGTCCGCCTTCTGGTTCTAAGACATTTCAAACTAAATAATTGTGTCTCATTTTCTCTCTCCCTCTCATCTCTTTTTGAAAATGGAAAGTGGTTTCTGTGGTTACCGATAGTTAAAAAATGGTCTGAAGACTGCCTGGTTTTTGATTCAGAAAACCTAGGCTTTTTATTCCCTACAAGAGAAACTCTCTTATGGTTGGAGAAAATAATATAATGAGAAGTTGTAATATTTGTTGATATTTGTTTGTTTCCAAAGCTGCACAAGCCTCAGATAGGGGTCAAATTGTGATCTTTTGTGCATTTAGCAATTAAAATTTCAAGAATTATTACTAATATTATATTTTTGTTGTATTTGTTAAATTAGATCAAAAGTGTAACAATATAGAGACAGAAAAAAATATATTGTGTAATAATCTGTTTCGTTTGATTATTAATTTTTTGGTTTGCTTCCATCAGCAATGGTTTCTTTGAGGCATTATTTTCAGAAAGAGGCTAAAAAACCTAGAAATGACTGACCTGCTCCCTGTTTTGTTAACATTTAATGAGTTTTGCGATCTAACCTGGAAATCCTAAATAAATCCCTTCAAATTGTAACTGAATTTTAAAATTATACCTGTTATATTCCAAAAAGGATTAATGTGGAAGTGATCCATGTTTTTTCTGCTGTCGACAAATCCCAATAAAACATTAAAACCCTGACGCCTGATGAATCCTGATAAACTGTATTCCTCTATGGCTAAGGGCTCAGCTATTGTCTGAACAACAGATAATAAATAATAGAAACGCATCAGTCAGCCACAGTATTGTTCCTGAATGGCATACGTCTGTATTATGGGTGATAGCACAAACTGTCACAACATGTCACTGCATCCTACGTCGTGCTGCCATAAAATAAATGCCTCCAGAGACATTCATCATTTAGTGCTCAGGAGTTCATCACTACAACTCTGTATCTTTGTTTTAAAAATGTGCACACTCTGAGCCACAGATTCATCCGAGAGCCATAAAGGGTTATTATGGCATTTGTTTCAGATTTAATTCTATTAAACCTATTGTATATTTGAAACAAAAATATCACACACTGTATATGTCAGGTTAATTTCTTACACCATCTTTCTATAAATGCTAATACTGAGGAGATAAATCATGTGAAATCCAATCCCAAAACAGAATATGTCACACGTTTAAGTTATTTTCATAATAAAGGTCCACTGATCATCTGAAAATGACATTTCGATTCATCATGAGTTCCCTCAAGTGGTTATTATTAGCTGAATTAATCAGATTAAAATTAATGGTTTAAGCTTCACTTTCAGTTTCAAGGATTCAGCATACAGATGTTAGAGAAGTGCCTCCATATTGTGAGATTAAGTAATG
The DNA here is from genome assembly GCA_963556495.2 of Valencia hispanica. Classification (NCBI taxonomy): domain Eukaryota; kingdom Metazoa; phylum Chordata; class Actinopteri; order Cyprinodontiformes; family Valenciidae; genus Valencia; species Valencia hispanica. The sequence continues at coordinate 36,969,087 of OY747716.1, read as the reverse complement.
TTATTACTGGGTCTTTGCTGAGATATTTGTGAGTTGGGTTGATTGAACAGTGGTGGTACATATTTATATTTTCAGTTTTAAAACAAATTGTGGCAGCTTATTTTATCTGGTGATCAAAATGTGCACTCCGGTATCAAATGCATTGTTAGGCAGTAACCGGAATGATATTTTTTTACGTTATCGTGTCTTCCTACACCACTGAAACTTAAGGCACAATAGTGTGACATAGCTATAAGGTTTTCCTGATTCCAAAACATGCCCAATAAAGATTTCCTGAATCTCAAAGTGTGTTATAGAGAACCCATGTTTAGTTTAGAGTAGCTCAGTTTAACTTTGAGCAGTCTAGGCATTTTAGATTTGTAGACACTTCATCTAGAGATGATGAAAGATTCCAGACTCCTAGAAAACTAGTGAAATAACACTTTCATTTGGATATGAACTGTAGCGTTATCAACTCCATCAACAACCCTATTCCACAGCTGTATTTTCTTATATGGACATAAAAATGGATAGGAAAATTCAATCAGGGTGCAACCAACGAAACCTTTTCTTTTTAGAGCAACAATGCCACCCCATGTCAGAATCTCACCCAGTTGGGCATCACCCATATCAAAGCCTGGCAATCTTATTGTTGGCCAGGTTCTCTTACCTTGGCTTGTTTGGCATTGTGTTTCACACGTAAAGGTCAAAAATTGGTCAACCAAAGACCTGTGGTCTTAATTGTAAATAATCAATGTAAATAACCCATCCATCCATCCCGCTTATCCTTGGAGGGTCATAGGGAGGGCTGGTGCCTATCTCCAGCAGTCATGTACATAACTTTCTAATGCAAATATTTAAAGATGTATTAAGTATTGTTACAACGAAGTGCTGTGATTGTTTTTATCTTTGTCCCGCACTGGCTAGCCATGAAATCTCATTAGTTTGATATCTGGGGAGTCTGAAGACAACTCCTAAGACTCTTAGTTAGGTTGTTAGGCAGCTTTTGTGAGGCAAAATAGCCTACTTGTAAATTCCTGAATGACTTATCTGTAGTCATTGTATAAAGGACAATTAACTTCTATCAGCATCTTCAAATGGCTCTAAATGGTAAATTGACTTAACTTACAAACATGCACACATTAATACACCAATATGCAGCTCAGCCAGCAACTTGATATTAAGTATCTAGGCCTAGGGGCAAGTGGAAAAAGCTGGAATTGAACCCACAACTTTGTGATCACAAGCCATGTTGGACGATGTCAATAACAGAACAGAAGAGAAATTAATCATCTCTTCCACACTCCTCCCTTCTATGGATTTCATGTTGTCCCTATGGAGCGCTACTAATAGCTTGTCTCTTCATGGGACTGATACTGAGGAGGCAAATCTATCAGATGGTTTTAGCGTGTTAATGAAGTCATTTTGACATCACAGAATAAAGCAAGCCAGATAATTGCTTTTTTCTTTACTGCCACAGCTGATAGCTCTGTGGGGATTTCTGAGACTTTCCTCTACAATTTCTGGTGACGAAGACATCCTCTGTTAGCTCATGCATGCAAGGTTTCGCTCAGTGATACCCCTCTGCTGAATGATGTAGTTAATAAAGCTGTTTAATTAACGTAGGTGAGTGACACAGCAGTTAAGTTGATTATATCCTGAGAAGCATAATGAATTCAAGACGAGGCTTTGCGTCTAATCTGAACACCTGAGGGCGTCAGTTTTAGCTGCTGCTTGCAATAATAAGCTTGAGAGACATAATGAATGTTTGAATCTGACCAACATGATGAAATATGTATTCATAGGAGAGGATTTAGCATTGAATAAACCTGTTCTGGGTGTACCCCGCCTCTCGTCCAATGAATGCTGAAGATAGACACCAGCCACCCCCAACCCTGCATAGGATAGAAAGGTATAGATAGTGGATGGTTGGATAAAAATGTTCTTAATGACTACGTGCTAATAATTACGATTCCCTTTGGGTTTTTTCTGCAGGCGTTCTGGCATTTCTAGCACTGACCGTTGGAGCAGTGTTGTCAGCACAGGAGCTGTACCTCAGCCATACATCCCAGGACTCTGTCTCCATTGCAACCACCCACAGCAGCCCCCACTCTAACACCAAACCTCCCTCTCCGGACTGGCATCAGGAAGGCTACGCCAGTGAGGAATGGTTGTCCAAAGGCGCACCCTCCTCAAAGATAGTCCTTCCTACTGCTGGCCTCCCTCCTTCCACCTTGCTTGAAATGTACACCGTCACACCAAGCACTGTGAGCACTGATAGCCATGTGACTCGGTCCATAGGGCCCAGGTCAGAAACTGTAAGCAATGCCAGCAGCATAATGTCCAAGTTTGAATCAGTTAGAGACGAAACAGACGAGAGAAAGCCTCAGCATCTTAGTGACTCCAGCCAGCTGCGGCCCTCCACTCACCCTCTTTCATCAGCTGATGTTGATCCCCCAAGGGGCCTGAAACTCAGGGAGCAGGTTATTGAATCTCCAGAGCTGGTTGTGTCCCACACCATCGTTCTGCGAGAGGTTACTGGTGCGGATGAGGCACCCACTGCTCAGCTGCCGATAAATTCAACAAAAGGATCCGCAATGCCAATCGCGAGCCCTTCAGAAAAGTTAACTTCTCCTGGGCCTTTCACAATGAAATCTACCGAGGTGAGCCTCAAATCACACATACAAAGAGTCATTCCCATCAACTACACTTTAGGCACCACTGTGGAGGGTCAGGTTGTTCAAGGTAACGGCACAGAGAGCCCACCTGTGGGGAATGTAACTGGTGTTGTAGGCCTGTTCTCCAACAGTAGCTCGACCCGGGGCGAGGAGGCGTTCACTCAGGGGAACAGCTCAAAGATCCCCTCCACAGACAGCGGGAACTTCCTCAACAGACAGGTCCCGGCCACAACCAGCGAGCCCGGGGCAGTCGGTAACAGTTTGGGCTCCACCGTCAACCCACAACTGTCCCCGACGACCATCTGCCTGAACATGATGGACATTGTGTGGATCGTGCTGGCAATAAGTGTGCCTGTTTCCTCCATTTGTAAGTAACATCGTATGTAAGGTAAATGCAAGAAATCTCCCAAAACATACTGAACAATCCAGACAAGTAGTTTAACTTTGCAAATTCTGCAAGATGCAAAAAGAAAAATAGTGCAAACATTGTCAATGCTCAGTTTGTGACCTTTAAACATGAGTATTGCAGTGTCTGAATGGTTAGTTAGTTAACGCAGCAGAGTAAGGTGGTTACCATGGTAATATGTTCCTGCAGTAATAAAGCTGCCAGGCATGAAGAGAAGACCAGGAGCAGCCCCCGACAAACATCCATGATTCGGAAATTACAAGTTGCATCTGAGCAGTTCTTTGACCGGGAGCGGCAGAAGAGACTGGCGGTCGCTCATGCCAAGTTTCATGCGCCTATAACATTTAATTTAGGAAATATGACAAGTTAAAACACCTTTCAATATATTTGTTTTTCGTCATCGTTCAATTCTAATGGGAGGTGAGTTGTTAGTTCTCTGCCTTCTAAAGTGATTTAACGGAAACCCGTAACTTGTAAAGCACTGGGATGCACACTAGCTCGAAGCAGACAGAAATGTTGACGTTTTGATGTATAAATCGTATATGTAGTCTAAAACTTGTGAAAGAAGTTTTTTTGAAAAACAACGTTCTGGATTTGTCTACTCTGCTTGAGTGTATTTGATGTCACTCCTCTAAAGAGCCCTCTTTATTTTTTTATTTTTTTTTTTATAAAGAGCCCTCTTTAGCAACCATAGCAACATGTTTTTTTGAAAAACAGATTACCATTTTAATAAAACGTAAGCTTTTATAAATAACCTTTTACATGAATTCAAGCATCCCCTTAATACCCCTCCAAGTTGAAACATGTTCTCACAGCTTTAACGGCAGATTATTAGTGATCTTGTCTCTTTCCATTATTGAGTTTGACAGAGTTTTCAGAACTAACTCTCCTGCTCTACATTTGCATTAGAAAGGGATCTCTTAAGATTTCTCAGGATGCACTTTGACAGCTGACGGAAACCCCCTCAGGATGCTATCTTATTAGCAAAAGAGTTTTAGCAGGAGCAAGATGTTTAGCCTGAGGCAAAATACACTTCTCTGCATTTTGATTAGTTCTTTTTGGAGAAATATTGTTTTTTTTCGTTGACAATCCCTGGCTTAATGCACAAATTTCTCAGCTAAGTTCTGAGATCTTTTTTTCCCTCCTTTCAGCCAAATTTTATTCCACAGTGGCTTGAAACATGACAGCTTCTACCTGACCGTTTTGTGTACGAACTAACCCACGCTTTCCTCTCCTGCTGTAGCTGTGCTGTTGACAGTGTGCTGCATGAGGAGAAAGAAGAAGTCGACGAGTCAGGAGAACAACCTCAGTTACTGGAACAACGCCATCACCATGGACTACTTCAGCAGACACGCTGTGGAACTGCCCAGAGAGATCCATACTCTGGAGAGCGAGGTACAAACTACTGATACGCTACGGCTCTATCACTACTCAGCAGCACTACATGCTCTAAAGTGCCAGGATATTTACTTGCTTCACCACAGGTCAGCAGAATGCTGTTAATGAGTATGAAAACAACAAGAGTTTCCAGGTACAATCTCCCCTGTCAGCAAGCCTCCGGGTGAATGTTGAGGCGAACTCGAAGTGTGTTTACGCAGTTTACAGTTTTCTCTTTTTTAGGAACAAAAAAAGACCCTCTATGTTCTCTTTTTAAGAAGAGACTGAATATATTCATGGGTCCGTACTCTTACTGTAAGATGTGTACTGGCTTTGAAAGTAAAATGAATCAGAAATTCTGATGGAAAGGTTTTTTTCAAGTATACAGTACTTACCTCTACAATGGTCAGCAAGAATGTTTTTCTTTAAGCTACGACTTCTTATCTTTGTTTGTTCGTACACTTTTTTTCTGCTGTTGCGCTTAAAGTTAGTTCTAAAACATGTTCAGTTTTTTCAGCAGCTGTTTACTCCTCAGGAGAATGCCATTTAATAGCTTCAGGTAAAGCTTGTATGGTAAAAAAACAGCTTTGTTAAGTACAAAGTTCTCCACAAAGTCAATCCTGCTTATGAACAAGGTTGGCTTAATGCGTTTGTGCACAACACTGGAACCATTCAAGTAAACAGGGAGAATCTGGGAGAGAAAATCCAATCTCCAAATATCATGTATTCTTTGAGTTTACGTAAAAGATTTGGCTTATAATCAAACGTACTATTAGAAACTCTTCTTGTACCTGTTTTTTATCAATCACTCAAGAGTTTAGAGCGCAAAAAAATTTTATATTTTAAATATCTGCTGCTAGTTTTCCTGTGGGATTTTGCATCACTAAACAGGCAAAAGGAGTGGGTGACTTTTAATGGTCTCAGGAGAAAGAGAAAATGAGAATACATAATTTCCTCATTATAACTAGGTAATATCAAAAACTACCTTATATGTATCAATAAAACATGAAATATCCACATCCTTAATGTCGTAACATTTAATATTTTTATTCTATTCAAGTTAGATTTTCTGTTTTACCTGAGCACATTAAGATTTGACATACTGTATGAATATTTGTCTTATAAAATATGTAGAAATGTGCTTTTTAAAAGTTGATTTGGTCAGAGGAAATCTCAGTTTTTCATGTTTTCTATTTAGCAGCACTAGGATTTGTTAGTGTTAACACTGTTTCACCAACTAAAAATAGGAAAACCTAACTTTTAGCATTATCGAGTTGAACAGTTTGCACACTTCCTGGTGACTGTTGTCATAAATTTGTTACAAGAATTAATTTTATAAATAAATTTAAAGACTATTTGGCTGCACAAAGTTCAATTTAAATACATCTTTAGGTTTTAAAAAAACGTTTAAAAAGAGACAAACCTTTTCATTACAACGATGAGTTAAATGGGGAAATCTCTCCATATTTTTCCCTAATATGATGTTGAAACTAACCAACCATAAATCTCTCTGTCTCTCATTTCTCGCCTCAAGATTTGAGCTTTTTGGTACATACAGCACCATCTACTGGAAAAGAAAATGCATAACATCTGTTAGAATTTCAAATCTCTTCTGTCATTGCTCGACCTGTTTGCCAGCTTCTGTTTATCATCTTCTTCACAGTTATGGCTTCATTCTGTGTCTCATTTCTTGTGTTTTTCTGATGTCGCTTCATTTGCATTGCCCCGCTGCCTCTGGGGCTGTCAGGACAAAGAAGACGAGGTCGGATCATGTATGGCATGCCCTTGGTGACACCCAGGTGTTGTTAATGCCCCTCCGGCTTTACGTGTCTCTGTAGAGGAGATTTCTCTAACTGTAGCTTCCGTCAGAGTGCTGTAGGTAAATGAAAAGGCGGGGCTCGGATCGTAAATCTAGACGAGGGGAGTTGTTTGATTAGATTGGACCTCACTGATGAAGCGGCCTCATTCCTGCTGGAAAACAAATCATTTTGTTTTTTCTTTCCTCCTCCAGTTCGACTTCATTACCGCTGACTCACCACCATCAGCCCCCCACTCTACCCTCTGCCTTCACCTCTGCAGTTAACGTTTTCTTCTGAGTCATCCCTCCCTTTTGTTTCTCAGCCTTTCCCCATCCACCTCACTCTTCCTTTTGTTTTTACAAATACTTTATTCTTAGCTGTATCCTAAAAGCCCATTTAGTAAAGACTAGATTATAGTGCAGCTCGAACATGGAAATATGCAGTATGTTTTTTGGCACATATGCACATGCACTAATGGTTTTTTGTTTGTGTGTGAATTTCCAGGAGCATGACACCTGCCTGCCCCCTAATGGAGATTACAGTGGCAGCAGCGTGATCCTGGTTAACCCTTTCTGCCAGGAGACCCTCTTCATCAACAGAGAAAAAGCCTCTGCCATATAGTGACGGTTCCTGCTCCCTTAGCCTCCCCTGCTGCGGTCGTCAATTTTATACACGGGGTAAAATATTCAGAGACTTTTAGCAACATAGAGAGCAACCCGAACGAAAAGCGACACTAAAACAGACGCTATTCACGACGAGGATGCACCTGCATATTTTTCTGATGTACATTTTCTACAAGAAGGCTTAATTGTGATAAAGGTTTCTATTGTCTTTATATAATACAGAGTATACGTGGGTTTTGTCGCATTACAGTGGCTTAATAGTAATTGCACTGTGGATGTTTGCCACATGAAATCTGCTTTAGAAGAAAAATGTGTGCTATGAAACCCTTAAAGCTGTTGTTATTTTTTTTCCTTTGTAAATCAATCCCAAAATACAAAAGCCTGCTGAACTTGAACATGGCACCTACTTATTTAAGGGGGAAAACAGAGATGAGTGTGCTTTTGGAAGAATCCGGGCCTGTGTTTATCTACTTTACAAGAAATATACAGCTCCAATTAGAAGTTTACATCATCTGCCATGAGCATGAATGTCATGTTAGTTTTGGGCGTTTAATGATTTAGAGTAATTTCCAAGACTGCAATTTTTCTTTTTTTTTATATTGGGTGCCCAAGCGGGGTCAAAATTACAAATACAGATTCCAATACATATATTTTCACCCACACCAATGTTTGTCAGCAGGTTCCACCTGTACCACATGAGTTTTCTAGCTCTCAGTGAGGTTCTGGCATAATTCTGACTGGATATTTGATCAGTCTTTTTGGTAAAATTGGTGGAGTTGTTATGGAACAAACATATCTTTAACAAGGATGTGACTGATGTCTCATCCTTGTTAAAGATATACAATAGATTAATACAGCATGTTGATCAACACGGAGAAAAGTTTCAGATCTATCAAACATTGAGTACGCACAGCTGCACGCAATTTCCGCTTCACAAATGACCTCCCCCAGAAATTTGCTCAGGTGATTTCGGATCCTTTCCCACCCGCTATACACCCACTTTCTGCCATAAACGAGCAATGCAAAGTGCCTAGTGAATATTCTGCATTGACTTAAGCCTGCTAATATAGATATTTAAAGCCTGACATAAAAAGTGTGTTTTCAATCTACTTTTTAAAAGTATCATCCTTGCAAAATATTATTTGGGGCTCACAAATGAACGGAAGAGCTAGAAGTGACACAGCGTTGATGCAGCAGCGTGCCTTACATAAAAAAAAGAGGGGGTCACAAGATGCAGGGTTCCAGCGGGCTCAGTTCAGCACTTAGATCTAATAGGACTGCGTTAGGGAATCTACAGTGATCTTCAATGAGCTCCAGCGCATCCATTATGCAGCATTATGCAGGACTGTCACAGCAGTATTTGTATTTGTTCTTCACACAATTAATGCACCAATAAGTGCAATTGTTGTATAATCTGAAGACATACATATGAAAATACTGTAATATAATTCTTAAATGCAACATATTTTCATTCAGATTCTCATTTTTATTCTCAGTTCAGAGACGAGGGTGGGGGCTGACTGGTTGTATGTTCGTGTTTGTGTGAAGCTCTACAAGTCTGAAAATGGAACTTAAATTCACAAATATTGCCATCTCACTGGCTCCGGTGCGGGTGTCTTCCGTGTCCAAAATGTCAGTAAGCAAGGCCCTTAGTTTGCCTAAAGTTGCGCACATTTTCCCGCCACGTTTCTTTCTATAAATCCCAAACTTGGCCTAGAAAGTGACTTACACAGTTTTCAGCCCCTGTTTTGTGCGTCAGCAAGCTTTATAAATGAGAGCCCTGGTAGTTACTTCCATTTAAGACAGAAAATATTGTCAAATACTAAATAAATTTAACATTCCCATTACAAATGTATTTAAACTGCTTGGTCTCCTGGCCCAAACACAGCTCCACCATTTTAAGTATAGTTGAGGGTACGGGTGGGCGATATGGATTAAAACTTTTATCTCAATATATTGTGGTATTTCTTCTGATAACAATATGTGACAATAAAAAAAGTATTTATAACGTTATACTTATTAGGGAACTGTGCGACTGTGACTGCATGTCATAGTAATCATAGTTATACAAATACTGCTCTTGAGAAAAACACAGGTTTTTTAAATAGCACAGACTAACTACATTCAATCAAATTTTCAAATGTATTGATGGGCTCATGAAACAACCAGTGAAGAAAATACTTAAAAAAATAGCTGTTCTGAAAATACTGTCAGTTTTGGGGGTTTTCAAACATCATTAATTGGAATTTATCTTTGCCACAATAAATCCAAATTCTTACCATGGTAAGAAATGTGTTGTGCTGACGATGAACAATGCCCATCCATGGTTGAGCTCAGATCCATTTTAGAAGTTTAATGGCAGCTAGTTTTGATGTGTGTTTGTGATCATTGTCCTGTTGGACCACCTGTTGATCTGAGATAAACCTGATGGGTTTGGAGGTAGGACCTCCTTCTTCATTACTCCATCCATTTTGTGCCATGCACCAGTATAAGAGCAACATGCAGCCACCACTATGCTTTACAGTTTGTTGAGTGTTCTTGACCTCACTTTGACTCTTTCAAACATTTTTCTTATCATTCTGACCAAATAACTCAAACTTTGTCTTGCCTTACCATAGAACCTATGTTGTCTATGAATTTCAGTTGAGCTTGAAGGGTCTGACTTTGGAGGAGGGTCAACTTCTGGGTCTTTGGTCATCACCCTCTCAGTCAATGCCATGGGTGAACTGGCTTCAATGTGAACCATAAAACTGGTGTTCCAGCAGCTTCCAGTCTATGAAAGGCTTGGTGTTTCCTGGAACGTCCTAACAGCCCCTCTTTTCAGAGACTGATGGGTTAGATGATAATTAGAAAAGCAATTTTGTGTTACAACAAGACAATAATCCCAAATACATTTTAAAACTAGCTTTAAAATTAGCTAAATTAGCTAAGCTACTACCAGTGAAGTTCAGCAACAGTTTGTCTCAATAGGAGTTAAATGAAGTGCTCAGCAAACCCTGGTATGGTTACTCTCCGTTTTGATACAGCTTGTTGACAATTCCGCTTTTAACATATTCCATTGGTGTTCAAGTTAATCAAATGAAGACAAAACCTGCAAAAAATTTATTTTTCTATTTCGAAACTTAGAATAACTGTTTCAGGTCACATGACGAAGATATACAAGGAATTTAAGTAGCCAGTACAGTCACTCTTTCACTGTGAATGCTATTGTAAAGGTTAGATTGCAAAGTAAAATTTTGACTTGTCGGATCAACAAAATTATAATTTAAATACAGTTTTACACATGATCCCTATCCAGTCTGACTTGACACATACAGCTACGGTCTTAAATAGTCACGTCTTGATTTTGCTCATGTGTGGCGGTTTGGTGAAGTGCTAGGCTAATATTAGCATGTTTGCTCTGTTTTGATATGACTCATTGATAATTCACCTCATAACATATTTAACTGAAGCTCCTTCTAACTGTGTACAGAAACTACCTTTGGAAAAAGTTTGTTTTTTAAAAACGGCATTGTTTGAATAAAATGTAGTAACTCATGTTTCACCTCTCCAGCACACAAATAGCTGTGAAACAGCAGAGCAAGTCACATGTCACAGACAGATTGGCCGCTTCAGCAGCCCTTAAAATTTTTATTTCACTATGAATGTCAATGTGAAAGATAAAAAGCACTCGTGTACCAATTTTTGTTACATACATTCATGCTTAAGGTCTTTTTTTCATCTGAAAGTACAACAACAGGTACTGGGAGTTAATAGTTCTGATACTGATGATTTAAAAACGTCTTAATCTGGACCCCAATCTTTTACTTGGGATTAAATTGGGACGTCCCTATTTAACATACTTTTTTTGTCATAATGCAGATATATTTTCTTAATAGAATAATTTGCTGAAACATTCTGTACAGGATAAATGATTAGACAAAAACATGAAAAATGCAATACTGGCTAAAATTATTGGTGTGTATAAATTTATATATATATATATATATATATATATATATATATATATATATATATCATCATTACCTATAGTAAATTTACTATCCTTCATCTTGACAGATGCAATAAAAATGCCTCAACAATTTAACATTTAACGCATTTACCATTTTTAACTTTATTAAAATGTATATATATTTATAAGTGCACCTGATGAGGCAGTTTGATAAACACAGGCCCAGACTGTACTTGATGATTTGACCAGAATATTTTAGAATATTTGGATTTTAGAGAATTTGAGTGATCTAAAATGACTTTCCCTCTGATGTGTCACCAGCTTTTCTGAGGTGGGACAATGTTGATGTCTTAATTTCTCCTGTTGGCCCTTTATATACCTGTGGTGAGACTGTGGGTGTGATAGAGAGAATATAACAGCTAGTGTGCTGAATGAGCATATCAGTGTGACCCGATGAATTGTACCCCGTTTACCAAATATCCTGGTTACTTAAGGTCGAACTAGATTTTGGGTCTTTGTCCGCTCAGTTTGGTCTGTTTGTCTTGACGTCTGCCTCTAAATGTGCGTCTGTCACTTGTCTATGTTGTGTAGAGAGCTTTTCAACACTGTAGGAAGCAAAATAGCTCTTCCTTTCTGCTGTAACAGTCTCCATTAATGTGATTGTTGAAGTTTCGAATGATTGTGAATCACATAAAAATACACTGAGGCAAACGGTGTGCGCTAAATATTTCCTGTGAGAATTGGTTTAATTGAATAGTTTGTGGTCCCGCTGTCATCCGTTTCATTTTGCATTGCTGAAGTTTAAATCAATAATTAATGCTGGCTGCTTGGTTGATGCTAAAGATTTTTTTTTTCCACGTTGCAAGGCGTCAGTTCTGAAATCACCGGGTCGACAGGTGGTGCTGAATGACACGGCTACACATAAAGATATCTCCTGCATCGGATGCTCACAGCTGGGCTTGTTGTTTTGCACGCTCAAAACGTACAGTGGCACGGTGGAGCAGCGTTTAAACATGTTATTTTTTGTACTGTAGTATACACTGTACTTTTTACTGCTGAGCAATAAAACTGAAGAAAATCACTTGACTGAGTTTGCCTCATTTATTACCTTTAGAGTGCTTCTAATTTACAGGTACTGTTGTTTACAAAGACATTCATACTCCTGGAACTTTTCTTTTGTCACATTACAACCTCAAACTTTAATGTAAATAATTAGCAATTAATTCCCCTGTAAATTCCAGTATAAACGAGACTGAGCAGTCTGCAGGACAGCTTTAATTAGAGAAGCGGCTTAAGAAAGCACAACTCTGGAGGAGCTGCAGAAATACATAGCTCAGGTGGGAGAAACTGTTTATGTGGAAGAGAATGCTCTGAGCAGATGAGCCCAAAATTGAAGATCATGGCCTTCATGCAAAGTTACATGTAAATGAAAACCTAACACAGCATATCAGCCTGAAGAGAACATGTATTATGATGCATGGTAATGGGAGAATCCTGCTGTGGGAATGTGTTTTCTACAGCAGGCTCAGGGAAACTGGTCAGAGTTGATGGGAAGGTGGATGGCACTAAATAAAAGACAATACTGGAAGAAAATCTTCAAAAGATTTGAGACTGAGACAGAGGTTCCCCTTCCAGCAGGACGCCAACCCTCCAGGAGCACATTCATGTGTTATATTGGCCCAGTCAAAGTCCACACCTAAGTCCATTTGAGAATATGTGCAACAATGGAAAATGGATTTTGGTAGATGCTTTCCATTCAATCTGACTGAGCTTGAGCTATTATGCAAAGATGAATGCGGAATGAATTTAGGGGGGGTGAATACCTTTGCATTGTTCTTAGGGAAAGCATTAAACCTGTCTAATAATGTTGGACATCATTTTAAGTCAACTACACTGCCCGTCCAAAAACGTCACACACTCACTAACTCTAATTACGGCAAGCTTTTGCAGTGGCTTTGTTTTGATGAGCTTCTACTATGTTATAACATTTATTTCCCTCAAGAGTTGCATTAATCTTGCGCCAAGAACTTGTACAGATCAAGGAGAGTCTGATAACTGCTCACATTCTTCTCCAGCACGTCCCAACAGGGTTAAGGTCTGGACCCTGTGGTAACCGATTCATTCATGAAAATGATGTCTGATGCTCCTCGAACCACTCTTTAACAGTTTAAGCCAGATGAATCCTGGCATTGTCATCTTGCCTGTACAATCAGGAAAGATGGATTGATGGAATAACCAAGCAGTACATCTAGGTAGTCAGCTGACCACAGTCTTTGGCCTCATAATGTTGCTGAAATGGACCTTACCAACTGCAGCAACCTCAGATCATAGCACCTCCCCTCACAGGCTTGCACAGTAGGCACTCAGCATGATGGGTGCATCTCCAAATCTGCCTTTCTTCTTACCCTGATGCCCTCAGAGAGTAAATATGAACTCATCAGACCACATTACCTTCTTCCATAGCTCTAGAGTCCAATCTTTATGGTCCCTTGCAAACTGAAGCCCCTCTTCTCAGTGAATTTAAAACTGTCTGTGAATCCATTGAGTTCCCTTTGCATTGTCTGTGTGGGAATCCTCTTTCTGTCATCATCAAACATATCCCTCGGTTCTGCTTTTCTTCAAACGTTTATTCAAATTCAATTCCAAAATACTTTATTGATCCCACAGGGAAATTAGGTGTTGTTGTAGCTCATACAATTATTTCTTTGAGGAGTTGTTGTACACTCCCTGACAAAAGTCTTGTAGTCTTGTCACTGATCCATTCTGTAGAAACAACAGGTTATATAACCTGACTTTTAATTAATCCATTGGTTTTAGAAATTGCTCATATAAAAGCTAAAACCCTCCCAAATTATGTTCAATATACTAAAATAAATTTGCTTCACTGAAGAATGATCATTTAATGAACACAGAAAGGTCAGATTTTGGCAAGACAAACGTTTTGTCGCCTACAGAGAGTAATGTGAAAATTGAACAAATAATCTACTTCAAATGCAAAAATATGTTGCATAACATCAGTAAATTAAGTAGTGGTGCTGTGAGATCCATATTTAATATCTTGTATGACTTCCATGAGCTTGAAGGACTGCATCCATGCGGTTCGACAATGGTTCACACAATTTATTGATAAAGTCATCAGCAATAGCAAAGAAAGCAGTCTTACATGCCTCCAGAGTTCATCATGATTCTTTGGTTTCGTCTTCCATGCTTCCTCTTCATTCTACCCCAGACATGCTCAATGATGTTCATGTCTGGTGACTGGGCTGGCCAGTCCTGGAGCACCTTCTTCACCTTGAGGAACTCTGATGTAGAGATGGAAGTATGCGATGGTGTACTATCCCACTGCAAAATTTGACCACTTTTATGGTTGGGAATGTAAGAGGTAGCTAACACTTCTTGATATTTCAGGCTATTGATATTGCCTTCCAGCCTGCAAATCATACACCCCCATACTGGATGTAACCCCAGACCATGATTTTTCCAGCACCAAACTTAACTGTTTTCTGGGTGAATTTCGGATTCATGCTGGCTCCAGTAGGTGTCCTGCAATATTTGCAGCAGCTGTGATGTTATTCAACCGAAGATTAATTTGAGGAAATCCACCTTCTGCCACTTTTCCAGCATCCATCCATTTAGCAGGCGGTGGGCCTTGGCAAATGCCACACGTTTTTTAAATTGCCTTTTGTTTATTGCTGGTTTCTGGGCATTGATTTGATCATGGAGGCCATTTGGAGAGAGAATTCTACAAACTGTTGTTGACACAGGGACCTGAGGTGACCAGGCTTGGTGGAGCTCTGCTGCAGTGGAAAAGAGGTTGCCCTTGGATTTTCGAGCCAACAAATGCTTCTCCTGAGCAGTTGTCTTGCTGGGTCTGCTGGACCTGGGCCTGTCAAAAACATCTCAAGTCTCTTCAAATCTTTTTCTAATTCTTTGTACTTGGCACTGAGGAACATTGAAGGTGTCAGCCACCTCAGTGGTGGATCTGGTCTTCAGCCTCTTGATAATCAACACTTTGGTCTCAGAGGGAATCTTAGCAATGTTGTCAGAGGTCAAGTTGTTGTTGATGTGAAGGTCTGGTGTGCTGGGGTTCTTTTTATACACACCCACTAATTGACTGATAAATTATTGATCACAGGTCAGGCTGTAATCTAGGATTGGGTGCATCATATGACAAGGCGACAAGACTTTTGTCTTTGCACAAACTGACTCAGTGGGCTTTACCAAGCTGTGAACGTTTTTCAGCAGTTTCGTTTGGCACAAAAACATTGTTTCAAAAGCTCCTGGAATTGAAATGAGCCATTTCTTGTAGAAAAAAATTATTAGACATATATATTTGAGGGGCACTTAAGGTCAACTTGTACCCAAGCGACAAGACTCTTGTCAGGGATTGTAGATCATGATGGCTGTGGGCAGGAAGGATTTCCTGTAGCGGTCTCTGTTGCAGCGAAATTGAAGAAGCCTCCGACTGAAGACGCTCTGTTGTTGTAGGACAGTCTCATGAAGAGGATGCTCAGGGTTGTCCATAATTTCTTTGATTTTATGAAGAATCCTTCTTTGCATCATTATCTCCAGATGTTCCACAGTCGTCCCCAGAACAGAACTAGTCTTTTTTATCAAGTTGTTGAGCCTTTTTAAATCCCTGGCTCTGATGCTGCTACCCCAACAGATGATGGTTGTATAGATCACACTCTCCACAACAGAATTGTAGAGGATTTGCAGCATTTTGCTGAAAATCTTGAAGGACGTAAGCATCCTCAAGAAGAACCGTCTGCTCTGTCCCTTCTTGTACATGACTTCATTGTTGTGCCGCCAGTCCAGTCTGTTGTCCAGGTGAACTCCAAGGTATTTATACTCCTCAACCACCTCCACTTCTTCTCCCATGATGGAAACAATGTTTGACTTATCCCTGTTTCTTATGAAATCTACAATCATCTCCTTTGATTTGTTCACATTCAAGATGAGACGATTGTTTCCACACCATGTCACAAAACGGTCCACCAGCTCTCTGTATTCAGCTTCTTGTCCATCTCTGATACACCCGACAATTGCAGAGTCATCTGAGTATTTCTGCAGATGACAGGTCTCTGATTTGTACTGGACGTCTGAGGTGTACAGAGTGAAAAGGAATGGTGAGAGTACGGTTCCCTGTGGTTCTCCTGTGCTGCTGACAACCTGGTTTGACACACAATTCTTCAGTCTCACAATCTGTGGACTGTTTGTCAGGAAGTCGTTGATCCAGGCATTTTTTTGTCACAGCTATTCACTTTTCCCTCCCATTTTTTTCCCATGAAGATGATTCCTTCCCACTATCTTTCCAGTTTAAATAAGGTGTTCGACAGTTGTTAGCCCTTTCTATGTTCTTTGCTTGATACATCCCAATGATTTTTACCCTTCTAAAAAAGATTAACATATTTTATATAACCACAGAAAGAAATGAGAAGCTACCCACTGCATTAGTTAGGGTTAATAACTTTTTGACAGCTGAAACAGAATCGTCTATACATTAGTTATCTAAAAGGGAGGCTGTATTAAATTTGTTTAATACAGGTGGTGAGTTTTTTTTGACAGGGAGTGTATAGAGGAGTGCAGTGTGATGCTGCACATTCATTGCTGGAGTGAGCTGGAATTTTCTCTTTGTGAACCACCGCTGTGTCTGTGTAAAACCCACCCATGACTCCCGTAACCTGATGTCAGGTAAAGCTTCAGTGTTACTGCTGTGGAGAGACAGATTTGACATGTGTGTTACTTTCAAATTTGTCGGACTAGATCAGAAATGAGCCGTTACTCTTAGAACTACATTTAATCCTAATACACTTTTACACTTTGCTTCATTTGTACAAACATGCCGAGATGAATGGAAGAGTGGCAACACAAATACATTGCTTTCTTGTGTAAATACAGGGAAAAATCATGAGAAATCAGTCAGGATTACAGGTTAAAACCTCCATATGTCTGGTTGATAAAAGTCTGGCTCATCCTAGGGTTTTCAGATGCCTGAAGGTGCCACATCTACTTATTCAAATAAGTATATGCAATCATAAGCAATAGAGGAATGTCCAGCCACCATACTATTAAGAAAGGCGGTTGATTCTGTGTCCCAAAGATAATCATATTTTAGTCCAAAACATGCATATCAGAACAAAAGTAAAAGTGAAGTGAAGTATGTGAAGTTGTTGGCTCAAACAGGTAAAAGCGTGACATTACCCACAGAAAAATGATTCATGAGCTGAAAGGCCACTCAGTAAGAAAAAAGCAATTGCTCCAAAAGAAACATAAAAAGCCAGATTACAGTGTGCAAAAGCACCCAGAAACAAAGAATCACACTTCTGTAGATACACTGTCTGATGGGACCTAAAGTATTTGGCTGTAATGACCATTGTTACATCTGGAGGAAAAGGGGGGACGCTTGCAAGCCTGAAAAGACAAACAAAATTGTGAGGTACAGGGGGTGGCAGCATCATGTTGTGTTGGTGTTTTGCTGCAGGAGGGACTGGTGCACTTACAAAATAGATGGGATTATAAGCAATCAATATAGGAAAATGTTAAAGCAACATCTCAAAACATTGTCCACATAGTTAAAGCTGCTATGCCAATCTGCAAAACAAGCTAGCTTAAAACACAAACAGTCACATAACTTTCACCCCCTCCCGTCGGCTATTATCCCTAGGCCACACCCCCTTGATTTGAGAACGAGATAGCGCAAAACACCAGTCGCAGTTTGGTCACAAGTCTTTTGTTTTCTGCGACTTCAAATGCTGTTTTTCTTTTTGGGACTCTGATAGGTTGTCCTAAAGTTGATGTGGTAGCAGCCGGCTGTTTCTCCTTCTCTGACATTACTGAGCGGAGAACCTCTCACACCAGTGGTGTTCTGTTGTGAGATGCGGGAGCGCGTAATGAGTGGAGGAGCCATGTAAATGTAAATGCGAACGTAAATGCGGAAGTGCACTTGTCCAGTGAGACTGACAACCGAATGGTCCAATCGTTGGTTTCGGACCGAGCCATGTTATTGGCTGAGGTTTTTAGGCAAATATGACAGAACAACTTAATTATGTTTTTCATTTTTGTTCCTAATCGCCACAAAATATTTATAGCTATAATATGTAAGAGCGTTGTGAAGACACATGAAAAAAAGCTTGCTTGTTTTCCAGATTCGCTATAGCAGCTTTAATGCTTATGCATCAAATGAACAATGATCCAACACACACAGCCATATTAGCTAAAAAGTGGCTTAAGAACATCGAAGTCAATATTTTTAAGTAGCCATCACAAAGACCTGATCTCAGTCCCATAGTAACTTTGCAAGGAAAACTGAATGGGTGTGTGAGGAAGGCAGCCTAAAAACCAGAATAAGTTGCACATGTTCTGTCCAAAGGAATGGGCCAGCATCCCACCAAAGTATTGTGAGAAGTTTATGGAAGAATACCCAAAATGTTTGACCCAAATCATACAATTTAGAAGGCTTACATCAAGGAAAATTATATGCAAACAGAAAGAATTTTGCAATACTAACTGAACTAGAACAAAACAGATTTAGAGTGTTTTTAATGTTGTAGTGTTTGAGAAAACTGTAATTTTATATAGTGTCTGTAAAAGATTAGAGAGAGAGAGGGAGCAGTTACAATGCGTATTATTAAAACGCATAGAGAGATGTATTATTGTAAGTCATGTGATCTTATTTACTATGCAAAAACAGTACAAAAAATCTTTATTAAATATATAAACAATAATAAATAATGCATGACAAAAAAAATGTATTATAGAAATAACAGGAAAACCAAATCATACAAACACATTGCATTTTGAGAAAAAGTTATTCTTTCTGAAAATGAGTTGTCATTTTAAGATGTTTTTAGAAAAGTTTTGTTTTGGTTTTGGTTGAGTCCTTTTTCAAAATGTTGCATTAGAAATAAACCAGAGTTTTTTGTCATATCTCTTAATATCTTTTGCATTCTTCTCTTCTTTGCTGAAAGTTTTTTTATTATTATTGTTTATCAACTCAGCAAAAAAAGAAACGTCCCTTTTTCAGGACTGTGCATTTCAACAATAATGTTGTAAAAATCCAAATAACTTTACAGATCTTCATTGTAAAGGGTTTAAACAATGTTTTCCATGCATGTTCAATTAACAATAATCAATTAATTAACAAGCACCTGTGGAATGGTCATTAAGACCTTAACAGCTTACAGAAAGTAGGCATTTAAGGTCACAGTTCCAAAAACGCAGGACACTAAAGAGACTTGTCTACCGACTTGTCTACACCCAAAGAAAGATGCCCAGGGTCCCTGCTCATCTGCGTGAATGTGCATTAGGCATGCTGCAGGGAGGCATGAGGACTGCTGATGTGGCTAGGGCAATAAATTGCCATGTCCGCACTGTGAGACGCCTAAGACAGCGCTACAGGGAGACAGGAAGGACAGCTGATCATCCTCGCAGTGGAAGACCACGTGTAACAACACCTGCACAGGATCGGTACATCCGAATATCACACCTGCGTGACAGGTACAGGATGGCCACAACAACTGCCCGAGTCACACCAGGAACACACAATCCCTCCATCAGTGCTCAGACTGTCCGCAATAGGCTGAGAGAGGCTGGACTGAGGGCTTGTAGGCCTCTTACCAGACATCACCAGCAACAACGACGCCTATGGGCACAAACCCACCTTCGCTGGACCAGACAGGAGTGGCAAAAAGTGCTCTTCACTGATGAGTCACGGTTTTGTCTCACCGGGGGTGATGGACAGATTCGTGTTTATCGTCGAAGGAATAAGCGTTACACCGAGGCCTGTACCCTGGAGCGGGATCTCTTTGGAGGCGGGGGGTCCTTCATGGTCTGGGGCGGTATATCACATCACCATCGGACTGAGCTTGTTGTCATTGCAGGCAATCTCAATGCCTTGCGGTACAGGGAAGACATCCTCCTCCCTCATGTGGTACCCTTTATGCATGCTCATCCGGACATGATCCTCCAGCTGGACAATGCCACCAGCCATACTGCTTGTTCTGTGCGTGAGTTTCTGGATGACCGCAATGTCAGTGTTCTGCCATGGCCAGCGAAGAGCCCAGATCTCAATCCCATTGAGCACGTCTGGGACCTGTTGGATCGCAGGGTGAGGGCTAGGGCCATTCCCCCCAGAAATGTCCAGGAACTTGCAAGTGCCTTGGTGGAAGAGTGGGGTAACATCTCACAGGAAGAACCGACGAATCTGGTCCAGTCCATGAGGAGGAGATGCACTGCACATTTCCACATTTATGTATTTATTATGTTTGACGCTGAGTTGACAGGGCATGCTCAGTCTTCTTTTCTGTCTCTCTCTCTCTGGCAGTGTCACAGCGCCACCAGTGGGCCTGGCATATGTACTGCAGGGTTTTAAGCTGCACTGCAGTACTTCAAGCAGCTGGTGGCCAAACCAGATACTGACTGGTACTTTTGATTTTGAGCCTCCCTTCATTCAAGGACACATTATTCTATTTCTGTAAGTCACATGTCTGTGAAACATTTTTAGTTTGTCTTATGGTGTTGACTCTTTTAGTGTTCATACAAATATTTACACATTAAGTTTACTGAAAGTAAAAACAGTTGAAAGTCAGAGGACTTTTCTTTTTTTGCTGAGTTTATTTTATTTTAGATTTTTCTTGGCACTAATGGCTTTTTTCAACAGCACATAGTTTATTTATCTGCCCAAATAAAAACATGTAATATTTTCCCTATTATTATTGTTATTATTTAATAATAATAATAATAATAATAATAATAATAATAATAATAATAATAATAATAATAATAATAATAATAATAATAATAATAATAATAATAATAATAATAATAATAATATTAACCAGAGGTGGGTAGTAACTAGTTACATTTACTCACTTATATTTACTTGAGAAACTTTTTGGGGAAGAAATGTACTTTTAAGAGTAGTTTTGCTATGCCATACTTTTACTTTTAATTGAGCTGTCTGTTGAGCTTGTTGCATTTTGAGGTCAAGTGAATATTTAGTAAAGTAATTTTTACCTTGTTCCAAGACATATTTCTTTATTCCTACTGTAAGTATTGGTATTATAATGAAAAACTTTAGTTAGAAAAGTGTTTCTTCTGCTTAAAATGTGTTATTTTGTAATCATGTCATTTATTTACATAATCTTTTTTCATTTTAGTCTTTAAAACACCCATTTGACAATAACTTTATAATTTTGTCTGTCAGATGATATCATTTAAAAAATCTTCAAACAAATGTTACTCAGGCCATGTCTACACGGAGATGAAACCAGGTGGAGCACCAAAGATGTTTCATCAAATAGGTGTCTAATCCACAAGGAGCTGGCGTTTAGGGACACCATAAACGATCATGTTTGAAACCGGGTCCCAGAGTGGAGAAATCTCACAGCCCAAGGCAAGGAAAGGCAACGCAATTTTATTTGTATAGCACACTTTCAACAGCAGGCTAATTCAAGGTGCTTTACATGATTTGGTGATTTAAAAAACAAAAAAACAAAACAAATAGACATGGAATATAACATTGGAAATTAAAAGTAAAAGAAACACACATTACACATGTTACACAATAAAGCGAGAGAGCATGAACACATTTCATACATATGACATTAATCATTTTACTCGAAGGCAATTCTAAACAGATGGGTTTTTAGTCTCAATTTAAAACAGTTCAGTGTTTCAGCAGCTCTGCACTCGTCAGGAAGTCTGTTCCAGATAAGGGGAGCATAGAAACTGAAAGCTGTGAGCCCAGGCTCAGCTGTCTCCATGATTATGAGCTCTCTGGCATTTATTTTGAGTGGAATCTATGGAGGACCGCCTCTGCCAAAATTGACAATAAATAAATACAAAATATATACATATAAATGTGGAAATAAATAATTATTTTTATGTATTTATTTTCAATTGTATTAACCCATTAATGTATTTATTTCCACATTTATGTATTTATTATGTTTGACGCTGAGTTGACAGGGCATGCTCAGTCTTCTTTTCTGTCTCTCTCTCTCTGGCAGTGTCACAGCGCCACCAGTGGGCCTGGCATATGTACTGCAGGGTTTTAAGCTGGTTTGTGTGAATCCATGGAGACCGTACATGGCGCCATTTTTTTTTTTACAGAGTCTGATTTTGAAACCATACTCGTTTTGTCTCTGCGTAGAGCAGGCCTGAGTACTCAAGTTACCTTTTTAATAAATACTTTTTTACTATAATGCAAGCAATTTTTTTAGAAGGCTACTTTTTACTTTTAATTGAGTAAAAATATGTTGTACTTGAGTACAAATTTTGGGTACTCTACCCACCTCTAATAATAATAATAATAATAATAATAATAATAATAATAATAATAATAATAATGAATAATCAAGAAGAAGAAGAAGGTATATGAGGCCGTGAAAGTTTATTTATTTATTTATGTATTTATTGTTACCTTTTCTATAACGTACATGTCATTCATCCGGGTCATAGCCGAAAGTGTTTCCGGGAGACGGCGCAGATATCCCCCTGCATGGCATGGTTGACAGGATAGTCGGCGATTGGGGCGTGATAACTTGTTATACATTAGTCCATTAGCTTTTTAAGAAAAGTTAAACAGAAAAATCCGGACTAACTCGATCTCTTCCAGTCGTCCCGGCAGCTGTCCTCACTCTGCGGTAGCGTCTTTTTTTCTCATTTGTCATTGCTCGGCTTTGCTAACTAACGCTCACGTCGCTGTGCAAAAATGGCGGATGTACAGGCAGAGAAGAGTCTGGATGATTTCTTTGCCAAGCGGGATAAAAAGAAGAAGAAAGAGAAGGGCAAGGGGAAAGAGACCACCGCCGGGCCCACGTCGGCCGCGGTGAAAAAGACGAAGAAAGAGAAGGATAAATCGGCGAAAAACGAAAACCAGGACGCTCAAGTGGAGAAGGTAACCGACGCTGCTGCTACTGTTCGGGGGGGAACTTTTTGTCTCATACCGGTGTCGTGTTAGATTTGGTTACCAGAACGGGAGCAGTGCGTCTGAAAGTGTTCATATGTGGGCTTTTATTCTGTGCTGTTTCATAATTGAATGTCACGCGTAGACATTTTCATTAAATGGTTAAAAATAAATCTCTGTTAGTGGCTAACATATGCTTGGCAATAGCGCACATTGTGACGGGACTAAATCAGGCATGACGCCCATCTTGTGATCTTCTTTAGCCCTTTCCCCCCCAAAAAAAACCCCTACCTCGATGGATAGTGAGACATCATAATAAATTACAATATCGTTAGAAAGTTAATTTATGTAATCAATTCAAGAAGTACAACGGGTATATAAAGTTTAGGCTCATCCCTCCTGGCATACAGTTAATGAAAACCCCAAATCTAGTTAACCGCAAAATTAGGATATTAAAAAAGGTAAAATAAGGAGGGGTTTTAACAGGTCTACACAGTCATGTCACCGAGCATCATTGCTTAAGAAACAAAAATGATCTGTGACAAGTCTTCTGTATCCAAGAATATTTTCTGGGAAGTTGAGTGGAAGGAAAAAGTGTGTCTTAGAAAATGTTGCACAAGCAACCTTGAGAGGATTGTAAAGAATAGTTGGCTCGTGTTTGGGGGAGAGATTCACAAGGCACTGACTGTGGCTGGTGCTTCAAGAGTCAACACACGTCGACGAAGCCAAGACATGGCCTGCAACTGTTGCAGTTATGTTGCCACTCCCGAGTACAGGAGAGGATGAAAGATATTTAAAAAATAATAATAATTCTGACCTTTGGGGGGTAAGAATTCTAACAGAAAATGTCACAACTCCAAATTCTGACTATTTTTCTCTGACCTTTTTCCCCAAAATTTCACCTTTTTCTGTAAGAAATGGCAGAATTATTTATTTATTTATTAATTTTTTTGAATTCATTTAACAAAAAATTGTAGAATTCTGGGGGGGAAAGTCGCAACTTTGAGTTGTCTTTGTTTTTTTACTTTTGTTTTCCAGATTTCTGACTTTTTTTCTGTGAGACTTCTTAAAACAAGAAATTGAGAATTCTGACAAATTCTGGGGGGAAAAGTCAGAACATTATTTAGTCTGACTTTTTATTTTTTCGGATTTCTGATCTCTTTGTTTTTTCTTCTTTTTTTTTGTTGTGAAAATTCCGACCAAAAAAAGTCATCATTCTGGGGTGGGAAAACTCAGAATTTTAACAAGAAAGAAATGATAACAGAAAAAAATTGAGAATCCTTAAAACAAAAAACAGAGTTCTGACAAATTCTGGGGGGGAAAAGTCAAAACTTTTAGTTGGTGTTATTTTAAATTTTTTGTCTGTTTTTTTCAGAATGCTGTCTTTTTTTCTCTCCAGAGAATTCTTACAAAAACTATCTGAAAATTCCCACATTTAAGTCAAAATAAAAAAAAATTTCAGTGGCCCTAATTCTCTACCATAGGTGAGGTAGAGACAACATTAAAATTGTCTCGCATGGGTTTAGAAGCAAAGGGACTAAACTATTCTTCAGTGGTTCGATGTCCCCGTTTCATCTAGAAATAAACGACCCAGAATGTGGTGGGAAGGTCCATAGAATCCAAGTTCCTTGAGGTCTAGTGGGATGTTTCCACACTCGGTGATTATTTGGGGGGGGTCCATGTCATCTGCCCGTGTTAGTCCTAGAGTCTGATCAAGTTCGAAGTCAGCTCAGCCATCTGTCAGGAAACGTTGGAGCACTTCATGCTTCTCCTGACAAACACGATGGAGGTGCTGATTTTATTGTACCTGGTTTAATTACCATGATATCACTGGGCTTTATTCTCCGGCAAACTGACCTGAACCCAGCAGAGAATCTGTAGCGTTTAGTCTGGAGGAAGTTGAGAGACACCAGGCCTAACGATGCAGACAAGCTGGAGGCCTCTGTTAAAGCAACTTAACGCCTCAGCTGTGTCAATGCATGCTTTTTGTTACTTTGTTTAAATGGTGGGAGTTCATAGTTTTCATGCATTTAATGACTTTGGGGGGAAATAATCTGATCTGTTGATCATCAATTTAAGGAAAACTGGCTGATCTTATCTCTTCCAGATTGCTGCTTATGTAGACATTCTATTTAAATCTGAAAACTGGCCATCACGAGTTCTCTCAGTGACATTACTGTAATTATATACTAAGTGGTGTTTTACTGCCCAGGAGGACGAGGAATGGAAAGAGTTTGAGCAGAAAGAAGTGGACTACAGTGGGCTTCGGCTCCAGGCCTTACAGATCAGGTGAGGACAAAACAAGTTAGCTGAGGCTGAATCCCTTTTCCTAATCTTTTCTCCACCCTTCTTCTTGTCCGTCAGAACTTAATCATGGTAGTTGTCAAACATTTCATGTCAAATGTGACATTCCTTGATTCCTCGTGAGTAAACACAAACATGCACGGTGAAGCTCTATTAAGTCAATTTTCCCCTATGAAGATTCATATCCTCCCTTTTCTTAACCTGCTTTTCTTTTCTTCATTCCTTCCTACTTTAATTTTGTACCTGTAGTCAAACAGCTTTGTTCCCCTGTACTTAAACCCAGCACAATAGCTCGTATTTTGAATTTAAATAGAAATAGAATTGCTCAAATCTCACATTTATTGGGATGTTTTGATAGACTTTTCATTTCATTTTGGTTCTGATCTCATTTGAGACCAGACAGAACCTGTGAAATGTCAGATTTTGACCCCTGATCAAATTAAAATAACTTGGAGCAACGTCTTTATTTATTGGACTCTTATATTCACATTTTTCTATAGTAGACTGTAAGGAAAAAATAGAAAACGACAATCATCAGGTGTTGAAGTGGGTGCGCAAAAAAAAAAAAAGCTGTCTGTGAGACATCCGAAACTTCCAAGGTACGAAATGGAGAAGTAGTAGAATGATCCTTCCTTAGGTTTTATCAGTTCAACATGCATCAATTTTTGTTTATCCTGTAGAAAAGTAGAAACAATATGAAGACAAATGTACTAGGAATGTGCCATCTTGGCTGCCTCATGTTTCGATTACGATTATTAAAACGATTATTTTTGTTGCACATGTCCAAAATATGTTTCATAATCGTATCAAGGTCCTATTTTTCCATGACGGCTACATGTGTTAAATGTGTGTTGGCAATAGAAGTATAATATAAGGGGACCATATTTTGATTTTTATAAAAGAGGACAATTGATCCAATCCTTAAACACTTCAATCATATACTGTTTACTTAAAGAATTTTGATTTCAACATATTTAAAGTGTTCTTGATTTATGTGGTTAGAATAATTAAATAACAAACTTCATATTGGCGTTTACAAGTCAACCATTACAGAAAGAGCTCTAAAATGTCTTAAAAAATATATAAAATAATTACTCTTTTGTAGCTGGGAAAATTAACTTGTAACAATAATAGCTTATTTTTTAAGTCACACAGGACAAAAAAACTACACAAGAATCTGAAAATATATTCTGAAAAAAATTGCATTATTTCCTTTCCAAAGTAATGATAAAACATTAAAAGCAGCAGGCTCACAAAGACACTTAAAACAAAGTTTAATCTCCAGTCTTCCGTTTTTCGCTTTCAATTTAATAGATGAACTCTGACCTCTCTCAGCCTTTTCATTGTTTTTGCTTCAGTGTGACCAACAGGATATTTGGCTCCTGTCATACTCAGAAACAAAATGGCAGCCATGAGCCTGGTGAACTCCGTCGCACATTTGTTGTAAACGGTACGGTAAGAAGTAGAGATGTAGATTGGCAAGAATCACAATACAGGGGAGACGATACGATATATTACGATACTATGAGTAAGACTATATACTGTGATTTTTAAAACTGAATTTTACTGTAGAGAAACTGTCACAGCATACTAAACACTCCAACCTGTTTCATACTTTTAACACATTGAGTTTTATTACTAGATCTGGTTGATCCACTGGAACAAAGAAGGTGAAAAAAGGCCGCAAACTACCAGTCATACTTTTAATATTACTACAGAAATTACTGTAATCATTAATGGTTCCATTCAAATCCTAAAAAAATAAAAATAGATGCATTGCTTTTGAATATCGATATAATATTGTGACATGATATATCGGCATATCGATATTTTCTTACATCCCTAGTAGGGCTGTTCCAACTTGGGTGGCACACAATTTCGATTCGATCTGATTCAGGTGCTACAATTTTATTATAAAACTAGGGGTTTTTTCTTCATTCCTTCCATGGCTACTTTCTACTCTTAAATCCATTCAGTTTCCATTAATTGAAGTATCCATACCAATGTATGTCGTGTCTGTTGTTCATGTCAAAACACAAATAAACCAACACATGTCCAAAATATGTTTCATAATCATATTAATGGAAGCTAAAGGAAATGTGTGTTGGCAATTATAATATAATATAGGGTGAGCCTGTTTTGATTTCCATAAAATAGGACATTTAGTCCAATGCTTAAATACATCAATCATGCTCTGTTTATTTAAAGAATACTTTTGATTTTAACATATTTAAAGTATTCATGCTGTGAGTTTTTAAAAAGAAAAATTAAATAAACTTCAGATCAGCTTTTACAAGTCAACCATTACAGAAATTACTTTAAAATCTAAATAGAAATAATGAATTTTCTTTATTAGAAAATAAACCTACAACAATTGCTCCCTTTTTTAAATCATACAGGGCAAAATATACACAATAATCTGAAATTATATTTTGAGAAAATAAGTATTATTTTTCAATCCAAAGTAATAGAAAATAAAAAGCAGTATTCTCCCAAAGACACTTAAAGTGTATACTCCAGTCTTTGCTTTTTTTTCCGCTGTCAATTTAATGCAGAACTTTTAACTTTGTACAGTGTTTTTTATAGTTTTTGTCTCAGTTTGACCAATGGGGTGTTTGCCACCTGTCATACACAGAAACTAACCTGACAGCTATGAGTACGCTGCTCTCCGCCACACATTAGTCACGACCGGGATGGAATGAACATATCCTTCGAGTTTCACACTTAAAGCTACACTTGGGCTGACTTCTGGTCAACATGAGCTGCCCTGTGCTGCGCATGGGGAGGACGCCCCGGACAGCACCAAACAAGTGGACATGTCCGGGGAAAAGAAGATGTTGCTGCTAACATGATACACAACAAAGACGCTTCTTTCACAACTAAAGTGCAAAGCATTTGCTTTATTTTGTAAATTTCGCCCTGCATGGCTAAAACCCTAACTGCAGCCATGCTGTTTCCGCTGGTCCGTCCCTTAAAAATGTCCGTGCGGCATGCCGGGCTTTTATGTTTTTCTCATTATAATGAATAAGAATAGATTTTTGAACACTTTTGAATCGCTATCGATTTTGCACATTTCACATCAATTAATCGATTAATCGAACAAAATATACAATAAAGACGTTCCTTTCACAACTAAAGTGCAAAAAATATTTGGTGTAGTCAGTAAATTTCACGCTGCATGGCTCAAACACCAGCTGCAGCCATAATGTTGCTGATCTGTTCCCTGAAATGTCTGGGCGGCACTTTTGTGTTTATCATTTTAATTACTATGAAAATATTAATTTTTGAATTGCACGCAATTAATCGGGTTAATAGTGAATCGGCACACCACTATCAGAATTAACTGTCAACCTTGTTTGACCAAAATCTTTCCAAAAGACTCTATTGATTTATTTCTGGGAGCTGTTAAAGTGTAAAAGTATATTTTTACTGGGCCTCTAGGCTGCTAGCATCACCATTTTGATGACGATTCAAGACTTTCTGATCCGTGTCAGTCTGGAGGTTTATGCCCCTTTTACTCTAGGGTCGGGTCAGCCCAGAACAGGCGGGTTGTGTTTCCATTACTATCCCAGGAATGCGGATGTAGCTGAGGACATGGGTGGCATCAGCTAAAAGTGGGGCGAAAGGTGCGTGACGTCGAGGTATTTCTGTACTTCGTACTCGAACTGTGGCTCTTTCTGAAGAAGTGGCTAGCTACCAATAGGTAGCCACCTATGGACCAATCAGTCCATAGTTGGGCGTGTTGGGTCGCTTCGGCCCGCTTCAGACCAAGTCAGAGCTAGTCCAAAAAAGGGGGTCAGCTCGGCCCCGACAAAGGTAATGGAAACGCGCCAAATCGGGGCTGAGTCTACCTGTTCCAGACCGAACCGACCCTAGTGGAAAAGGGGCATTAGTCTCTTAAAAGATTTGTACACGGTACCCACAATATATCTGTTTAATTTGAGGATTGCACGCAACCGCCGAGTGGGTGGACCTGGCATCTACTTTGTTGCTTTGTCACCAAGTACTCAGCAGTAGGTTGCTTTTTATAGCCCCGGTATTTAATAATCTGTTAAACATCTGCTGAACTCGTGGTTGTTTGCAGTGATGAAAAAGAGGAAGAGGAGTATGAGAAGGAGGAGGTAGGAGAGGATGGAGAGATCATTCTGGTCAGCGGAGACAAGGTGTCTGGTCCCTGGAACAAGTCTGGTGCTCCTCCTCCTCCTGCTGCTTCGCCTGTTGGTGAGTTAACTGGTCTCGGTGTTTAAACACCTGGGTAAAGCCATAAAAGGACGTTGACTGTGTTTTGGGTAAATATGACCCAGATCTATCTAATCTAAGAGTTTATGACTTTTGGGATATATTGACATATTGACTACTAATTTCTTTTTTGTTTTTTTACAGAGGAAGAGGAAGTGCCGGAAGCGAAGCCTGCTGGAGTCTATCGCCCTCCAGGAGCCCGACTTACCCCCAGCAGAAGACCCCAGAACCAGGGTCCTCCTGAGATCTACAGCGACACGCAGTTCCCCACCCTGCTGTCCACCGCCAAGCACGTCGAGACTCGCAAGTAAGCCGAGATACAGACAGGGAGGCTCAGACTGACGCCTTCGTCGCGGTCCGACTCATTTTGTTCGATGTCTGTGTTTCAGAGACAGAGAAATGGAGAAGACCTTTGAGGTCGTGAAACACAAAAACCGCGGCAGAGAAGAAACCGGCGGCGCTTCGGTGCAGCACTTGCAGCTCGACAACCAGTACGCCATCCTGGGGGACAAGTAGAGCTGCTTCCCCTTCGTCCCCTCTCCCCTCCCCTACCCCCACCCCCACCACCTCCTCTCCCAACACAGTCCCCCTTGAAGGAAGCTGAACTCCAGCTGTGCTGGCTGCGGTCCTAATAGAGCTCCTTTAATTGCCAACACCCCTTACACCACTCGCTCACACAGTCATACACAACACCCACCCACCACCCCCCCCTGCAGGTACACTCCCTTTAAATAATTCACTCAACACGGTTTGGTTGGCAAAACTGGAGGATTGCATCTGACGGGGCTGATTGGAAAAAAGGGGAATAACCGAAATGGATCAGTGGAGTGAAATCCAAACGTACAACGCTGCAGCAACGACAAACGGAGATGTAGTTGCCCTTTGTGGATTGTTCTCAGAGCAGCACTTGTGTGCGGCAGAACTTCTCTCTGGACCTCAGCTTGCTCTGACAAAGCCACAGAGGATCAAGGTTGACTTTAGGCACGATGATCTTACAAACTTCTGCGAAAATATCAGTTTTTTTTTGTTTGTTTTTTCAAGATCTTTACGACCCAATCGCACGTTGTTATATTGAGGTGTGCTTGTTTTGGTGTTGCGGTCGGAGCTTCGGGAGGCAGGAGGGATGCAGCCTCGGCGACGGAATGGACTGAGTTTTTCTGTGTTGCTGTGAAGGTAAAAAGAGGCGGGGCTAACACCAACCTCCGCCACCTACTTCCGCATACAAGCCGGCCTCTTTGATTTAGAAACTTGAAGCTTTGTTTTTTGTTTTTTTTTGTTTTTTTCCTCCTACATTCATTGACGATGACGCTGCGAAGATCTACAAACACGGAAGTTGCATTTCTCATTTCTCATTCAGAGTTTCTATATAATGTGGCCTTATTGAAAGAGAGAAACTCGTCTGAAAGGTCGTCTGATAGGCCGGTTTCTGCCTCTGGATTGAACCACTTTCATCAAACTAAGAGGGGGGGGTGAAATCAAAGCAGGAATGTAGTGCTGTTGTAGTTTGCCTGATGATGATAACAACTACTAACTTTCATATCCAATGTTTGAACTTTCTGCTCATTATTTTTTTTCTTCCAACATCTGAGAAAGAATAATTGAAGCTCGTTTCTAATCCTGCATCATTCGGTTGTGATGAGACCCCAGAAAGTCAGAGTATAACACTGTTGTGCTTACGTTCCCACACGTACTTCAGAACCTTTATATTGATGAAATTTGAGGCTTTCCCCAAGTCATCCAGGGTTTAGCCCTTTTTTAAAACCATGTAGTTTGGGAATAATTTAACATACTCTTTGTATTTTACCCCTAAGCTGAGCAATATGCACAAAAACACCAGTTCAAATCCAGTTAGTTTGCACTAACTGGACAAATATACTTGGGAAGTGTTAATGTACTTTGTTTGCATCTTTTTGTCCGATGAAAGTGTATCACTTTGGATGGAGCTAGATCATATCCACGATGGGAGGAAGCTGATTTTTTTTCTTTTCTTTTTGTCTGTTTACAGAAAAGCTATTGTTCATCTGTGAACCCCCCGAGGCTTGTATGAACCCTTCTGTTCCTCTCACAGAAACATCATTAACTCCTATGTGGTCTCGTTTTATCAGAGTAGCTGTTCCTGTCTTTACCTCCTGTGTTTGCGCAGTTGATTAAAGAATAAAAGTTCCAGCTGTTTGGAGAAAGAGGGGGAAAAAAATCTTATACCAAGCATATTAACAAATTAAAAAAATAAAGTTTTCTCTAAAAGCTGACTTTTTAATAATTTGTTTAAATACTTTTTTTTTTTCAGTCATTTGACAACGCCTTTCTGTGCTTGGTTCCTATTCATTTTTGCGGAGAAGAATACAGCATTTATTAAGTTAATTCCTGTGGTTCAACTTGTGAGATCCTTGATCACGCTACAACACTGATCAGGCATAACATTATGACCTGAATGCACACCCTGCCTGATCACGGGTGCAGTGGGGAGGAGATGATCAGTGCTAGTGGTCATACTGTTTTGCTTGACTGTTGTATACAAACTGTGTTGTCAGTTCATCCTTATAAAGAACTAGTTCTAAATTTAGTTCAGCCAGATTAAAATGAATCGGTTCATAGTTTACCACTCATTCATGCTGAACAGGCTCCAACATCAACTAGATCCTTTATTAGATTTTGTATAAAATAAAGTTATATATTTATGTTGTTGGCTATTTATCACCTAGATTGTGAAATTCCAACAACTCAGTCCGGAGGCGTCCAGAGTCTGTCAACAAGGGGCCGGTATCCTGCATGTCTCAGTTCTCTCCCAGGTTCAACACACCTGAATCAAATGATGGCTCGTTAGCAGGTTTCTGCAGAACTTTGGCTCAGCTGTGTTGGAGCAGAGACTGATCTAAAACTGGGAGGACTTTGAGGACTGGGTGAGCTGCTCTTAAACGATGTCTGTGTAGTTTTCTGAGCCTCGTGTTTACGCTCCCAGTAAGTAACTCCTCCTCTTCAGCAGTTCTTGCATGAAAATTGGCAGACTACCGCGGTGCCCAAGTCCAGTCCTTGAGAGCTACGATCCTGCAACTTTTAGATGCATCCCTTCTTGCCTGAATCAACAAACCTGATTCAAATAAAGGCTAATTACCAGGCCTATGCAGAGCTGAATGACGTGCTCATAAGATAGTTCAGCCATTAGATCCAGGTGTGTTGCAGCTAGGGGTGCACCGATCCCTCTTTTTCAGTCCCGATACCGATGCCTGGGCTTTGTGTGTTTGCCGATACCCGATCCGATATTATTGAATTAATAATAAACTGCATACCCTCCACCTTATACCTTACTTAAAGAGACTAAAGGTACCATACTTTTCTAACTAAACATAACTAAGACTTCTTTTTTCCTTTTTGACCCCGCTCCTTTTGTTTTGCTGAGGTGCAGGAATTCAGGGTGTTCCTTAGCATAGTGTTTCTGGATGTGCTTGATTAAAGTGGTAGTGTTGTACTTTGCAGTAATACCACCTCCCCTCGAAACATTTACTTTGCAGACATCGCAAACAGCCGACGAACTAGTTGGAGTGGCAAGCATGAAATATCTCCCACAGCCGACCCTCTGGCTCGCTCCATGTTGCTTCTGGCATGCGACACACGTGAAGCTGACGCATAAAAGACGTTCTGCTTCGACAAAATCCCCCCCCCCCCCCAAAAAAAACCTGGATCGGCCAGTCGATCTGTTCATTTTTTCAATCCCCGATCCAGCTATTTTGTCAGTATTGCGCCCGATATCCGATCCTAATGTCAGTTCGGTGCACCCCTAGTTGCAGCAGGGATGCATCTAAAAGTTGCAGGAGAGTAACAGAGGGTAAGGAAGTGGAGATGTTATACGTCCTAGTAGAGTTTATGAAGAATGTATCGGTTTGTCATCTTTTTAGTTATTAATATGTCCACACAAAAAATATCTGTTTTCACCAAATGTGATTAAATTTTACTTTAAATAGTTCCCTTCCATGGACGTTCTTACTCATATACCTGTAAGCCACAAGGTGGTGCTCTTGTTCACTGAGGGAAAGAAACAAAACTCGATTGTTGAACAATTCTGCGCAGCAATAAGAAGCAGCTTTGTGGTTTCATTTAAACATAAAACAGGAAATAGCTTCTGGATAGGAACACAGTTAAATTTGCAGTACTTTAAAATCTGAAAGTGGGCTTAATTTATGTGAAACCTCAAGTTTTCTAGGATTTCCTGTTTGATTGTTGCCTCCTGCTTCCCTGGGTGAGTAAACTGATTTCAAAGCTGAATCCAAGGGGCATAAAAGCACAGGGTTAGTTTGAGGTAAAGGTTGCTGGAAAAACTAAATTCTTGTAAAATTATATCAGTTGTTTGTGGGACTTTTGGAACAAGTTCATTTGCACCTTTTAGCTATGATTTCTTTGTTCTACTGCTGATATGAATGTCGCAGAGGAATTTAATTATAAAACCTTTTAGTATGGATCTTTGTGCAGATCTTTGTCATGAAAAATACTTTTTGCATATATCAGCTCAAGGAATTTGGCCTAATGAAAAGAAAATACAAGGTGGAAATTTAACTTGCAGCACCATTTGGCACCAAATCAGGGCATCAATCTGCCTTCAGCCAAGTTCTGGGAGTCTGGAGCTCAGAGGGTAGGTTATAGCCTGACTACCAAATTTGCTAAATGCAGCATAATCTGCAAAGGAGGGCTGCCACAAACGATTATTTTGATAATCGACTCATCACCGATTATTTTGGCGATAAGTCGACTAATCTGATAATGTGTAAATTGTCTATTGCAGCAGCACACAGCTGCTCTAATATAATCATAATTAACTTCTAGCTTGAAGTGTTATCTCTGTTATGTGCTATTTAAAATACTGACAAGATGATTGCTCATTCAACATTTATGAACTAATTATAAAATAAAACATTAGCAATGCAGCAGACATGGCCTCTGCTAAGGGTAATGAAATTACCATCACTGCTGTAAATGTTACACCTATCAATACAAGTAATACAACAGGGTCTTCAGAAGCTTCATTAATGCCCCTGTAATACGAAATGCTACAGAAGATCCTTCCTGCCCACAGCCATCTAAAATCTAAAAACTCAATCTAAAAATTACATTATGAGAAAATAAGTATTCTATTCTTAATATAATAAAAATAATAAGCAGCAGTCTCACAAAGACTCCCAAAAAAGCAAGGCAATTTTATTTGTATAGCACACTTTCAACAACAGGGTAGGTAATTCAAGGTGCTTTACATGATTTGGTGATAAAAAAACAAAAAACAAAACATGGAATATAACATTTAAAAGTAAAAATATCAAATTAGCATGAAACACACATTACACATGATGCACGATAACACGATACACAAAAAAGCGAGAGCATGAACACATTTCATACATATGACATCAATCATTTACTCGAAGGCAATTCTAAACAGATGGTTTTTAGTCTCGATTTAAAGCAGTTCAGAGTTTCAGCAGCTTCACTCGTCAGGAAGTCTGTTCCAGATAGAGTTGGAGGACCTGAGTGGTCTTGGTGGTTGCTACGGTGACAACAGGTCTTCAACATATTTTGGTGCTAAGCCATGTAATGATTTATAAACTAGTAAAAGTATTGAGAAGTCTATTCTCTGAGCTACAGGGAGCCAGTGTAAGGACTTAGAACTGGGCTGATGTGCTCTACTTTCCTGGTTCTAGTGAGGAACGCGAGGGTCAACTCCAGTCTTTAGTTTTTCCTTTAATAGATAAACTCTCACTTTGCTCAGCCATTTCATAGTTTTTGTGTCTAATTCGCTTACAGAGGCGACTGTCCCTCTTTGTCGTCAACAACAAAGGGCTTCGTTTTAAGATGTTCGAGCATCACTCTTGTACTGCCATAGAAGGCAGGTTCTACCTTGTGGATTTTGCATCACACAAGCTTCTCTCTCTTGATTTTTTTACAAAACACTCCAGAACTTTAGAGCTCCGTTCTCGGCTCGCCATGATACTGCTGTTTGGGCTTTTGCGGCGACGTCACACCGCGGCTGACCCTGATTGCCACTACTGCGCATGTGCGTCAGGGGCAAAAAGAGGCAGACAAAGCAGCGAAAGGTACAGCGACAGTTTTTAAGAGAAAAAGAAAAAGCTTAAAAACAAATAAACGGTGACGAATCTTGGCAGCACTACTGCAAAGTTATAAAGTCTAAAGAGAAATGTAGCCCAATTTTAACTTGCCTAATTACAATTGTCACACCTTCCAGATCCAAATGTTTCTCTTTAATTTCTCCTCAGACAGTCACACATCTTGCAGTAATGGTATAACTATAAAGAGTCATGAGAGACATGTCCACATATTTTGTATTTAGTTTCCATGTTTAGTTTAGTTGTGAAAACAAACTATGATTAAGCTGACATTTGAACCCTTTTTTATAAGAGTTATTGGGGCCTGCCAAAGCAATGGAGAGAGAACCAGAGCAGTGCATTGCAAAACATAGAGGACACTGTCTCCCAGTCTCTGTATGTCTTTCCGCCTGTCTGTCTCTCTGTCAGTGACTGTAGAGCTGCAAATTGAGCGGTCCTAAAGGACTTTGTCTCCCTGTCTCTCTCCGTCTGTCTATAAAACCAAACAACTAAAACAACTTTATTTTTTGCTTATAAACTGTGTAAATGGGTCTTTACCAATGCAATCTTTCAGTTTCTAGGAATTGTTTTACATTTCCGTGTAAACTTCTACACTTTTTGGTCTAAAAACGTCTTAGTGCTGCCCTCTTGGGGTCGAAGTGTGGCTACTGCATTTGAAATTTATGATTCATCACAGGCATGGTCTCAGACACGCCCCTTGGGTTTGGGCATAAAACCGTCTCTCAGACACACTCGCCCTGTGGCGAGTTTGGAGTTGGAATTGCGAGTTTTGATCGATTGCGTTTTTCAGGTTACCATTATTATCACTTTAGCACTTAGTTGGCATAGCTAACATACTGTTTTGAACGTTTGCCTATTTTAGCATTACCACTGTACCCATCCTGTCTCCCTCTGCCTCAGCAGCGCCTCCCTCGGGCAGCGCTGACTCAGCGCCCTGAGCCAGAGGCTCGAATTGATACGGCTCGGGGCCGCTGGGCTCCATCAAGCCTCCCTCTATCTCCAGTGACCGCGAAGGAGATCCGCTGGCGAGGTTGGTGCTGCTGAGGCAGAGGGAGACAGGATGGGTCCAGTCTCTGAGTGGTAATGCTAACATAGGCTAACGATCAAAACAGATGAACATCGATCAGTCGCAAAACTGCCAACGTCGCTTTGGTCACTGGCCATGTTTCAGTGTCAGACTAAGCGAGGTGTCACTGACCACACCCCCACGTTCCCCCCTCCGCTCATCCTCCACGCCATACCCCTCTGTGCCTCCTGGCACTGCCCACTTTGGTGGAATTTTTCAAATGTTTAACAGGCACATTCTTTATTCTGGCCACAACTCCATTTCCCATAATGCTTCAGCAATGACATTGTCTATTCATTTTTAAGCACGTTGCTGACTGCTTTTAAAACGGATCTCTTTTATCTTACTTAGAGTATTCTACCACGTCGAAAAGTATTCACACCCCTTACATAATATTATGCTACTTAGCATTATCAAGCTAGTTAGCATTAGCATGCTAGCTTATTCTAGCATTTTAGCAAAATTTTGGTTTTTGACTAACTTTTCGTACTGATTCCTCAAATGCTAATGATAACATGATAGCTAGCACTTGGTCTTGTGTTTTTAAAGTTGTCACTTGACAAAAAATTTTTTTTGATAATGATAAACGGTATGACAATTGCACTTGACTATGGCCTGCTCTACACGGAGACTAAACAGGTATAGTTTCAAAAATGGCACCAGAATATTTAAGATCTTTGTCCAAACTAATTCACACAAACTGGCTCAAAGTGCTGACGTACATATGCCAGGCCCACTGGTGGCGCTGTGACACTGCCAGAGAAACACAGAAATGTACACTGAGCATGCCCAGTCAACTTGGCAAACACAACAAATGTAGCTTCAAATGAGTGCTTTATTCAACAGCACATGGTGTCTGTGGTTTTTCGGATCCATTTTTTTGCTGCTGGCAATAGAGGAGGGACAGTAAATTGTATTATATTTGATGCCACTAAGCAAAGTCCCTATGATTCTTACAGAAAAATTATAGATAGATAGATAGATAGATAGATAGATAGATAGATAGATAGATAGATAGATAGATAGATAGATAGATAGATAGATAGATAGATAGATAGATAGATACTTTAATTATCCCCAAAAAGGGGAAATTCACTATTACCAGCGCTCACATATTTAGAGATATATATTAGATTTAAACAAAACAATAAAAACATTATTTAAGGAACATGTTGAATATCGCTGTTGAACAGTGTTATGGCTGCAGGAACAAACAATCTCCTGAAGCTCTCAGTCCTGTATCTCAGAGAGATCAATCTTTCACTGCAGCTGCTTCTCTGGCTGGTCAGAACATCGTGGAGGGGATGTTTTGTGTTAGCCAGAATGCCCTGCAGCTTCCTCCTCATCTGTCTCTCCACCACAGTTCTTACTGGGTCCAGCTCCCAACCCAGCACAGAACTGGCCTTTTTGACTTGTTTGTCCAGACGTCTGCAGTATTTGTCCGGATTGCTACTTCTCCAGCAGACAACAGCATACAGAAGCACACCTCTTATGACTGTGTGGTGGAACATTTGCAGACATCGAATGACCATAGCCGCCTGAGGAAGAAAAGGCCACTGTCCCTTCCTGTATGCTGCGTCTCTGTTGGTGGTCCACTCCAGTTTCTGATCGAGAACCACCCCCAGGTATCTGTAGGACTCCACAGTATTTCCTCCCCATCTATGCAGACTGGCTGCCTTGGTGGTTTAGATCTCCTGAACTTCACCACCAGCTTCTCAATCTTAGTGGTGTTCAGGAGAAGACCGTTTGCTTTGCTCCAGTCAGTGAAGGTCTCCACCATGTCCCTGTACTCCCCCTCCTGTCCACCGCTCACACATGCCACAACAGCTGTATCATCTGTATCATCCTGGATGTGGCAGGACTCTGAGTTGTATCTGAAGTCTGATGTGTAGCGCATGAACAGAAAAGGAGCAAAAACAGTCCCCTGTGGGACCCCAGTGCTGCATTCCAGTGTCCCAGAAACACATTTCGGGCAAACTCTGCCGCTCAGAATTGAGGCCAACCCGGAAGTAACAAAAATTGCAGTTCACCCTTCATCCGCTGGGGGCTGGCTCCAGAAAGGAGCAATTTCCCATTGACTCCCATGTTAAAAAGGCCAACTTCACAGCAGAAATAAACATGTTTACAGCCTGGTTCAAAAAAACATTTTAGGTTTAATAGGTCACGTTTATAGTCATGACAACTCTGAGGGGGGTGAATTTTTTTCCAACTCGTCCGTTTAGACATAATTTAATCTTGAAATTATGAATAATTAGGGGCGTGTCCTTTTGATTGACATGTGTCGGATGAGCCGTCAGCGCTAAGGCTGGTGGCTAAGGCCCCGTTTGCACGAAGGAAAAACGCAGATATTTCCCTGCGGTTTGGCCTCTCATTTACATGAAAAACCCATTTTTATCACAGAAAACGATTATTTCTAAAAACTCCGGCCAAAGCGGAGATTTGCGTTTTCTCCGTTTCAAGCGTTTGCGTGTGGACAGAGATAACCGGAGTTTTCGGCTCCGCAACGTCTCATTCCGCGACAAAAATGCTCCGACGTCATTTGTGCGACTTGTGTTTACACTCAGAAACAGCATTTATGCCCTCAGAGATGTGTTGGCATCATCGATAGTCCAAGCGCTTTTTGCTTGCTTGTTTTTACAAGCTCAATTACTGCTCTAAGTAGAAGTTAGAACATAGAAGGTTACTCTTGAGTGGATAGGATTTGGGGGAACTACTGCCTCCTACAGGTTTGGCATGTCTATGAATGTGCTTAACAACACACTTACGGTTAGGTGTGGACGGAGAATATTTTTTTAAACGAGGTGGTGAAAATATTAGTTTTTCCAAAAAAAACGGCTAGGTGTGCACATAAGAGTGGCTAACTGCTTTCCGCCATAGACGTGCCTTGATACAGCACTCTGGGAACAGCCTATTCGTTCAGAAATTTCTTTCTGTGTCTTACCCTCTTCCTAAGGGTGTCAATGATGGCCTTCTGGGCAGCAGTCAGGTCGGCAGTCTTACCCATGATTGCGGTTTTGAGTAATGAACCAGGCCTGGAGTTTTTAAAAGCCTCAGGAATCTTTTGCAGGTGTTTAGAGTTAAATAGTTGATTCAGATGATGAGGTTAATAGCTCGTTTAGAGAACCTTTTCATGATATGCTAATTTTTTGAGATAGGAATTTTGGGTTTTCATGAGCTGTATGCCAAAATCATCAGTTTTAAAACTATAAAAGACCTGAAATATTTCAGTTGGTGTGCAATGAATCTAAAATATATGAAAGTTTAATTTTTATCATTACATTATGGAAAATAATGAACTTTATCACAATATGCTAATTTTTTGAGAAGGACCTGTATATCATAAACATTAAGTTGGAGCAATAACCTTGTCATTTTACCCTAGATGGATTCACTAAACAGAGAATATACACTTAATTCATAATTGCATAACAATTTTCCACCACAATTCCCTGCTTTTATTAACTTAATTAATATCATAAATATAAAGGGAAAATTCTAAAGTGCTATCACAAACTCCCTAAAAGGTTGGTAGGTTGATAAAAAAAAAAGATAATGTTCAAAACACAAATTACAATCAGACATGAGACATGTTTGGCCATGGAATTAGCTCACAGTGACAAATATTAGATCCTTCCAGATGTCTTTGCTGAGACTCCTGTGCATTGAGACCGAAAACCCACGGGGTCTTCTTACGCCATTTTCTTGTGGGCAAAATGTCATCTCAACAGCCCCTCGCCCCAGAGGCGGCCATCCACAGGTCTCGTCATCGGTCAGGATGTTCTAGATAAAAACACAGAACAAAGGAGAAATTATGTAGCATCTTCCAGTACACTTCAGAGGCTATTTCATCAACACTAGATATTGAAATGTGTACTCTTTCCTTGTTGTCTGTTGCCTTGAAGTCAGCCTCTGCCAGCATCCAGTGACCCGTAGCCACCGATCAGTCCTCCCCCGGAAAGGAGAGAGTGGTCACCCCTCAGAAGGTCCTCCAGTGAGAACCTCCCAATGCGACCCTTGGGAGCTGAGCTAATTAGGTATTAGAGCATTGATGTTCAAACATAGGTGAGCCAATTCACAAAAGATGAATTAGATGAATATGACAAGTGATTAAGTAGAACCAACACCCTCGGAGTATGGTTTCAGATCAACCTGATGCAACTGTGTGCAAAAGCAATTCTAAACAACTCACAACCTGGTTAATGAGCCGAACCTCATCAACTGAAGCTAGAGAACAATTAAGGTAAATGTCTCCAGATCACTCTGTACTAAATCCATGCCAAGAAAAAGACAACCAAACCATTCCAACTTGTGAGAGCAAAAAATCCCAAGAACCAACTACTCCCAGCAAGAAGTAAAGAAGGTTTTCAGATCAAATTAAAACATTGTAAAGTTCCCAGACACAATATGTACTACAAGTCTGAACCCAAACCGAAATGGAATATGAAGTCAGATGTCAAGTCCAGGTAGTAAAAACCCTCATTAATTTATGACAGAGTTATGATTCACAAGAAACCCAATTACCTGCAAGTTACAGTTCTCTTCATAATCCCTTAAAAATCTGTTCCAATTACTATCAAATCCAATTCCTCCCTTTTTTCAAGGCATCGTCTTGCACATGCCTTAAAAAATCAAGAAACAAGGAAACAATAACTTCAACTGCTTCTCCAGTGTCAAGAAAAGAAACATAGTAGGTTAAAGGTCATGCATAAGGCATAACCTCAGAACCTGTGTATCCTGCTGCTGTCGCCGTTAAGGCATCTTCAACCCCCAGATAATCATATCCCAATCATTTTGCAATTAGGTTCTTATATTTGAATTACCTTGTTGTTGAAAGTGTGCTATACAAAATAAATTCCCTGGCCTTGCCTTGCAAAAACAAAATAACAATTTCACCCCATAGTTACCTAATGTATTTAAGAATTTTAGTCCTACGTGCATGAACTACAACAACACTTCATTTTCCTCTGGGATCAATAAAGTATTTTGAATTGAATTAGACAACTTCTTCAGACCCTGCTTTTCCAGAATCTAATTGATGTTACAGTAAGGATCATCTTTGCAACCACCTTAGTTAAAATTGTTTTACTCAGGACACAGTTTATTTACCTAATTAATATCTCTGCTGCTGTTATTTGCTCATCTGTTTCTTACAGTTTATTCTCTGGTAACTCCTTGAAAGAAATTAATACATTTATTCTAAATGCACAATTTTAAAACTTGTACAACTGTAAAACATCTCTATTTTCAATTTATCTAACTCAGTTGCACATTCAGATTTGAGTATGCCACTCTATTTTAATAACAACGATGTCAAGTAACCTTTTTACCTATACCTGATACTCTTAAGAAAGAAACTTTTTCTTCATTGCAGTTTCTGTGTAGGACTTGAGTTATACTTTATACTTTACCGAAGTAATTATCTATTTGCCAACTTTTACCTCTACTCAGTACTTTAGACTGCTTATATTTTAAAATTAGCCTTGTTACTCCTGTTTCATTTAGTCTTTTATTAAAAGGAACACACAAAAAAGCTCATAAGAAATTACAGAATGCTACAACTGAAAAGAATTTACTGCGGTTTGATAGTAGGTCTAACATTTATTATTCTGACACCCTGTATTTTTTTATGCGATCTATAGCATATATTGTGCACAGGTGTTAACTGAATATTTTCCACATTTGTCCCGTCTTTAGAACAGTGACCGAAAATCTGAATCTGTTTTTGTCATCATTTGTCTTAATGAAGTAAACTAAATGTTAAAAATAGAAACCAAGTAATTTTAAACCCCACTGTGTGTGTGTAGGTCACACCTGTTGGCTTAAAGATTGCACTAAATGCATAATTTTCACATATTCAGCTGAAATAGGTAACCTAGTGTATCCCAAATGCGTCCTTATAATTTAACATTTTTATTAAGCATTCGTTTAATTATTCGTTTTGGTCGAGGTATGGCTAAAGCTTTATTCTTTATCA
The DNA here is from genome assembly GCA_963556495.2 of Valencia hispanica. Taxonomy (NCBI): domain Eukaryota; kingdom Metazoa; phylum Chordata; class Actinopteri; order Cyprinodontiformes; family Valenciidae; genus Valencia; species Valencia hispanica. The sequence continues at coordinate 36,926,672 of OY747716.1, read as the reverse complement.
TTTAATGTTCTAATCCTAAATTTGTTTTATGCTTTCTACCTCCTTTGTGTGAATATAAATTTATGTACGGCCTTCCCAAATCCCCTTTTCACATTTCAAAATAGCTGGCATCTTAACAACCAAATTTTACACAAAGTCGAGTGAGAGGGTTTTTATATAAAAAAAAATTTTAATTGTATATTTTGATTAATTAAAAAAATCTTCTAAGTAATTTGTCATATTTTTTGTTGTGATATTTAATTTCACAGGGTAATCAAGTCATTTATTAATGTTCACTGTAGTTCCCATTAGGACTTTGTACCTATATTTATTTACTTTTTGTAATGGACAGTTCATCGGTGGCATTGCCCTATCAGGGCCAAAACTAATATGAAGGGATCTGGGGTTTTTTGTCCGTTTCACACGGCTATGCCACTGAAAGGCAAACACGCTAGACAAAATAAGGGACTGAGAGCCCAGAGTGTCCCTCAACACCCAAACCACAAACTGACCCTCCACCTTCCCTGAGAGAGAAACTAGTCCATCAAAAACAAATGGCTTAAAGCAGTCATCAATCTTATGCCGCATTCACACTGTACGTTTTGTCACCGTCAGAAAACGCTCACAAAGTGACTGGTTTGAAGCCTATACATTTTTACGCCTAAAGCTTGCACTGAAGCCTGTCACTTGCTGAGCAAAAAAAAGAGCGCGTGGGCGGGGCTTCCTCTACTGTCGGATGTTTTAAACAATGGCGGATCATATCGAGGGAGTTGCTTGGGTTTATTTGCTAAATAAAGTTAGACAACATCGTCGTCAGGGCCATCAGCTTGAGAGGCGTTCTGAGTTTAGAGAGCTTAACCATTTGCTCCAGGAGCTCCGTATGGATGATGAGGTTTGCTTTCAGCGCTACTTTAAATGTGTAGTGATGTCACTACAGTGAGACACTCTGACTGGTTGACGCTCAGGGGACGGCGCTGAAAGTTCAGCTAGGCTCAACTTCTGCGTTGCTGGTTTTTGGGGCTTTGAAGCTTGGAAAACAGCAAAAGTTTCAAAAATTGCTGCGGCCAAAGCGCCGCGGAGTCTCTGATGGCCTCAACCATAGACTTAACATGTAATCTTGCCGTTCTAGGTGTTAACGTTTTGGGCGGTGTGAACGGGCCATTACTCTTGGTTTCAGTCCTATTAAAAATATTGGGCACCGATTTGATTAACCCCACTCCTTTGGGATGTTTCACTGAAGACCTTTGCTGTTTACGCTTATATGCCTCAAAGTCATCTGTAAGACGTCCAGCGTTTAGACAAAAAAAAAACCCACTTCTTCCCGGACTTTATTAAAACAGAAGAAGAAACAGAGGTGTTAGGGGCTTTTTCCTGGTTACCCTGTTCTGTATGAGAGATGAAATCACATTTATTTAGGCTGGTTTTGTGTGTCAGGGCAAATTCATCAGCAAGATCACAGCTTGTTTTAAAGTAGTTACCTTTCGTTCGTTCAGGTAAACTACTACTCGATCGGCTACACTAGGCAATTCTTGAAGTCTTCCAGTAATATTAACTCCTGAAAAGAGTCAACGTCCCTCGCTTGACATGATGATAACCAACGCTCAAAAAGCAAACACTTTTCTCTTGCGAATTCAACACGTGTTTGATGTTCGGCTTTTCTGTCATGGTTGGATGAGAGGTGGAGCTTTATTTTTAGAGTTCTCTTGCAAAAAATCAATTTTTTGTTTTATCAACAGAGGAACAATAAAGCTTACAGCCAACTAAAATCTCCACCTTATACCCAGTCCTATAATGAGCATAAGTTCTGGTCATTTGTGCTATCATGCCCTGTAATATCTCAGCTTTGGCATCCTAGATCGTTATCCATATGTGGATGCTGTAAAGTAAACAGAGCCTCAGCTGTTTTTAAGGTTAAACATACATGGATATATGGCCTAAAACTTTGTGTTTATATTGCTTTACATATAACAGCCTGGACTTAAACTATATGGGTAACTGAGCCTGTAAAGTACAGCAGAAGAAATGGACTGAACATGTACTGCATGCGCTTTTCAACTCTGACACTACATTATGGGTCTAATTCTCCCAGCACCCAGAATTATGTGAAAAACAAAGTCATTCACCTAATCAGTTGGTAGGCAGCTGGGGATGTCCACAGACACATCAGAACATGGCTTTATGAGAAGCTGTATTTGAACCCACAATCTTCCACTCACAAGATGAACGACTACTCTTCCCACTGAGCCAAACCCGGCCTTTCTTGTATTTTATTCTGCAAATAATCCAAGTCTTTAGGGCTGCACAGTGCTGCAGAAGGTCCTGGGTTGGAATTTAGGACAGAGAGTTTGTCTGTTCTCCCTGTACATGCGTGGGTTCTCTCCGGGTACTCCGGTTTCCTCCCTCAGTCTGCAAACATGACTGTTAAGTTAACTGGTCCCTCTCTAAATTGTCTGTAAAAAGTATGAATGTGTGTACATGGTTGTCATGGTTGTATTTGTGAACAAACTGTCGTCAAAACCAAAGAACAAATGAAACGAGTATAGCATCAGATGCTACGAATCAACACTATAACACAATTATCAAGGAGCATTTTTTCCTTCCTCCCAGCAGCTGTTAGACTCTATAACCACGGCTGCTCCCAACAAATCTAATAATGTTTACACCCCTACTGTAATTTGCACAGTTGATCTCAATTCAAGTAACATTTCTGCTGCTATTATTTACACATCTGATATTCACGTTATATTTTTTAAGTTCTTGTAAATAATGTTTACTTTTTAATGCACAACTACACATATACATTCCGTAAAAAAGTTATTATTCCTACTCAGTTGCACATTCAAATCTGAGTATGCCACTTTATTTTTAATAACTGCACAGTACTTTGGTTTTGTAATTTTGTCCTTAATTTACATATTCTTATTTCTATTTTTTATACTTTTCTTGTGTGAATCTAAATGCTTCTATTATCTGCTACTTTGCTGCTGTTACAGCTAAATTTCCTCCTTGTGGGACAATAAAGGATTATTCTATTCTAAGATCATTAACGAAGCTTATTCTTTGCACTGTTACAAGGTAAATTAACTAATTCCCATAAATCTTTTGTAATTGTAGCAAATGATACTTTAATTAAAAAAATACAAGACAATGTTATTCCTCGAAGTTTAAATGAGTAAAAACAGCCATTATGCCAAGAAAATCTTTGAAAAAGGTGTAAGGAATGCCTGGAAAACTACCACCACTCAAAAAGCAACAGCGCCAGCCGCCGCCACCAGCTGATCAACCTCCAGCCTCCTCTCCAGAAAAAAGACCGCCTCTGCCTGACAGCTCAACAGCACATGCCTACGAGGGATCAGAAGGCTTTTCACCTCTCGCAACAAGAACCGGCAAAAGATATGGCCCAATGCATGACAGTTCTGTGACACAGCTCCCTACGGTACAAGTTATGGGACAGCAAAGACCAGCCTACATATTTAGAGCTTGGACTTCCGAGGACATTGTTAATATGGGAAAACAGCTGCCCAGCTCTGAGAAAGGCGGCGAAGCCCTGGCAAAGGCTGTCAGTGATTTTATCAGAGACTTTCCCCCCACAAAGCACAAATTGGTCTCCTGCAGTGTGCTGCTGCTGCTGCAGCACCACACTGTCCTGCTTCTCAAAACCAAACTGGTTTTGAGGACGAGGAAGAGGACGCGGCAGAGGGAATCCCAATCGTGATTTCAGCAGAGGGCGAGGTTACCATCACTCCAACAATCAACAGGCTGACTGAATGGGACGGCGCTCCAGAGAGGGGGAGAAGCAGCAGGTTCCACCGGTCCTTCCAACGAGGTTATGCACACACACTCTACACACATGCTGTTTTATTTTCCTTCTACTGAAACTATACAAAGACTGCCTATGATGAACATCACAGTTAATGGAAAACAATATTTCATTTATTGTGGATTCTGGGGCCACTTATTCAGCTGTTAGGGCAGCTGATCTGCCAGATCAAAAACTTAGTGGAAGGTATCTTTTTTCTGTTGGAGCGAGCGGAAATGAGGTGAAAGAATCGTTCACTGTTCCCATCTCCTGCTCACCTCCTGGAATGCCACCTCTAAAACACTCATTTCTCTATTCCAACTGTTGCCCCTTTAATCTACTGGGACGAGACCTCATGCTTACTTTGGGTTTGGTTTTAAAGTCCACATCCGAAGGCATGGTGGTCTCAACTCCAAATTCTGATCTGACATTCCCCTTATTAAAGGATCCATCCAACATACTAATCTATCAATGGTGGATAAATCAAAATCAGGCCGTACCCCTTGTAGATCTTGCAGGTCAGCTGATGTCTCCTATGTTGGATTTTATTAAACCTGCTCACTTACACTGCACAGCTCGTGTTACCTCCATGCATGAAACTGAATATGAAAATGATTTCTTTAAGGATTTGAATGATATTATTACCACCTGTAATTTGTATTGGTCTGCAACTAGATGTGCTCTTTCTGCTACTCTCACTAAAAATCAGGAAAAGTTTTTTCAGGTTGAGAATAGTGTACCACATGTTTCCCTGGTCAAGTCTTGTGTTGATCAGTGGCGTGATTTGGGTCCATGGACTGCACAGTGCACTCAGGTCACAGATTGGCAACCCACTGATGACTTAGACGTCTTTTTCTCTCCATCACTGAGCATGTATACCAAGACAAACACACTTTCACTTTCAGCCTTACATTCAGTTTATTCTTTAGACCAGAAATCAATCAAAATTCCACAATGTGTGTCAGCAGCTGCGCTAACAGAACCTCCTGAACTGGCCACAGTTCCATCTGAAGTGTGGGCCAAACATAAATATGATGTAGGACTGATAAAAAACTGTGATCCCCTGGTGGTCACTCCTAAACCTCTCACAGCCCTGATCCACTCTAAACCCCTCACTGCCCCGGTTTCCTGGACACCTGAGGCATCAGAATCCTTCCAGGCCTTGAAACTTGCTTTGCAGTCCCCGCCCACCTTGGGGCTTCCAGATCCATAAAAACCTTTTATTCAAATAGTAGATGAAAGGAACAGCTGGATGACCTCTGTTTTGTTGCAGCATCATGGGGATGTGGCCTGTGGCCTATTTTACTAGTAAACTTGATCTTGTTGCAGCAGGAATGCCACGCTGTCTGCGTGCTGTTGCTGCTTCAGAGAAAGCCCTAACAGCGTCACGTGACATCGTTGCCTACTCACCCCTGACTCTCTTGGTTCCACATGAAGTCTCTATGATTCTGTCTGAACATAAAACATCTCATTTCACCTTGCGTCGCTTTTTACGTTATCACACTTGCCTGCTTGGGTTACCAAATGCGACTGTTAAAAAATGTGGAGTGTTAAACCCGGCAACCCTTTTGCCAAACGAGGAGGAAGGTGAACCACATGACTGTTCTGCTGAACTCTCACTGACATGCACCCCCAGACCAGATTTGACTGACACACCCCTACCTAATCCTGAACTTGTTCTCTTTGTGGATGGCTCTGCATCACGTACCCCCTCTGGTTTGTGCCAGGTTGGTTATGCTGTATGTACTGATCATTCTATTCTTGAATCTGGATCTCTACCATCTCGTTACTCCGCCCAGGCTGCAGAACTTGTCGCTTTGACTCGAGCTTGCATTTTGGCCTCAGGTAAAAGTGTTACAATATACAGTGATTCCAGATATGCATTTGGTGTTGTACATGACTTTGGAGCGCTTTGGCGCCACAGAGGTTTTCTGAAATCTGATGGTAAACCTGTTCTTCATAACTTAATTTCACAGCTCCTGGATGCCATTTTATTACCTACATCCATTTTTGTTTGTAAATGTACAGCTCACACTAACTTAACTGATCCAGTTTCCACAGGGAACGCTCGAGCTGACCCCGCAGCCAAATCTGCAGTAGAACACACACAGATGTGTCTGACTTCTCTGAGCTCTGCGTCTGACTCCCCCGCATCACCTACCCCAGCTGAATTTTCTCTTTCTGCTGTCCAATCCCTGGCTACTCCAGCTGACCATAATTTATGGAAAACAGCAGGATGTGTTGAAGCCCCTGCTGGATGGTTTGGTCCTGACAAAAAATCCTGTCTCCCATCTGCTCTTTTTCCACATTATGCTAAATTGACGCATGGATTGGATCATGTGTCAAAGGGAGGAATGCTAAATGCTATTTCTGAACATTGATTCACAAAAGGGTTCACAATTTATGCCCAAAAATTTTGTCAAGCATGCATGATTTGTATAATGTAGAGAAAATGGCACTTTAAAAAACAAATTAGTTAAATGTTGTGCTGAAACAGGTCTAAATTGGATTAAAGCCCTCCCCATTGTATTAATGTACATGAGGATGAGGAAAAGAGGCAGAGCAAACTTAAGTCCCTTTGAAATTCTTTTTGCTATTCCTCCTAACACAGGTTTGCACCCTCCAGGGCAGCTCCTCGCAGACACCATGATGTATGAGGACAGCGTGCTCAGATATTGTGTGTCCCTAACCAAAAAGTTATCAGATATTCTTTCTCAGGTTGCAGCAGCTCTTCCCCGCCCAGCAGAAGGCCAGCTCCGCAGACTTCAGCCTGGAGACTTTGTCCTGAATAAAAACTTCAGAAGGAAGAGGTGGAACCACGAGCGCTGGACTGGACCCCACCAGATCCTTCTGACAACCCAAACGGCGGTAAAAGTTGCTGAACGAGCCACCTGGATTCACGCGTCACACTGCAGGAAAGTTCCAGCCCCCTCTGACGAGCCAATCAGCGCACTCAAGCAAGATCGGTAAGGGAACTGGTGCCCTTACTGCTACAAGTAGCATGCCAAACTACCTACCCGCCTCACCATGGAGAGACCAGGCCCCTGGCACCCTTTTCGCATTCATGGATGGTCACTGCGCGGTTCTGTGTGTGCATTTCTTGTTATCAGCCTGATAATCACACTCCCAATCCTTCTCTTGCCCTTTTCCCCTGAAGATCCACCAACTACGCTTACATCCAGTCCCTTCAACACTTCTACCCCTTCCCCCTCACTCCGAAGGAGAAGAAATGCCCCCTCTGCCAACTCCCGGTGTGGTGACACAAGCGCACACCACAGCTTCATCCAAGTCTGCCTTCCTGCCAACTCCTCCTCAACTGTTTCTATTCCCTTGGCTAGTTTGACCTACAAGGGACAAAAAGGGAGTGCCTACGCTGGATATCTATGGTACGTTACAAATAATCAAAGAGACACGTCATGGTCCACCCTAGTGGCAGATCCTCCAGGCTATGACTGGTCCAGATACACTACAAACAGATATGCCCGGCACCAACGTCCTCTCATTCGTTTTACTACAACAAGACATGTACTGATGCTCTCGTTCAATCTCACTAGAGACAATTTATTCCCACCGTTTGTAGACTCTAAAGAACAATATTGTCATATGTTCAAGGGCAAAGGGTAAAGATTAGCATTTTCCTATTATTGTGTGTCAAGAAGCATCAAGTGTAACTATCACACCTGTACAAAGTAAACGGTCATCTTTTCAAGGAGTAATAACTGTTTTAGACCCCACTACTGATGATTATTATGAACTGATTACAGGTATTTCTGGGCAGACTAATAATTGGCTTCTAATGGTACAGCAAACTGGGAAAAGTATTCAAGCAGATTGTATAGCCGTTTTTACTTCTATACTCGTTCTATGTGGATGTTGTTGTATTCCCTGCATTAGAGCCCTCCTTGTGCGTTTAATCAACACTGCCCTCACAGAGAAAGTTCCTCAGCTCCTGTACAACAGACTTTCTACCACTGCTGATGATGAACTTGCTGCATCTATCCAAGACACTTCCTCTGACTCTGAAGATGATGATACTGTTTTATAAGTTCCTTTTATTATATTCCTTTTGTTCCTTACGTAGTAACACCTTATGAAGAGTTGCCTTAAACCCACGCAGGTGTGCCTTCTCTGATGTTCAAGTGTTACCATTGTACATACATTAATCACCTGAAAGAAATTTAATTATTGAAGATTGGTCATGAAATGACCAAAAGAGAGGAAATGTAAAAGAAATTTCTTTGTTTATTCCTATTGTTTCACTAATTTGTTTCATTTCATAAAATGTGTTTATTCAGTTAAAGATATGTATTTCAGAGTTACTTGTGTGCTGACTTCTCAGCTCCTGCATCCGGAACTGTTTTTATCAATTGAGAGTTATCTTCTGACCTTGGAGATGTTCAGCTCCTGCAGCTGCACGGAAAACCCTAATAAGGAGTTGTTTTCTCGTAAGACACTAACTGAGGAACCAGGGTTAATCGGTTCGTGAAGATGGGAGGGGGTGGTTCAGGTGTATGACTTACAGATATAGACTCATGTCTTTGTAATAACTGTAGAGTCTCTTTTGACTTCTCCTTGCTGCAAGTAATAAACTTTGTTGAAACCAGCTCATCGTTTTCATCTCATCAGGACTCCTCAGAATTTCCACCACAATATCTCTGGGAGCTTCTTGCTGGGTTTACTCAATGATGGTGTGAAAAATATCTGATCATTTAATGCTGTCCGATTTAAAGGATTACATTTTACCTGGTAAGAAAGTAATTAAATGGGTAAAATGATGTTTTAAAAGATCTCCACCTTGCATGTCATTGCTGCAGACAGAGGACGGTGGTAATGAAAACTTCTGGAAAACATGCCGGTAAGGGTGAAAAGGGGGTGAATTCAGCTGACTGAACTAAAACTGAGAGAAAATCTGCTTGAAATTGTGTTCTAACTGCTGTTTGTTACTCCAGAGCAGTAAAAGTGTAGATGGCCCTCACTTTGTTTACCAATAATCAAGCTGCTTTTTTGTAGACGACCATATGATTTGCTGGATTATACGTGAATTAATTATTTGCTACTTGAGGTATGTCCACAGGTTTGGAGTGCTTTCTTGATGTGTTCTTGGGGACTTTTTTGGCTCAATGCTGTAGTGTTCGGATGATGACTGATAATTTATGTTCCAGTGGGTGATGGGCCTCATTAGTGGCCTCCATTGTCCTGTCAGTGGTCCGTCTATGTCTACGCTCGGGTTTGTTGTCTGTGGTTAAATATTTTAATCAGAATTTTAAATCTGAAGGACAAATATTTATAAAGATTAATTTTTTTAAATCAGTTCACAAATGTTTTTGACTTCTAAATAAGAACTCTTGAGCCAAAATCATTTCTTTATGTCAATATTTTTGACTTAACAAGATATTGAATAACTTTCAATAAAAACCCATTTTGCAAGTTTAGCCTGAGATTTTAACCTTTTTTCCTTTTTTTTACATTTTTTCACACCGGTGTGTTACGCCTTGTTGGTATGACTGTAAACCCAGCATGTAAACAAATAATACTTCTTTAATAATGCATGTATATATTTTATTTAGAGATTATTGCAGCATCTGTAGGAAGATTTGTGGTCTAGTTCATGTTTCTGGACATGCTTCCGTGAGCCCTCAGCTGTGCGTCTTCCATTAGTCTTGCTTTGTCTGAAAAAAAAGAATAAAAAGAATACTTGTTTATTTAATTTTAACAAAATCAGATTTAAACAATCAAATTTTTTTATTCTGTTATATTAATGACAGCTGAGGAATCGGTTCTTTACCTGCTCCTCTATTCCTTCCGGTGGGAAACCAGGACTGTTCTTCAAAGGGTGCCAGATAGAGATCGGATTCTTCTGGGGTGTTGATGATTGTAAGTTAACAGAACTATACAGGTAACACTATCTCAATCTCTACACGCAATTATGCATGAATACATAGTAAATAGTTTAAGTTTATCAAATAACACTTTGTCCTGTTGTCGACTGTTTTTTCCTACCTTCTGTGGGGGTTTGGGTTCAGGTAAGGCTCTGCTGCCGACCTGTAATTAGAACAAATGTTACTTAAGTTGAAATATTTTAACCTTAACATTTCTTTTGTAATTATAGATTCAATTCAATTCAATTCAATTCAAAAATACTTTATTGATCCCAGAGGGAAATTAAGTGTTGGTATAGCTCATATAATAAAGATAAAGATATCAGTATCTGGGTATCTAAATTTTTGAACTCTATTGAATTTTTGTAATTTTTGCTATTTGGTGCTAAAATCATAATTTTTCCTTTAAAATTGATGGTTATGATCTTTTGGTCATTTTGATTAAATCCAAAGACTTTTTTCAGAAAGAATCTAGTTACCATTACAATCCCAGGGAAATAATTACACCATCACTTTAAAGCATGAATGCCCAAATTTAGGCGTGGGGCCATTTGTGGCCCTTGTAGTAATTTTGTGTGGCCTCCAACCACAGTGAACTGTACAAATTTGGCCCTCTGCCAAATGGAGCAGGGATTTAGGACAAGGGTTTTACTGACAAATTGATCTTCTATCTTCTTAAAAACAAGCTTTTATATACAACACAAAGTACTTTTATTAACCCTATGTATTTTATTTCATTTTAATCCCTTTGTAAGTAGGTGGGTCCACAAACATCCAGTGACTTCTGCATACCCCTTCATTTACATGGGTTGAATATAGCAGGGGTTTTCGAAGAAAGTATTTAGCTTTTGTTGCTGGGAATAGACTAAAAACATTTTCAAGACCAATAAAATAAACATTCAAACCAAAAGGTTAGGAAACTGTACAGCTTTCCTTAAAGGAACATGGGGCAGGATTTGTAAATAAAATAAACATCCATGTCCCGTTTTTTTAATGCTGTTGGGTGATGAAGCGTTATAAACCAAAAAGAATGAGCCCACCCATGTATCGTTCCATTTTTTTCAACTGGCCGTGTGCTGCAAAATGTGCTGCAGTTCGGGGCCCGAATTTCCCGCGCTGTCCTACGGATGTGACGTCAATTGACACGGCTTGCGCGTTCTCGACAGCTTTTTAAAGAGGAAGAAAAATGGTCGCAGACCTCCATTAATTTAATTGTGAGAATGGATTCTTCTGCAACTGGGAAACAACCAAGGACGACTCACAGCCCACTAAAAAGTGACACTAAGAAAAAGAAGTATGTCACTGTGAAGAGGTATGTTTTTTTGTGAAGCGTTTGTGCGCGCTCCCGTGCGGCTGGCTGCAGTTACTTGCAGCGCCGGCCGCGTCGCACGTGAGCTTCGTTTCTTCATTCTGCCCCCTGCTTCTTTAACTAAGGCAAACATCTGGGACCCTTTTTTGGACCTACATTGATTTATTCTTTCATTAAAAATTGTCGTACGTTTAATTTATTGCTGAGCAGGTAAAAAGAGAAAAATAACATTTAGTTTTAAGTGGAGTTTGGGGGTGATGGGAGTACTTTGAGCTTCACAATTTTCACCAGCGGTGCACCCTGCTTCACCGGGATCTAAGCTGGTTCATTAAATAATCTCCCCAAGATTGTGCTCTAATTATTGTTACAGATAAAAAGTCAAGTCTACTTACAACAGCATGGTGGTCCTTCGTTTTCTCTTTCTCCTAAAATTGGACAGAACAGAGCAAAATATCCTGAAAAGTTCAAAAGATGATCTTAGTCAGTACTTTAAGAAAGTAACTAAGTTCTACGTACATTTCCACTGGGAGGATTTGTTTGTTCTGCCACCTAAAATAAAAGGAGATAACTCTTTAAGACAAACATCTATGCACATTTCCTTTTATTCAGTGTCTGTATTTGTTTGTTGTATTGTTCTAAAAACCCAAAATTGAAAAATAAGTATGGTTCTTTAATTTATTTGTAAAAGGCATACATTTTATATAATTATTAATGAATAAATGTTATTTTCTTGGAAATTTCTGCTCTAAGCATTTTGTTTCATTACTAGAAGCGAGGATAAAAAATGGCTTCTTGCATTTAAAAAATTGGAAATGGTTACTGACCCCTAACTGAAAACTCTAACAAAACAAATTCCCAGTTTGTTTATTTTGTGTTCTCCTCTTTATTTTACAACTTAATATTAGTAAGGAAAGGAAAAAATTAGAAGATCAAGTTTTAAAAAAAAGAAACGTTAAAACTTGAGCAGAATTAGAATATTCTTCGGAACTTTAGGTGATGCTGCAAAGTAGCTACAGAAACATAAACTGTCGAGACAAAACATCTTGAAATTAAGCAACAGAAAAACACATGAAAATTTTAGTTCAGTAGCAAGTAGTGCAAAGGCTTTTAAATTTGAGAATTTTGTTTCATTCGTTATATTTTCAGTAGATAAAAAAAATCTAAATTTATTTGACTTTTTGAAGACCTTGCCATGAAAATAAATGCCCTGATATTACAGTTTGGCATATTCTATGCTAAAGCACCTAGTATTAATGTTAACTGTTTTCCACAGAGACTTTTCAGATGTTGATTATTTAAAAAATAAAAAAAGAAGTAAAAACAACCCTTTTTTAGGCTCCGATCAACTTTCATGGTTAAAAGGTGATAAGATTACTTTCATAACTACTGATAAAGTGAGAATAATCCTTTATTCCCTTAAAAAATGTAATTCATTTAAGGATGACTTTTTAACAAATTTATTATTATTATTATTATTATTATTATTATTTACTTACAGTTGATGAGTTGGTTGTGGAGTTGGACCCGTCCAGTGGAGCTACGGCTGTCGCATTCAACTGAAAATGTCATTTTAAAATAATCTTAGAGAAAATCATTCATTCTGCAATACTTTGTAAATGTTTACATGTAGAAAGCGGAAGCAAATGTAATACATCTATATTTTAAATAGCTATCAAACTAATTGCATTTCCTACCATTCATCAGAATATGTAGAAAAACAAAAAGTGCAGTTTTTCTATTAGTTTTCTCCAATTCTTATTTTGTACCTAAAGCAGTTCATTTTTTTTATTGTTTAAGTTCAACATTTCCTGAATTGCAAAACATATCCATCTTAGCCGCTTGACCATGTTATCTTTAAATATTTAAAGCTTTAGAAAACTTCAAAACATCATCAATAAAAGTTAAAATAAAAGTGTTTTTTTTACTAGCTAATGATTAAAAATTCAAAGCTTCTTTTGTCTCTTAATTAGTCGAAACACATCCAAAGAAACATAGTAGTATAAATCCTCTCTTCATGAAGACTGTTAAGAGGCCCAATTCAGCTGTTGTCTTTTTGGCTGGTGTTTTACTCTCCTGGCATTGTCCTGTAAATGGGGCCAAAGACAGTCAGATTTTATTAAAATCTGTTCAACTGTAAAAGATAATGAGGGGCTTCACAGATGGTGGCAGCAGATATTGTAGCAGATTTCTGGTTCGCATTAAAGTGCCCTGTGTAAGGAACATAACTCAGCTCTGTCCCTGGGTTTATTTGAGAGTTATTATTAATTTAAAACTGGATATTTATTGCAGATACTATTGATGAAAGCTACAACATCAAATGCAATTAACTCACATTTTTCTGACTTTTCTTTCTTTTTTCATAGCACAACATCCTTATCAGAATAAATGAATTGTATTTCTACAAATTACAACCTGATCCCAAACACTGGACCTGCAACTAGGAAAATATGACAAGTGTGTTGGGCTTTTATCAGAGCAGCAGAGAGTTTGCCTTATTTCCAAATGAGCCCTCCGATAATGTAGAAAATGGGAGCTGCATGGCTGGATTTGTCATCTGAGTGAATTATTTTAATTAGAAAACATTAAAACTGCTCACAGGGGAATGAAATAAGAAATACTATATTTTTACAGTAAAAGGTTCTGTTGGCATGTTTGTCTTTTTTTCTATATATATTTCCATGTCCTGTTTTGCTGTCCAAATTGTATTTAAAAAAAAGATGGCTATTGAATGTGTTACTCATGCAGTTTTCAACCGTTGATAGTTGTCTTTGCATATAAAACGGAGATCTGAGTAAAAAACAGCTTCTTACCTGATTTCCATCCTCCTTAAAACCAAGGCCCGTTTGAAGAGGGTTCCAGTTACTAGCTGCTTTTGCCTAGAGTGTTAATGATTGTTGGGTACAAATCTTAGCATTTAACTTTGCTTCAGTTTCTACATAAAGTATGATGAATATTTTATCAAAGAAAATGTTTTTCTTTTTCACCTACCACTCGTCGGCGTCTGGTTTTGGGGAAGGCTTGGATTTGATTCTGGACCTGAAATTGCAATAAAGGTCACATAATTAGAAAGATATTGAACTTCTAAATTGATTTGAAAATTTGGATTAAGGAACATTTGGGCCAATATTGATAGCTGATAATATTGCTGCTGTGATCAATTTTACCAGTATTACATATTTCCCTACCTATGTGACACAGTGAAAAAACAACTGCGCTGCTGACATTGCTTCTCTGGTTCATTTAAACACCCCTCAGTCATGTGCTGCATCACTATCACTGACTGACCAGACAAATATCACACAACGAACCCCCTCCCCCTCTGGAAACACAAACCGCTGCAAGGTTCTGCAGCAAGAAGCATCTGAGATGGGGCTGTGGGGGTAACCGGTCTAGGAAAGAAACCCAGACATTCCTCTCCTCAACGCCACCTTCCAGGTCCATTCTGATGGATCCCAAGACGTTCCCAGGCCAGTTGGGATAATATAGTCCCACCGTGAAGTTTTGGGTCTTCTTCTGGGTCTCCTCTCACTGGGGTGTGCTTAGAAAATCTTTAAAGGGAGGCGGTCTGAAGGCATCCTTATCAGATTCAAGAAACAACTTTACTTCGAGCCCCCCCCCAGGTGATGGAGCTCCTCGCCTTATCCCTAAGGCTGAGTTCAGTCATTCTCCAGACGGGGGAATTTCATTTTGGCCACTAGTATCCCGGATCTCATTCTTTAAGTCATGATCCAGATCTCATGACCATAGGTGAGGGTCAGAACGTAGACGCACCAGTAAATCACATGCTTGTTTTTGTTTTTTTTACTCGGCTTTTTGATTTTCACCACACCAGACTGGAGCAGACCCAATTCGATCACTGGCTTCACCCCCCTCTTAAAAAAAGACACCAAGATACTCAAACAACTTCTTGGGCGGCTGCTCAATGGCTGCCTTTAAATCCCTGTTGAAAACCTAATTTAAAATCTTCAGCTGTTGATTTTGTTCTTGCATTGCACCTCTCACGGTTGCAACATGTAAAGTAGCTCTGTCTGATTTGTTGTTTTTCTAGACTCTTGCTCCTTATATTTTGGTTGAGGTGTTGCGTGTTCGGAAAAATATTCCCTCTGGTTTTGGATGCTGTGCAGCTGGGGGGAGAGCAACAATGTATTGTTTTTACAACTGGGAGCGGCTGATTAGCATTTCAAACGCTCGAATAACACCGGAACTACGACCCAAAATCTCAGAGGAGCTGACAACGACGCCATGGATACAGAAAGAGAAGAAGGATGTTCAAACCATGTCATTCTACCTGGCTTTTTAACCATAGATTCAGAAAGAGATTTTAAAAGGAGCGGCAAAAGCCAATGAGGTGGATTAGCGGTGTTTGCCAAGAACTGAAAGTGTTATCCAAGACATTTTACTGTGGAATATCATCTTTGCAGACGACATCCATTCAGTCAGAGGCTTTTAAGATTGGTTGCAAGACTGACTGCTACCGGAGAGCCTTCCTGCCCACAGCTGTGAGGAGTCTCGAGTGATTGTATGTTGGGCTTCCTGTATTTTCTCCACCTTTCTGGAGAATTCCACCATCCATCTCCTGTCAAGTTAGCTTCACCTGAGTTCATTAAACGGTCAAATTCATATCAAGATTCTCTCTCACCCCTGGACTTCCCTTTCCTGCAGTTCCTCACGTCTCCATTTCCCTGTGCAGTGTTCCCGGTTCCTGTAGTCTTCACTGTCATCATCATCAATTCATTGTTTCAATAAAACTTTTATTACTTTTACAAATGGTCTCCCTAGTGGTGTTCCGCATGGGGGTCAGAAAACTTAACATGACAGAAGCATCATCATACATGACGATCCTTTAAAGATATGAGTTACAACATTAAATTTCCCTTTGGGATAAATATCATTGTTCTATTTTGCTGTTTTACACTTTGATAAATGGACTGATATAGCACTTTTCTAGTCATGCTGAACACTCAAACTGGAGCCACATGTACCCATTTGCACTCAGAAACATTCATACACTGATACAGAGCTCAGTAGGGAATTTAGAATTACTGTAAGTGCCTTGCCCAGGACATGTGATTGGAGGAAGCCAGAATTGAACCCACGACCCTCCGACTGCAAGGCAACTACTCTACCAACTGAGCCTGTTTTTCGTGGGCCATAATTTTGCAGGTAAAGTCAACTTATCGTTAATTACCTCTGCTTCCTTTAGATCATTTTGGTCATCTGGTTTTGGAGGGAACCCAAGCCTGTTTTCGATTGGACTCCAGGTCCCGTTCCACTTGAAGGTGAAAACAAATCCAATCAATTTATAATCATGTTTTCCTCACACACATTCAGATATGTCAACATAATTATGCTATACAATTGAAGTCTAACTACAGGTATGTGGTTGTCCTTTTTCACTGGTATATTCAGATATTTTAGAAAATAATTCTGTCAATTTTTACTGTATGAGGTATTTAAGTCTACATACTATTACGCTGGGTTGACTTCGTTGTTCCGGCTCCTAAAACAGAAGAAGAAAACTCTTTAAGACAAACATAGATGCTTATTTTCACTAAATGTTTTTTTCTGTGGTCTGTAAAAATCTGGACTTTATTCTTCACAAGGCAGCTTAATTTCCCAAAAAAGCTGATAATATACTTTATAAAGTCATTACCTGAGAGAACATGTCACAGAACTACAGTTGAAGCCAAAGGTTTACATATTACCAAATAAAAAGATACATGCACATTTTTTTCTCTCTGAAGACGAAACGTCTCTTGTTTGAGGTCAATTGAAATGAGTAAAATTATTTATATTTGCAGAATGCCACAATAATGAGAGAGAGTGAGTATAGGTAAGAGATTTATTTATGTCTTCAAAATCATAAGTTTTCATATTTTATTTAAACGAGAAATCATTCCAAACACATAATTTTACGGTTTAAAGACACAACGGAGTAAAATTCTACGTTAAGGAAGATCACAGATCACTTGAATAAGTGATAAATGGTACATACTTTATTCCCTTCAAAAATGCTTAATTATTTTTAGGATCAGTTTGTATCCAAACATCTCAAATTTTGCTGCAGTCATCAGAACCGTGACATTAATTTCCCTGTCCACTCACTGTTGGCGCGGTGTCTGTAGCGTTAGCGGCCGTACCGTTAGAACCTTCTAGTTTATAACAACCCTGAAAATGAAATGGAAAAAGAATTAAACTGAGCCTGAGGATGGTTAATGCAGTTTTAAAATGCTCCACTTTACATTTTACATAAATTTACATAAGTTTTTTTTAACTTCATTAAGACAGTTGATTTAAAAATTATTTTTAAACACTGAACAGATCTGATTAAAATTCCACAATTAAAACAATTAATAGCATTGTTAGACATTACTTTTACTTACAAATCCTGATTTTGGAGTAATGAGTTTTATACATTTTTACTTACAGAATATCCAAAGTTTATTTATTTTTCTTTACCATGCAATCTAATATTTCTGCCTTTGCCACAGACAATCCAAAGAAACTGAGAAAAATCAACGCTCTCATCATTAAACTGTCCTCTTCTTCTATATCTGCTTCGTGGGATCAGTGTAAGGACGTTAGGTTTGACGCTCTTTTTGCTTAATTCAAAGTCCAACTCTGTTGTTTGTACCTTCTTTGTTGACTTTGTTGAAAGTCAAACATGCTGACTGTATAATCTGGTAGGCCAGTGACCCGTAAATTTGATCCCAGCTGGAATAACGACTGCTAGAACAGTCACATCTCAGTAAACCCAAATATCATTGGAAAATTTATTATTTCAGAATCATTGAGTTTAACTTTTTAAGTTAAAAATGGTTGAAATCCGGTAGCCTTCCAATTATGCTTTAATCAATAAAATATCAGTAGAAAAAGCCTTGTTATTTTTATATGGCCCACTTTACTAAACTTTAGGTGGACAGCCACATCTACTAATTATGTCTAACCTCTGAAGCCATCACAGAACAGCTGTATTCATAACGAGATTAAATTACACACAGACTCCCTTTACTAATTAGCTAACTTCAGAGGATACATTTTTTTAATTCTAGATTTTACTTAGGGGTATCAGAGTGATTGCTGTGCATTTGCATGGTTGATTTTAATCCACTGAGGAATCGCCTGGAGAAATACGGTTCTGACTGGACCTAGAATAACGATAACATTCTGAAAAAGACAATGTAGACAAGAGAACACGACAGGTATCTGTATTTGCTACGTATTCAACAAGTAAACAAAGAAAAGGAGTATTAATTGTACATTTTCACTTGAAGTTTGTAACTATTGCACAAGACCAATTCAAATGATTTCAATGTGCCCAGGGTTCTCTGTAAGCCAAAAAGTAGGGTTGAGTCAAGTTTTTTTTTTTACATGACAACACAGTACATAAATCATCACCTGATACTGTATCTAAAACTAAGCATTTCTACCTGTACATGACAGATGTCCATTACTGCAAATGACAGCAAAAAAGCTGCATTTGCTGTAATACACCACCAGAGGGCCCTGTATACAATAAACACTTTCAGCCTCTGAATTTTGTCTACAGACGGTTTACATTTGGAGTTTGGAGGGAAAGTGGTGCAGTGGTTTCTTTTGCTCTTGTTCTTTTTGTTCCTGCCACGTTTTCTCCATAACCTCTAGTCTCCTCCAACAGAAGTGCAGAAGTCCAAAATCTGTTGGGTAAATATATCAATCGATTTTTTTCTGTATTAACCTTTAAAATGGAAAAAACAATTAGAATGCACCATCTGAAATTTTTCTAGATTAATTTGGGATTTTGGGCAATTCTTAATTTATTTTTAACAAGAAACAGCACAAGAATCTGCTTCCCCTCTAGCAACCCGTCCATGAAGAAATGGAGAATTAGGATATAGCTTTATACATCCGTTATTTTAACGTGATAGAGCGGTTAGGGTACTTCTAGTACAATCCTGGGGCTGATCCTGGTAGGGTCTCCCTTTGCAAACTGGGGAATATCACCTCAGTGGCTGGGAAGGAACTGGAACTGATGTGTGAACTTAACCACTGCTAGATATAGTTTGACCTCCACATTAGTGGATACTGTAACCCAACTTCTAGCTACTTTAAATGGTCTGTATTTGTATAGGACTGCAAACTACTTTACACTACATTCAGTCAGTCAGGTACACACTCACAAGATTAAAGTCCTCTACAGCAAGCGGCATCAGGCAGTTGTTTGCATATACCTATACATGAAATGCAAAAGACATTCCAGTTTTGTGCCAGGTTATGCAGGAATAGGAATTGTACACGGTCATAATTTTGTCAGCTCTACATGAATAGCAACAGAATCAGACACAGGCTAATTTGTGCAGCATCCATATTTACTACCTTAATCACAGGGTGCCATGAGACAGTATGTCTACTTTTGCAAATGCAGATCATCTACTGGCTGTAAACTGTTTACTCTAGATTAAAATGGCAGACAATACAGTTTCATTGGAACATAAAGGCTTGTGTCAAGACTAAGACTTAACTTTTCTTCAAGAAACACTCTTATGCTGTTCTACTGAAATACATGTTAAGATGGGCCAAATTTTCTAACCAAGAAATGTTAAATTTACAGTGAATTACTGGCAGCTGTGGTTTCCAGAATTTTACTGTGAAAAATAAAGTGTAAATGTAAAAAGCACAACAGGATACCATTTTGGTAACCATAGTAAGTCCCAGTAAAGAAATGCTGGTTTACAGTAGATTACCGTGAATTAAAATACTGTAAAACTGTTTATGGTAATTCATGTGAAAACAGACATGACCTTAAACTGAACACAGTCTCTCACAGTTGGATCCAGTGAAACATATAATAGTAATTTATAGGTAAATTACCTATAGCCTGTCTGATGAGCTTGAATTAGCTGCAGTAAACTCCACCCTCCAACCCAGATGGGTCCTACTCTGGTGGCGCCATCTGGTGGATAAACTCAGGAGACCAGGACAGACAACCCAGACTTCCTGACAACTTCACGGCATACTATGTTGTTAAATATAAAATTCACAATGAAGAACTGTTGTCAAAATAAAATCGTCACATAAGCTTTCTTACTGTCTCTTAGTGATAAAACACACTACAGATTTATAATACGCATATTTGTTTTATCTAAAAGTTCAAATTTACATTTCATTCCTTGCTGCTGTAGTCATAACATCTCTTAAAATATTAAGGTCTAACAAAATAGTTAATAAACATAACAGGGCTGATTGTCAAAAAATGTTGAATTATTGACTGTTTTTATTATAACTGCTATAAACAAAGACAAAAACCCAATTTGGTTTAGTAATCAATGCAATTAACTTGAATATTATTAAACGTACACAATAACCTGTTATTTTCACTTAACACTGCCTGAAGCGTTCAAAACAAAAGTACAGAATAAACATGATCAACAGAATTAAAAAATTGCAGTGGTTGACATAAAGTGTATTTTTATCTGGACTTGATGGTGGTGGGAATTCAACATGGAAAACAGTCTCTGATGGTGTCCGAGGAAATGGAACAAGTTTTATATCCAATGTGCTTGAGGACTCGCATGTAGTGATGTGCGATACCACGGATTTCCTATCCGATCCGATACCAAGTAAAATGAAGGCGAGTATCGGCGATTCCGATCCGATACCGATACTTTGCTCAAGGCAAGGCAAGGCAAGGCAATTTTATTTGTATAGCACACTTTCAACAGCAGGGCAATTCAAGGTGCTTTACATGATTTGGTGATTTAAAAGAAACACACAAAAGAAACACACATTACACATGATACACAATAAAGCAAGAGAAAAATAAAAATAGCAAGAGAGCATGAACACATTTCATACATATAACATCAAGCATTTACTCAAAGGCAATTCTAAACAGATGGGTTTTTAGTCTCGATTTAAAGCAGTTCAGAGTTTCAGCAGCTCTACACTCGTCAGGAAGTTTGTTCCAGATAAGGGGAGCATAAAAAGTGAAAGCTGCTTCTCCATGTTTAGTTCTGAGTCTAGGGATGTTTAGTAGGCTAGAGTTGGAGGACCTGAGTGGTCTTGGTGGTTGGTACCATGACAACAGGTCTTCAACATATTTTGGTGCTAAGCCATGTAATGATTTATAAACTAGTAAAAGTATTTTAAAGTCTATTCTCTGAGCTACAGGGAGCCAGTGTAAGGACTTTAGAACGGGGGTGATGTGCTCTACTTTCCTGGTTCTAGTGAGGAAGCGAGCGGCAGCGTTCTGGATCAGCTGCAGCTGTCTGATTGACTTTTTAGGCAGACCTGTCAAGATGCTGTTGCAGTAATCAATCCGACTAAAGATAAACGCATGGATGAGTTTTTCTAGGTCGTGTTGCAAAATCAGTCCTTTAATCCTAGAAATGTTCTTCAGGTGATAGAATGCTGACCTTGTTATTGACTTTATGTGACCCTGGAGGTTCAGGTCTGAGTCCATTACTACACCTAGGTTACGAACCTGATCAGTAGTTTCTAGCTGTATTAATTGAAGCTGTGTGCTGACTCTTGATCGTTCCTTGATCGTGCTCAAATATTACTGTTTGGGAATTTAAAGTAACAAGTAGTGTACTTAAAAGTGTCACTTCATACTGAATGCAAGACATATAACTGGTTCTTCTTGTTTATTGATGAAGAATTATCATACAAGAAAAGAGCCAACTTACATATTTATTGACAGCATCTGAGCATGTGTGTCTTAAAACGCCTACCTGAACATTTCAACATAAAACAATAAACATTTAGAGGGCATTATTCAGATAAACTAGGGTAATTGTGGTTACTTTACTCTGTATTTCTATTTCCAATAAACTACATATTTGCTCCAAATGACTGAAATATCAATATTTTTATAAGAACATCGATTCTAGAACATACAAAGCTGGTATTGGAGGTATCGATATTTTAGTATCAATCCGCACATCACTACTCGCATGTTCTTCTTCAGATGCTTGGTGTAGATTAGCGTTCATTTCTTGCAGCCTGAAAGCCAATCCAAAGGACAGTTAAGCAAAGCACAAGTCAAAGTAGTCTTGCAAAAGATTACTCATCTAAAAGTAATTAAGCATTTCATGAAAATACTACTCAAGTAGTGAGCAGGGGCAAAATTTAGATTTTCTTTTGGGGGGGGCACAGGTGTGTTGAATAGGAGGGGTGGAGGCAAGCCTAGAACCTCTTAAGCACAACATAGACAGAAATTTCACAGATAATAGTGTGCAATACATCTTAATGAAAGTTAAACTCTTACATTTCACTGCGTTTTCTAGAAGTTCTTCTACTAAATAATTAGGTATGTTTACCGTTGTTGTCACATTGTTTCAACCCATTGCTTCACCTGTGAATCTACCAGCATCTCCATGTGGACAGTTCGCTTTTGTCATCTGAAAAAATAGATTGATGAAGATTTCATAGAAAGCTCTGGTCTCAAAGCCAAATGGACGAAGCATTGTTACTGATAAAGATAATTATAAGCCTCTTATTTGACAAACTGCTCAAGTTCATGGCTAACATATCTTTATACTTTCAAACTCACCTGTGAGCCTCCAGCCTGTCGTCCTCCATCTTCAGCCTCTCAGGAGCAAACACTCTTGTGATGAGACTTTCTTTTTAACATCTTAGATGTGGTGCTTCAGAATTCTCTCTTCTTCTTCTACTTCTTCTTCCTTCTTTTCTTATTCCAGTTGCCAAACAACCTGAGGTGCATTACCAACACCTTCTGGACCGGAGTGTGGAATCCTTAAGATTCTAAATCTGAAAGTAATTTATTGCAATGATAAAGATAAAAACACAAGTCACTTTTGCTTAATGTTGCGCATAAAAGATTACAAAACACCCCATTAACTTCTATCATAAAATATTTGAAATACAGATGCCACACCAAATGATGTGAATGTCATCATTAACCATATATAATAATACACTGGAAAAGATATTTTTAAATGATAATTAATTTTGATACTTTTTATAATTTTCTCTGTTATCAACTTTTATAGTACGCGAAGTGTAATGCAGGGTCAGGATAAAGAAAAATAACAAGTTTTGTCTGTAAGATTTTGCATCTTGGATCTTTAAAAATAGTGATATATTTTGGTTAATGATACACAGTTTTAAGCTAAACATTTAAGCCTACATCACTGTAAAAATACACAGTATATTTTTAGGGTACTACAACAGAAAACGGTCTTTTGCTGTAATTGTGCCATCAAATATTTTTTTCAGAGTAAATATTTGTGTTTTTATACCTGGCAAGACTTTAAAAATGTAAAGCCTAAGCATATTTTTCATTTATAACAATTGATCATATCTACTACAAAAATATACTTTTTTTATTAAACATTCTAAGGGTGTTTTTTTTTTACCGTCATTTTCACAGTAATTCGAACAATGTTTTGACATGTTACTGTTAAAAGCAAGGGTATGTTTTGGGTGATTGATATACAGTTATAAATTGTAAATTCAAATGTAAAATGCATTAAAGATTGTAATTGCAAACAATTTTATGGAATTTTGCAGTTTCTTCCCCAGAAAATGTGACATATTAATGTAAATTAATTTTTTTCCCCAACATATTAGTACCGTAAAAACAAAACTACTTACCACTTACCACTTCTCTATTTACAGAAAGTTTACACATGTATTACAATCATTTACTTTTTTCATTTTCATAGTTATTTACTGTCATTTATATGTATGTTTTTTACAGTGCATGCAAATGTTTAACACAACTATATGCTCATTACAAATTAGGCGCAGTGGTTTTGAATTTGAATGCGATGGTAAGATACATATCTGTCAGTCCAAGCGGTGTTACATCTATAATTTTTGATGACAGTTTTACATTTCAGTGTTAATAAAGACAAGTTGAGTGAATCAAGCTAGGAAGAATCACTACGCAAGAGACAAAACAATGTGCTGCATTGTGGAATTTCTGAAGGTTAGCTAAATGCATGGATTTTTTTGTCAGTTTTTCTAGCAAAACCATGGTGTGGGCCACTTGGAAATGGTTTCTGCGGCGCATGTGGTTCGTGGCACACCACTTGAAGAGTCCTGCTCTAGTGTGTCTGGCGTGTCCAGGATTTGCGATCCTGTAGGCCTATTTTTCCTCCAAAGGCCCTGGGAAGCTTTCTGGGCAAGGCAAGGCAATTTTATTTGTATAGCACAGTTTCAACAGCAGGGTAATTCAAGGTGCTTTATATGATTTGGTGATTTAAAAAAAAAAACCCAAAAAAACACATGGAATATAACATTGGAAATTAAAAGTAAAAGAAACACACATTACACATGATACACAATAAAGCAAGAGAAGTATCAAAAAAGCAAGAGAGCATGAACACATTTCATACATATTACATCAAGCATTTAGTCGAAGGCAATTCTAAACAGATGGGTTTTAGTCTCGATTTAAAGCAGTTCAGAGTTTCAGCAGCTCTACACTCGTCAGGAAGTCTGTTCCAGATAAGGGGAGCATAAAAACTGAAAGCTGCTTCTCCATGTTTAGTTCTGAGTCTAGGGATGTTTAGTAGGATAGAGTTGGAGGACCTTAGTGGTCTTGGTGGTTGGTACTGTGACAACAGGTCTTCAACATATTTTGGTGCTAAGCCATTTAATGATTTATAAACTAGTAGGAGTATTTTGAAGTCTATTCTCTGAGCTACAGGGAGCCAGTGTAAGGACTTGAGAACTGGGGTGATGTGCTCTACTTTCCTGGTTCTAGTGAGGAACACGAGCAGCAGCGTTCTGGATCAGCTGCAGCTGTCTGATTGACTTTTAGGCAGACCTGTGAAGATGCTGTTGCAGTAATCAATCCGACTAAAGATAAAAGCATGGATGAGTTTTTCTAGGTCCTGTTGTGACATCAGTCGTTTAATCCTAGAAATGTTCTTCAGGTGGTAGAAGGCTGACCTTGTTATTGCCTTTATGTGACCCTGGAGGTTCAGGTCTGAGTCCATTACTACACCTAGGTTACGAACCTGATCAGTAGTTTCTAGCTGTATTAACTGAAGCTGTGTGCTGACTCTTGAACGTTCCTCTTTGGGTCCAAAAATAATTACTTCAGTTTTGTTTTTATTCAGCTGGAGAAAGTTATGGCACATCCATCCATTTATTTGGTCAATGCATTGATTTAGGGTTTGAATGGGTTCCGAGTCACCTGGTGACATTGTAATGTAGAGCTGAGTGTCATCCGCGTAGTCATGGTAGCTAATGTTATTGGTTCCTAGTGGGAGCATGTAGATATTAAATAAGAGGGGCCCCAGGATGGAGCCCTGGGGCACCCCACATGTGATTTCTGTTCGTTCTGATAAAAAGTTTCCTATTGAAACACAGAAGTCCCTGTTCTTTAGGTAAGACTCGAACCAGCCAAGTACTGTACCAGAGAGTCCGACCCAGCTCTCCAGTCATTCCAATAAAATATCATGATCAACAGTGTCAAATGCTGCACTGAGGTCCAACAGAACCAGCACTGTGGTTCTTCCACAGTCTGTATTCATGCGGATGTCATTGAATACTTTGACGAGGGCAGTCTTGGTGCTGTGGTGAGCGCGGAAACCAGACTGAAAAGCATCAAAACGGTTTGTCATTGTTAGGAAGCAATTTAACTGCTGAAACAGCTTTTTCAATAATCTTACTGATGAATGGAAGATTAGAGATTGGCCTGTAGTTCTGCATTAACGTGTTGTCCAGATTCTTCTTCTTTAGTAGCGGTTTAATAAGTGCTGTTTTTAAGGCCTGAGGGAAGACCACTGATAGCAGGGATGAGTTCACTGTTTGAACAAGATTAGACCCAATAACAGGAAGAACCTTCTTTAGAAAAGCTGTGGGTAGGATATCAAGACAGCAGGAGGAGGACCTTAATTGGATAATGATTTTTTCAATGCTGTTCTGGTTTAATTCGTGGAATTCAGACATTTTCTCTACATTGTTGTTGATTGGGGATGGCACTGGTTGTGGGTTCGATATTGAGGTACAGATTGTCTAATTGTTAGAATCTTTTCAGTGAAAAAGTGGACTTAGTGTTACGAACTCTTTGAAATGGTTTAACAGACAAAAAAATTGACCTCCATCCATAACCATCTCAGCACCTAAATCCTACATGACCCAATGGGATGAGCTAAAGAGAAGAGATCGTAGATTGTACAAACAGGAATGATCAAAGGTCTTCTCTTTTGAAATACCATTGAACTGCTGTCCTATAAACAAAGCAGTGGTTGTGCAAGTTATTACCAGCAAGGGTACAATAACTGTTACAAGTGATTTAAAAAAAATAAAAAAACATTTATTTCTACATGAAAAATGCTTCCCCTGCTTAATAAATATACCTAAATCTAAGGTTGGACTTTCCAAGATGTGTTGTTGTGAGATTTTGCTGCTGCAATTAAAGATGCAATTATTTAAAGGCATTTAACAGATCTTTACTCGAGGGGACAGCTTGTGTGACGGGCTCTGCTTTCAGAACTGCATTCTTGGTGCCAAACTGTGTCTCCCAGAAAACAAACTGCTGTAATGTTAACCAGTCATAAGTTCCTTTGGCTCTGCTCCCTCTCTTATTATCGCAGCCATGTCTGGTGTCCTAGATGTGGATAGCCTAGACGTCGCCATTGTCTGCTTTGCTCGTCTACTCGTGCCAAGAGTAAATCTCATTAACGGCGAGAAGGCTTGAAGGGACGGGGGCTCACTCACTGGCTTTCTGTGAGTACTAACTGCTAAAAATAGAGAGGGAAGGTGATTACAATAGACTAGATCTGTGGCTACCTCTGAACTTTTAACCTTTCGCTGCTTAATTCTCTCTGACATGCTGATAAGGACGCAGCGCGGATGGTGATGAGTAAAATAAAATGTCTTTATTTTATCAGCCAGCACGCTGGGTTCCTGGATTTAAATTTTCTGTAACATGTGCTTCACCCCAGAACCACCAGATGTCCAACCTGAATAATGAAAAAGCTGAGGTAATAATGCCTTAGCTTTAAGATTAGAAAGACAGGATGTACTTTAATCCTTCTGGCTGTGCTCAAAAGGAACACAAACCTTATATCTGAACCACTTTTTAAGCCATTCAGACAAAACATTTTTTTATTTAAAAGAGATTTAAAGCATGATCTGAAAACAGATGCCCTCAAATCAAAAAGAATCTGAAAGAGGTGACATACATTTCCTAACTGAGGCCTTTCTGATAAGAGTCATGGCTGCAGCTTATATTGACATGTTGACTTCTATCGTATATTAATGTCAATTTTGTTTACATGCAAACGTATAATTTTCCTTAGTGCAGCAGATAGAGGTGAGGGTCTGAGAGGAACATCTTTATTGTGTTTAGCAGGATTTAATTTAATCAGACTGAACTCTTTTAATGCTAACAGAATCTACACCCGATAGACGGAGAAATAAATTATTACACACAAATCGATAAGATCTTAGAAGCAAACTGAACAGAAATCTAAAAAATTGTTTAACCCTTGTTTTGTTTGTTTTCACAAGCTAATATTGGCTCTTCACTCTTCAATTACATGTTCTTTTTGCAATTTAGTTAATGTTTTCACTTCTTGTTAAATAAAACTGTTTCTGATTACCCAGACATTAACCAAGATGGTAATCAAAGCATTACTCCTACAGCACTCTTATGTAATTGACTGTAGGACAAAATCCCTTAGAAAACAGGACAAAAACCCTCCTACGTAAAGGAAAAATTCACTTTTGTTTTTGTTTTGTTTAAAGACAAAAAATAAATCATAACTTTAGTTTGTTGATCCTGCTTCTATAACTGTGCTGCGATAATGACTTCAGAGTCAATAAAAGTACTCAGCCCTGCAAGGTCCATTTACTGGTTAATCAGTATTCCTGGCTATGACAAAGCTCACGTAGTTACAAGCTTCAGCAGCTGAGATGGGAGAGACTCTGCATACAGCAACAGTTCTTCACCAGTCAAAGTTTTAGGCGAGAAAGGCAAAGAGAAAGCCACTGTTGGAAAGAACTCATATCAAGGCATGACTCAGACTCCCTGCTCAAGTGGAAGAAAGTTATTTGGTGTGATGAGACATGACAATATGTTTGGAGGACACAAAACACTGCACATCACAACACACACTCAGCCCCCTACGTGAAGCACGGTGGTGGAAGCATCGATTAATTCGAATTTGCCATTTAAGAAGATTTATTTTTGGGAAAATCGAGATTTTTCACACAACTTTGAATTGAGGTAGACTCCCAAAGGAGATATTAAAATAAGAGTTTAAAAAATAGATTCTGTCATTTGTTATTTCTGTTTAAGAAAGTAAAGGGAGAAAGAAAACAATCGATTAAAATCGGAAATCGGATTTGGTGTGAAAAAATCTGAGATTTTATTTTCAGGCCATATCGCCCAGCCCTAGTAGAAGGTGAAATTAATGCAGCAAAATAAAGAGAAATCCTCGAGGACAGTTTGTTTCCATCCCCAAGGCAACTACGACTTCAGAGAGCATTTATTTTCCAGCAAGACAACGACCCGAAGCATCCAGCTGAAGATTGAGGACAACAAGGTGGATGTTCTGTAGTGTCCTCGTGAGTCAAAGCCTAGGCCTCAATCTGTAACCTGACAGATCTGGAACAGTTTAGCAGGAAGAATGGAGGAAAACTGCAGCGTCCAGATTTGCAAACTCGATTGAGAACTGTCCACAGCGACTTGGTGCTGTGATTGCGACCATGGGTGCATCTACTTAATACTGACTTGAAGGGAGTAAATATTAATGCAGTCATTTATTTAATGTTAAATATTTTTATTTACTTGACATTGTTTTGTTTCATTTAGAGTGTAGACGTTGTTTTTTTTTGTAATTCTTTTGTCAAAAGTCATCATGTTGCTCTTGATTGATTTTTAAAAGTAAGAAAAATAATATACAACATCCAAGGGGGTGAATACTTTTTATAGGCACTGTAATAAGTAACAATGCTGCGGTCCATTTTTTTTCTCTCATATCTGTTGATGAGCAGACTGTAGAGTATGTTACAATCCAGTCTTATTTAAGAAATTAGAATATGCCTTCCAATGTCATGTTTGTTTTCAATTACCTGCAAGTGGAAAATGATCATAATTAACAGAAACTAAGTCTTGAAAGCATCCGTCTGTGTGTAATTAATTTATGTGTTTCTTAATGAATCCAGTTACTGCAATAAACTTTTAAGAACATTCTCATTTATTGAATAAGACTGTATACAGTACACTCTATAGGGTGTATCACTCCTTCACTGTTTTTCTGATGTAAATTACAGTAACAACAGTTTAATGAAGGAAAGCTTGTATTAATCCAAGGCTTGTGCAAACTGAAAGTTAATGCAACTTATTCACATGATAGGAAGTCTGGGGGCTTTTGTTGAGACAGAATTACTTTTATTTCTTAGAAATGTACTCCTATTTGCTGATGAGTTCTGTATCTATTGCAATATAACGTAAATTGGACAATCAGGGGTTTTCTTACAGAATAAAAGGATTTCTTGATTACTGAAAATGACTTTTTGAATGTTTTCAACATGGTCATTTTTATTGTTCTTCTGCCTTTTTACAAATCTTAAGATTTTTTTTGTATTTTGGGACTTTAGCTGCTTTGTCAGCTGTTTCCAGTCCAGTGTCTGACCATGCTGAGAGTAAAATTTTCTCTAAAATTTATAGGAAAGTCTGATTGATTAAAATTCAAAAAAACTAAATGTGATTTAAAACTATTGCACAGTATCGTAGGCGGAATTTAATTAATGCACCACAAAGTTGCTGCATAAGCTTGCTATAGCCTATTTCTTCATAGACTGTGTCTGTTTGGAGGTGCTAAGTAAAGTGCTGCAAGCCAGGAATTAAAGAACCAGTCATCAAACGTTGGTTTCTTTCTGGAGTTAATTTTCCTGAATTAATCATTTTCCACTACAGGTCCACTTTCAAGCGACCAGACGTTAAGAACTGTAAACAGGAAGACAGACTTTTCCTAAATGGGGTCTTCTGTGTAGAAACCGGAGCCTGGGGAATGTTATTGAACAGGTCCAGACATATAGAGCAAAACATGCAATTCTGACACAAGCTCTGGTTTCCCGTCTGTATTTAGCTTTCACTCTTGACCTTTCCTCTGGTTACTGGGCTGGAGTCTTCTGTACTCTTTGACCCCACCCCCACCCCGCTCATCCAAATTTGGCCCAGGATTCAGACCGCAGACTCTGCTTCTAAAGGTACAAAGACCGTTTCTGTCTCATTAACATAGCAGCATTGGAAACCTCTGGTTCACTAATCTGGTTCTAGATAAAAGTTTCAAAGGTTGATATTCCTTTATGAGGTTACATTCCACCTCTTGCTCAGCACATTTCTGGTTCATGAATTGATGAAAACCTGATTTTATGTCCAGAAAAGGATTTTTATTTTTTATCTGAAGGACATGCTGAGACTGGAATGTCTTCTATGCACCTCAAAGATGTTGTCTTTGTAGCATTTCACTGCAAAATGAATCCAGATGAACTAGAACATAAAAATAAAAACATTTTGATAAGTTTGAAGGAATTCTGTTGCCCTTTGTTATTGCGCCCATATATGGGCGTGAAGCAAACACTTTGCTAAGACAAGTTGCAGTGTGGAAGATGTCAGATTAGAGGAAAATTTTTAGTTGTTTTTCTTTGCCATTGTTTTCTGTTGGTTTTTGGTATAGACTACATGGGTAGTTGCCCAGGGCAGTATTAAAATGGGGCAGACACAAGCACCAGATGAAAAACAACAACAAACAAACTACAACTTATCTGTCAGTTGCAACTTGAACAGGTTTTCTATTGCTTTCATGGATGTGCATTCAATGGAGAGTTGGCACCTTCTGCTTGCTGTTGAAAATAGGGTGATAATTTTACTGCTTTGTGCAGGCCTGTGTTGGATTTTATCCTGCCCCAGAACTTAGATGGTTTCCTGCATTTGGATCCATTTGGAGGTAGGAGAAGGATGAGCTCGCTCAGTTTGCCATTCATACAAGATATTATACTGAAACACAAGCTGTTTTATCTAACATTTAGAATCTGGTTTGGTTTCCTTTTTATGTTTAAAATAATAAAAACATGAAATCACCAAGAAAGACGAATGGAAAATTGACCCGTTTTCCTAAATTAGGAAACTCTCCATGTCTTAACTTGCACAAGCAAAGTACATGACATTACTACTGCCTCTAAATGGTAGGAGGTGCGTATTTTCGACATTGAGCTTACTTTTTAAAAGAAAAACCTGAATGAAAATACTTATCTTTGTCCATATGTTCTCATTCATTTGTATGTAAATGGCAAAAAAAAGGGGGGGGGCACCTATAAAGTGTACAGAGGAAGCCGCGCCTCCTGTAGTTGTAGCGTTACCACTGTATGTTTAAATTTTTTTAATCTTGTTTTTTCCTTTAAAACACATGATTATAAGTAATCATTTAAAGCTCCAAGGCTTGTTGTGATTTAATTTGTGCGCCAAAAATGAATTTTGAGTGTAATACTCAACTTCCTCCAGTAGGGGACACATTGTAATATAGACGTGGGGTTGAGGCCATCATAAACTAACTGCCTTTCCCACTAGATTATGGCTTTTTTCCTACAAAGTTTGTCTCGCTTCGCACAAAGTGACTAATGTTTCGTTATCAAACCAAATTTACATTTCTACACTGTTTTTGACAACAGTAAATAAAAAATAATAGCGTTTTAAAGCGTTTTTTTCCTCATTAAAACAAGTGTTTTCAATGTATTATTTTTTAATTTTAAAACAAAAAACAAATGACCACTTTTTGTTTTGTTTCTTAGCAAGACGTTTAATTTCAATGTTATGTTTTCCAGAAATGTTGTCTTTTATAACTGTAATTTTAAAAAAGTGCAGGTTAAATTTAATCCTCTGTCATCCAGGTCTTTCTTTCCATCGCAGGAGCTGGCTGTGCGCACAGATTAGCGGCTTTACGGTATTTGGCTCCATTCTCTCTGCGCACCGTGCCTGCCTGGCAGCGGTTCAGCTCCACGGTTTCTGCAGACACCGTGGTGGTCGAAGAATGCGCTCCTCTCCGTGAAGCAGACGGTTCTGTGTTGCTTCACATGAAGGCGCAGGATGGCTGCGCGTCGCGGAGCGCCTATTTACCACCGGCCTTCTAGGTGTTGTTGGTGAGATATGCCGAGAAGCGGTTTCGCGACGTGCGTTGCATGCAGTCCTGGGATGTATTTTTCCACTCCGCTGAGTTATCCAACCCTCGCTATGTGCACACTTGTAGCTTTTATCTAAAGGGCGTGTCGGTTGCTCCACTGCGCGTCCTCAGCTGGAGATCCATTTGTGTGCAGGGGAGGTTTGAGCGCCAAGAAGGGACTGACGGACAGACAGAGAGGGAGCCTGGTGTGGTCTTCAGGCAAAAGGGGGGGGTGAGCTTCTCCACTGCGCTGCGCAGACAAGCGGCGGAGCGGGCAGCCTCTGCAAACCTCCTCCTCCTCCATAACAACACGGGACAAGAGGAAGGAGGAAAGACAGGGGAGGAGACGTGCAGAAGGTCTGTAGGGTGGAAATCTGGACACATACGGGGGTAAAATGACGATGTCCGTCCCGGAGAGGAAATCAGGATCGGAAGGGAAGGAGGAGGAGAGCGAGGATGAGAGCGAGATCCTGGAGGAGAGTCCCTGCGGCCGCTGGCAGAAGCGCAAAGAGCAGGTTGGTTGGTTCGGTTCTGCTAGTTTATTTTTTAATTTTTAATGTGACTGGATGGGGGAGTGGTGGGTGGTTTTTTTTTTTTTTTGCTTCTTGTCTGTGGCCACTCTGGACCTCCCGTGTGTTACGCAATGCTTGAGCCAAGCTGAGGTATTGGCGTTTCTGCACGAATCCACCAATAAATCTCTCACCGTGACATCCGGTGATCAGCTTAGCCTACATGAAATCTATTTCAGTGCGCAGACCAAACACCCAGAGGAACAGAAGCTTGTACCAAGGCCCTAAAAACTGGATATAAACATGCAACTTATTATGGGTTTGTCCTTTCATGTGTGGGACGGCACTGTATTCTTACATGTCCCACATTCTGACTGGTTTGACTAATTTGTTATCATCTACCTGAATATAGCAGGTAGAGAAGGTGGTTGATATTGTTGTGTTCAGGGATAAAAAATCATCGCTTCTTTTTGTTTTCCAGGTTTTTGGAGCAATCTCTTAAAAATACCAGGTAGCACCTCTACAACCAATGCATTTTGGCTTATAAATGGGAAAAGAAACACTACCAGGCACATACGATTTTGTAAATAATTCACTGTCCTTACATTTTTTCCATATGTTGCAATGTGTGGGATGTTCTATTCTGCCCCCCTACATGTCAATAC
Source organism: Valencia hispanica (assembly GCA_963556495.2). Classification (NCBI taxonomy): domain Eukaryota; kingdom Metazoa; phylum Chordata; class Actinopteri; order Cyprinodontiformes; family Valenciidae; genus Valencia; species Valencia hispanica. The sequence goes on along the minus strand of OY747716.1, from coordinate 36,893,404 downwards.
AGCCTTCGCTTCGATAACAGCTTCGACTCTGCATGTCTGTCAGTTTTGCACGTCCAGAGCCTGAAAGTTTGCTCTTCTTTGCTCAGTCAGATTGAATTGAGAACATCAGAGAAGCTCAGCATTCATGTTTTGCCTCAGTTTCCCAAATTGTTGTAGGTCTGGACTTTAAATGAGACATTCCTTTGAGTTTCTGCCTGCATGTTTAGAGTGATTTTCCTGCTGTAAGGTGAAACTCCAACCCACTCAGCCTCTTTTTTTAGCCTCTTACAGGTTTTCCTTCAGGATTACCATCTATTTGTGTATAATCCTGCTGGAGAAAAGCATCCCCCCTGGGTGATGGTGCCACCACCATATATCACCATGTGGATGGCCAGTTCTGGGGGTTCGTTTTCCACCACACTTTGTGTTTTTGCACATATGGTAATAATTTCAATGTTGGTTTCATCTGACCTTCTTCACGTTCCTCCATAAAGACCAGATTTCTGGAGTGCACAAGTGAAAGTCATCGCATCAACAGATTCTCCCACCTGTCTGCAGCTCCTCCAGAGTTGCCACTGACCTCATGGCTGTTTCTCTGATTAATGGCCCTCCTTACCCGGCATGTCAGTCTTGGTGGTTTGCCGTTGCATCATGCTCTGTGAAATTGTTTAATGTTTTAGACTCGCTCAGACTTCTTGGAACTTGTCTGTTATGTTCCTTGGTCTTCCTGATGCTGTTTGTTCTATAACAAACCTCTGAGGCCTTCTTAGAACAGCTGGATTTATACTGAAATCAAATTAATCACTTCTGGACTCAAATAAGGTGTCTTACAAATAATTAGGTGACTTACAAAGTTTATTCAAGGGTAACTGGGTAAAAGGTCTGAATACAATTGCGTTACTCTGTGTTTTTATATTAAAATCCCAAAATGGACAAGAGATGTGAACTGGAAAAAGTTTAAAAAGTCAAAATACTTTATTTATGCTCAACTGAGTGAGTTTTTTTTTTTTTTTTTTGGTTACACATACTTTTACACTGTATTTCATCATTTGTAACATAATTTTAGTACCACGATTCCTTGTTTAGGATCTGTTTACCCTCATCTTTGATGGGAATTTTGTGAACTGTGCAGTTTTAAGACCGTGCAGCCATAATATCTGACATTGCATCATAAAAGCATAGAGGTCAAGGCGGAGTACAATTCTGGCAGCTTCACACACTTCAATACAAAGTGTCCTATGTTTTAGAAAGGGAACAAACTTTAGCAGGGATCAGTTTACCGATTAACCCGTCATATATAATTTTTTACCTGTCTGGATTTGTGTTGTTTAGGAAGAACTAATCGTTATAACCCTAAACGGGAAAGTTGCATATCACAAATGAAATAATATATGAACAAATCATTAAAAAGGGATTGCGTCTTTGGTGTTCTGGCGTTTGAACAAGATAAAAAAAAAAAAAAGCATTTTGTTTACATTGTGAGCTAGATCTTGAAATTTCTCAAAAACAACCATGAATTAGAAGTAACGTTTTGTTGTGGAAACACTGAGTGCACCGCAAGGTTAACCCTTTAACACCTTGGCATCAAAATGTCCGTCGGGTCTTTTTTAGCTTTATATGGGGCAGAAAAATCTCCTGTGAATTTACACACGTACCAACTTCAATGTTTTCAATGAATGGATGGATGGTAAAAAGTGTATTATCAGTTTTAAGTACTGAGGGTTTTTTGGTGTTTTTCTTTTTTGTAAGTTTCTCCCGAAAACGAGTCTGCCATGTTGTAAACAATCTGTTTAGTTATCTAAGCAGTGTTTCCCATCCTCTTTTACTAAGAGCCCACCGATCATGCACCAACTAAAACGCTGCTGGGTTCTCACCGGTCGGCCACGCGGCTCCCTCTGGATAACAATCGATAATCTTCTGTACACAGTCAAACTTGTATTCTAGGATCAGTTTAAAAGACAGAAACCTATACGGTTGTACATTGAATAGTAAAATTTTTTGAAGCAAGAATGACAACTTTACAGCTTCCTAAATCTCAGTGGCACTCTGGATGGGACTAAAAGAAAAGAAAATTCAAATTCAAAAATACTTTATTGATCCCAGAGGGAAATGAAGTGTTGTTGTAGCTCATATAATTAATTCTTTAAGGAGTTGTTGTAGATGATGATGGCTGTGGGCAGGAAGGATTTCCTGTAGCGGTCTGTGTTGTGGCGAAACTGAAGAAGCCTCCGACTGAAGACACTGTTGTTGCAGGACTGTCTCATGAAGAGGATGCTCAGGGTTGTCCATACTTTTTTTTGACTTTATGAAGAATCCTTCTTTGCGTTATCATCTCCAATGGTTCCGGAAAACGAAAAACGGAGCACTTACACAAAATATTCACAGCTAATCTACTCTATAACAAATAATTATCTTATCTCGCATTAAGTCACCAAAGATGCATCAACAAACACCAACATGCCACTTTGGAATGCTCCCATCTTCCCAAACCTGTGGTTTATATTCATATAGCTGTGCCATTCTTCTTGTATCTGCATGGTAACATCAGCCTTCAGCAAATTTTGATTTGTTTAGGCCTATATGTTGATTTTTTTTTTAGCAAAACGTTGCACTAATTGCTCAGAACTCTATGACCAAAAATAGCATTTTTAGACATGTACATAGGTGCATTACGGTGGGATTTGAGCTTAAATTGTCCTAATGAAGTGTTTTTATTTCTGAAATCCCTTTTTTGTGTACATATACTGTATATTTGGATAAACGAAACAGTCAATAAGAAGACTTTAAAGATATTTTTCACCAGTCTTTAGCAGCAGCTAGTTAAGGAAATAATTTAATATCGGATAATTCGTTTTAGTTCACTTTAAAATCAGTCAAACCTCAAACCAACTGTTCAGATTTTGACCAGATTTGGATCCCGCCTGTGATTAATGAAAACAGGCTCCTGCTACATGTCCAGAACACAGGTTCTGGACATGTTGGATGTTGTATCACTTTTGGGGGTTAGGCCTCTGCACTCTTGAAAAGATTTAACAACCATTTGATCCATGCCCCTTTAGTTGCTCTCCTCGACATTTGTCCCACAGGAAAGTTGTTTGAATGGTCATAGGTTGAATATGATAGCTTTTTGTACTCTGCTACCCTGAAGACTTATGCTGTTGCAGTAGAAAGACTCTTTGCACCCTTCATTTTCACAGTGGATCACAGAAGTCGTGCAGCAACTCAAACTGAAAAGATGAGATGCTCTCTCTAAGGTGCTGCATCTTGATTCTGCACCACTTGGTAACAGTTTATGACATTTATGTGGACCTGGAAAGATAGACAGTAGCTGTTTGTGTTCATTTTTTTTGTCTTTTATTTATTTTGTGTGTGTGTCTCTAAATCTGGGAGATGAATGGTTGGGTTTTACGGTCTCAATTCAGAGGAAGTGCTAAAATATAAATGCTATATTTTTATGTCCTGATTGTTCCACCTCTATTCTTTCAATATAAAGACCTCAGTTAAAACAGTATTTTTATTTTATTTAATATTTTGTCACTGAGTAAATGTCAGTAAATTGTTTTCCCTTGCAAATTTATTCTCATCCTTTTAACTTTTTCACATTTTGTCACATTACAACGACAGACTTCATTGTTTATTAGGATTTTATGACACAAACCAACACAAACAGCTGGATAATTACAAATTCAGGAGTAAAAAGACATGGTTTCAAATGACTAAAAAAAAATGTGCATTTGTATTCAGCAACCTTTACTGTACTACCTCTAAATAAAATCCAATGCAACAAAATTGCCTGTAGATCTATTGCATAGGATCTTGATACAGTTGATCTAAAAAGTCAGATATCCGTCTGTAATAAGTCCGCTTTATTCTGGCACTTGGAAATAAAATCCAGTACAATCAATTGCCTGTGGGTCAGTCGCATAAAATCCCAATAAAGTACATTGAAGTTTGTTCAAGGGCTGTGAATACTTTTGCAAGGCATTGTTTTAAATGGGATAAACATTTAGACCAGTTTCAGGCAAGTGAGGGAGGGCTTTATAAGCAGCGGAATATTTGAATAATTTCTGAAATCATTTGATGGCTGCACATTAAAAGCTCAACCACCTCGTCAATCATCAGATTCAAATTCAGCTGCTGATTTGAAGAGTTAATTATTTAACTCTTCCATGGTTCACAAGCATTTAAATAACTTCCTATTTCTCGTGAGTTTATGCTTTTTCTTTTATTGGTTTGAATATTAATCTTTCTGCAAAAACAAGAAGAAAATCGACTGGTAATTCCTGGAGTATTCAGGTTGTTGAGATGGCCCAGCAGCAGCAGCATACCTATGATGGAATACAACCCATAGCTTGAAGCTTCCTCTGCCTTGAATTATCCAGTGTTTTTATGTCAGCTGGATCTGTTTTATTCCCAGCTGGTAGATTTACAACAATACTGCGCCAGAATGTCTAATTTAGCGTTTCTGTGAGGAATCTAAGAGAAGAAACTGACAGTTGGATGTAACAGTATTGGGAAGCTGTGGGTGTTGCCGCCACATTCTCCAGATAAGGTTGAAATTTGAAGTTAAAGATAATCTCTTATGTACACACAGGGCCTCTGAAAACCAATTTAAAGTTCTTCTAAAGACACAGAACCACAATCCTCCCCACCCTCATGAATTTCCACCCATTGATTACCCACCACTGTGTTGTCCAAACTGTTATGTTTTCCTTTGCACCTCGCTGAAATGAGAGCATCAGTCATATGTGAGAGGATGAAAATATAAATATAAATCCTTTTTGTAAGGAAATTTCAGGTAATTTCTTGCCGTTTTTTTTCAGGTTTTATGTTTTCTTCAAAGAACAAAACCTTTTTTTTTTTTTTTTTTTTCAATAGCAAAGTGTTCAAAAGTTGTGAAAGATGATGACGTTATGTCTGAAACTTGGGCATCAGTGCAAAACATGATGTCCACTTAAGACAGTAAGTGGAGATCATGTAAACCGGCGCCCTATTGAGGGATATAAAAGCACACAGTTGAGTCCAGTCTGCTTGAAGTTGAAACTTGTGTGAAGTGGTTCTTAGTTGGGTGTTAGTTTAATTCTTGCAGTAACAAAGATACCATACCAATTTATTTATAAAGCACATTTACAAACGGCATCAAGCCGACCAAAGTGCTGTACAAGGTAGAACCAGTAGATGAAGATTCACACAGATAAAACCAAATTTAAAAATAAGATAATAAAACAGTAAAACAAGCCGGTCCGAAACGAGACTAAAACTAAAACTAATTTAAAAACAAAGATAAAACAAGGTAAAGGTAAAATCAAAATAAAACTCAAACGAAAACAAATACAAGAAGACAGACAGACTATACTGGACTGAAAGCTATAGAATAAAAATATGTTTTTAATAAAGATTTAAAAGCGGAAAGAGAGGGTGCCAATCTGAGCGTAAGGGGAAGTTTGTTCCACAGTTTCAGAGCACAGACCGAAAAATCCCGCTCGGCTCGTGCTCTAGACCGGGCGGATGGGACCGATAGCAAATGTTGGTCTGCCGATCTAAGAGTTCGCCCTGGGACGTAGAGGGAAAGCTAATCAGACAGATGATGCGGGGCAAGCGGATGGAGAGATTTGTAAACTAGTAAAAAAAAAATTTTTGAATACGATAGCGAATCAGAAGCCAATGAAGCCGAGCCAACACAGGGGTGATGTGTTCTCCTGGCTGTCCCTGTCAGAAAGCGGGCAGCGGCATTCTGTACAAGCTTAACACATTCAACTTGGTGACACTTGTAAATTGAAAATTGAAAACATAGCTGGAGACTTTCTGGTCCATTTCTGTTCAGTATTATTTCTCTGATATGCACAGAAATGCATCTGCACCTTTCTCCCAGTAACTACGTCACCAGGATATCCAACTTTTAGCGAACCCTGCAGTGGTTGTGCAAGTCTCACTACTTTTCTCCACATGATTAGTTTGTGTTGCACTCGTGATGGTTTAGCAGTGCTACAGTGACATGGGTGTGAAAATGTTAATGTCATTTAAACTGTATAAGTCTACAGTTAGTTTCCCAACAAAATGTTGTGTACAGCAGCTGCAGCGAAACAATTCTCCTTCATTTGGCTCAGACAGAGGAAAGAAAATTGTCACTAAACATGCAGGAGGATTGTTTAGAGAGGGCAGTCATTGATTTAACTTTATATCCAGACATCAACAGACGCCTTGAGCTGACAGACATAAAAAAAGAGCTAGAAAAGAAAATATTTTATCACACAAACTTTATGCTCACAAACAGCAGGTGTGGTTTCCTCGGTGAGCTGGCTGTTTACCCACATTTCATGCTTTTTGCAGCAAATGTGCTATTTTTTCTGTCACCATAGGAAGCTAGATATCCATTTGACATATTCCTGTTAAAAGGTATTTGTGTTATCAAAGAAGCAGCATGTGTCCTATGCGCAAAAGTTGTCCATCCGACACTTCAGACCTAGATGTGTCTTTTTCCATAAATGGTACTCTCTTCCTGTTTTTAAAGACTTGTGACCAGAAAGCCTTTTTTTTTGGTCAAATAGTATTTATATATAATTGAAAGTCAGATTATAATTTATTTTTTTCATACCTTTGAAGCTTCTCATTTGGCTCTCTGTTTTATCCCAATGATATTTTTAATATATAAAAAAACACTAACAAGGTATGGTCATTAATAATAATAATAATAATAATTAAGCACTTTAAACTCCAAATTATTCTGTTTTTCTCGGCTTATTTTTAAAAAATAAGATTTTTTTTTTTTTTTGGTAAAAACTGAAGCTGTAAAACCTTTCGTAAATGTTTGCCATTTACTAACAAACTTACTAAAATGTTTTTCAATGTACATTTATTTACACTTTGATTTGTAAAGGAGATAGAAAAAAGATAATCAGAAACTGAACCATCGACTCACTGCTCTGGATGTTTGTACTTGATGGATTTCCTCTTTAACTCTCAGTTGTCTTTTTGCACTGATTTGTTAATCAAACAAGCAGGGTTAATCTTCCTGATGATCTGAGGGACAATTGATTTACATTATTGTTTTGCACATATGACTGGAAAACACTGTGTTGCATAGTTGGAGGCACAAGAATTAACAAAAGCTGCAGTTGCTGTTTTTTTGCCCATTCGGTGTTATTTAATTTTTCTTCCCCCTGAAGTGGCACCACAAGATGGGACAAGAAATACATCAAGCTAGAGCTGGTGGTTTAACTTGTAACATTCCTTTGAGGGACAGACTAATTGATATGGAGGGGGGTTGTTGCACAGTTGCGCTGAAATGTTGTTCTGCTCCTCCTCTTGGAAGAAGTCTTTCCTAGAAAACCGCCACGTCATCTGCAAAAAATTAAGAAGGTCATGATTTGCAATGATGACTGAAGGCTCTGCTCGTCTGACTTTCAGAATAGGAAAAAGCCAGTGAGGCGAGAGGCAAAATTGTTTAGTGTTCTCCGGCGATTGCAAAATATCAGATATTTGTCCGTGTCTTACCAAAACCTGCAGAGAGTGAATATAAGATTCTTTTTTTCTGATTTGAAAGTTTCGACGTGCAATTTGTGTTGTATTTTTCAGCATTTTTCTCTACAAAACTGCTTTGAAGATATACATTTTATGCAAAAACTGCAACAGTGACTGTCAGTTTTTTTGGGCATCATAGTTTTCCAGTGGTAGCTGATGAAAGCTTCTAATTGGTTTTAATCAAATGAAATGGGATGACTCCACACTGTACCTTTCCTAAATCCACACACCATCATTGAAGAGATCTTGACCCTTGATTTAATGGTCGAAAAGTAATTGACTATCTTGAAAACTCTAAAAATATATGCAAAATGGTAAACAACCATTTAACAACGGACAAGGGAAACTAAGTGGATAGTTTTTTGGACAGGTTTTACTGGAAAGAGGCGTACTTGCTTCCTTTGATCTGGATTGTAGCTAAAAAAGGATTAATATGTTCACAGACATCTCTCTGCTTGCTAAATTCTGTTCAAACAACTCCTCCGTAATAAGGTCCATCGGTGGCACTACTTTCGTTTCCACTCTGAGTTTGTGTTTTTGTTTGGTTTTTTTGTGTCCAGAAACATCTCCAATCAGCCAGCATTCTCTTGATCACCTAATTTGCAGTGCACCGCTTCCCCCGTTAAATATTCTATTTCACTCTAATTTAGTTTGGTGAAGATTTCTGGGGTCAAGTCAGGAAATGCCAACGCAAGTCAACCGAATCTTGACTCGTATTACAGTTTGCAAAGGAGCCCTCAGTCTGTAGTAGAGCATTTCCTCCTATAAGCCCTGGTCCGATTGCGGATTGTTGTAAGTGCCGCTCGACCTGAGGTGTCCTGTTAATCATTCACAGTCCATAATAATCCAGCAGTTCTGCACATGCTGCCCTTTCAGGCAGGTTTCCCTCTCAGGTTTCCCTCCAGGGGACTAGGACTGCGTTCCTCCTCGCCTGCCGCTCGCAGCTGTAGAAGGCCCATTTAAAACCCAATATATGTTTAAAGATTTTTAATGATGATCCAGCTTAATTCATATAATCTATATAAAGCATTTTTTTTCTTATTGTTTATTGTAGATAGGAATTTTGTGTTTCAAAATGTTTAAAATTGTAAGTTTTTTTTTTTTTATCTTGACGATGTATCCTTAGGTTGAAGAAATTAGTTCTCATTCATTGTTTAGGTAGTTTTCTTAAAGTGGTTTGTTTTTCCAAGTGTTTCCACTGGCCTCCTTGTGTGGGAACCCAAGGGAGCTCCTGCTGTGTTTCCACAAGCCCATCAGCTGATCCATGACTGACTCACCAATACAATGGGAACCGAATCTTTACGTGTTTTGACTCGCTTTGTTATGGAGTCGATGTCCTTTCAATCAATGGAGCTAAAAAAGCAAAGAAGGCTAATAAACATTGTCAGTGTTGTTCAGTTATAGAAAACGGTAGCTGGCTGCGCTTCCCCTTCTCATGACTAAGCTGTCCACTCTCTGATGAGATGCACAAAGATGGATATTATCGGTCTGTGATTTGAGACTAAATGTGGCAACTGCAGCTCTGGCAGCATAACTTTACTACAGATGGTCAGAGGCCGAGGAGTTCTTGATGTTCCTGCTTGTTTCTCTATTTAAAAATGTCTTGTTTTCACTTAGAGCTGAGTAGCTCATCAATTACCTCTGAATATTTGTTTATAACCCCATATTACTGTTAATTGTAGTTGGTTGCTTCATTATTTAGTGTTGTATTAATTCCTAATTTTTTTCAAAATGTCTTACAAAAGCTAGCAGAGGTGAATTTAGCTAAAAGGCCATCTGGTTTCCAATAAATAAATCCTCCTACAACAGTTGTTGATTTAACCATAATAAAGATAAGTTTATGTGTTGAGATTTACCAAGAGCTCTACCTGGTAGGTGTGGACGTTATAGACTTAAAATTATATTGTGGTATTTATTGTAATAACTATAAAATTTATGATAAAAGACTATTTAATACTTCTTTGCAGTCATTTTAGGTGACTTTATCATAGCCCCACAAATACAAATACTGCTCTTAAAAAACACCCATTTATAAATGGGATACTTCAGGACACCAGGTACATAAATAGGTGCACACAATAACTGCATTTAATCACGTTTTTCAATTTATTGATTGTCTCATGGAACCAAAAGTGAAGAAAACTGTAAAAACTATAAAAATACAACACAACACATTCACCTTTTGCTTTTCACTGTTTTTGCTAATTTACTAGTAAACTGGACTGCAAACATCCAGCCACTTTAACTCAGATGCAAAGTTGGACACAACTATTCGTTAATCCTGGCTAATCATAGCAAGAATTTTTGAAGAAATTGTGACTCTTATCCCATTTTTTTCCCCCAGAGCAGAAAAATGGAAAATGGTCAAAGCCTAAACCTTATTTCTTTACTATTTTCTTTTCTTGTAAAGGCTCTTGAGATGACATCTGTTGTGAATTAGCACTAGTAAATAAACTGAATTGAAATGAAATTAGCATATAAATTGCAGAGAATAACAGAATAAGCTGTTTGGCATTGGCAGAGAGGATTTGACTTTTTTTTTATAGGTGCAGCCAACAAACGCGACTCTACTACTCAACCCACAAATGCATGTTCCCTGTAAATGTGGCACCAGTACGAGAGAAATGAACCGGGTTTTCTAATTGAGTTTTTTTCTTTTTTTGCCATCATAGCAATAATGGACCTTACTCAAAGGTCTTAACATGTTCTTTGTTTTTATAAAAATGCAAAAATGGAGACTTTCATAGTTTTTTATATTAGGACCAGGGGTTGTGTTAATCAAATATTTTCTGTCTGTCTGGTTGAACTGTGACAAAATAATCTGAAGGCCGTCTGTCATTTTAACAGATTACAATTCACCCTCCTCACCACTTAGAACAGACCACAGACATTTTCAACTAGGTACCTAAATCAATCAAAAAAAAGATTCCCATGCGAGGATCTGACCCTCATCCTAATGGAGTCTTTGGAGCACAACTGTGACCACTAGAGGTCACAGACCAGTGCAGCTGAACCACTGATGCGGAAGGAGCGCATGCTGCAGGATTTCCTCCCACTAGAGTCAGTGTTTGCAGGATCAGGAAAGCCCTCGTTCAGAGAGTCGTGCTGACTTCTGATCCCTTCAATTTCAGAAATGTTCCCTAATTTAAAAACTGACTGAAGTGGCGCTTGTAATTCCATTCTCGGACTCCAGTCTCTCCCACCCCCCAGAATAGTCCCATGTCTGAGGCAAAAGACCAAAACCTCATGACAATAACCTCTGCAGCAATCCAACTTGAGAGATTTGATTACGCACAAGCGGGTGATCAAGTCAAGTTCATGAGGACCAGGAGGAAGTTGTGAGACACTGCATTCAGGCCACATCCACTGAACTGTTCATATTTAATACATGTAATCATCTGCTTGATGCGGATGCTCTGTTCACCTTATTCGGATTGAATATTTATTTATCAAAATTAATGAAAGTAAAATACTGTTGAAAAGGCTAAAAATTGATGGGTAAAAATGGATCATGCCGACTTTTTGCAGCTTTTTTTTTTTTTTAAACCTTTACCCCTACTTTCCACCGGACACGTAAGCGGCGCGTAACGTCTGGGAAGCATAGTACACAGCTGATGGCCGCCAGTAAAGTCAACCGGGCGCGAAGCAGCACGAATCGGACGCCTCAGACGCGTTGTGACGCTCTCCTAAATTTATGCAGCAGGTCTATTTTTTACACTCTACGCTTCTATAACGCATCAATCTCAGCAGTTTAGATCGGACTGGGCAGGAAGGAGCAGTGTAAAGCAGCCAGAAATTTTCAAAATAAAAGACACATGCAGATTTTGGATTGCTTTAACTACAAAAAAAAAAAAGAAACTAAACAAAGCATCGCTACCTGTGACACCAGGGTTGAAGTCAGTCGATCTGTGGGCCTAACTTGTTGGTTTTTATCATGGACAACTAGAATTTAATCCTTGGAAATGGAGAGTCACCCAGTTTATGTGATACCAGTGATCATTTTTACAAGGAGAAGGCAAGGACAGAAATATCTGCTGTTTTGGAAGTGGATGGTGTATTTATGCTACTTACTAACATAGAATTAACTACCCCCCCCCCCCCCTGCATTCTACCCTTTAAGTTATGCAATCGCAATTCTCCTATGATACCGTGATTTCCCGGAACCAGCTGGGTGGAACACTTTCGTTAGAGATACGAGTCTAAAACACACCCGGTGGGAAGGGATGCACTGCTGAACCCACGAGTATAACGCGTTTATTACGTTATGTGCCGTTTATGCGTCTGGTGGAAAGCAGGGTGTACACAAAATGACCAAAACATAAAAGTCTAGTTAAACCTTTGTGTTTGTAAAACTTTGACTCTATTTTTGAAAAAAGGAAAATGCTGATTTTCTCTTGTTTTCCCAAGAATATTGCTAAAATCTCCTCCTGGCTCATTCGGAGGAACCCCATATTGTGAGCCAAATGTATGGCTTCATCCACTGTAATATTTAAAAACGGGTATACAATGAGTCCGATCCACTGGAACGTCTTCAATAACTGGAGGCAGAACAAACGGCTGGAAAAATGGTGGTCATACCTAACATGATTTCATGTCAGAAACCACAGCTTAGTGATAATTTGATCCACCCTGCGGTACGCTGATGTAACTTGAGCTAGCAAGGTCTCTGAGAGCTGTCAAAATATAAACACACTAGGGTGGTTGTTGCCGTTTTCCACTTTAGCAACATGAAATAGAGCTGCGTCGATCTTCTGCCAGTTGGATGTGAGAACTGGCGTGGATAATAACACTTCGAGGAACCGCCGACATGTCCTCCAGGAGCTTTCTAGAAACTGTCCCTGTGGATTCGTGTTACTTGATATTTCATGCTTGACAGGACGGGAGTCTTACCCTCTTCTAGCAAAGACTGTGTCATCTTTGTTGACTTCTGTCAGGGATTTTGAGGATTGCATCATTTGTTTCAGTCTTTTGCAAGTGACAAACGGACTTTGTTTAGGACGGTCACTAAGCACAATGGACTCGTTATCCTCTTTTGTTTGTGAGCATGCCGGAGTCAGCTTTTTTGCCTCTGCCTCTTTCAGCTGAAACGCAGCAGTTTGTTTCTTTTTTATCTAATTTACTCAGCGCAGAGATAACCTGACCACATGAGGCGGGTCTTTGAGCTGTGTCCGTGCGGAGGAATGATTAAACTAAAAGCGCTGGATTCTGGCTTCAACTCTTTAGCCTGGCAGCTTTTCTGATAGGAAAATCAATCAGCAAAACACTCAAAACTCAACCAACATAGTTGGCTCTGCTTGCCGAAGGAAAGTATTTTGCCTTCTATTAAAATTGTGAAGCCAAATTTCATCCAATTTCTCCAAACAGCAGAACAACTATAACCAGACTTTCACACGTCAGGATCAGTTTACGAGGCAGGCTAACTATGTTTCGGCTGATAAGAACGATGGCGCAATGTCTTCTGACAGAATACTTGAAGTTATGGTGTTACTGTAATGTCAGCTGGGACTCAGGAAGTCTGCATTTAAAACTGGGACACAGTCTGGTAGACAATGTGTGTCTTACCCTTATTCAATCTCTCTCATAATCCCTGAAACTAAAAGGGATTTTGCACCATATAGCAACTGGAGGAATGGGGTGATTGGTGTTTTTATGCATGGTCGTATTCCTTCAGCAGCTCAGGCTGCAGTTTGTAATCCTGCTGCATTCCAGGACATGCAGCTAAAAAAGAGAAAATGACAGCCTTAGGCCAGCAACAAGACATTTAAAGTGGCAGAGCAATATAAATGAAACTTCTCTTGTTTTGTTTTTTTAAAGGAAATGTCAAAGGTTACCTGCAGTCAAGCAGCACAAGGATAGATTTAACTTCTCGGATAGATTTAACTTCTCGGAAAGATTGTTGTCCTTGCTCATGCGCAGTAGCTATAGATATCCCTTGAACTTTACAACATTTATGATTTCAAACTTTTATGTATTGTAAAAATATATATACTATTCAGTAAACCAACATGAAGCTTGTAATTATAATTTAATTGTATGTTGTCCTGCTGCAAGGTGAACCTGGATGGAACCAAGGATGTGCCATAGCTTTCTTTAGCTGAACTAAAACAAAACGAAGTAATTATTATTGAAACTAAAGAGGAACGTCCAAGAGTCAGCACATAGCTTCAGTAATTACAGCTAGAAACTACTGATCAGGCCCCAAATCTGTGTGTAGTGATGGACTCAGACCTGAACCTTCAGAAACACCTAAAGGAGATTACAAAGTCTTCTATCACCTTCTATCACCAGAAGAACATTTCTAGGATGAAAAGACTAATGTCCAAACAAGATCTAGAGAATCTCATCCATCTGTTTATCTTTAGTTGAATTGATTGCTTCAACAGTATCTTCACAGGTCTGCCTAAAAAGTCAGACAGCTACAGCTGATCCAGAACGCTGCTGCTCGTGTTCCTCACTAGAACCAGAAAAGTAGAGCACATCACCCCAGTTCTAAATTCCTTACACTGGTTCTCTGTAGCTCAGAGAATAGACTTCTAAATACTTTTACTAGTTTATAAATCACTGAATGGCTTAGCACTAAAATACATTAAAGATCTGTTGTCGTTTCAACCTCCTAGACCACTGAGATCTTCTGGTTCCAGTCTACTCTGCATCCCCAGAATCAGAACCAAACATGGAGAAGCAGTGTTCAGTTTTTATTCTCCTCTAATCTGGAACAAACTCCCAGAAAACTGCAAAACTGCTAAAACACTGAGTTCCTTTAAATCAAGGCTAAAACGCCATCTGTTTAGAGTTGCCAGTGATTAATAATAACTAGAATATAGATTAATTATAGCCTGAATCATTACTTCTCTTTTTTTTTGCCACTGTAATGTAATGTTTCTTTTGTTGTTGTTGTTTTTTTCATGTCAAACACATTGAACTGCCTTGTTGCTGAAATGTGCTATACAAATATTCTTTGATTTGACTTTTCCAACCTTGAATAGGTTTTCTGTAGTATACACAACTTCTCGGATTAAAATAAAATTTGTGAAAGCAGTGCATAAATCTGAAACCTCAGAGTCCTTATTTAGGATATTTTTAAAAATGAAAATGATCAGATTAGTAGAAGAAAAGTGTGTATATGCATAACTGCCTTTAGCCCGCAACTAAAATTGAAACTCATTCATTGTTGGTCATTCTAAATGAGTTTTTGATATTGTTTTTGCCCAGAAAATGAATCATCACAACTAACTAACACTGTTGCTCTGCTTATCAGTTTTCATTAAAGACTCCAACAACATGAAAGTGTGAAAAATGTTGTGACATTTGCTTGTTTAGATGGATTTGGCTTACTGGATTTGCAGAAGTCCAAAAACAGTAGCTATCACTGTGAAGAGAAGGAATATGAAGAGTTAACCAGAAGTTGGCTTCCTAGAACACATTTAAGCTTTTCTGCAAATAGCCATAATCAAATCTGCAGCAGTTTTAGATGAGTATTAGCCTACCCCAGTGTAACGTTAGTGCATTACTGCCCAAATCAGCTAGCATTTTGCAATTTATAAACTGCACCGAAAATTAATACATAGTGGTATGTCATCAGTGTATCTAGTATCTACCCATGAGATTTTGTGCAAGATTCACCAAACTGAGACCTGCTCTGACTGCAACACAGGTTATATAACATGACATTAATGGTCTTTATTTGAGTGCTAAATTGTCAAAGATAACCTGTGTTTAAGCTCTTGCTGGTGGTGTTTTGGTACAAAAAAGCTTGATCAAAATTAGCTTAGCTTTCCGTATTATAACTTCCTGACAAAGAGTAATTTTGCCCAGATGCAAGTGGCTTTTCAGTAAATAATTAAGATTTTTCTGTAAAGATTGGATTTACATCATGAGTGGCAGCTTATAAAAATTAAAAGAAGATATAAAAACACTGTTGGTTGTTTCTACAGCCCTTTTGCAAAAGTTTAATTATCTGAATGTGTGTAACATTAGTCAGAGGTAAGTCATTATGACACATTTTATATTTGAATTAAAATTTGTCTGTTTGTTCTGCAGTGTTTACATGAAAATTTTCCCTTGGATATAAAAACACAAAGAAAGGTAAACTTTTAATGCCTATACTATCTGGGGATTTAAATGCAAATGCTGCTTATTTGGACCCAGATTAGGGGCTTTGTGCAACATTTAAAGAGGACAAGCATGCAGAGCATCACATGCACTGTGTTGAATCTACATGTTGCACCAAAACTTAAACATGTGAAAAACTTTGGTTTACTGTAATATTTTTCTTTTCATTCCTTCTTTCTTTGCGTTCTTACCTCATTTGCTTCTTTCCTTATACCCTACATCCTTTCATTCTTATCCTTTTGTGTCCTTTCTTCTTTCATTTTCTTCTGTGCCTCCTTTCTTGTCATTCCCCTCTGCCTTTCTGTCATTCCTGTATTTTGTCCTTCCTTCCCTGTGTCTGGTGTAGAAAAATCTTGGTTAATTTTTATCTTTCATGCCATTTAAAATAAACGTGAAAGACAGAGAAATTTGGAAAGGTTTCTGACGCCTGTAATGATTGAGAATTTTTTTTATATGGTGCGCTCTTTGCAAAAGAAAATGTATGGTTGCGGCTTTCACGGTGGAAACTGTAACCGCTGAACCTATTCCCCAGCTGATCTCACTAACCACCTGTGTTTCTCTGTAATCTGGCTCCTACCGATATCCTCTTATCTCACTAGAAAGATCCATGCTGTCCTCAGTTTTATCATCGCTCAGTTGAACAGTTTCAAGCATCCCTGGAAGAACAGTTACCATAGCAATGGGATTGCTGTTCGCCTGTAAAATATTATGGAGTGGAAGCTATGGTTTCATGTAAAGGTGACCAAGGGTACATGGTTTAATTTGGGGGACACGAATTGGTAGGAAGGGAGGAAGTTTCACCTTGTTGCTCTTTTTAGTGTCCGTTGGCTTGACTCCACTTTAAAAAGTTCTCGCTGATTCACCATTCTGAAATTTCTCTGACCGCTGTCTACAGCTGGTTAAGATAAGGACTGGTTATATGTCCTTCAGAATTTTTTTATTTTATATTTTATATATTTTAAAGCAGTTGGGATTAAAGAACATTACCAGAGGTGCATTAAATGGTAATTATAAACCTTTTTGACCTGCTTTCCCTTAAAATTAAATGATTTTATGTATAAATTAAGGTTCAATAAAAAAAACATTTACTAAAAATTACTAAAATAATTAAAGGTTTCTTCTGTTTGATATTAAGATGCATATCGATATCGATGCTCAACCGAACTCTACTCAGTGCGGGAAATATTCCTTCAGATGTGCATAACTTTTGAAATGCTTTACTTGACCCCAGTCTTGGCCTGTCACAATAAACAACAAATCAATTAATCGCATGATAAATTCAAATGAGCTCAATAATTTTTCCTGCCGCAATAATTTCCATTTGCATGCTTGTTTGTTTTCCTCATGTGTCTCCCTCTTTCTACCAAAGAAACTGGATGAAAAAAGGCATATATGGTCCGTATATCCTTAGTGACAGAGTAAAATGGGATGTCTTTTTTTAATTCAAACTGTTTCTGTTGCTTGTTTGGACTTTTTGTTTACATAAAATGTTCTACTTTGTGTTTGTCACATAAAATCCCAATAAAATACATTGAAGTTGTGGAAAATGTGGAAATATTCGATGGGTGTGAACAGTTTTTTTTTTCCTTTTTTTTATTATGTGTAGCAATAAGCAAATTATTTCTTACATGTTGTCAAATCTGAAGAAATAAATGGTGGCATTACAGTTTAATTCATGGTCTCGTTTATATTCGCACCCTCCTGCTTCTGTAAGAGAAACACCGATGTTTTCACCAGCCTTGCCCTGCAGATGACTCTTATTAAGGAACCAGTGTGTGAATATCAGCTGTACAAAACATCAGACACCCGACTGAGTGTAAACCTGCAGACCTGAGTTTTCTCATACAGAGACATCTGTGTTTAAACTGTCAACAGTGTTGGAGTACTGATGGACGAGCTGGTAAAAAACTGCTTGGCCAAGTGTTCGTTCATTTCAACATTTCAGCAGCTCATATGTTGACCTTTGAAACCAAACAAAGTTATCTCTGCCTGCATGTTAAATACACACTTACTAAAGGGCAAGGAGACACTTGGCCTTGGAGAAGAACAGCGTGCAGACATTTAAAAGGTTAAATGTGAGGAGAAATGCAGACATGCATGCCCTTCTGCTTGGTTTTGCAGCTATATTTTGTATTTGTTCCAACCATAATTTTCTTCCTTTATTTAATCTGTAAAGGATTAAGAATAAAATGCTCCACAGAAATCTGCAAAGTTAATTCAGTGCAAACCAGTTATTTGTGTTGCATTAAGGTTTGGACTGAAAACTGCAACTTAAGGTCTCGATGAGCCTCGCAATCGAAATGAGCCTTCCAGACCCTTTTGTGTCTAATGTCGTCCTTGCAGGCTTTGTCCCATGAAAGCTGCTTTGCATTGTGAATTTGAATGCGCTTGCCATTTTTGTTAATGCAGATTTAGAAGGCAACAACCTTCACCCTTTTGTGAAGCTGCAGCTTAATTAAAAATGCTTCTCAGCATTCATCAATCAGAGAGATGGTGGATG
Source organism: Valencia hispanica (assembly GCA_963556495.2). Classification (NCBI taxonomy): domain Eukaryota; kingdom Metazoa; phylum Chordata; class Actinopteri; order Cyprinodontiformes; family Valenciidae; genus Valencia; species Valencia hispanica. The sequence continues at coordinate 36,875,292 of OY747716.1, read as the reverse complement.
AATAGAGGTAAATTATGTTGAAGTTAGGTTAACTATCCTTGGCGGCTCATTTTATATGGTGTGCAATTACTAGACGTTGGGTCTGTTTCACAATAAATCATGCATGTGCATTTGTTCGAGATAATTGTGAAGACCTCTGTGATTTTGGGTTAAATTAATCTCGTTATCTGAACTTTTAAGGGTCGTAGTGTGCAGGACTTATAATAATTAAACCTAAGAATATATTTGAAATGATTACAGTGGATCCCTGGTATTTGTGGTGTGAACTGTAATGGAGTTGTGCATTTATACACGAGTCAATATATCTGTCTTGTCATTCATTAATTCCTGCATCTGTCCCCTACGTCCCCCAGTCCATCAGTCCCTTGCTTTCTCTGTCAATCAGTCCATCTATCCCTGTATGCATTCATTCTTCAATCCTTACGTGCATCTCTCCATCCATCTAGCAGTCATACCATTCATTTTTGCACCCATTAGTCCATCTGTCCCACTATTCTTGCACTGATTCAAACATCCATTTGTCATTTCCTCTGTCTATCCATCTATTCGTCAACCCTCTCCATCTGCTCATCTAAAAGCCTGTTCATCCATCCGTCCATCCATCCATCCATCCATCCATCCATCCATCCATCCATCCATCCATCCATCGTCATGAAAGAAATTATTTCCACACTAAATTCCCTGTCTGATTCTTCATACATCTGCCCTTCTTTAATTCCATCCATAGATCTATCAGTCTTTTGACCCTCGTTCTATCCATGCATTCAAACCATTCATTCATCGGTTAATCCATCCATCCATTCATCCGTTATTCCATTCGTTCGTCCACCAGTCAGTCAAGCCATCAGAGTCATTATCAGTCAAGCAATCCATTCATCAGTCCAACTGTCCCATCAGCTAGTCATCCATCCATTTATCCATATCTTTGTCAGTCATTGTCCTACTGCACAGTTCTCCATTCTTATTTGAATTTAAATCCCACCTTCTGGCTGTATTTAGTTTAAAAACAGGCCCATCGTGGTGCTATGTATCAACAACACACACCTTAGTTTATGTCCTGTGCAGAAAGTGTGGACGGGCTGCTGAGGGTTGGACAAACAAGCACCAACCATCCCCCAACCCCCCCACGTGGTGCATTCACAGACTCTCTTGTTGATCTTTGTCCGTGATGTTGTGTAACGTGGCTGAAAAAAAAGAAAAAAGCAGCTTGCTGTCTCGTGCATGTCTGCCAACAGGCTTTTGTTTGAACGTGCGCTGACAGCCAGCTCAGGTTGACTCTCACTTTCTCAATTTAATCCCCCTGGAAAAAAACGCCACACGATAAACACAACCTCTGTCGGCTATGCTTTGGCTCGGCTCTCTGTTTCTCCACACCAGGCCTTTTTAACAAGCTCCCTTTCAGCCATTTAATTGATTAATTATCTCTAAATAATACAGAAAGAGCTGCAGGGGGGGGGACTTCTGCTTAACTGCTCCCTCACATATGTTCACTTTTTTTTTCCTACAGTAACGGGTGAAACGCGAGCTAATGTCGCAAACATGAGCAAGCTGTCCGTCGCTGCTCTTCGCGTTTGCTGACAGGCTGCTGTGGCGAGCAGTCAAATAGGTTTTTGCTCTGTTTGTCAAGTGCTTTGAGCTTTTACCCTGAGTCACAGCTTTTCCTTGCTGGGAAGTCATGCTGCAATAACCGCTGCTGCTGGGGGAAGGAGCTCACATGGTGTGTTTCTCTACCACTGTTTGTAGTAGCAATGAAGCAATCATTCTCCATATGTGTGTGTGTGTGTGGATTTACAAGCACGAATTGTGTAATCCAGTGCGTAGAAATTAGACCTCTATGGAGAACTTTAATACTCTTTGCCAGAGCTTGGTAAGCTTCTCCGCAGTGAGAAAACCTGGAGCACTGTTCAGTTTTACAGTTACAAGAACATCCTTAGCATTAAAGAGGTGATGTAGATATTTTGGTTAAATTAGTCCATTTATTGAAATGGTAGTTGAATTGCCAGTCTGAACTCGATGTCTGCTACAATTTTAGATCTTTAATTAACACCATTGAGCGCCAGAGTGCAAATTCTCAAATTCAGGTGTGAAATAACAAGTTTTTTGGGGCTGTCAACAGCGCAGCTCCAATTTAATACGACGTTTCTTGGTTGATTGTTGTTGTTGAAATAAAATCTAAAAATTGTTACCATGCAGGCATTGGTTTGTTAATAAATCCAATTTATAGGGATTTGAGTTGCAAAAGCACTAGGTTCCCTGCAGTTTTAGGTCCTCTCAATGAGATGTGAGATGAGCGTTATCACCAGCAGTATAAAGGACAGTGCTGCCACTTCCTGTAACAATTTGATATGCAATCAACTGCTCTTAATGTCCACAAAAACACATAAATATCTATGTTCAATTTTATTACTTTACACATAAATAAATCTCAGAAAAAGGTGCAGGTTTCCAGAAGCTCCTCTTGTATGTTTAAATGTTGTTTTATCTGCCAAATCTATAAATGACGTCTATTGATGCATCCGATATGTACAAGTTATTGGATTGCGACTGTTGACTGAAAGAACGTGACCAAAATGAGCTTCCTTCAGAGAGATAGAGTTAAGAACGGCATCATCTGGTGGGAGCTCAAAGTAGAGCTGCTGCTTCTCCACATCGAAAGGAGTCAGTGGAGGTGATTCTTACATCTGGTCAGGATGCCCTCTCAGCGTGTCCATTTGGAGGTTTTCCAGGCACGTCCCACCGGGAGGAGACCCCCGGGGAAGACCCAGAACTCGCTGCACTGACTATATATATATATATATATATATATATATATATATATATATATATATATATATATATATATATATATATATATATATATATATATATATATATATGCCTTGGGATCCCCCCAAAATGAGCTGGAGGATTAAAATTTCATTCAAATTTGTCAGCTAGGAGGGAAAATACTTTCTTAGATACTCCCAAAACCCTTGCAAGCTTGTCACCTCAAGGTTTTTAGATCAAAGTTTGTAGAGAAAATTATTATGTTGCAAAGAATGACAATGACCTGAGGGAAAAATGTCACATCTTATGGGTCCCTTATGCTACAGATGTTTCCACGGATAATCATAGAGATGCTCCAATCAGGCTTTTCTTGTCCAACACAGATTTGTTGTTACAGTCTAACCTGCCTGTTCTGATTTTTTACCCATTACTTTTTGTCTTTTGAAGACTATAACACATAAAAGAGAAAACAATGTATTTAGTGAATATTAGATTGTTCAATATTTGATCTAAGTTTCATCAAATAGAGGCAGACAAAGGAAAAACTACAGATGCCTGGCCGATTGATTTGAGCATCTCTAAATAAAGATGACTGGCTCATTTGGTTATCGAGAAGCTGACACTGGCTGCAGTGTTTCTGTGTTTTTAATGTTTCTCATCAGGAGGCAATAAACATTATCTCAGCAATAAATGGCTTTAACAACTTCGACCGTTGCAAAGGCCAGGACAGACAACGATGTGATGAGAACAGATTTATCCTCTCCCAGTAGAAGAAGCGTAAACATGGAGCTGGGTGTTTTTTACCTATGCATTCCTTTGCGTTGTCAGCACATGAATGTCTAGTGTCTGAGCCAAGATGGAGGTGACACATGTGTGCGTGCATGCATTGTTGTTTTGGTAATATGCTTTTTTGCTTCAGCACTTTTGCCTTAGAATATATCCACATGCCGTCAGTCAGGAGTGTTTATCTTCTCTATCTAAAGAGGCCGAGAAGGAAACTGTGTAAACATGCATGTGGATAAAATGGCCCTCTGCCTCGTCGTCTTTTTTTCTTTATGCCTCTACACTAAAATGTTTCAGGGGTTGAGTTACATGGGTGGGTCTGACCGAACGTCTGCAGGAAACTGTGGGTTCTTCTTACTGTACCTCAGGCTCTGGTTGAATTTGAGATAAGCCGATGCTGAAATGAGCAGTTTTAGTAATTACACAGGCAAAAGAAAATCACCAGTGAGAACAGGCAAACCTCTAAATCACAGCTTAATACCCAAAGTGTTTTTGTGTCTGACCTAGCAGGTTGAGGATCCTCCCTTGCATTGCTTTGAGTCTAAGCTTGTCTTTCTGACGTTTTTGTATGTTACCTAGATCTTAAAATCAATTGGTGCCATGGAAATACTTTTTTTTTTTTTTTTTTTTTATAAATGATCCAACTTTCTTTGGGTTGTAACAATATTCTAATCTAACATCACCCACAAACCTCAGGAACCACTATGTTAATTTTACATTAAAGGTTAAGCCCAAAAACCTTAGATGCATACAAAATACCTGAAAACCCTACAATCTAAAGGATGTGTACTTCTTTTTACCATGACTGCATGTAAGAAATGTCTTTACTGACTAAAACTAATTTCATTTGTGTTATTTGAGTTAGTTTTGGGATTTTGAGTTGCAAAGAGTGGTGAGACGTTGTGATAAATATTGTCAGTGATGGGAGGAATGCGTGTTTTCCTGATGGTGTCCTGACCTTCGATAGCCAGGCCGTATTTAGCTTCTCAACTGCAGCTTAAAACAACTGTCTCACTCAGTGTTGCTCGCCTTGGTTATAAGGGTTTTCCACTAGGAACAGCTACGTGGTACCAGCTCCTTTTCTTACCCCAGCTTTCCACCTGACGCGCAAGCGGTGCGTAATGTAATAGACATGTTTGCCCCGCAACCTTTCTACCAGGAGTGTCTCCGACGTCTATCGGCTGCGAATGCGTTCCAGGCAGCTGGTCCAGTGAGATCACGAAATCACAGGAGAATTGCAATTGCATAACTGAATGGGTAGTATGGAGAAAATCATAAATTCATAATTATTTATTTTTTATCATAGATTTTTTAATCTAGAGATTAATAAACTTTAAGATCGATTACTTATGATCTGTAATTACTTAATCTAATTAATCTCTTTTTTTAATCGCACCTAATAATTGCTGAGAAAAGCCCTCATGCATTTACATTTCTCTGTTTTTAACACTAGTCCCAGTGCTTCCTGCCTGCAACTTCGCTTTTAAGCGTGCGTAATTTGTTAGCATTCTGGACTCAGTGGGGTAAATATCTGCTCTGAGTCCAGATGGAGCTGCTACAGCGCGCACACTGCCTGGCTGCCTGCTGTGAACGTTCTGAGATGAACCCACGGCGGCACCGCTGCTCAGTGAGAGTAACAAGGATACGTGCTTAACCCAAAACTTTCCAATAACCCCAGAAAAAGTCACAAAAATGTTTGCTAGTCGCTTTTTTGAAAAATAATCGCTGGAGGGGTCTAAAAACTTTATAAATATAGCGATAAAGACGCTAAATTGGCAACACTGTCTGCAACTCACCGCTCATCCCACTACGACTGAAGCGTCAGCTAATAAAGTGGGCTTACAGACAGCCAATCGATGTCCACTTCAGGGTGTGTTTAACCCCTAACAACTCAAGCACAAGAAGCCCAAAGCATAAAAACTGATTTTATTTAAAGGCAACTCACATGCAGAAACAGTCAAATTAAAGATTAAAAATTTGATTAATGTGTTTAATATACATAGGGCATTAGATATGGCTGTAATGAATTAATCGCAATTAACACAATAATCTGACACCCCTAATATTATTTAAACCATAAGGCTTTTTTATTTATTTTAACAGTTTTATAACACTTTATTATATTAATTGCTCAGACCTTTGGTTTAGTTTATGTGCAAAAAGCGGCCAATGAAACTGATTCTTATTCAACAAGCTACTCACCGATGGCCAGTGTAGACTGCGCCCTCAACGCTGGAGCCGGGTCCAGTGACGTGCTGAAGCCAGCAGGTTTTTCCACCCACAGTTTTATTTTTGAAAGCCTTTTTGCGCTACTAAGGACGTGGTGGAGTACCGGATGGACATTTTCAAAGCTCTGGGTGTCGTCAGCAGCGCGACCCGGGTGTGTTGTGTCCGTTTCTGCGCAACTGTGACAGTAGCAGCGGGCCGGGGATCCTGCTTGGGTCCCGCCACAACAACTTTGCTGATGGTAGTATTTCCTGTTTCATTTTGTTCATTATTGTTACATTCAGTGTTGATGTGCGTCTCCTATCGGTTCAAAACGGGATGCAACATGTACCTGCTGGTGAACTACTGAAACCTTTGTTCGGAACAATTTACTCCTTGTGATTGGTTAGGAGTAATCAATGACTAGTAATAAGCAACTTGATTTAGCAACTTTTTTATTGAACTTTTTATCAACCCTTTTTTTCTATCTCACCAAACATCTATCAATCATTATATATTGTTATTGAATTATCGTCCGGTCCTAGCTCCAAGCGTGCAGAGTCAGGCTGAAAATGCGATGTCAGAAGACTGCTGAGGACTAATTGGCTAGGCGGTGGAGTCACTGGTTGCATCACAAGAGTGACAATAACCCGACCCGATAATGGTAAAAACAGCGCCTGAGCGGGTTTGGAGTTTTTAAAGGACAATGGCGGACTGAGAAGAATGTTCAACATAGTTTCCATGTCCTCAATTGTTGTGTTTGTGTTGTGTACAGATCACGTCGCACTACTTTTCGAACTCTGGGGCTGCCTAAAAATAAGACAACCCCACCCACTAGACCTGTTACTCAACTGTAATGGAAAAACCACCCAAGCCATGTGAAGCATACTAAACTTCAGCTTCATTGTGTTTGAACTGGGTTTCAACTATAAGTGTAGTTTTTGTCAGCCAGCTGAACAGCGACGCACAGCAACAGTACATACAGAAGGAAAAAACAATCAAATCCCAGCATCTCATTACAAGGTATTTAAACTCCAGGACAGGACATTTTAGTGCTTCTTTTTTCTTTTAAACAAAAACATTTTCAGACCTTGGGTATTATACCTTCATGCTGCTAACTGGTCCATGCCTAATTTACATTATAAGTTGTTGGGGGTTTTTCGGAGTCTGAGATGGTCTCCAGACTTTAGAGGGGAAAAAAACGTATATTCTTACATGGCTCCATATTAACAGAAAACCCTCTCCTTGAGCCAAAGCTAATCTATTTGTGCTCTTAACCCAAGCCACAGACCATGAAGTTATTTCTTGATAAATGCTCTCCTGCATAATGCACTCCCTGTCCTGCACGAAACAGTAAGATCATTGCATAATTTTGGAGGAATTCCCATTTAAGTATAAAAGCTTTTCACGATGAGACAATTTGACACTTCCTGTACTTATCTCATCTCCCTCCCGGTGGCTTTCTGAATCTGTGCTTTGACACGGGGACAAAGGGAAAGACGGTGACCTGCAGAACCATTTGCATTAGCAAAATTTTGACTTTTAAAGGTCTTTTTATATGAAATATTTTTAAAACTTTCCTTGTTAAAATAGACCATACTTTACAGCACAAGTGGGGTTATTTCCTTATTTCCTCTGTTTGCTGTGTTTTCAGTAGCTGTCGTCTCATTCCCCCTCCGCTCTGTTAACCTGCCCAGCTCACAGACATTCCTCTCAGAGGGAGGCCTCGACCTCTCTATGAGAAAATGAAAGGGTGAGACATGACGACGACGGATCTGTCTAATGTGCCCTTGCGAGCCTGCCTGCACGGAAATGCACTTTGAAACAGACTCTGAGAACTCATAAAGCGTAACATGGTTAGTCCAATTTTAACGTCTTTACCCAGCTTGTCTCAGCTTGGTGACGCTTACTATCCGAGACGCTGACCCGTTTATGTTCCCGTTCGAATGCGAGGGGTGAGAGAGACGTTGAGGTCGGCAGACGGTCAATGCTCAAAGCTACAACAGTGACGGAGGAGAAGACACTGCGAGGTGTTGGTGATGTTGAGGACATGGATTTAATATTTCTATATCTAAAGGGTTGCCTGAGGGCCACTTGTGACCATTGTAAGGCTTTAAGTGTGGGATAAATCAGGGCCACCATCACACAGAAGTTTGATTGCCTTAGCAAATTTTTATGTTATCTTTTAGGGCAAAATTCACACAAACAAATTAAAATCTTTGGAAATTGTTAGGTACAGGGAAAGCCCACCCTCTTTAGTTACTGTTGCTAACTTGCAGCTAGCTACATGTTTACGATGAGAGCGGTCAACAATTCCTTGAGAGGCTCTTGACAACTTTTGGAGGCAAAATCAATTAATATCTTTGAGGAGAACTTTAGAAAGGTCGGCATTATGCCTTGGAGGGCTGTGTACAAAATTTCAAACTGGAGTTATATGAAAAAGAACTGAAATCAAAGGCACGGATCTTCAGATCTCAAGGTGAAGGGAGAAGCCTCATCTAGTATCAATCATCTTTGACTAGAGAAAAATCACTGCAGACCAGAATTGTTGATGTACAGCAGGGTAATAAACACAAACAAGGCCCAGAAAATCCCAAGTATCACAGGCCCTAATGCTTCTCTATTAGGAATGTAAGAAAACTTCGATACAGCAATATATCACGACATTTTATGTCACGATATTGTATCGTAATTAAAAAGCAATGTATCTATTTTTATTGTAGTTTTTAGCATTTGAATTTAACCATTAATGATGACAGTAATTTTTGTAGTAAAATTAAAAGTATGACTGGTAGTTTGTGGCTGTTTTCACCTTCTTCGTTCCAGTGGATCAACTAGATCTAGTAATAAAACTGGATGTGTTAAAGTATGAAACAGGTTGGATTGTTTAAAATGCTGTGACAATTTTTCTACAGTTAAAATCAGTTTTAAAAATCACAATATATTGTCTTACTCATAGTATCGCAATATATTGCAATATATCGTATCGTCCCCCCCTGTATTGTGATACACATTGTATCACTAGATTCTTGCCAATACACATCTCTATTCTCTATGGAGCGAGACGGCGAGAATTTTGTTTTCGAGTCATTCCCTGATTTCAAAACTGGACTCAAAACCTATCGTTCAAACAAGCTTATTCACTGTAACATCCACTTATTTGTGATTTTAATCTACTTTAATTATTTCTTGCATTATTTATTTTGATTGTTTTATGTGTTTAACTTTATGATGCTTAACTTCATGTATGTCTGTACGGTGACCTTGAGTGTCAGAAAGGCGCCTTTTAAATAAAAGTTATTATTGTTGTTGTTATTATTATTGTTTGTTTTCGGGAAACTGGTTGAATGCCATTGGTTTGTTTGCATTCTGGGGGCAGGACTAAGCCACAGGTCAATTGGATTTGGGCGCTTCGATAAATACAGCAAGTATTTTTGACAAAAAGGGTGACCCATGTCTAAAAATTATTTGTAGACCAGGAAAATGGAAATCAATTTGCCTCCCAAAAATTGGAACTTGTATTCCTTACTTTTATTAAGGCAAACATGCCACACCCTTTTTTACGTTTTGGATTTGGATCCCTTTTTAAAAAAAAATATTTATTTAAATATTGCGTGTTTAGTTCATTTTTAATCATATTATATATACATTTTGAAGCCCAGTGGTATTTAATACTTTGTGAGCCTGTTGCTATTCTTTAGTCCCATTCAATCCTCATTCATTAAGGAGATGGTGCCATGATATCTGTTGTTTATAACATTTGCACTTTAAAAAAAATTATATTTAACATTTCTAAACGGAAATATTTTTCCCGTTAAAGATGAACAAGCCATGCTAAATACATACTTCCTCTGTGTTTAGCTAATAAAACACACACAAAAACCTGGTGAAAACTAATCTGGTCAGAAGACATTGTTTTACTAAATATTTAGCTTTTGAATGTCTTTAACTGTTTTTATAAAATCACAATATAGGTTTCATTACATTTTTGCTCAAATCTGCTTAGTTTCCCTCCTAAAGTCGATGACAACACCCACTCCATTGTTCAGCTGAACGCCTACATTCCAATTCCCTTTGCAAACAAACCAACTTTAAAGGTTGAATTTGGAACATTTTCTTAAAAAGCTATTTAAAAAATAATAATAATAATACCTCCACGGGTGTTTCAAGTGGTGCAAAAGGAAATCATTTAAATTAAAATATAACAAAATAGGATTAAAATATTATAAAATATAAATTTTAACGGGCACGACAATGACGTAATGTTTACACCTACCACCAGTAGGGTGCCAGATACGGTCTCTATGATCCAACTATGTGGTCAGTACAACTCGGCTGGTATTGGGAAAAATGGCTGAATCTGCAAGTCAAGCAGCATCTTCAGAGCCCTGGAGGAGATTTCGTTATCCGTCTCAGGAGAGGAGTGACCGGAGAACAACAGAAACTACTTTTAGGAGAAGCCTATACTAGATGGACCCGCATAAAACATGCCCATGGTGTCAAACATGCGGAAACGGCAACTTTCCTCCTGGATCGGTAAGCTAAGTCACTTGCTAACTTTAGCTGTCAGTTAAACTGCTCTAAAATACATTCCTCACTGGACGCAGTTCAGGCTGGTCACTGGGCGTATCGGCAGCGAACCAGGCAACCCAACAGCGGTAATTATTTTTTTATTGTTGTAGCTACAACTTAGACCTCCAACTTAGATGTCGCTATAGTGTTCATGTTCCATATTCAACCTTTAAGCAAAACCTTAAAAAATTTATAGCTCAAAATCAAATGTAGCTTCTTTCACATATTGTTCCCTTCGAATATCATGATCTTAAGAAATTTGTACTACATACCCCAGAAACAAACAAAAAACCATCCAACTCTCCGTAGACCACATTGTGAAAATCAAAGAAAGTATTCAAGGAAATAAAAATAGATAATTGCTTTTACTTGCTACTACAATTTTGACACAATAAAAATTAAATCTAGATGGCTGAGCTCCTAAAGCTTTGTGGAACCAACTGTCTTAAAATATTCTTTGTAGAGTTACTAAAATAAGCCAGAGAAGGTTTTTGAAGGTTTTCTACTAGGGATGTGTATTGGTAAAAATCTGGCGATACAATATGTATCGCGATACAGGGGAGATGATACGATATATTGCAATACTATGAGTAAGACATTATATTTTAATTTTTAAAACTGAATTTAAATGTAGAAAAACTGTCCCAGCATTCAAAACACTCCAACCTGTTTCATACTTTAACATATCAAGTTTTATTACTAGGTCTAGCTGATCCACTGGAACAAAGAAGGTGAAAAGTTTTGAATATGGATACAATATCGGGGAATAAAATATCTCGATATATCGGGGCATCGATATTTTCTTACATTCCTATTTTTTACTAATGGCTCCAAGTGTTACCTGCTCTGATTAATGCTTGGAGTCTTCTTGATTTTGCTACAGTTTTCATAAAATTCTTGCAGTTCAAATTTTTTTGTTATTCATCTCATCTTTACTTTGAAAGTTTTCCATCTTAGACTTACATTTTGAACTATTCGCTCTACTTAGATTTCAGGTTTTTTAGCAAATAAATAAATAAAAATGTGTGGATTGACTACAATTAAATGTTTCTAATTATTTTTGGTATTTGCTTGTCAGCTAAGTTTTGTACAACATCACACATTTTAAATTAAACTAGTTGTGAGTCTTAGAATTTTTTTTTTCCAAATCTGGTACTGCTTAAAGAGCTTTTTCAGTAGAAATTTTTTCTCTGGGTTTTGCGGCGCAAGCAGTGTTTACTCATAGCTGCATTTTTTTCTGATTTGCACCTGTGAGGTTTAAGTTTTGGAAATTTGGGAAGCAGGGAGAGTAATAATTATTGGATTGAGAGATGCTTCAAGTTTCCCCGTTTTATGAATTTGTGCCTGGTGCCGAGAGGCTTTATGTCTTCTAGTGTACTCTGACAAGGACTTCTTGAAGGCTTTTGACTACATCCACAACAAATCTCAGTTGCAGTTGTCAAGTATTGAGTATTTCTTTCCCCTTTTATAAAGGTTGTTTCTGGTCAAAGCTTGTAGTTGAGTGTAGCCTAAGGGTTTAACGCTGTTAATTGTCCAGGGTTTGATTGAGGTCTTTGCTAAATGTCTCCCCCTTCTTCTCTAGTGCCACAAAATTTGAAATAAAATAAAATAAACAAAAACGTGTGTAAATGGATTTATGAAAATGCATGTGGTTTTATTGTCCATAACGCTTCACAATATAAATGCTGAAGACTGCTCTGTCCATGGGCATAACAGACGCGTGGGACACGTCCTCCGCCCTTTTTTTTTCTGCCTACAGCCGTTTAGTCCGTTAATATGTGGTGACATATTTTTTCCGAGCCGTCTTTAAACGCACCTTAATCGTCACACGTTAACTCCAGCATCAGTGGATCGGGGACAGGTGCTGCAGAGCAGTGCAGCATGTTATGGAAACTACCATCCAGAGCCAGCAAAAGGCGCAAAAAACCTTCCACAGTTTTTTCCAAACAAGATGTTAGTTGAGTTATACTTTTGCATGCAGGTTATATTAGCTAAATAATACCTTGTTAATACAAGCCAATATATCATGTTGAGCTGGTTAACAATACTAATTTTACCTAATATTAAGGTAATAATTCTACCTGTTGTTGATAAATCCCTTGCTAGTTAATTCATGCTAGGAATAAATCCAATTCTCTTTCATTTCTGTGCAGAACTTTACTGCTTTCCACTTTAAATTTTTTTTGGGAACAAAAGTGTTTATTATTATTACAAGCTTCACAATCTTTTATCTCCACATATTTTGTGTGATATAAAAAAGCTTCAAATGTTTGCACTACAAAAGGAAATTGCACATTTTCTTTAACAAAATACATATATAAATTAAAAAATAAAAACAAAAAAAGTCTCGGCAGGTTAATACCTAAATAAATACCTTGTGTGGTTACAAATTTTTTTATCTCTCTTTGAACATCTTTATGTCTCCAAATGTTCATAAATGGCTTGAATTTTTTGACAGTATGCTGGGAATAACTATAATGTTAAATTCAAGTATTTTACCAAAGGGACCCACCTTTTTTCAAATTTATCCATGCAAAGATTTAACTTCGAAGTTATTTTTCCATTGTGTACACCTGTATAACTCTCTCATTTCATTGATTTATTTTAGGGGGTAGTGATTTGTACCAGGATACAATTATCATTTTGTTGCTACCAATACAAGGACCTTCAGCAAATACATTTTGTCGTTACTCAAAACCCCAGATGGAAGGATTCCAAAGATAAAGACCAGTGGGTCCCATTCACTATGGGTATGTAATATATTAGAAAGTCCCTCCCCCCCTGATTCCCTCCCAAAATGGTTTTAGTTTTGGACAATCCCAAAAAATATGCGTGATCCCCAATTTGTCCACACTTAGTCTCCAGCACAAATTTGTTTTTGTCCTATCAAATTTGGATTTGATCAGTGGAGTTTTGAAGTATCTAATATATACTTTCCAGAAAAACTCTTTCCATGTTGGGCTACTAGTTAGTTTGTGTCCATTGTCACACATCTGCTCCCACACATGGTCTGCGATCATTATATTCATTTCCAATTCCCACATTTGATTTACCTCAAGAGAGCTTTTTGACATACTTAATTGTAAGTATTCGTACAAGAATGACACAATTTTATCGCATTTTACTTTTTTTTATGAAAAACTTCTCCAAATCACTCGGTTGTGATTTAAGAAGTAACCATTCTTTGTGCGACTTCAGATAACTTCTCAACTGCAAAAATCTATAAAAATCTGTTGAACTCAAGTCAAATTTTTCCTTGATCTGAGTAAATTATTTTAGAATTTTCCCCCTCAAACAAATCATCTATAAAAATTAAACCCTTACTTTTCCAGTCTCTAAATCTTGAATCCAGTCCTGGTCAGAAATCTTTTAAGTCTGATATTTTCATAGCTCTAGATATTAATTGAGGGGCATTAATCTTTTTTCTAACTGTGTTTAGAACTTCTTGAGTGCATTTCATCCAGGAATTTTCTATTTTGTACTTGTTCCATATCTCCTTTGAGCAGAGTGCTAAGGCCTGAATTGATATATCAGAGCATGAGCTTTGTTCCAGAGTTAGCCATGTTGTTTCTTAACTTTGCTTTAGCCACTCCACTGCCCCTGCTTTCCACATATTTAAAAGGAATCTTTTTGCCACAATCAACAAAGCAGGGTCAGGGAGCGTCTGCACCGGTGAAAAGAAAATACAAGTGGCTGAGAAAAAATATCTATGGCATAAGAGGGACTTAGAGGTTAATTTCTTCAGTAATATCACTGCTACACATCCTAATTCTTTTTCAGAGATCCATTGCTGGGAGAAACCAGGCAGGTATCAGGACCAGCTTTTCACAAATATTTCAGAATTACTCTCATTCCCACTCCAAAATATGTTTTGTTTATATTTTAATAGGATCAGCCATCCTGAGCCTTTAGCTATCTCTCTTCACTCCAGATATTTTGTAGATAGTAAATCTAGAAAGTAGATTACAGTGTTTGTTGTGGTAATTCAATTGATGTCAGTGAGTTTGATAACTTGTAAAATAAAAAAGGTGTATTATGAATCTTCATTATGCGCACTGATTGTGCAACAGTGGTTTAAATAGTTTTTTAGCCACTGAGGAAAGGTGCGATTCAATATGAGAGGATAATAAATCACTCAATCAACCTCTGAAAAATGTGTCCCCCTCACTGAATAGGAAAATGTGTTGTAAATTTGAAAACAACTAATCTTTTATTTGGTTAAACTCTCTTTTTCCAGTAACTATAACACCATGCTTGAGCTGTACAGGGAGTGTCCTTTCTCTTCATTATCACATCTACCTCACAGAGGATGTTTCTGGCACTTTCCACAGCATTTCTGTGCAGCTCTTTGATCGCGCTCCTCTTTGATGGCAGAAACATCTCTGCGAGCGAAAGCACACAGCAGGAGAAGGAGACTCCTCAGCTGATTTACATACAGTGCCCCCTCCTCGCCGTCATCGCTCGAGTGCAGCCGTCGCTGCTCCAGATGTGGTTGTTAAATATTAATGCGTACCGGCTCCGTCTTCGACGTCAGAGGTGTGGGAAGAGAAACAAAGGTGGGAGCGAGACTACTTCATGGTTGGAGAAGAAGCGTGTTGTCACCGTGACCGTCCAACCCACACGATATCAAACAAAGACTTTCTTTCTTCAAAGACGTCACACTGATAGAGCGGCTGTCTTTTATTAATTTCTTCTCTGAGCTCTTCTAGAAAGGCCAAAATATTCATGATTAGGTTTCGACTTCTTTAACTAAAAGATGTTGTGCTCTATGACTGGCAAAACTCAATATAATGCAATATATAGCGGTAGGTTAGCAGAAAACACCTTAGATTAGGATAGATAGCTGGTCAGGATTGTTGTCTTAAACCATTTTTTGTTAAAGAACGGAATTACTCCTTAAAGAGGAAACACCCACAGAGCCGGCCCAGCGCATAAACAAACTAAGCTGCTGCTTAAGATCCCCAAACCATCATGGCCTCCCATAAATCCTCAGCCCTTAGAACTAAAATGTTTACATTTGTTTGTTGAGAATGAGAATATTATTAACCTTGATTTGAACATTTCATCGCAAATAAATAAAAATATTGTAAATTGTTTACAATTTTAACCTAAGATTTAAAGAAACAGGCATGTTTACTTTTAAAAAGTGCAAATAATACTCTTCATTGTTTGATTGTTGGGCCAGTCCTTTAATAGAAGGTATATCAAGTATAACAAGTATGTTTGGGGGAAAATAGAAGAAAGCTTTTGATACCTTTTGATCCAGTTACAACATTTAATCTTGCTGGGCATCAATTATTGGGAATTGACTTAAAATAAAGTTCAACTGTCCTGCTGGGATTTGTTTGTTCTACATTAGCTTATTTTCATCCTTTAGCTATAGTGCCATAGTTTGCAGAGGTTACAAAGCAACATAATCATGTTAATCTGCAAAGGTATTAGTGAGGAGAGGGCTAAAACAAATCAAAATCGGTGAAGAGACTAGACGGTAACCTTGAAGAAGTCGTTGGAGGTTCTAATTTGTACTGATTGCATTCTACGTATACAAACAGTAACTTCTGAACAAAGACAAATCAACTATCACAAAAAGAACACCATACCAGCATTCAAACATGGTGGTGGCAGTATCATGATCTGGGTTTATTTTTCTTGATTAAAGTTACATTGAAACAGATTTCCCTCTCAGCCGGCTGGGTGGTTGCAAGTTTTTATCATTTTCAAAAGGCCACAGATGGACGTAGTCGTTGTTTACCATATGTCCCGCCTCCATACTTCCTGGTTCCAGAGCCAATCACAACCTGCAAGGTTGACAAGTCTTCAACACAAACACTGCGCCGGCATTTGTAATTCGACACCGACTGGGCTAGAGGCTAACGTCAAGCTAACAATGCTAGCAGTAAATTAGAAAAATATAGTCGGCTTTAAATATATCTCAAACGACTTTTTTCAATGACCAACAGCTCGATATTGCAGTGAAATGTATTTATCAACTTACTGTGTACGACTCGTCTTCGCTCGTCATCTTGAATCCTCGTGCGCTGATCCGTAACTGGCCACCCGGCATGAGAACGGACTCTTTTGTTTTTCTACATGGACTTCAGTACTCAAAAACCTTCTTGTGTCTGTTTGAAAACTGAAGATACGTTTTATTTTTTAGTATCACAAGTGACTGAGTTTAAGTGACTTATCAACAAAAATGGCTTCATGAGGGGAAAGTTAAAGTTTTGAAATGATCTAGAATCCAGAACTGAATCTGACTGAAAATCAGTGGGTTCGCCTGAAGACCGCTGCAGACTAGATATGTCCTCACCATCTGATACGTGTGGAGAACTTTTGATCCTGTTTTTCCTCTATGTTATCACTACATTTGCAGAACTTCTTTACAAACTGAGTGGTCACTTATCCTGACTTTGTGTAGTGTCTAACTAAGTTGGTTTTTTTTAAATCCTGTGGTCATATGGAAAGCCAAAGACTGACCTTAAAGCATAGTTAAAGGTGACTTTTGTGCAACCGCTCCTCCTCTTTTCATGGTAAATCTCTGCTTTCATTTATTTAATGGAAGCCTAATTCCAAAATGCTTTGAAATCAGCCTTAACACTGTTGTTGTCTGTAATTAGGGCCGACACATTTTTAAGTTCTTACCAATACTGACATGTTTTTGAGTCATCTGCAGCACTACTTTTGCACCCGTTTGATGGATTCTGGCAGAAAGGGGAACATTTTACAGATTAAAGGGTGACTTTGACATTTTCACAGTTTACCTGATACTTTGAGTGTTGTTTTTCCTCCAGGCAGTGGACTGCTGTGCCAAATCATTGCTGAAAACATGCCGCCACTAAGCGTGCAGGGATTAGACTTCTGGTAATGTAATGTGAGGTCTGTGGAGATCCAGTTTTACCCAGCTTAGACGCAGATTCAACAAACTTCAGAATAGACGTGTTGACATGAGCACATGACTCCTAAATCCCTCATCCACACCCTGAGCCCACCTCCCTTTTAACAGCCAATCAGAGTCCAGCATTAGGGGTGCTGTTTACAAGTCTCACGCTACCATGACCAAGCTGCAAACCCTGCTAAACCCAGTGGAACACAAAGCTGGGACTGGACGATGTTTCACAACATCTAGGGAGGGGAGGAGAAATATGCTAATGCTACATATAAACTGTCATGATGCTTTCTGGGTAGCAAATGAAGTAAAGGAATTTCCTCCTCTGTAAATAAATTAAAGCATTGTGTTCAGGCTCTAATCAGTTTATCATCTGAGTGGAACCAGAAAATCCCTAGTATGTCACCCTCCCTCTGTGCTGTCCACCTTGTTTTTAGAGAATACCCTGCAGAGGGTCCTACAGCTGCACTAAAGGACAACAAACAACCCATAGTCGATACGAAGCCTGTATTTTCCCAGCTGTGTTTGATGAGACCAACTTTTGCTCTGAGTAATTTTTGTTGTCTGCTCGTTTAGACTCCCCAAACCAATGATATAATGCCACAAAGCATTACAAAAGTATACCTCTGCTGTAATAACAGTGACTTAAGTGGAGGGTCCAGCCCAAATAATGACTGGGACTATACAGTTCTGCATCGTCATGAAGCCTTGTGTCTGTTTACGTCTGTTAAGAACCGCCCGACTGGCTTTTTCCTTTTCTTTCTTTTGTTACACGTGTCCTGTCTGGCAGTTTGGCAATCAGAATTTATGTCTGATTACCAAGTAGATGCCTAACACCAGTGGAGCATTACGGCTTTGCTTTAATACTCCACTTGATATAGATAAATGTTTGAAATCTTTATTAAGTTGCTGTGGGTTTATTACAAATAGTATGCATGCTGAGATGGAAAATAAAGTGGAAAAAAGAAGAAAGAGGAAGAGAGGTGGGACAAAAAGTTAAAAGGGAAAGAGGGAATGGAAAATAGAAGAGAGGAGAGGGAATAATGATAATACAAGAAAACAACTTAGAAGTCTGATTCTACACCAGCAGGACGGTAGAGAAAAAAACTATGATAAAACAAACCAAACAAACAATGGGAACTGACTGGCATTTTAAGATAACGGGTGTGATAACAATGACAGAAGACAGATGTGTTTTCTCATTTTCATCTATTTCTATGATCTACAGACAGCTCTCTGTGTAAGGCTAAAGCCAGTCTAACAGGCATCTTAGCCACAGACTGGCAGCTGGCAGCAACTGATGTATTTAGGCATCTACTAAAGATCAAACTGAACCTTTTGAACGTAGCATGGTTGTTCAATTCCGTTTATTTATATAGTGCCGATTCACAACAGATGTCATCTCCAGGCACTTTACAAGAAAGGTCATTGCAATACAATCATACAAGCGATCCAATCAGTTGAAAGTTTTAGCTAGTTTTCTATTTAAGGAATCCCACCAGATTGCATTGTCTTGAGGGATTTCAGGAGCATACCCTGCCTCTGTCTTATGACCACTGAAGCTACGAACCTGCAAATCCCTATAGAATATGTGGATATAGAAAAATATTGACATTGTTAACTCACCCAAATCAGCAGTGACTTTCAAGAATTTGAGTAGTTACGAATACATCTAGCATAAATGACCTTTTCCTGACTTTTCTAGCAGAAGACGGAATTGCAAAAGGTTGTTAGCAAAAGATCTGTAGGGATTGATGGAGTGTTTGCTGGCTAAGCGTAAATAAAATTAAAAGAGAAGCATTGAATGTAAAGTCCTTGACAACATGTATTCAATCAAAGAAAACAAATACTCATGAGATCTACTGTGCATGAATAAAATATGAAACTCATGGAGATTAAATAAGCTTAGAAACGTCAGTACTGTTGGGGAAAAATAACACTAAATAAAGGGAGTTACAGCATAATAACCATAAAAATGTGGTGTACCATTGTACCTTTGAGCACCCTGAGGATAGAAAGACGTTTTTACGTTTAATGAAGCTTAGGAGGACAACTCTACAAAGTCCATTGCTAGGGCTGCGATTCTGATACGGTCATTACAGGGGTCGCATTAACCGAATATTTTCTGCATTTGAAAGTTGTTTTTTTTTAATGGTGACAGAAAAATCTGAAGGCCGTCCAGCATTTTAACAGATTATGATGCAACTAATGATGCAAAAAGAGCGCATGTGGGGGGATTTTCCCCCGCTGAAGCGATCAGAAAAGCTGACATTCAGAGAGTCTTGCCGAACTCTGATCGCTTTAAATTGAGAAATTTGTACCTGATTTTAAAGCTATGGCTGAAGTGGCGCTTCAGTTCAGCTCCTTGTGGAGCATTCAGGCCAAAGCAGGTGAAATATTCATACAGTAATACATGTAGCTTGTTTATCTGCTCGAGGTGTGATGGCCCGGTGTGGATTCTCTGATCAGCTTTTTCGGATTGAATATGGACTAAAATTAATGAAAATGAACTGAATATGTTATCCTTTATAATAGTGACGGGTAAAAATTGATTATGAACGGATTTTTTTTAATACTGTCAGTTGTATAAAAATACAGCTGCTGCACACTCAAACACTTCAGGCTGAAGAAGGTCGCAAGACCGAAAGCTTGCAATAAAATTGATCTTGCACAGTGTTTAAGTGTGCAGCGGCTGTATTTTTATACATCTATATTTCCTAGTTCAGCAGCACCTCTTAATAAGACCTTTTTGATGGATGAGCGGTGGCCTTTTTCATTTTTTTACCCTGTCAGTTAAAATCACCTACAACAAAAAATCGTAGCGTGGCATCTGGGTCATGGTGAACCAATAGTCATGCATTAGCAGAGATTTTAGTGTGCAACAAAAAGGGCTGCAGTCTGTTGGCAGTCTAAAGGCAGTTGGAACAATATTCTTTCATTCACTGTATAAAAAAACATTTCACCCCTTTTCCTTCTTATGTCCTGAAATTTAAACTAAGCATTTATTGTTTTAGGTCAGATAAGATTAACAACATAATTTCTGTTTCCTAATACCAGATTATTGAAGGCATTTTTTACATTAAATTGAGGCACAGCTGTGAATGCATTTTAAGGCAACACCTCAAACATACGACTTTTTTTTTCTAGCCATCATGGAAAAACGATAAGAAATCACCCCAGATTCAAAGGAAGAGAATTATGTAACTCCAAAAGTCTATAATTATAAACAGCACGGGAATGTTCAGCCATTATGCCATGTAGGAAGCAGAAGGGCTCCATGTTTTGTGTTTTGGTACATAATGTTCGCAGGAAGATGTTTCTGTCTCTACAGTAAAACAAGTCCTGCTCCGACATGAGCTGAAAGGCCACTCAGCAGGGAATAAGCCATCTTTCCAAAACCAACATTTTACAGTTTGCAAATGTACTCAATGACAAAGACCTTAATTTCTGGAGACATGTACTGTAGTTTGATTAAACTAACATTGAAATGTTGCCATTTTGGCCTGAGAAGGTCATTCTAACTGGGAACTGTGGAGGTGGGAGCATCATGGGATGGTCTGGTGCACTTAAAAAAAACTGATGGAAGAGTTATAAAAGCAATATCTTCAGACGTCAACAAGGACGTTAAAGCTTAGACACAAATTCCGGTTGGACAATATCCCTGAGGATATTGCCAAATTTGTTATTAAGTGGTACAACAAAGCCTAAGCTTTAGAGTTGACCTCAAAAGCCCCTGACATAAAATCTATAGGACATTTGTTGACCGGGCTGAAAAGGTGTGTGCGAGCAAACCTGCAACAGGTACACCAGTTCTATGGGGGAATGGGCCAAAATTCCAGCAACCTGTTATACCCAAGCACTACATTTGGCGGTGCTACCAAATACTCAGGAAATTTATGTAAACTTAAACAGCATCAGAATGTTTTTTTTCTTTCTTAATATTCTAGCAATATTTTAGCAAATAGAAATAATTTTTATATTTCTAACTGACCTTAAACAGGAAACGTTTAAAGCCAGATTGGGAGGGAAAAAATGGTCATGTGTCTTTTTATACTTTGTATCTACTGCTATTTTTCAGTCTTTATGAAGCTACAGCGCTTCTCTTACTATATGTAATTAAATGGATCCTGAGAAAGCGATTGCCTCTTATCCCTTAAGCAGAAACTGATTAGTGCGGCATGGGTAAAGTGCAAGATTAGTAGGACCTGTGCGTCTTGCATTATTGCACCAGTTCAGCCTCTCAACTCAGGGCACCACCTCTGCTGCAGCTTTAATATAGCAGGAGGTTGCTGAGCTGAGACGGTTATTTCCTCTGATGAGTCGTCTTTTAGCTCTTTGCTGCTGTGACGCCTCTTACAGTGATAGAACCGCGGGATGTCTGCGTATGCCAGATTACAGTCACAGCCTCTTCACTCTGCACTTCATTCAGCTTCATTTGTTTCTTTGCAGTTGTTGGTACTTTAGCGCCACCTCCTCCATCTTGCGGCTTGTTCTCTTCTCTTTTAAATCCCCCGTCCACAATCCCCTCACTTCTCCCTCTGTGACGGCCGCCTGCTAATCCGTCTCTACCTTCTTTACAAAAGCTGCTGCTCATCCCTTCGCCCCTTTTCACTGTTCATCATGTTATGATTGACTGGTGGCATTTGATATTTCCCATCTTTCCACACTAAAGCCTACACAGGCATTAATGAATGAACATTTTGAGCTGTAGACGGCAATGGACTGCCCTCTTTTGTTGTTGTTTTTTAACCAACATTCAACTCTTTATTAGTGGACCTGCCAGAGGGATTAATCCTATGAATGTATTGCATGAAGCATTTAGCTAATTTTATAGTTGCATCTGCCACATTTTTTTCACAAAACAGATATACCTACTGACTGCCATTCATTGTGGTATCTCACTTGTACTTTCACTATGGTCAAAAGTTGCATATTGTAGCAGCAGAATATAAATTTCCATCTAGCTGTTTGGTACTTACTGCTGTCTTTTGATGTTTTATTTTAAATTTTCTCAAAATAACACAACTTCAGCTTGCTCCATGTGTGAAGGAGCTTGTTAAACTTATACCTGATCAACAGTGTTCTATGAATTGTGAATAATCTCATTGTAATTTCCGTCCTCTTGCTCACCTCATGCTAATGCAAATCATGGTAGCATCATGCTAACTAGTGCGTTTCATGCCAGCATTGTACTAGCATTGTGCTAAATGACATGTTTATGCAGGCATTATGGTAAGAGCTACATTTCATGCTACCAATATGCTATATGCTACTTTTATGCTAGCAGCTGACTTAATGTTGAGTATTGTGATAAATGCTTTTTGTATGTAGAAATCATCCTGATTGATGGATTTTTCTAGCATTGTTCCCAATGCTACATTTAGACTAAGAACATGCTAAAAGTTACATTTTGTCTCACCATTACACTAAATGGCACATGTTATGCTTAAAACATACCTAATGGTAGGTTTATTCTGTCATGACTATGAATCCTAGAAACCCTAATGAATTGTAAATTTATGCTAGCATCATGCTCAGTACTACATTCTTTGCTAGCATTGTTCCTATATTTACTCAAAAACATGCTAAAAGCTACATTTTATCCTGCAATCATACAAAATGCTACAATTTATGCTACTGTTGTTCCTACATTGATTGAAACATGCTAAAAGCTACATTTTTTCCTACCAGAAGAATACTAAATTCTACATTTTATGCTACTATTGTTCCTACATTTATGCAAACAAGCTAAAAGCTACATTTTATCCTACAATCATACTAAATGCTACAATTTATGCTAGAATCGTGCCTACATTACTAACAACATGCTAAAAGCTACATTTTAGCCTACCATCATGCTAAATGCTACATTTATGGTGTTATCATGCTCACAGTACATATATTTCCTTCTACAGGTCAGCCAAGGAAATGTCCCTGGTGTGGAGAGTGCCTCCCTGGCCATGGACACTGAGGAAGGCGTCGAGGTGGTGTGGAACGAAGTTCTCTTCTCAGATAAAAAGGTCTTCAAAGCACAGGAGGTATCGTAACACAGTCTACCTCTTAATCCGGGTTCTGATGCATCTTATTTTTTCACATTTACTGTCATTCAGTGGCTCAATGACTCATTGGTTGAAAGTTAGTAGCCAATTCTGAAATTAATTGATATTCCTTTTTACACATATATGTCATTTACCTACGTTTTAGCTGTTACTAGCATGACCAGAGAGAGCTAGAGAAGAATCTAGACTCTGAGTTTTCTATGTCTATAAGCGATAGGAATCAGGAATGGTGCAGTACCTACTCAAGTTGTTGCACCTGATTCCATTTGCAAGAGTCATTCCCTGCTGGTTATTAGAAATAATGAGCTGTCATGTTGCCTTTTAAATACTACAAATTTATTTATAGTTTTTGCTTATAAATTACATTATCCCAGAACACATTTCAATAAACTGTTTGATTTTTGTATTTTTGCTTTAAAAAAAACTCAGATTACTAAAAAAAACAATATCCCAATCAGCTGTATTATTAAAAGCAAAAGCATTATTTCGTCCATAATTTAACATAAGAATGTGAAACTTTACATGATTTTCTTTCTATATATTTTTTTAAACATATTTTTCAGGAAAAAATCAAAGAGATGTTTGAGAACTTGATGCAGGTCGAACACCCCAACATCGTTAAGTTCCACAAATACTGGCTGGACATGAAGGAGACCCAGGCTCGGGTGAGAAGTTTGTTCCTTCTCATCTTTTTCTTACTACATGTTATTAAACACAATTTTCAGCTAACATATTTTTTTCCTTTTGCATTTGTGGCATACAGGTCATATTCATCACTGAATACATGTCTTCAGGCAGCCTCAAGCAGTTTCTAAAGAAAACAAAAAAGAACCACAAGACCATGAATGTGAAGGTCAGGGTTTTCACTCTTGGTCACATATTCAGTCTTAGACTTGAGGCGATTTAGAGAACTCCAGATCTATTTCTTTTTAGATCCATATTTCCTAAAGGATTAATCATTACTTTTGAATATTTTGGGCTACTCTTCTCAGATATAAATCTTTTCTGGGTAATATTGTCATTTAACAATTTATCCAGGAATAAATTTTTTTTCTTTTTCTTACTGAGTGCCCTAAAACCTCCTAAATTGCAAAGTCATATAATAAACCTTTTTATTTTATTCGGTTTATCTTATAAAATTATAATCTATAATGACAGTTTTTCTTTTTCTTTCAGGCCTGGAAGAGATGGTGTACCCAGATTCTGTCGGCACTAAGGTACTGACGAATTTCCAGTGAAGAAAATGTATATGATGGATGTCCGGTTTTAAACCTTTTACATTAATGTGCATGTTTTCTATCAGTTATCTGCACTCCTGTGACCCACCAATAATCCATGGCAACCTAACATGTGACACAATCTTCATCCAACACAACGGCCTCATCAAGATTGGCTCAGGTCTGCTCCCAGCAAGGCTTCTTCTGATACTGCAGCCAGTTTATTTCCCTTCAGGAAGCACAATAAACATGCTTGATTTTTATTTCCACAGTGTGGCACCGGCTGTTTGTTAATGGTAAGATTTGCAATTGTTTTTATAGTTTGCAGATTTATCATATTTGTCCATCGGTATGTTCTGTAAACACTGAGAGGATTTTCCTCTCAGTGTTCCCGGATGCCAGCGTCCACAGCAAAGGAAGGCAACACCGGGATGAGCAGAGGAATCTTCATTTTTTTGCTCCTGAATATGGAGGTGAGTCTGCTGAGTGATCCTTGTGTTTACATCTCTATGGCCTAAACATTCTCTTTGATTCTCATTTAAAAAAATAATAATTTCCACATTCCATGGTTTCCAATTTCAGCATCAAAATTGTTTATCTAAACATTTTTTAAATTATAACTTTATCCATTTAGCAAGCAAAACTAAACCAGTTCATTGGTTAAATAAACATGTTTTATGAAGGTCGCACTAAGAAAAAAAGAGTTGTGACCTATAATGTTCCTGAGAATGTTGTACAGCAAAATATAGTTTGACAGTGCTCGCTGCCAAAAGCAGCCGACAGGATTTCTATCCGGGCGAAACAGTTTGGAGTTTTAGGTTCTATTTAGATCTGGAGAAATATGGAAAAACAACTTAGAGCTAAGGGAATCCATCCATCCATCCATCCATCCATCCATCCATCCATCCATCCATCCATCCATACATACATACATACATACATACATACATACATACATACATACATACATACATACATACATACATACATACATACATACATACATACATACATACATACATACATACATACATACATACATACATACATACATACATACATACATACATACATACATACATACATACATACATACATACATACATACATACATATGCATGGATGCATGCATCCATCCATCCATACATACATACATACATAAGTCTTTAATCCATCAATCTGTCCCTCTGTTTGTCCATGCACCTATATCCTAACAGTGGGTTATTTTTCCAGTTTCCATACATAAAGCCTGAGCTCATTGCGAACTGTTGTATTTATACATAAGAAAAAAAACATTCAAGAAGGATCAAGAAATCTTAGAAATTTGGAAAAGTTTGGAATTCCTGCTCAGTATAAATCCAGTCCTCTCCATTATTACCGAACAGTGGGCACGTCCTGGTGGATCTGCAAAAGTGAACCTGAGTAAAATCGTAAAAAACTGAGCAAAATGACTCCACAAAGATGTAAGACCAACAGCATCATACAGACAATGATTGTTGCTGCTCATAGTGGTTGTTCAATGTACAGAGACAATGATTGGGCATATGTTTTGCACTCTGCTTCTTTAGTTTTGCCCAGTAATTTCAAAGTGTAATATATATATATATATATATATATATATATAAGGACAGGAAGGATTGGATAGATGGAAGTCTGGACAGAGCAAATGAACTGAACACATTCTTTAACAGGTTCAGTTCAGGAACTAGCTCAGCATCCCCCTCTTCTGTTCCCAGCCAAACAGACATCCCACTCTCCTCTGATCAACAGCTTTCCTGTTACACCTCGGATGTTTTATCCTTCACCTCAGCCATGGACTCTTCTAATTCCACAAGTTTGACTTCAACCAGGTCAGGAAATGCTGCTACCCCCTTTGCCTCCCCCTCCCACTTGTCTGTCTCCAAAAGTCAGGTGAAGAGGCAGCTGTAGAAATTGAACCGGAACAAGGCTGCAGGTCCAGATGGTGTCAGCCCCAGAGTCCTGAAGGCCTGTGCAGAGCAGCTCTGTGGGATTCTGCAGCACCTCTTCAACCTTAGCCTAACTCAGGAGAAGGTTCCAGTGTTGTGGAAGACATCCTGCCTTGTTCCAGTACCAAAAAGAACTCACCCATCAGTCATCAATGACTATAGACCAGTTGCCCTGACATCCCACATCATGAAGGTCCTGGAGAGACTCCTGTTGGCACCCCTGAGTAAGCAAACAAGAACGTATCAGGACCCGCTGCAGTTTGCTTATCGCTGTGGAGTTGGAGTTGAAGATGCCATCATCCACCTACTTCAACCAACCCACTGTCATCTGGACAAAGCAGGCAGTACTGTGAGGATCATGTTCTTTGATATCTCCAGTGCATTTAACACAATTCAGCCTGATTTGCTTCGTCAGAAACTCCTGAAGACACAGGTGGAGCCCTCAACAATCGCCTGGATCAATGACTACCTGACAAACAGACCACAATTTGTGAGACTGAAGAATTGTGTGTCGAACCAGGTGGTCAGGAGCACAACGGGGGACCGTACTCTCACCATTCCTTTTCACTCTGTACACCTCAGACGTCCAGTACAAATCAGAGACCTGTCATCTGCAGAAATACTCAGATGACTCTGCAATTGTCGGGTGTATCAGAGATGGACAAGAAGCTGAATACAGAGAGCTGGTGGACCGCTTTGTGACATGGTGTGGAAACAATCGTCTCACCTTGAATGTGAACAAAACAAAGGAGATGATTGTAGATTTCAGAAGAAATAGGGATAAGTCAAACACTGTTTCCATCATGGGAGAAGAAGTGGAGGTGGTTGAGGGGTATAAATACCTCGGAGTTCACCTTGACAACAGACTGGACTGGAGACTGAACAGTGAAGCCGTCTATAAGAACAGACAGAGCAGACTGTACTTCTTGAGGAAGCTTAGGTCTTTCAAGGTTTGCAGCAAGATGCTGGAGATCTTCTACAAGTCTGTTGTGGAGAGTGTAATCTCTTCAGCCGTCATCTGTTGGGGTAGCAGCATCAGAGCCAGGGACTTAAAAAGGCTAAACAACCTGATAAAGAAGGCTGGTTCTGTTCTTGGGACAACTGTGGAAAATCTGGAGATGATGATGCAAAGAAGGATTCTTCATAAAATCAAAAAAATTATGGACAACCCTGAGCATCCTCTTCATGAGACAGTCATACAACAACAGAGCGTCTTCAGTCGGAGGCTTCTTCAGTTTCGCTGCAATACAGACCGCTACAGGAAATCCTTCCTGCCCACAGCCATCATCATCTACAACAACTCCTTAAAGAATTAATTATATGAGCTACACCAACACTTAATTTCCCTCTGGGATCAATAAAGTATTTTTGAATTTGAATATCATGTGTTATTGTTTGTAGAAACTGTATTCACCTTAGATTTTAAACCAGTTATGGAGCAAATTATGTTTTATAACATGCAGATTGTGAAATAAATACGGGTGCTTGTGTATATACATTTTTTCCTGTCTTCATCCCCTTTTTTTCCGCTTTGTTTCATTTCTTGTTTTGTTGTTTTACCTCCAGCTGGTGAGGATGATTACTCCATAGACATTTTCTCCTTTGGCATCTGCGCTCTAGAGGTGAGACTTTAAAACTGGCCCATGATTAGATGCTTCACTCTCTTTTTTAATTAAACTTTTTTGGTACCACTAGATGGCAGTACTGGAAATCCAGGCCAATGGAGATGCTGCTGTGTCCAAGGAGGCCATTGTGAATGCAGGTCAATCTCTGGAAGACCCTCCCATGAGAGTGAGTTTCAGCGCAAGGCCTAAATATATAGAATATCAGTGTATTCAAGGTAGCAAGGATAAAAAAGGCTAAATGTCTAGTGTGCGTTACTGCAGTAACACTTAGCATACCCACTCATGCAGTGGATCTCAGAATTGTACACACCCCTGTTAAAACTGTGAGGTAAAAAAAATCTGTTTAATTCAATTAAAAAAAACATGATTTGAATAAAAATGTAAAACACAAAAGGGTGTAACTGACTGAATGCTAATATTGAATCTAACGTTGCTTCTGCAAAGTATTGACGGACACTTTTTGAAAACATTACAGATTTTCTTGTCTTCCATTTGAATTTCCAGGACATGTATCATTGATGATAGAAAAAGCTTCAAATAATTTAGCATGCTGCCATTTTTTTTTGTCACAAAACAGCGTTGTCACAGCATTACAATGAAAAGTAGACCAGGAAGGGTTCGGGTTAAATTTCAAGAAATTGATGCTCAGTAACCTCGGGCCGTATTGTGCAGTTGTGTGGACTGACTCTGTCTTTTGACTCTCTGCAGGAGTTCACTCAGTCGTGTTTGCGTCACGAT
The DNA here is from genome assembly GCA_963556495.2 of Valencia hispanica. NCBI lineage: Eukaryota > Metazoa > Chordata > Actinopteri > Cyprinodontiformes > Valenciidae > Valencia > Valencia hispanica. The sequence goes on along the minus strand of OY747716.1, from coordinate 36,846,474 downwards.
GCCAACCTCCGTCCTACAGCTCACGACCTTCTGTTCCACAGAGTCCTGTTCGAAGTCCACTCCCTCAAACTGCTCGCCGCCCACTGCCTCATCAACAACCAGTGTGGGTTTTATCACCTCCCCATGCCGTGCTGCCAAGATCCCAAATCACCCATCTGTTCTTTTTAACGTTAATCCTGACAGAGCAGATACATTTTAGACACAATTAGACTTTTTATTCCCTTTTTCAAGGCATTTTTGGTTCTGAATGTTTTTTGTTTTTTTTCTTATCTACAGATTTGCTTCCTGAGAACTGTGTGGAAGAGAAAACAAAGTCGTTTGATCCCAACGCTGTCATGGCAGAAATTAGACATGATGACAGAGCTGGAGTTCAGCTCAAGTACAAAAAAATTACTTCTTCTATTTTTAGCTGCACTTGAATATAGCCTGACAATTGATGTTAAACATTCACCGTGCTTCTTCCCTGTCCCTCTTCCTGTCTTCAAGGTATTCCCATGTTTCCCCTTTAGAGCTAGACAAGTTTTTAGAGGATGTCAAGTAAGTGGAGCTTCAGTCTAAGATCAGTTTTGTATCAGCTGTTCACTCTGGTATTACAGCGTGAGATACTTTCCTCTCGACAGGAATGGGATTTACCCCTTGATGAACTTCGCCACGTCTCGGCCTCACCCCGTCCCTCGAGCTCTGTCCTTGTCTCAGGAGCAGGTTGAGACGGTGAAAACACCGACTCCTGAACCCCAGGAGACAGAAACAAGGAAGGTTAGATTTTTGAGATTTCACCACAACCACTATTTTCTGTTAGGCCCTCATTTACACCTGATTAAGACTGCCCCGTGGTCTCCGGGAATTTAACAGCTTTTCAAACATTGCCGGATTGCGGCATATTTGGAAAACCTAATTAATGTGTGAAGGCAATTATGATACAACCTTACTTTAAGTACCTGCCAAATTAGGATCTGCCGACTGCTTTCCTGGCCATTCATGTTTGCTCACAATCTACCACATTTTCCTATAAAAAGGGGGAGGTTTCTGCACCTCCACCATCAGGCTCACACATCCTCAGCAGCAGTGGCGCACATCATTTTGCTGAACAATTTTAATCTGGGCAGAGCTTTGTGCACATTATCTCGGCTAGCGCAGACAGAAGACTTCTTTCACGCAGTTTGTTTTTTGTGAGTAAATGTTGAAATAATATTATATGAAAGCTATGAGCCGCTGCTCCTGCTTTTTCTTCATTCTCCTCATCGCTGCATACAATGCATTTGAATTGCAGTCTCAGAAACTGAAAGCAGCCTTTCGTCTCCCCACAACCTGCCTTATACTAACGATTTGGAGGTGTGTGCGCTCCTCTTCCCAGCCAGGAACCCTTTTCCGCAGGATAAACTGATTAGACCACTTTAGAACCCTGCTAACCTGTGAAGGCGTGGGATGAAGTTGCAGTTTTGGAATGATGAATGCTTGATCACCTATGTATGTGGAGTTATATGTCATGGATGACCCTATCATTGCTCCTATCAACAGGTTTCTCCACGTAGCACGTAGGAACAAGATACATTGTCAATATGCTAATAAATGCCATATTTCCATGGTGGATCTCCCTAAAGCCCTGGATAGACCATCCACTTCTTAATCTGGTGTGAAGATGCCCTTGTTATGTCAAATATCACAAACAAAATAGTGCTTAAGTAGTGCTGGATATGAGTGGCTCTGTTTACTATCACCTTATCTACATCCACACTTTATGACAACATGTGTTGGCTTTGCAGGTTATTCAGATGCATTGTAATTTGGAGTCAAATGAAGAAGGGACCAAAACTCATGTGAGTCACACAGTACTGCAGGTACTTTGCCCATTCTATTTAACTCAGTTAAGCTCCTTAATGATAAAACACATTGGGCTATAGTTTTTTTTTCTCTAAAATGGATTAATCTGAATTTCCTCGATTTAATTTAGATTATCTTTTCCTCAGCTTTCATTGTTCCTGAAGATGGACGACAAGCTTCATCGGCAGCTCAGCTGTGACATCTTTCCAAGTATGTTTCAAACTGTTTTTATATGAACCAACCACCCCCCAACATTATTGATATGTAGACATTTCACAGACTTCATTGTTCTATGTTCTAGGGCTGTAATCAAAGAGATTCTTGGTCGACTGAAACCCTGAAATTCCGACCAAAAATCGACTAATTTGCGGGGGGGGGGGGTTCTGACAGCATTTTGCATTACGTGCATCTGCGCAATATAATATGCCATGATTACTGCAATTACAATAAACGGCAAAGCAGTTCAGGGAAAATTATCTTTATTAAACATGCCTGATCAAGACAAGTACAAACGGAATAAAGCTGTGCATTGGGCTCAAAACAAAGACTGTGGGCACGGCGCAATTGCGCATTAGGCAGCAAAATAAAAAACCCGACCAAATCCAGCAAACAGAAATAAATCGGCACAATAATAAAAGGGAACCATATGTTCGTTATTATTAGCAATAAAATGAAACAAAATAAATAGGGCTGTAATCAATTAAATTCTGCCACACTGCCGATGTCTTTGACATGGTAGAGGACTCACTGTAGTAAACGCTAAACAAAAATATTCAGCAAGCCACACAGGGCTTAATTTGAGCCGGATCCTGCCTGAACAGGATCCCCCACCTGTTGATTCTGACCTATTTTGGCTGATCTGGCACCCCTCTCATGTATAAAATATTGTATAAGAAATAAAATAAAAACTGCAGGCTGCGCGCGGGGGAGTGCGCAGTTGAGTGCCGGGGAACTGGTGTGTGTCTGTAAATGGAGCTAGACAGACAACCGGTTTATGTGAGAGTTGGTTTGATTACTGTTTTGTACGGCGTGATTGCAGCCAACAGCAGTCAGCATTAAATCATTCGATTACAACCATTGTCTGCATCTATCGGAGAATATTACAATATTTAAAAGATTCAGGCCTGTAAGGCCCCATCATGTTTTTACACGTTTTTTTCCCCCGCTACCATTTACTGCGTTCCGGGACCTGTGCGCGTCTTTGGTCATGCCTGCGCTGTCATGTACTTTGCGTTCCGGCACCTAATGATTTACAAATCAAGCACTGAAGCCACGGCACGTTGAATAACGTGGACGTTCTTCGATCTCCCTGTAGACTGTTAAAGCAATATCACAGAGGCAGCGCTGTTGTAGCCTACTCTAACATCAGCACCGATCAGCTCTCATGGAATGTCTCTTGTCCAATCAAATTTCAAAAATTAACATGGATTAAAATCGACCAATCAGAATTTTGGTCGACTCAGAACGCATCGACCAATAAGTCGACCAGTCGACTATGTTCTGTGCATTATAAGTAATACAGGTCAAAAAAGTAAATTCATAACGAACTTTATGAGCTGTAGATTTGTTGCTCTGCCTAACATGTTACAGAATTGTAAAAAATAATAATAGAAAGAATTGTCATAGTTTTAATCAAAAAAAATTTGTGAAAATCTTTAACTTCTTTTTGAATTCCTCCGTTTTTGGCCAAGATTGGAGCAATACATTGCATTTGTACCATTTTTTCAAAGTTTTTCTTTCTTAAGGCCCCTTGGTTACAGGTAGCATGTCACAGAAACACAACTAGTTGATATTCTATTACCCAAATCCAAGAAAATAATACAAAGATACCTCTTGAAATTGTATTTTAGCCAAACAGGGTGTTTCCCAAGCATTTATGAGCTGAAATTGGGCATACAATAGGAGATCAACTGAAGTATGATGCATCTCTAGGCCCCTTTTCAAGGCACGACTTTCCGTTTTTACTATTCATCTGCTTTAGACAATTCTTCAGACCCTAACACTTCTATTTCCCACCTCCGCTTGTCTATTTTCCTCAATTTATAAGTAATTTCTAGCCAATGTTTACAAAAAAGAGCCCCATATGGGTAGAAATAGGTTGAAGCTGGAAGTGTCTGTAGGTTACACAGTGGCTCTATGGTAATAGCCTTTCTAAGTTTTGAAGCTGGACAACTCTGGGTAGGAGGTGGGACCATTATGGGATGTTGAACTGATTTTTGTAACACCTGTACCCACTTAGGGATCCCAGTTGGTTTTGCTGATACAGGTTGTATTCACTCAACCCAAGTGGGTTGCAAACGAGAAGCCCATTGTCAGCCCAGGTCTACTTAGTACCCAAAACAAAATCATTATGGATCCCACATGTTTGCTGGGGTTTTCCATAACTTTCTGCAGTGGTCGGGAATGATAACGCCTCATTTCCACTGAGCCGTACAGCACTGGTCAGTGCGATTCAGTACGCTATTTTTTGTCTGTTTCCATTGTAAAAGCGGCCTATACAACCTGGCCCCCCTTTAGTTGTAGGTCCATAGGGCAATGATATGCTACGGTTAAGGTGGCTTCACACAAGGTAGTTCATTGATTAGGGGACAGAAAAACTTGTTCGCTTGCAATAAGATATACTAGTTTGTCCCATTTGTCGTCGGACTAGTATGACACAGCTGTAGGCGTTTGGGTTTAACCCCGACCGCCCGGAGTCCAACTGGCAGTAGAAACGCTCTTCTGAATACGCCATAAAATAGCATACCGAACCCCACCACAGCGAACCGTGCTGTTCCACTCAGTGAAAACAAATCATATCCGGACAGAACATGTGAGGAGAAGAAAACCAAGAAAAAAAAAGTAAAACTAACATTTAAAAACCTGAAGAACTGCTGATCAAGTCGAGACCACCTTTTAAGATAGCCAAACAGTCAGGCTCATTGGCGGTAAAGTGTGAGAAATCATTCAAGATCTATGCACAGCACTGTACACTGTTTGGATTTTTATTTTGTTGCTTGTTTTCACACTAAAATATTACCTGTGAAACTTTCAGCGGACAGTCCAAAAGACCTCGCCAGTGAACTCGTCCACTACGCCTTCATAAACGAGGTACATGGGAAGCTTTTAATTACATTTCTTTGTTTTTATCTATAAGGATATGACGATACACTCCAGTGAAAAAAATATTGAAATCCTTACAGATTTTTTTCGTTTCTTTTGTTTTGGGACTTTTAAATGTTTCAGATCATCAAACTAATTTTCGGACAGATATAACCTGAGTAAACATATAAAGAAGTTTTCAAATGATTGATTAATTTATTAGGGGATAACAATGCAAACCAACCTGGACTTATGTGAAAAAGTCGTCAGTGAGACTTTTCCGTCACTGTAGAGAATAAAACAGACGTGTTTTATAAAGGCCACTATGAAGGGTCTTTGAGCTGTTTAGGGTCCTGCCATGGTATCCTAGTCGGATTTATGTCGAGACTTTGAGTAGGCCACTCCAAAAGATTATTTTTTTTGAGCCATTCAGGGGCTGGATCTGCTGGTGTGTGTGTGTTTTTTTTTATCATTCTCTTGCTTCATAACCCAATCTTTTCTGACCTCCGGGATGAGATGTCTTGGAGTCATTTATGGTAGACTAGCAACTCCTGGGAAGAATTTTCTCCGTGTGTGGATAATGGCTCCTGTGGGTCGCTGTAGTTCCAAAACCTTAGAGATTGGTTTAAAACATTTTCCATGGCATGCAGTGTTGCTTTTTGAGATGTTTTAGCCTATTCCATGCTGTTACAGGTTCTGTATAAGGGATTTCTTGAATCTGCAGCTCAGGTAGTAGTCAGGCGTTGGTGTTATTAGTGTAATTTTAATTTTAAAAGGGTTATTCACAGTTAATTCATTATTTTACAAGGGTGTGATGATTTTCACGGAGGGGCAGGTTGGTTTTGATGAATTTTTTCCCTTAATAAAGCTGCACTTGGTTTTTAATCAGGGTTTCTTTATCTGATATTTAAATGAGTTTGATGAGTTTGATGAACACCTAAAACTTCAGATTGCTTCCTTTATGCAGAAGTTGGTTTAATGTGGATTCAAGTTGTAGCGTCTGCTCTTTGCCCCAAAGAAGAGAAGGAAGTGGCGTGATGGTCAATCTGTTTATTAGCCGACTCAGTCACAGTGTTGCAACTCAGGAACTACTTCCTGTTCTCAAAATAAGAGTAGATGCAAAATATGAAACTTAAAGCCCTCCCTTCAAATCTGGTCTTATAATAGTAGCGTATAATTTACCAGACAAAGTAACACGCTGAGAGAGACTTGACACAATTTTTTCAGTTCCATGTCCTTGCTGCCTGTTGTTTTCCATTTTTAGAAAAGTAATAAGCATGATCTGATCTGAGTTCTGATTAAAACAGATTTGTTTACATACAGGAGGACAGTGAGAAGGTGGCCGCGTTCCTGGAGGACTCCATCAGCCGACACCGGGTCCGAGCGCTGGCCGCTGGGAGCAATCAGTGACGGCGGGGTCACGACAGGAGCTGGGCCTGATGACGGAGGCCGCCGGGGGACTTTGACCTCAAAGGTGGAGAAAGAGGGGGAAGCAGTCTTCTGTGGAGGACGCTGTAGGGACAGAGGACGAATGCTGAAACGATTTGAAAGTCAGTAAATTATCCCAGCTAGTTGGAAAGAGAACGACAGCAGCGAGAGCGAAACCGAAGGCGCTTCTGGTGGGAGGCCCGGAAAAGCCTGGTAGCAGAGTCCACCTTCCCCACAGAGCAGTGGAAGATCCACAGAGTCCCTGAACAAAAGGGCTACCATGCCTTACTAATTCAGTTTTCCGTAATGCCGCTACTGAGAACGTTTTACTCACAGGTACAGCAGCTAACGTTTGAGAAAGACACTGTACTGTTCCATGCCTCCTTTGCACTCCAGTGCCCGCTTTTAATGAGTCACAAACACAAACCAGTGATTTCCTAAAGCCTCCGTCCCTCACAAGCCTTCAGTCCATCACAGTTGTCAGGAGTTTAATATTCCATCCTACATGCAATGTTAATACTCATTCAGTTATTTATTTCTACCCCCTAACTGTGAACCGTAAAACATTGCACAGCTCTTCCTCTTCCTTACTTTACTTTACCCTCATTTACTTGCACTCCTGGAGCTAAAGGCTATTTCTCACACAGCTTAACGTGCCACGTCTTAATGCATCTAGATGTCAAGGTATGAGATGACGCCTTTTCTAGTCTTTTCTTAAAGGTTTTCCCTGTGAACGTGTTCTGAAAGCCAAAGACCTGCAAAGTGCCTGATGTGGCAATGAAACGACATCGTACCCAACTTTGCAAATTTGGAAGAAGAAAAAAATCATTCATGTTTGGCCAGTTTCTTCTAAATAAGTTTACATCTCTTTATCCCAAATCTATAAGGTCAAGTCGTGTGAAAGTGAAAATAAATTTGACTCTTAATAATATTAAAGAGCTGAAGCAGGTTATTATTGGATTGTTTTGCTCTCAGCTGCAGCAAGTCCTACACAAACATTAACAGAGTGTTGGGTATTAACATTTACAAGAAGAAATTGCCATATTGTTGAGACATTTCTCTGCTCTATAGTTATTTTATTGAATTTTCTTTGTAAATATATGTAGAGATGATTAAAAGGTGAATTCCACCCACTTCTTAGAAATTGAATTATTACGTTTTATTTGCTGTATCTGTGCTTTATAATCGGTGTTGTTTTGAATAAGAATGTAGCTAAATGCAATAATATAATCATGGCTCTCTGAACTGAAACTGATTTATTTCTGTTTGTTTTGTTCGTTTAAAACCTGCTCAGTCCCCAGAATCATGTCTGCTGGGGGTTATTTCTAATGACTTTAACATTCCTACAGAGGCAGTTTGGAGTGTCTCTTCCAGGTCTAGATAAGTATGGAAAAATGTGACTGAAGACTGTGGAATAAGATTTTTTTTTTCAGGCTCTGTTTTCAATCCCATTGTCTACCTACCTACCTACCTACCTACCTACCTTCCTTCCTTCCTTCCTTCCTTCCTTCCTTCCTTCCTTCCTTCCATCCATCCATGGAAAAAGAAACTTGAGTATGAAAAATGTGCTACTTGCAAACGTTATTGCCTGACCCCTGTAGAAAACACAGACATAAATAAAGTTACATTGATTTTTAGCTTAAAATTGACTAAAAATATTGGCGAAAACTCAGAAAATCAGATTTTTATAAAGTAAAGGAACCCTGATATAACACTACTGTCCACCCACACATGAACATGCAGCATACATCTGCAACGGTATGTACGTTCAGGCTGCAGGTTTGGACATCTAAAAGCATTGTTTTGGTGGATTTTGCCAGATTTCCTTTAATTTGCTCCCATGTTTTAATTTGTGTGCAGGGTGGTGGGGGATTGTAAGCTTGCAGATTCATAACAATTATGCTGCTGTACAGTCATTGCTAACAGTACTTGCTATGGTCTAATTATCAGTGTTTCTGTAAAGGCAGGAGCCCTGAATTCTCCCAGACAGCCGGATTGTACATACTTGGTTGTGGCTATCTAAGGGCAGTCGCATTAAACAACCTCTTAAACACAATACAATACAATGCAGTGCCAGTGTGGCTCTCCTTTGTTATAGTAAACTGCATGTCTTAATAACCTGCAACCATTCGAAACTTTGCATTTTGCCTTTTCTTTTTGTCTGACACAGCTGGGTTCCAGAGGAGAGCTGACCAAGTAAATGAATGTTCAGACTGTCGGAGAATATTAAAAAAGACATGCATATCAGTCTTATTTCTTGTCAGATTACTTATTTTTTTCTCTCTGGCTCTGTTGAATGAAAATTGCCTTTGGGTGTGTTTAAACCTTTGTTGAATATTGTAGCATCTATGATTAAAATAAAAAAATTTTAAAAAAACTTGCGTGTTTATTTTGTGTGCACTTGTTTATGTTAACTAATCTTCTGAAAGCAGGTATAGGCAGGTTTTAAGGCGACAGACCCCCTTATTTAGGTTTAGGGGTTATGTTTAGAGGGATGGTGTGAGTTCAGCGTTGGTACACCATAAATACAGTTATCAAAATAAATGGAAGTCGATACAAAGTTCTTAAATTGCTGGAACTACTAACTTGTGTGTGAAATGACAATTTTTTGAGGTACATCAATGTAAATAATTATGAAAAAGTTAATTAACTTCACTATTTTAATTCAAAAGTGAAACTCAGGTTCATTATACAGAGTGATATTCAAGCCTTTATTTCTGTGAATTTTGATGGTTATAGCTTATGAAAGCCTGTAATATCTATTTTTAGAATTAAAAAAAACTGAGTCTTTTATGAATTTGGGTTAATTTTATGGCCATATTTAATAATTTATAATATGAAAAAGTTACATTTATGACTGAAAGTAAAACACATTACATAGAATAGTTACACAGAGTATTTCCAAGCCTTTATTTCTGTTATTCCGATGATGTTTTGCTTATAGGTTATAAAACATATGTAGGATCAGAATATTACATTCGAGGAATTAAAAAATACACTTTTATTCCAGAAATGTGGATTTAATGAAATGTATGTTTAGCAACTGCATAAATGGTGGTTACAAAATACCAAGGACACAGTAAGTTAACTTAAATACAAAATTTCGAAAAGGTGAAAAAACTATGCAGGAATTGCCTAAAAGAACTTAAAAGCTGCCAAAATGATTCATTTTTATTAGCTTTATATTGTATTTGAAAACATTGCTCAGTTTTTTGTATTTTGGCCAAAGTGGCTTAAGAGCCACAGGTTGCAACATTTATTTTGCTCTAGTTTGAAAACTACAATATTTACACTTTTCAAACCTGAACTAGATTATTCTTCAGTAATGGCAGAATATTTAACATTTAGTTTATGATTTTTGATACCTTTATTTGATTTTTAAAAGTTAAATAAAGGGTAATTCATTGTTATGTTAAAGTGAGACCTCTTGTTTATACACAAGCTTTGTTGTTTTAATGTTATTTTCTATCTGCAGATCCCGCTCTGCCATTTGAAGGTCAAGAAGATACAGTAAACACTATATTGTCATTGGAAGTAATATGTATATCATAGGTATCATATCATAGGTACACTTCAACTGGGAGAGAAGGAATGTAGAAAAATCCAGAAAATCACACTGTGATTTTTTAAAAAGAATTTATTTATATGATGGTGCAGAAAATAAGTATTTAGCACCTACAGCCAAGCAAGTATTTTGGCCCTCACAGACCTTTTACTTCTTCTTTAAGAAGCTCTTTTATCCTCCAGTAGTTACCTGTATTAATCACACCTATTTGAATTTGTTATCTCTATAAAAGACACCTGTCCACACCTTCAAACAGTCACACTCCAACCTTCACCAAGACCAGAGAGCTGTCCAAGGACACCAGGGACAAGATTGTACATCTGCACAAGACTGGGATGAGCCAATCTACAAGCAGCTTGGTGAGAAGAGATCAACTGTTGGAGCAATTATTAGAAAATAGAATAAATACAAGATCACTGATAATCTCCCTCTGCCTGGGGCTCCATTCTAGATCTCACCTTGTGGGGTACACAGGATTTTGAGAACGGTGAGGAAACAGTCCAGAACTAGACGGGGGGGACTGGTCAATGAGAGCTGGGACCACAGCAACAAAGGTTACTATTAGTAACACACTATGTCATCATGGATTAACTTCCTGCAGCGCTTGAAAGGTCTCCCAGCTTAAGCCAGCACATGTCCAGGTCTGTAAAGTTTGCCAGAAACCATCTGGATGATCCAGAGGAGGATTGGGAGAATGTCGTGCTCAGATGAGACCAAAATAGAAATCTTTGGAATAAATGCCACTCGCCGTGTTTGGAGAGGGAAGAATGCTGAATTGCATCCCAAGAACACCGTACCTACTGTGGGGTGGAAACATCATGCTTTGAGGCTGGTTTACTGCAAAGGGACAGGACAACTGATCCGTATTCAAGAAAGGATGAATAGGGCCGTGTATCGTGAGATTTTGGGCAAAAACCTCCTTCCATTAGTGACAGCATTTAAGATGAAACATGGCTGGATCTTCCAGCATGACAATGATCCCGAACACATCCCCCAGGCAACGAAGTAGTGGCTACGTAAAAAGCATTTCAAGGTTCTGAAGTGGCCTAGCCAGTCTCCAGACCCTAATATGAAAGAGAATCTGTAGAGGGAGTTGAAGGTCTGTGTTGTCTGACAACAGCTTCAAAACATCACAGCTCTAGAGAAGATCTGCATAGAAGAATGGGCTAAAATACCAGCTAGTGTGTGCAAACATAGTGAAGACCTATAGGGAATGTTTGACCTCTGTCATTGCCATCACAAAGGGTGAATTTGAAATGAACTTTTGTTTTTGGCTCAAATATTTTCTGCACCATTACAAGTAAATTGTAAAAAAAATCATTCAATGCGATTTCCTGGATTTCTTTTTTTTTTTACATCCTGCCTCTCAACAGTTGAAGTGTAGCCTACCTCTGATAAAACTTACAGACCTCTGTCCTCTTTTTAAGTGGGAAAACTCGCATAATCATTGGCTGTCAAATATATATTGATCAATCGGAGACACAGTGACAGGACCCCACACTTTCAACCACACACACACACACACACACACACACACACACACACATATATATATATATATATATATATATATATATATATATATATATATATATATATATATATATATATATATATATATATATTACAGACTGTTAGTATTGGTTTAGTGCGTTTTATTTTGAAAAAAAAAGAAAGAAGACTACTCGTACCCGACGGTTGTTTTTGTCCTGCTTCTATTATTTATTTTTAGTCTTTAAATGCCAGAATTTGCACATAACCTTATATTTTTGGTTTGTCTGATGAGATAAATCAAAAATATCAAATCAGATTTAATGATCAGTTATTCGGTTGCCTATTTACCAAATATTTCTTGGAGGGCTACTTTTTACTTTTACTTAAATGATGAAGGGGTGTTACTCTTACTTGAGTGAAATTTTTGCAGTATTCTACCACCTCTGAAAATTATGTGGGATCACCCTTTAGCCATTTCTCGACGTATACGTTTATCTTACAGTATTTATCATAGATGGTCTTTATGCTGGCGATTCGGAAGCCAACTTCAGCTTCGACTCCTCTGGTCTAGATGTTTCATTCATTGTGTGGAGGTCTGTTATCGCGATATTTTGCATTGAAACTCTCGCGAGCTTTGAGGTGTGCGGCCCTCTTCAGAAGGTGTGCTTCATGGCGGTTACGAACACTGCGGTAAAGACATTTTGCGATTTAAAAAAACAGACTTGTTACGGGTTTTTTAATCTCAGTTATTTGTTGCGTAAGTAAAGCGCGGTGTTTTATTTTTTGGGGGGGATTATATCCGAACCTATTTGTATATATTTGGACTGAAGAAACAAAAAGCAGCAGCTTGGTTTTACGCGCCATAGCAATGAATGGCTAACGTGAGCTAATATTATAGGTCTGCTGCTAGCAACAAAGACATCGGAAACTGGATACAAATCAGGCCTAGCTAGGTATTGTTCTGTTTGTAACGCTTTTTAAAATAACTGTAAAGATATGTAGTGAAGTTATGACGCAGTTATAAATCCTAATTGCCTTAAAACTAAAGGTTAACCTTAGCCTGCTACAGCTACTCTGCTCTTGTAACGCTAGGATGAAAATCCCGTGTAGTGCTCCTGCGCATCATGTACACTGTTAGGAATCCAAACATTGCGGGAAAGCTGTGTGTAAATCGGGCTGTAAGTTGATGAGAGCTGCCTGTTTTAATCACCACTGTCAGTCTGAAGGCATCTTTTATCTCCCCCCCATAGAAATTGTTGAATTGTTAAAGCTTCCCCATCAGTCCTCTTCCCCTTGGGGGCTTTCCCGTCTCAGTCTGGTGGACCCAGCGGTTAGAGTGTTGCGTAAGTAAGGAGTTCATCCAGGCCCACCTGGTTTAAATCCGGGTGTAGGTCCTCAATATGTTGCTGTTATTGATTATAAACTGTCATGCAATCATATTTTTCTTTGTGTTGTTGCTGGGGGAACATTATACACTAAATATAGGTCAGTTAAATAAGTGGTGCGGATTCCAGTTTCTTCTTTTTTTTTCTTTTGCTAATTTGTTCTCTTTTCCATTTCTACATTGCAGGGAGGTGAAGCTCTGACGATGGAGAATGGACAAGGCACAGGCTCCAAGCTTGGCCTACCGCCTCTTACCCCAGAGCAGCAGGAGGCACTACAGAGGGTAAGTGTCTCTTCCTGGACGTCCATGTAAACCAGTGGTGTCTAAAGTCAGTCCTCAAGGAGACCGGTATCCTGCATGTTTTACTTCTTTCCTGTTTCAACCCACCTGAATCCAATGATGGCTCAGTAGCAGGCCTCTGCAGAAGTTTGACATGCTCGAGAGGTAGTTGGACCGTTTTTGTTGCAGCAGGACACTGGCCCTCGAGGATTGGAGCTGTACACCCATTATATAATTGTAATGTTAAACCAAGTTTTCCCTCATTTTTTCATTATAGCCTATCAGGTAGCTTAATACAACAATTATTACTTACTCCAAAGAAATCATTACCGCTGATAGGCAGCTCTGTCAGGCACCCCTCTCTCCTTTCAAACCACAAAAAGAATGAAATGATTTGAGCTGAAACATAATTTTTTGATAGTCCCTAAGTGAACCATCGCCGTACTTCACGTCGGTCAGATGTCACAGCAAGGGAGCAGCAGAGGAAGTTGTTCCGGATAAATGTTTCAGTGACTCAGGTAAAGGTTGCATCCCGTTTTGAACCGATCCTCGACGCACTAAAACACTAAACGTAGCAATAATAAACCAAATAAAATACTACGATCAGTTGTCTTAGCAGGACTCCCCTCTCCCGGCTCGCTGCGAATCAGTTACAGAGACACAGGAAACTTACCCAGGTCGCACTGCTAACAACACCTGTGGCTTTTAAAATGTCTCCCTCGGTTCTGCCCCCGGTCCTCAGAAGCGAAAAACGCTTAAAAAACACAACAGGGTTGGATAGGCCAGCCGGGTGAAATGAATTAGAATAAGGCCCCGTTTACACGAAGGAAAGACGCAGATATTTCCCTGCGGTTTGGCCTCTCATTTACACGAAAACCCCGTTTTTAATAATAGAAAACGATTATTTCTAAAAACTCCGACCAACGCGGAGATTTGCGTTTTCTTTCTCTTAAGTGTTTGCGTGTGGACAGAAATAACTGGAGATTTCAGCTCCGCAATGTCACTTTCCGGGACAAAAATGCTCCGACATCACTTGTGCTATCTGTGTTTACACTCAGAATCAGCATTTATGCCCTCAGAGACGTGGCATCATCGATTGTCCAAG